>CM017802.1:34997006-35697844 GCA_008086715.1 Sitobion miscanthi
TCGGATATAGATAACGCGCAGTCAATCGGTTTCCATTTTCTCATAATATTTTTACTGTTACAGTACCCGTGTAGATACCTAACCTAACCTACGCATGTGATTATAAAACACTTAGGACTGCGGCGGGCGGGTACAGTTTTTAATTTATAATGTTCACAGCTTCCGGGCAGACTTTTTGGTTTTTTTTCCTCTCCGTTTTCAACGTTTCGTTTCGGCTCCCCGGGCTCGTGTCGAGCAAATCTATATAATATATGATTTTATACATATTATATTATATACATACGCGGTGCTTAAATCTAGCAAATCCTAAGAGCTTTGTTTCGCTCCCTCGTATACAATATATGCACCTATTTATTACTCGGGTCGAGGAGACCACGTCGATGCCCGCGCACGCGGATCGAACTTTAATCAACCATGAATAAGTAATGCACAACGACGGCCGTGTGTGTTTGCATTGTTCCCCGTCTGCGGTTCAAATCAGATCAACGGTGCCTCGGGCCTTATATTGTGTTATGTATGCATATGTATACATATGCACGTACGTGATATAATAATATAATATAATATATATCGACCCTCCCGCCGCCCGCGTTATGTTCTACATTGCTCGCGGTTTTTCTTCCGATATTGCTTTTCTTTTTTTCGTTGTCCCCCCCCCCCCCCAAATAATATTATTTATAAGACGCGTATTTGTTCTTTAAAGTTTGGCGAATAGTTTATATATACGGTCTGCACCGAAAACGTAATAAGTAATAATATCTTATATTATTATTGTTTCATATAACCAAAGCAGGCATCATTCATCAGTATACCTATATAGGTACGATAATATTATGTATACGCGCATATTATTATTATAGGTACTGTTTTAAATAAACCGAATAAAAAAAAAAATTAACGTCATACGATGTTTTACCACGGTTGACGGTCTGCGATTTTATTACCTCGATATAGTTGGTAAAATCGCGATGGTGATTTGATTTGCTGTTATTTTTTTTCTTGGTCGTATTAGTTGCCGCGGCTGGTTACCAAAGCATCTATCCTAGTTATATGATGGCCATGGCGGTGACGGGGGGCCACGGGGCTGCTGGCGGTCATCATCACGGTCCCGCGTCCATGTTCGCCGGCCCACCGGCCAAGAGAAAGAGAAGGCACCGGACTATATTCACCGAGGAACAGCTCGAACAGTTAGAAGCGACTTTCGAGAAGACGCATTATCCAGATGTGGTTCTCAGGGAGCAGTTGGCGCTGAAGGTGGATTTAAAAGAAGAACGAGTCGAGGTTAGAACTTAATATAGTATTTATTTAAACTTTAAAGTAGACTATATAGTATTATATATATATAATTATGCTGGTTGTATAGGATGTAGTCGTGTATTATTAAATGATTACACTTTTATTTGCACACTGAGTGATACGCGTCAGTACGTCACCTATATTATATTGAATATATTCACATTCAAATAATTCGAACATATTATTTATACATACATAATCAATAAGGCGATTCAACCTACGTACGAGAGCGTCTCCGTAGAGAAAATCACCCCCCTCCCCCTCACCCCTTGTAATTTTGATAACAGTACGTAATTTAATATAGCAAGCATATAATATGGCATATCATATACAGAGTGTAACGGGACTATTGACAAAGATGGCAACGTTTGTAATGGCAATTTGTTAAATAGTCCTGTTACACCTTATATAGTTCATAAAATATTTTTGGAATGAAAAAGTGTTAACAATAATGTAGTATGCTATATTAGAATAATATAGAGATACTTATTACTAAGGTATAATAATATATAAGTACCTAATAATTGGGCAGTTGAATTTTAATCTTGCCCTGACAGATATTGTATTCAGCAGGAACTCTTACCTACGTATACAATTAGGTATAATTTATTAATAGTAAATATAACTTCCATGTACGCATTCCGCAATTAAAAAAAGAGGATATAGAAAAACCGAGTGTATTACCACTTGGCTATCAATTGCCTCATGTCAATCACCTCCGACACCTATATGATAGTGGTATGTTGTAGTTTATAAGTCTGATGGCTGAAAATTTGGTTGAATTTGTAACTTGGTTTTGAGCAGAGCGAATTAAACCAGCTGTTGTTTATTCTTTAATAATTTCTTCGACATTTTCTTTAGTTTTTTCTTAGAGAAATTACTGAAACATTAGAAAATATTTGTTATTCATAGGCAGTTTATAATCAAATTTTATTCAAACAGACTAATGAGTGAATATATACTTGTATTATATATTATTTATATTTAAAGATTGGGAATTGAGTCTTGGTATACATTATATATAGGTAGATGCTTCAAAAGGGCAATTTTTTTCCAATAGATTTTTAGGTGTAAAATATATTGCTGATTCTGTTGAATAATTTTAAAGTACGGTCAGGTGAACCACGATTTTAATCATAGTCATAAACTCATAAAATATTGTACAAAAGGTTTCTTTATTATACTATATACTGCGTTAAAATGAGCAAATCGTATAATAATAGTATATCCGATTTATATAATGTCCTCGGATTTTCAATTTATTTTTCTTAAATGTACACCTCATTTTTAATAACAAATGTTGATACGATATCATTATGTGTCTACAGGTATTTTTTTATGAATATAAAAAAATTAGATAATTAGGTAATTAACTATTAACAACGTCTATAGGGTAGCTCTCTTAGAAAATAAAATTAACTAGATAATTATAGATTCTTTGTTTCATATCTTTCAATTGCCAATCCCTTACACTATAAACAATTATATTGTTAACAATGTTAACATCTAAAAAGTTATAGATAAATTTGCAAACAAAAATTATATGCATTTTTTTTACAGAAATACAAAAACTTAGTGCTGAAACTTTTATGCAGACGATAGAAATCAAATCTGATCAAATATAATATAACAGAGTTATATTATATTTATTCTACATATTTAATTTTATATTGCAATTTTCTAAATTTTTAAAAAATTAGGTAGGTATTAAGTATATAAAAATCAAAGTTAGCTGAGAATAAGGAAAACGTATTTAATACAAATCTAGGTATTACGGTTATTATAATAAATGTTAGTATTATTAAATCAAATAATTAATTAATATTTACCATATTAGTATATTACATAATTTTATTATAAAGCGTAACATTATTATAGATTTAAATCGTTTTAATGTTAAGATTTGAATATTCAGATATTGGTGTAAGTACTATGTATTGTACTTATTGTTGTATTTTTAATTAGTTTTAAGATGTAAATATGATAATACAATTTATCATAACTAAAACGCTTTGGAAAAATTGTCCATCATTTACAGGACTTAACATAATATTAATCTAATATAATGTGACGAATATAAATGAGAACTAAATATCGTTGCAGTATATTATCTTTCTCTCATATTTTAATACGGTTATTATCCTAGCCTACCATAAACGATTGTGAAAACTCACACATGTTTATTATTTTAGGGGTATAATTGATAGGAAATCTATAGAATATATAATGTAGTTGTCAGGGTTAAGAGGTTTTTTTCTCTCTCTTTGGCTGCTCGTTTTAGGGGTGAGAAATCATGTTCTGAAGTGTTTTGATTGGGTTCGGTCGAATGGCTTTAGGGTAACAATGAACCTCCTGGATTTATTTTAATTAAATTTCATGATATGGTTTCGTTTTCTCTATTTCCGTAACAATATTCGCATGTTTACAAGACGAATTAATGGGAAATAGCTTTTATACAGTTTCATTGGCGATGATTAACCAACTTAGGGCACTCTGTGCTTTTGTTGATCTTCGAACCCTTATAAATGAAAATCTCCAATTGTGTCAAAAGCTTTTTATTATTATTAGCTGTTTTGCCATTAGAATTCATAAACCCATAAAAAAGAATAATAGATTTTCATCAAAATATATTTAATTTAAGCATCATTACAAAACTGAAATGTGTTATTATTATTTTTTTAAAACATTAACTGCAGTATCTTCGTTCTTCAATTTACGAGACGTAATTGTATTTATCACAATTATTTCAATCCATTTTTGAGAAAAAAATAATATAGAATAAATAAGTATAAAAAAATATAATTCTGTTCAATAAACTTTTTATTTTTATTATTTTTAACTAAAATAGATTATAATTATTGGTTATTTATACTTTATACTTATATATATATATATATATCCCTATAGATATACTATGCGAGATATAAAATGGAAAAATACTTAAGCCCTGCATTAATGATATTTATCACTAAATTTAGTTAATAATTTTCTCTGGTTTTAAAATTTTCATCAGCAACATTATATTAGTATAATATAAAAGTATAATATGTGGTAGAAAATTATCTCTTCTTTAAAAGCAATATTATCATTATTTGAGTCTCACAAGTTCACTATTAAAATATGAAAAATATATCAACATTATTATACTTAGTCGTAATATTTAAAAATAAAACCTCTCTCCTTCATTTTTTTTGATTGTGTACAATGCACATTTGTGTGTCGACTTTCATTGATTTAATAAGTATAACTCATCCTTACACAAGTTTAAAAAAGCAGACGTAAAATTAAAAATAATACAAAATCCAGAAAGAACCCTAAACTTTTTATAAAATGTATCCTGATACCCCCAAGGAAAAGGGAAGGAATTACGCTAAAACAATACGTCAATTTGATAAAGAATCCTTTTAACGAAACATAAACAACTACTAAGGGCACTAAGGCGAGCTCTGTGTTATTTTTTCATAAAATATTATTATTTTATAATACTATATACATAAAATATATTTTTTTATACCGTATATTTATAAGAATATGGCTGGCTGAAGTATTATTTTTATTATTATCATAAGGCTATTCAACTGTAACGCGGAAAATACAATAAGCTCCCTGAGGGCCGCCGCCATCCCTGGTCATCATTCAAATCCGGACGTGGGAAATAGGGACACTTGGAACCAATAGAAAAATTTGAATTTTTTCTGCATACATTTCACATAATAACATTCCTCTGTACCACCTCCTAGAAAAATAGTCATAATAGGTACATATTATATATATATTATATTAGTCAACTAAAGTTATTATTTATATCGTTGTTATTGTGACTTTTAGAATTATATTATTTTATACCTACTAAAACTGTATAAACTATTATTTTTTTAACGTTGAACGTTCCTCGTAAAAATTAGATAAAAGTTGAATAATACTATATAATATTATAAAATATATAAATGTAAATAATTTAAAACTAAATAGGTAGACTTAAAAATTCTATAAATGATGCCCATAATAACATGCATAGGTATATTATAATGTCACGTTATATTATTATTTTTTCGATCTATAACTAAACATACTATACTCATTAAATCGTTTTGTAAACACAGGCTGACGATTATATCAGAGCGCTAAACACAAATTCTATAAAATATAATATCATGAATATAAATACTAAATAATATCATGTCTGTATACAATTTATCAAATCTCACACCATCGAACACTATAGACACACTATATAGTACATTCGCACCCCATTATACGCTATATAATATAGCCTATCTACCTGTGTTTCACTGGAAAATTCAACCGATCCGTGAAAACGTTGGTGTGTTTATGAGACCGAAATAATTGGTACAAAGGCCGTCTTTGACTGATGTTCCCCGATACATGATAATATTACAATTTATTATCTTGTTGCTATGTTACTAGTGTAGCGTATTTTGACATTTTCACCGTGCATGCGACAAGGGAGGTGGTGACATTTTTTCAACGGTAATAATCAGAGTTATTTGTATCTGTGAAAGAATATTTTATAAAAATGTAAAATAAAAGCAAAATGCAATAAAAAAATACCCCTCATTCGCTACGACAAAAAAAAAAATATATGTAGGTAGGTGTATAGCATAGAGGTGGGTATGTAAAAGCGTATTTCTGAGATTATTAAAATGTATTTTTCTATGTTTGCGAACACCAACATTTATTTATTCTTATTCTATTGATTAAACATATAAATAGTTCTAAAATGAAAAACAATAACTTAATTGCTATTAAATAAAGGTATATGGTTAATTTATTATATATATAGGTATTTACATAAATATATATACCTATATATGATTCGTTGTCTTAAAATATTGTCTTCTTTTAGCGTACCTTTGTGTAACGTGAAATTATTTATTGTTTGAATCACAGTTTATTAAAAAGTATTACTTATTATTGGAATTCAAACAAAAAACATACAAAATCATTTTTTACGTAATAGAAATAAAACATTTTAATTAAATTACGAAGCTTTTTGTTACCGGTTTTCTGCATTTTCTTTGTGTCAAACACTCATTCGTTCCATTATACATTTATACCTATTTATAACTATATTAACCCATTCATAAACATAAACTTATTTAGTCTTTATATTTATATCCCGAATTTGGTACATAATAAAATAAAATAAGAAAACAAGTAATATCTTAAAACTGAAGACGTGTTTCATATATAATATGTAAGTATAAAATGTAGGTATTTAGTATTTACTCGTTTTATGTAGGTACATATATTTATACAACATATAATAGATTAAATAAGTATCTATTTATATTTAATAAATAATAACAACTGAGTAAATTATATCATAAGAATTAAATAATTTCAATTATAATTTTGATACGTTTGTTTTAAGTAGAAAAATCCACGAAAAACAACGGAGATTTAAAATATTTTGTTGTTATGTTGCTATTAAACAGTTTGAAACAAAATTTTAAATATTCTGTTCTTTATGAATTTTATTTTCATAATCGATACTTACGGAAACATTGTTACTCTCAAAGTCACAAATCCACAAATACATATATAACCGAAATGTGGATTATTATACCAGATGAAAAAATTACAATAAAGCTATAAAAAAATTAAAATAAAATGTTCTTACCAATTACATTTTAAAAATAACTCAATGTGACTTTATCAATAATATTCCATATTAATTCATGGAAACTATATGGTATATTAGAATTTGTTCACACTATGTACTTTAAGTCCTTGTTAGGTTATTTATTAATATAAATTTGTTCTGTCTTGTGTCTTTAGGTGTGGTTTAAAAATCGTCGGGCAAAGTGGAGAAAGCAAAGACGTGAAGAACAAGATAGACTGAGGAAAATGCAACATCATCTGGTGGAACAGCCTGGAGTGTCTAATGGGCTAGCAGCTGCAGTGGCGGCAGCCGCGGCTAGGGGAGGTGATCCCATGCGGTTAGTCCATCTGCACGTGCAGGACGAAGAAGAACTCGAAGAAGATCCCGATTCTTCAGACTTAGAAGTTGCTTGAGTAAATTCTATCGACTGAATAAATGATTGTTTGTCTTTTTTGTACATCTCTTGAAGAGCTGGTTTTTTCCCGTTAACCCAGAACGATGCATATATATTTTTAAGATGCGTTTTGATATTTTAAAAGCATTTCTCTAAACCAATAATGATAATCATTGAAATTTGTTTTTTTATTGTTAATATTGAACACCTGGACGGCTAAAAATATCATAATTTGTTACCTATAATATGCTTTTTACATTTATAATATGTGTGTTATGAAAATCTGACGTAACATAGGTTATATATATTACACATATAATTATAGTATAGTATGACATAGTAGGTACCTACCTAAGTTAAATATTTAAACTGAGAATGTTCGTATTATATTAAAATAATAAAAAAATATGGTATTACTTATATGTTTGTGTAGTATAATAATGAAAAGTGTTTGTAACTATTAACTATTGATTTCATATTATGATCACTGAGCTTTTTTACTTATAAGTTTCGTGTTCCTGAAAATTTGACAAAAAGTCACAAACCCTATGCTATGTATTATACTAATAGTGTAATATTTATATAAGCTATGTAAACATATATACATCTCACATGTGTTATTACTTATATTTTATGACACAATGACGCTGTATATCCTTATAAATTATTTATTAATGTTTAAATTAGATTTGTAAAAATATTAATTATTTATGTATATTGTAATACTCGTTAAATTTAATAATTTACACGACATGTTAATTTTACATTATAATTATTACTTAATTTTAAATAAATATCCACTGCAAGGATTTTAAGTTTAGTGTATATATTATTTTTATTATGTTAATTTAAACTCAAATTGTTAATGTATAGGTATTATTGTCTTTTTTTTATTATATTATATATAGCTGTACAACTATACGTACCAATACATTTTCCGGAATCTATTAGCAAATTCCAAACATTTAAAACAAATCTAAGTATTATAGTAAGTAGTTCAGACACATTGTCGGTGTGATTGTCAATGATAGGATATGCAAGTTAGCAAAATATTGTACAACTATATAAGCATTTTTGTTATACTTGCTGTTTTTAACAGATTAATAACTGTACTTCTAACAATAATTTATTATTTATATGAATATCGATGCATAAATAATATACATATTACCTATAGATAAATAGGTACAATAATATTGTTTAATTCAATTTCTAGTCACTATAATATAGTATAATATATTCATACAATAATAGTATTATCAAATAAGCATTATTATAATACATAAAATATACCAATTGTAATATGGCTTTATGTGCATTATTATGGTTTTGTACATTGTTTTAATTAGTTAAATATATAAATTGATCAAACCATATCGTATTTTTGCTTTAAAAATAATTAATCGTTAAGGTAATTTAGATCTAAATTATTAAAAGCCCTCGAGATAAAACCTACTCAACACTCTGGCCAGGCTGAGGATCGAAATATTAATCTCCTTACACCTCCACACAGTGGCGTGTAAACCATTTTTTTTTTTTGAGGCTCAGAAATTTTCTTTACCTACCACCACAGCTACATAATCAAATCAATACCTTTTAGGTACTTATTTATGTTTTTTTTTTTACTTATTCCAACTGAAATTGTCATTCAATTAAATTTGAGTAACTGAATTTGAATAAGTCCAATTCGTTGTAGTTATATAGTAGAGTAATAATTATATGTAGAGTAAAGTACAATAATTATTTTTCATTGTTTGTCTAAAAACTACGTTGCACTTAATCGCTCTCGTTCAGACTACAGAATATATATATATATATTAGTAAGTAAGTTGGTAATTAAAATAGACTAGGCCAGCGAAGCAATGTGTCATGAGGTGACATCAAAATTGTACTAAGTATATAGAACACGGCAGTCCCGCTGTTGTGAAATTCGGCAATAGTGTAAATACGACGATTGTACGCGAATGATCGACGATCGTAGTACAGGTAGGCAAAATATTTTATATTTTATGTTTGTTTTCTACCAACAATGGTATTTCCGACCTAAAACTGTGTTCGTTGAGTATTATTTCAGTCATTTTACGTTTTTACTTTTTTAAAAGAACAGTGCGTTAAAATAGGTACTACGATAGGTATACGTACTATATGGTCAACAAGGTTTATTTAAAAATTTTAAGCCGACGGTACCTTGGCACCTATGTGGACTCTTAAAGTATTCTAATTCAGAAGGATCGAACGTAAAACCGACAACGACAAGCGCGTACCTACCTCAACAAAGCTAACAGCTCTAATCTAATTTATTTTAAAGGCAGTCATTAACTTAGTCTTCAGAGTGTATATGAAAGTAATAATAAGGCATCTTAGGTCTAATCATAGGCGTAATTTGGACAACTGATTTAGGGGGGGGGGGCTAAATTTATAAAATTTGAATAAGAATTACCCGCATAATTTTTTTATTAGGTGAATTTAAGAATGAATATATTTAAAAACTTAGGGGGGCTTAAATAAAACTAGGGTTAGAAAAAACAAAAATGTATTTTGGGTATGCAATCGTACTTCAAGCGGTTGACTGTCGTCACTTCGTGCACTTCTTGGCACTCAGACAATATATTTTTTTAGCAAATCTTATTGTTTATCGCGAGATATCTGTTTGTAAAGTAAGTAGTATTTATTAACACTTAAGTGACTAAATGCTAAAAACCTGTGTATCTATGATAATGACATCATTCGTAAAAAAAAAGTTAACTTACGCGCAGTGTACACACCAGTTGCACCTCCTGAATTCTGTAACTACCGGATTTCCACAAGCATGCGTTTCCCCCACGCCAACCCATGCGAACAAAACAACAAACGTGACAACAACGACGCAATGTGTCGGCAAAAAAAGAAACCTCCTCCCTCCCCACGAAAGCACCGCCTCAAACGCGGGACTCGTATAATCATATATACCTAACCATATGATATTATAATACCATACCATACGCCCACCAGCAGGCCCTACAATAATAATATGGTCAGTCGAGAAAAGCAAAATCCTATATGGTTTACGGTGGCGTTAAAATTCTATTTTATTCATGTTAAAAGTTACATAATATTCAAACAGTCGCGTACTGAGGAAAAACTATGTAGGTTTCAACACATCAAGAGGACACGTGCATTTGTTGTCTCAGTCTTACACATAAGACATAGCAAATGGCAAATTTTTACTCGCTTGTTTCAATATAGTGTACTGATAGTTTTTATATTAGACTGAATTTATCTATTATCAAACTTTTAGGTAAGAACATAATCTGTGCTTAAGCGTTGGTGATTTTTAAATATTTTAATTTTCAAGCAAGATATTATGAGTACTTATGTGAAATATTACAAAATAAAAATGCTTATATTTCGCTTAAAAATTATAATATTGAAAATCGCCGACGCTTAAGCATCATAATAATATTCTTATACGTAAAAGTTTGATAATTGTTCAGCTCACTCTAATATCAGAACTAACAGTACAGTACTGAAACTTTGATATGTCGTACGTGTGTTGTAAAACTGAGACAACAAATGCGTATAAACGTCCTCCACATAACAAATTTTTTATTAAAACTCATAAAGTCATAACTTGTTTTAAAACTAAAATATATAAAAAAGAAACTATGAGGTTCACTAGATAATATTCTTACTTCTAAATTTGTTAATAGGTCAATTCCCTCTAATGTTAATCATAACTAGAGCCCGGAACTTGATGACCTAAAAATATTTAAAAAATGTACAAAAATAAAAATGTTAAACTGATTTATAAACATCAAAAAATGACTTAAAAAATAACCACAAAAATACCAAAAATTACTTTATAATGACTAGAGCTGGGATTTCGATGCACTTCTCATTTTTTCCTGAGGTTGCTGTACAATGCTTGCCTGGTCACAAATCTGTAACATGTACTTTTAAATGAGAATAAGAAAAACTAATATTGCATTTTTTGATTTTTTGAAAATTATTGATTTTAACGTCATTTTCTTCGTTTTTTAGAGTATTATTAGAGTTTTTGGGTCCTAAATTCAAACTTGAAATTTTATTTCAAGATTTTACATGCTAACACGAGTTTTATATAAATTTATATATTTTTTAAACTATCAAAATAGTTAAAAAAATATAAGGATATTATTGTTTTTTTCAGATTAAAAGAAGTCCAATAGCTGAAGTTTAGCATATAGAAAAATTATTTTAATCACTTTTTTATCACTCATACTTTACAATTCATTAAAAATAAAAACAATTTTCCTGCATTTTTTAGTGGATTTTTTTAAGGGCATTACATTCCTGGCCCTATTAATGACTTAATATTTTTAAAAATTTACGTTTTATACAATCCATGTATCATAAATTATAATTATTATAGCCTATAGGTGCTAGCTCTTTAAAAATGTTTACTCTCGAAGTAGCCTTCAAAAATATTTTTGAATGAGACGCCAGCTATTATTATAAAATGAATAACGTGTCGATGACAACTTTTCAGTAGACGTACCAGTAGTGGGAGCATTGTAGTGCTCAAATTTTTTTATAAAGGGGAGATATACCACCCTCGCGCTCGTCCAGTCGTAGGCATGCCCCTGGAGGGGGGCGTTTGAGCATATCTGCTTGCGGCAACGAACGTCGCTTTAAATACATTACAAAATACTACTTGATTAATTAATTTTTTTGAAATTTGTTATTAGATTGCTCATCTTTACACCGAACACTTGCGTTTGAAACATTAATAGTGCAAAATTGATCGGTAGAACTTTAGATACAGTTGTACTGATAACATAATATTATGAAATAATCTTTAGTTTATTTAATGTGTTGTCCAGAATAGGTCACAGATACGCAGTTATTACTTATTTATGTAACAATAGTCATAATATTATTATATTACCGGTTGACAAAATAATTTTTAACATAGGATAACGACATTTTATCTTTATCTTTGACAGGATGAAAGACTATGAATGTGAGCGCGTTGACATTGTCTCCTTGTATATAATTTGTTATTGAAGTGTATTGATCATTGAATATACTATTATAATAGGAATCATTTATCACAAAATATTTTTTTTTTTTTAATTGTTTACATACTTACGTGTCTTACGTATGGTGCCTCACGTATTTTTAGAAAAAAATAATTTTTAAATGTGATTTCGTCTTGAAGGGTAAAAGCGTCCGAAATTTCTCCAGCCCTCAAGGTTTCGTAAATTTACGCTTAAACCACCTGTGATCTGTATAGCTCCGAAAATATAATTTTTTAATCTCTACCACGGTCTAATGTTATACAGGTATTTTATCTTATTATTTGTGTTATCTATATTATATTTCAATATACTCGATGTATAGGATGACTGCAGCGTTGCGCTAGTTTCCACACTACCTATCCACCTATGCTTGTTAAACGACATTATATCACATAATCCATTTTGTTTAAAAGCATGAAATATTACACATGGTACGTTTTTTTTATTGCGGTTTCCCCTGTAGGCCTAATCCACATCGCAAGCGAGAACACGCGAAAAACGGTCAACTACTATAATATTTTAATTCACATAGATCGGTACTGCGAAAACTGTATTGTCTACTCTTGTATAACATTTTTGGTTATTTCCACTCACTATTCATATTGGGCTTCTTTATTCAACCTGTTTTAAATGTTGTGATACTCATTCACAAAAATGTTTTTGCGATCCTGAACAAAGTGTTTATTTTAAGAGGATGTCAGCACACTATTTGTTTTCTCTGTCTGGCCGAAGCGCCACATAGACAAAACACATTTGCGCAGAATCGTTTTTTCTATATTTTTAAGTAATCTTAGAGTAAAATCACCCATTACAAAAAAGATAGAGAGTAATATTTTAGAGGGAATGACATATCGATTTTATATTTTATTGTTATATGACTTTGTATTCGACTTTCAAAATAAACGAAAAAATTTTGTAAATTTAAATGATGTTTAAATTGTTTTGAAACAATATTTAGAAAAATCAATATGTCATTCTCTCAAAAATATTATTTTCTATCTTTTTTGTAATCGGTGATTTTACTCTAAGATTACTTAAAAACATAGAAAAAACGATTTTTGTTTTGTCTATGTTGTGCGTAGGCCAGAGTGAGAAAACAAATAGTGCGCTGACATCCTCTTAAGTGTGTGACGCCGGCCAGCGATAGTGGGCGATGTGTTTGGTGTGGTCGCGTGGAATTGAAAAGGTGAGGGGACGACAATATTAAAATAAATACATTTTACAAAATACTTCATTTATAAAATCATCTTACTTGGTTTAGGTATTTATAGTTTAGCTTACTTATGCGCCGGCCAAGACTTATATCAAAATAATTCTTTATCGTCACTTGGACTTAATAACTTTTCTTTAAATTGTTCAATCTTCAGATCTGTGGCCTGAGAAATATAATCCTTCGTTAATAATTGCATTCATTGTTAATGTACGTGCGTCTATGAATCTAAAATGTGTAATTATAATTTTATGATGAAAATAAAAAGAACTTATACTTTAAAAACGAAAAGAAACTTAAAAAAGTTAAAAAAAAATATAAGAACACTTTTAGAAAATAAAAATTATAACAGTAATCGGAAAAATATAAATATTATTAACGAAAGTAAAAACTGATGTATAAAATAATGTATTATATTATACAAATGTTTTTTGAACAAAATTAAAACGGTAATAACATTAATAAAAAAATTAATAACTAGGCAGCATAATATTAACATTATCTATTATTTATATTAATAATAAATGTGAATAACTTGTCTGTGTACGTTTGTTTTATTGTGTTTGTGACCAACACACGATAAAAAAATTAATACCAAGTAGATATAGCTCTCTACTAAGGCTGCCCCTATTTACGTCCATAGTATACATATAGTGTTAAAAAAATAATAAAACTATTTAACAGTTTATTAACGATCTAAGTTTTTCTGTTTAAAACTATTCTAATAAATTCTAGTTCAAATCAGTCAGAGTTAAAAAGTACCAACTTAACTGAATAAAAATAATTGTAATGGCATTATTGATTAGAATATAATTGAGATAGGAGAGGTGGACTATACGTCGTCCAGAAGTCTGAACTAGCAGTGATTTAAATAAATACAATTTGCTGGCCGAAAAGTTATGTAATAGTCCTGAGTAACAATTTAGTATTTACTGTCACTGTTTCACAAAAATATTTTAAATATAGGTAGTACATAAATATACATTTGAAATTATTGTTAATGCCTAGATATACAGTGCTAAGGGGAAATTATATAGAAAATCTTTATAATTTTTGCGCCCCTAAAAATATTGGTCTAGTTGTGCCTATGAATATATAAGATATTATAATATTAAACAAGTAATTAATTATTAAGAGGATGTCAGCGCGCCATTTGTTTTCTCTCTCTGACCTACGCGGCTACGCGCAACTTAACAAATCTATATTTAGCCGAACCAACCCTGTATTGTTTAATTTCAATATTAGAGTGAATTCACTTATTATCAAACTATTCAAACTATAATTTAAGAACACCTGTGTCATATGTTGGCTTTTTTACGATATTTTAATTTTTATGCAATTTATAAGGATTTTTAAATTGTAATATTTTACACTTTCATAATTTACATAAAAATGTTTGTATCATAAAATAGTCTATACACAGGTAATATTCTTAACTTAAAGTTTGATTATAGGTGAATCCACTCTATTACTAAAAGTATAACAAGTAACAACATAGGGAAATTTGATTATTAGTTCTGCTGAACGTGAATTCGATATGTAGCACGAGGGTCAGTGACAGAAAACAAATAGTGCACTTAATTTCTCTTAAGAGGACGTGATACCCACATGTGTTATTTATCTGTAACAAGTGCGTTACCTAGGAAATTTTACGATCAGCAGAACACGTGTAGCTCCGTTAATTTAAAAATTAGAGTGAATTAACCTCTTATAAAATCTAAAGGTAAGATTATTATCTAGGCAACCTTGTGGGTTTTTTATTATATTTTAATTTAAAAGCTAATTATGAGTATTTCAAAATTGTAAATTGTTTGTACATCTTAAAATACTCATAACTCGCTTTTAAATTAAAATAAAAAACCCATGAGGTTACCTAAATAATAATATTACCTTTAGACTTTATAAGAGGTCAACTTACTCTAATTTTTAAGCTAACAGAGCTCCACATGTTCTGCTGAGCGTAAAATTTGTTATGTTACGCACTTGTAAGATGGAGCTGACACATGAGCCATGAGGGTATCGTCCTCTTAAATAATAATATTGAATATGTACTAAACGGAATAATTACTTAGAAATCGTTGGCATTTGCCCTAGACAAACTTAAAAATAATAAATTATGCCTTCAAATCCAGACCCTAGTTTAGGGGTGTCATTTTGGGGTGGTAGTTGACATTAAAATGTATTAGTTTTCTTAAATAAATAGATACATACAATATTAAATAGTGCTCACATATAAAATAATCTTCAAAATATGTATGATAAACGCTCAGGTAAAAAATATATTCATATAAAAATGAGTATCTACAAAACCATTGAAATTTTTCCCACGGAAGTTTTCCAATCGTGCACAACGTGCGTTTATGGGGTCTTATTACTATATATGTATTTATATATATTAGGTATATTATGCACCTATATAAGTCCTGTATATAATGTGATGCGTAGTTTGTAGGTACATGATGATATACCTGTGCATTATTATCATAATGCGCGTAAAAAGAGCTGGATTCGCGATAATCCTCCGGAGTTTAGGGAAAAAAATGACAAGCGACTGTTGCGGTGCTTTGAGCGGGTGTGTTGGAGCCCTGCAGGGGTAGGAAGACGCGCGTTCTCTGCAAGAACCATCCGCGGCTATTATGTATATACTATTATCATATAGGTAGGTAATAATATGCATCACACACACACGCACACATATATTGATATATATATATGCGAGTGTGTATATACTGTATAGTATATTATATACAATATACATTATACATACCTATAATGCCCATACCCAATATATATTATAATGCACGCCAAAATATATAGTCCTTTTATTGCTCTCACTCAACAATTTCCGCGATTACATTTAACACTCGCACGCACACACCCACACACACACATACACAAGCGCGCGCCAGGTAATAATATATATATATTATTATTTCATATTGTGCCGCCACTGTGGCTAGCTGTTTAGGTATACCCTTATATTATACGCATCGTGTTATATATATATAGACGTGATTTGTATGTGCCAGTGTGTATGTGTGTTGTGCGTGTGCGCGTGTGTGTGTACGGCCACCGGGCTTGGGACCACCCATCTGAACCGTTTAAAGCCGACAGAACACATGTTGTATAAATAAGTTAATCCGCGGTGCGCATTGTTCGGCCTTTTGTGTAACCGATATATTATATACTATGTACGCACACGGCGCGTATTATATATTATTATATTGTCTGCCGTGGCGGCCGGTTTCATCCAATGATCCGGTGTGTCCGCTCCAGTGTGAAATTGGAGTTTGGATTTGCGCCCCGGTGGCCCCCCGGATTTGTGTACACACACATACATATACATATATATATATTATATAGGTACACCTATAGATCGTTCATTGTGGGCATTAATATAAGTGTATATATATGTGTGTGTCTGTGTGTGTCTGTGAGCACACATTTATACACGTACATATAATATGCGAGTTTTAGGCTCCGCCTCGTAACCGGTATTATGTATAAAATCCGTTGTTGTAGGGTGGCCTCGGCGGCGGGTATATACCACTATATTATATTATCGTTACCCATGTGTGTGTGTGTGTGTGTATGTGCATGTTTATTTGGAGTCGGTCTTGTGTATTTATATATAATACATTATGTGTGTGTGCGTGTCGATGACCCAACCTCTCCGCAGCCGCTTTTTCAAACAATTAGCCCTGGATCATCACGGCGTTGCCACTCGATTGGATCCGTAGCCGCAAATCTTTATCGATTTATACACATCATATTATTATATTTTATTATATTATGTGTGCTGTGTGCATGTGTGTGTACCTCTATAATACAATTTATTTTTTAAATTTATTAACACTGCTTTTACCTTCTGTATACACACCTACACACACACAAACATACAAACACACACACACACACACACACACACACACACACACACACACACACACATACACATACTTTAATATTATATTATTCTGTTGATATTCATAATATAATATAATATAATGTAGTATATACCTACCACCTATGTTATTATACGCGTGTTATTTCAGACGAGCCGGCGCGTCTTTGCTGCTTATGTATGATGTATTATAACCTAAATTCCTATTTAGATAGGGCGTATGTGGTATCATATACCTATGTAGCGTATACTGTATATAATATATAATATTATATAAAGATGCAACTCTATAGATATTTTTTCGCGCATTCCTTCACACGAACAGTAAATGCGCTTGCATTATATTATTATTATTATTTATTACCGAATTTATAGTAGGTAGGTATTACAATAATATACAGAAGCCGTCCTCCGTTTAACACCAGTGAATTTCTCGAATTCAACCACGAAATGTAAGCGCTTTGATCTTATGCTATATAATTGGCCGTATGTATGGTAGGTACAATTTATATACTGATCAACATTTGTACAAATTATTTTTAATTATTATTATTCACACTGTGATGATGATGATGTAGCCGATTGCTGGGCGTAGAAGGAAAAATAGAGAGTTAAGAGAAATTACAAAAATACCTGTGATAACAAGCTATATAAAAAGACAAAGGCTAAAATGGTTTGGGCATATATGTCAAACGGAAAGAAGTAACAAGTAAAACCAGAGCAACCATGGATTGGAAACCAGAAGGGAAGAGACCAAGGGGTAGGCAAAAAAAAACGTTGGATAGATGGGATAAGACAAAACCTAGAGAGGCTGGAAGTTACGAACTGGGAAAAGCTGCAGGTCCAGGATCGCAGAAGTTGGAGAGCATTGACAGAGGCGGAAAAAACTCTTACAGAGTCATGAAGCCACATGAGCATTAAAATTGCAAAACGCGGACACTTTGTACGGTCGGGTAAAAAAAATACGCGGACACTTGTACCATTACAAAATAAAATACTTTAAAAGTTTCAAGTACCAACGATGAATAATATTTTTTAAATATAACACATAACTAAAATCGCTCTTCTTTGTTTAAATATCTAATTTCGTCCAAATTTGAACATAAAATAACAGTGTTTTTTTATTTTTAGATTTTTTGGTTACAGAATAACCTACTTACGCCGAACCTTGTTTTAAATTGTCAATCCTTAATCCTTATAGATATTAAAGTTGAACATTTTATACATTTATAACTACAAAAAAATAAATCTTGAATTTGATACATTTTGTCAAAATTCGATCTTTAAAAGCTTATAAAAAAAATCGTGTCTATGTATTTTTAATATTTTTTAACTACTATTGTAACAATGTATTAGGAGCCTTTTATTAAATTTTCACGCTTTTTGACCATCAAAATAAAATGACATAGTATTGACATTTATGGAAAAAAACTAAAACAATTGAAAATTGAAAATATCCGTAAGCAGCTCAAAGCGAGTCAAATTATTTTTAAAATGTTATCAAGCATAGGAATCGATAAAATAAACATGTGATGTAAGTTTTAAGTATATCAAGTTATTTGTTTTTGAGTTACAATAAAATAAGAAAATCACTACAAGAGAAATCGATCGAACTTTGTCCGAAAAACATTATCATTTTTCGGTTTGTTTATAATAATTAAAGTACATAATGTTATTAATTATTATGGATAACACTATTGCAAATTTGCAAGCATTGAAAACTTTTTTTTTTTAAATTAAATTGTATACATGTACTTATACAGATTTTAGGTGTTTATTTTATTCATGTACCTATAACATCAAGTGAAAGTAATCTAGAAGCTTTTATGCTCATGACCATGGAAAAAGATGTTCTATACAAAATAGATAAAATAATTAAAATATCTTCTCAACTATTAGAAAAGCATATTATTATTGAACAAACTTATTCTTATTAAATACGAAAATCGTAACATTAAAAATTTAAAAATGTTTACTTTTATAGTATTATAATAATTACATAGGCATACATATAACTTATAAGTACCTATAGTATACTATAGAACATTCTATATGTGTAAACATAAGTTGTAAAAAAAATGTTGATGTCAATGGAGGAACCTATATATACTAATCAAATTTTAAAAATTAATATCTTCCCGAAAGTGTAAAAAAAATGTGTAGTTATAACTATAACATATATGTTAAAATAATAATACTACATACATGCGTTGATTAAAATTTAATAATTGCTAAATTAGTAAGTGGACAAGTACTTTTGTATTTTCCCAGCCCAAAATCTCTCCCCTATCCACCCTTGGAAATGAAGATGTATTATTAAAAGGATTTAAGAATGTAAACAAGTTATTGAGAAAATGTGTGGCTACGTTAGATGCATTGATATTTTGTTATGCGTATAGACTATATAGGTAGTTCGTTATTAAAATAGGGAAGCATAAGTTTATTTTAATGAAAAATACGAACAGCTAACTATAATAGAAGTTTTTAAATGTTTAGAATATAATATCCTTGTGAAAATTAGTGGACTTTATTAACTGGGTTGTATTGGTAGTATTATATGTGTTCCGGTGATGCAAATAGTGAGGGAAGGACCTTATGAATTCTTTCTTAGTTTAATATTCAGAACGATGTCCCTGAATATCTAAGTTAAAAATGTGTGATTTTTGGCGCTACCATGCATTTGTGAAAAAATATTGTACCTAATCCTATTATGGACATCCGTAACAAAAGGATCCTTATCCTTATTATTTTGATTGAATTATATTATTATAACATTGTTATATTAAATTTAATTATAACACAGCGCACTCAGATACAATCTTTTATTGATGTAAATTTAGTTGAACAAAATTATTAAAAATTTGGATAGATAGTCCACTTAAATTTTTTTAAATTTAGTTGAATAGATTTTATAATTATATATGTCATATAATATTATATTGAACTAAGTAGGTACAAAAACAAAATATATCAATATCGTAGTAGGTATATAGCCATATAGGTAGCCGCGGTAGGTACCATTATGTGTAATATTGGAAGTCGCGAACTCACAAAGATAGAGCTCATTTAAAACATTATTTTCAGTATAGCTTTATTTTGTAAGTAGATAGTATACTGACCTGGTTTAAAATTTCAATAATCAATAAAATATATATTGTGTTTTGTTAGTATCGTTGGTATTGTATACCCGTAAATATTTTTATGTGACATATGTTTAAGGCACACTAATAGGGGTGCATAATATTGTAGTTGGTTAAGCGACATGTTTATAGGGAATGGAACCCTCTTTTGCGATTCAAAGAAATCTTAAAAATCATTTTGACGACCTTATAGATTATTATCTCTTTTATTACATTCAACATGCCACGTCCTTTCTATTTATCGTACGATATTAAGCGAAACTCTAATCCTAAGCTCAGTACCTATACATATTGAGTTTTAACTACCCATGGATATACAGGGGGAAATATGCCCAAGGGAGAAAAGCACGTTCCGTAAATACATTTAACAAATAACAATACTTATAAACTCGTCTGCAGTGACGACAGATTATACCCACTACCCAGGTAGGTATGGCATATATACGCTTAATCTATTTTAAAATACTTTTTTATTATATTAGTCCAATAGGATAAAGAGTATATTACCAATTGAATATTTATCAAATGAAATACACAATTAACATTGATTTTAGGTACAGGTATAAGAAAATTACGGAAAATCTTTAATACTTATATCATTTTTGTGTACAAATTAGTAAAAGAGTGATAATTGATATGCTTCTAAACTAAAATAGGTACATATGGATAGTAACAAAAGTTGAACATTTTGAAAATTTCATAATTAATAGCTGCCAAGTAAGTTTATAACATCAAGCCTAACATTTTATATTAGGTCCTCGGTACCTCTGTAGGCTTTAGAAAACTTAAGTGTAAGTCAGTGTAGTCAGTGCAACCAACTGTTATACAATTGTTACAAAATAAATTATTTTTAAAAATAAACATAAAAATCAAATTTGAAAATGTCAGAAAAAAAAAATTTTCAAGCTTACATCCCAATACATTACCAAATATAAACATAATATATTTATAATACATTAATCATTATTAACTTTTCTGTAATCTGTAAATCTATGTATCTATTAATATAATAATATCTCTATATATTATGAAAAGTATTGTTACTATTTTTGTTAAAAGAAAAAATACTATATACCAATTATTTTTATTGTAAAAAAAAATATATTTGATTCGATGTACCAATTTATCTGACAGAACCGAGAAAATTAAATAAATATATAAGAAATATAATAATTACAATAGTAATACAAATGACACAAGTACACAACTAACTATTGTTTGGTCGGAAATTTATTGACATATCTTATAACTAAACTTATATACAATATGAGAGTTTCGTATCCGTCGTCATAGCAAGTGGTTCACCATATATTCTTACTATTTAATGATATATTTATTTTTGTTATTTTAACCGGTGTTATTATAATAATTTAAATAAAGTTTTTAATCTTGAATTTCGTATTATCTGTTTCGGCTACTGATGAGAAACTCAATAAAATGCATCTCGGCAATCAATTATAGTACGGGATAAAAAGTATGGCACTATTGAATTAAAACTTAATCTTCTCTCTAACCAACTTACTGAAGTTATTTCTCAAGATTTCACCTTAAAGGGGTGGCAGTCAATGAAAAGCAAGTGGCTTTTGGACCAAAAAGCCGGACAAAACTGAAGGAATTTGGTTCGATAGATATTAATTTTAAAAACAGATTATGATTGATTAAGTTAGTTTACTAACTTTATTTGAATAAATGTGATTTTTAATATTCCAATTATTGTTGGTGTCATAATGAATAATATAATTAAAAAATATCTTATTTTTATTCATAGATATATCACAGCTGAAAAAATAAATATTCAAAATCGCCTCTACCTAGTAAACTATTGTTAATCAATTTAAATCAGTTTTAAACATTTAAATTCCTTCAGTTTTATCTGGCTTTTTAGTCAAACCGTCAAACCACACTTTTTTAAATCGAAAAAAGTTTATCTAGTGTAATATCATTGTCAATGCCTGCGCATATAGGTAGTAGGTACATAAGTTAACTAACGTTGAATATAAATAACGACTGACCTACTGGGTGGTACTATACACGGAAAAAAAATGTAATATCATATTATAGTTAAACGAATTATAGTAAATATAACTATTTAATAGGTAAAAGAACTAAAATGATTTACTTATTATTACTATATAAATATAGTTTTTAGTTATCGCTAGGTTTACAATATTTTATAGTTAATGCAGCTTTTAATATTTGAATTAACTAAAAAATATAGTTAAAATAGCATATTTCAGTTCGAATAACTATAATAATTTGATTATAATATTTTAGTAAATCTAATTAATCGTATGGCTATTCCTATAGCAATTATAATGTACAATCAATCCCACTGTTTTTATAGTACAAACAACTGTTTTGTTTTTTCCATATACTGTTTTATATTTCAGGACATTTCTATGAAATATTGACCAAAAACGATCACAGATTAGACTCACACACTCTTATTTGCATTTAATTTGCACACTTACGAATCACATTGATATCATCATGTTAAGTTACTTATATTTATTACTTTAAATACGACCATGGTTACAACGTTGCAACGTCCGACTGCAACCCCCTCATTTATCAAGTGCTAAGATTGAGCAGTTCAAAATTGAAAATAATGACTATTAAAATTGCTTTTCCTGGAATTGACATTTAACTAGTCTATTTTGAGCTTATAAATCGCCAATCAAGAGCTTGTAATATTATCTTATTTAATGTATAGAAATTGACTTCTTTACCTGGTCAGTTAAGTGACGCCTCTACTGTTGATGGTTTATTTAACAACATAGGTCTACAAATGTATCTAGTGCCTATCTGTCCGTCTCTTGGGTAAACCAACAAAAATAAAGCACGACCGTTACTTACTATACGTCTATAATACCTATACTTTAAACACTTTCTCAGATGTTTTTGAAGTATAAAATTAAAACGGAAATTATTATGGTAAATATCGCGAAATTTTAGGATATTCGTATTGCATCTGATCAGACTAACGGCAATATTTTTTTAAATTATGTCTCAAATTAAGCTGCGGAAAGATGCGGGAAAAAATGATTTATTTATTAAATTCATCAATAACATGCCTACTATCTCAACAAACTAAAAAGCCACTCTAAAAAACTATATACAGTGTGTTTTCCTTTAAAGGTAACACGACATATTTCAATCCAGTGACCTCGGATTGTTATGGGGTTTTTGGGAGGAGTTAAGGAATACATAAATACACATTTTTTGATGATTTTCAAATTGTTATGGCTTTCAGTTATATACACGCGCAATACATAATTGCTATTTTTTAAATGGCAACAGACGTTTTATATCAAATTCGGATAGACCGAATTTTTTTAAGTAATTTTGACCTCTTAACCATAGCTCTAAAACCAAAATTGACTAAATGACAACGAGAAATGTTTTAATTTAAATTATTGAATTTTTCAACAATTATCCTATATTATTTTACAAATTCTACGTACTTTTTTTTCACTCATACCTAACGTGTTTTTAGAAATTAAGAGGACGTCGCACTAGCATATGTTATCTCTATCTTACACACGTTCGACATATCAAATTTTCGAGTTATGAGAATTTAAAAAAAAGGGCAGATAACAATCCGTACTGGACTATTGACAGAAATAATCAAACAATTTGGGGAAGTAATGTTTTGTGTGGGTTACACGATGGAAAAATTCTCGGCCCATATTTTTAAGATGGCACGCTTACTGGGAGAAGATACTTAGAATTTTTGACGAATGTATTTCCTACATACATGGATCATATTCCATTATAAATTTGGTCTTATGTATTTTTCCAACAAGATGGAGCAACTGCACATAATGCAATTGTTGTTCAAGAATATCTGTAGAGTAAATTTGAAAATCGATGGTTAGGTACATTGTACATAGGGACAGTAGCTTGGCCCCCCAGATATCCGGACCTTACTCCATTAGATTTTTTTTGTGGGGACATTTGACTATTCAACTTCACCTTTAAATGATCAGGACCTCAAAGATAAAATTGTAAATACTTGTGCCGAACTTCAAAGGGAACAAATTTTAGCAGCTACTCAAATGGAAGTAATCTGCCATCTGCAGTCGTGCATGGAGAATGATGGGCTAAATTTTGAACAATTTTTAGATAGGTATTGGTATTAATTAATATTTTTAATAAATCATAAATTTTGTGTCAATTTGTTCAAATTTGAGGTAAATGTATACTTTAAGTCAAATTAAATATTAAAAATAATTTATTTAAGAGGACGTCACACATCAATATTTTGTCCCCCACTTACACACGTACGACATGCCAAATTTTCGTTCACCAGTTTCAATAGTGTGCTGTTTTGATAATAGAGTGAATTGATCTATTATCAAACTTTTATGGGTAAGAACATTATCTGTGTTCTTTCGTCGGTTTTTACGATATTTTAATTGTTAAGTGAGCTATGGCTGTTACGAGTATGTAAAATATTAATATTTTTAAATTCTCATAACTCACTTAAAATTTAAAATATCGTAAAAAACCATAATTGTTGAAAAATTCAATAATTTAAATTAAAACATTTGCTCGTTGTCATTTAGTCAATTTTGGTTTTAGAGCCATAATTAAGAGGTAAAAATTACTTAAAAAAATTCGGTTTATCCGAATTTGATATTTAAAACACATGTTGCTAGGTATTTAAAAAATAGCAAGTTGTATTGCGCATGTGCACAATGAAAGCTATAACAATTTGAAAATCACCAAAAAATGGGTATTTATGTATTCCTTAACTCTTCCCAAAATCCCCATAACAATCCGAGGTCACTAGATTGAAATATTTCGTGTTACCTTTAAAGGGAAACACACCGTATATATTATTTTTATATATAGTGATATGTATATTATATTATCAGAATGTCTGTGATCTAAATATTGAATTAGACACATAATTTATACCTACGTAACGTGCACTATTCTTAGTTATGACATAATTGTATTAACAACTGGGACCTGCCTATCTAGTTCTGTTATGACTTTGAGCTTAAACTTTGTTCACTTTATATTGTTTTCCGATGTGATATACATGGAGTTCGTGGTCCTGACATTCATGGAGATGATGTCATCGCTAATTATTATACGAAATTTCGTTGAGAAATAATTATTCATAAAAATATATTTTAGCTCGGTGTGTTTAATTGTTGGTTCTGTGTACCTACTTACCACCGCGCTCTGATTTAAGTTTATATAAAACCCATGTTAATGCTATCGATACTCTGATGTGTAATTAATAATTATTATAAATAATGATAAGTTATTACTAGAGCGCGGATTTGTACGCATTTGCATATTTATTCTGGTTGATCGTATGATATGCTAAGTGAGCACATAATTTGTTTCATGACATGACGATTTAAAAAATGAAACTTTTTAGCGCATATTTTTGCATATTTTGACATTTTTCTATTTTAAGGGCTTATTTTACAATTTTAATAGCATATTTCATCTTTTAGTGCATATTTCGATGTTTTTTTAGATATTTTAAAAATATATAGTATTATAATATAAGAAAAAAATATCATATTTTTATAGTTTCGATTAATATCAAAATAAATTAATAGGTATACTTGTAGGTATAAACGGTTTTCCCAAATATGACCTTAGATCAATAATCGGGGCAATAAAATACATAATAAGATAAAGATTTTAAAGACTAAAATTTATTTTAGAATACATTGTTGATATAAATTAATTCCTATTTTTTTCTTATGAATTAAAACTACCTACAAAAATAAGTAGATAAATATTTATAGTAGGGTTCGATAATTTTTTGCTAATTTTATTATGCATATTTTTATTTTTTGTGCATATTTTAACAGTTTAGTGCATATATTTATGCATATTTAGGATTTTTTAGTGCATATTTGGTTGGTTTTTAATGCATATAAATCCGCGCTCTAGTTATTACTATTAGGTGATTACAATAATCAGAGCGTATTTAGAAATGAGCCCGCTGAGGGCATTTAATGGGGGGGGGGGGGTATATCGGACATCTAAAAATAATGTCATAATTTATAACCAAATAACCAAAATACGTGTATTTAAAGAAATAGAAATTTTAATTAAAAATGGTGGGTAAGTCGCTCTACTGCGCAGTAGGTTTCAAGTGGTTCACTGTATAATGGATGGTATATTAAATTTGAATTCAATGATATACGATATACCTAATATCATTGTACACGAAAAACGATTCTGAGCAGTGACGCGCGGTTTGTCAGTGTGGATATTATTATATTTATATTGTTACTAGCTGTCCCACCCGGTGTTGCCCGGGCAAAAGTTACCTCAGCTGGTGAAACACATTGGCAATATTATAACTTAAGTATAAGTTCAAGGACTCAAAAACGCATTAATTGTATATATATTATGGGTGATCCCGTTTACTTCGTTGATCGTTAAAATATGTTCCAACTCTATATGATTCAAACTTTGTTTTGTTTAATATTCGGTATTTCGGTGTATGATGTTCAAAACTTAAAAATTTTCATCGAGTAGCCTATGTGTTATTCTGATGTATAAGCTATATTACTGTAGAATTTCATTAAAAACCATTCAGTAGTTTTTACATGAAAGAGCAAAAAACATACTTACAAACTTTAGCGTTTATAATATTAGTAAGATGTAAAAAAATAATAAAACTTTGATATTCACCTTTTAAACCTTCTCTGGACTTCAACAAATAATTCAAGACTAAAATTCGCCAAATCGGTCCTGCTGCTCTTGAGGTCTAGAGAGACTAACGAACAACAATTAATTTTTATATGCATAGATTTAGAGATTTATATATATAAAGATATACATATATATAGTATACAGGGTTCATGATTCGTTTATTGTGAAACACTCATTATTTCAAGAAGTATTAATGTTTTTGAAAATATTTTTTTACAGTTTCAAGTTGTTAGAAAAACAACGTTTATATTAAAAAAAAATTATATTCTTAAATATTTTTTATCCTTATTATGTTTTAAGTTTTTTACTTTTTTGAATGACAGCAGAGTTATAATTTCATATTCCATAGCAGAATATTTTTCTAGGTATTTTGATTCATAGAAATCGAATTGAAGGGGTCAGTGCAAAAACCAGACAAGTCCATTTTGATCAAAAATGAGTTTTTCGTGGAATATTATTCATGGAAGAAATATCTATATTAGTATATTGCTTTATTATTTCCAAAGATATTTCAAAAAGAATTATTTCCCGCCCATAAAGGTGAATGAGAAAGAATTTTGTTTTGCTTCTCATGAACAATTTATATAAGTGGTCAAATGTTTGTCCACTACTCCGCTTGTCTAAACTTTAAATACTTATACCCTACTCATAAATTACTCGTCCTAAGTTCGATTTTTAATTATCAAAATACCCCTAAAGGACTGGCTACTGCTCGATCAGTGTGATTCGCTTACTGTCGCCATTTCAATCATTCCGTTAAGTTCGCTACTGTGCGTGCGCCCTACTGCCGCCCATGTAAAATCATAGACAAACAAGTAGGTAATGCTTCTAAATTTGCTATTTTAAAATGGTTCTGCATGATATAATTAATTATATCATGTTGTATGGTATATTACAGTTATAAAATATAATATTTTTTCAAATATTCAAATAAAATAGGAGTATTATAATTGATAATAATTTAAATTAGGAATGGGATAATGCAAGCATTATAAATTGTCAAGCTTTCATAAGTCATAATATTGAATATATTATCATAGTAGTCTGATGCAGTTATTTTTTTAAGGTTGAGTAATAATGATTTATTAAAACTAAATAAAATCAAAAGATACATCAGACCTATCGATTGACTTCTTTAATTAAATACAAAAATCAAGTGGTCCACAACATTTCAGACTGAATGCCCATCCTGTAACACGCAGAGCGGCAGAAGTGTCAAAACTAAAACATCGCAAAGTTGAGGATTAAATCATTTACTCTTATAGTCTACACAAAAAATAAATAATAACACAAAACAGTGGCACACATTGGAGAGTTCAAGGGTAGCAGTTGCTTCTCTGGGTTTTTTTTGTAGGTGGGCCCACAATACTTACATCATAAAAATTCTACTTGTATAAAAATGAACTATTGAAGAATTATAGGCTATATCCATTAGCCTATTAGCCAATATAGAGGTAACTGATATGCTACCCCCATTTATTTAGTGTGCGCCACTGAACACATATTATGAAACCAAAACATTCTTTGTTGCACTCAGAATCTAAATGTTTGTATTATGAAAAATTGATACTATTGCTAACAATATGGTGGTTTCAAGTTGGTAAATTAAGTGAAAATCTGAGTTATTAACTAGAGATGAGATAAATTGTATTTGTATTATTAGAAGTCAGTTGTTATTGAAATATCTATACAATTTACATACTAAATCTGGTAATCTATTAGTTACATTATTTATTTAATTTGTAAAAGGTATACAATTGTATATTAACTGTATTAAAAGTAATAAATTGTATTCTAGAAAATAGAAGTTTTATTGTTAAGTATGGCCAGCGGTCCTATAATTTGAGTTTGAAATTTTATACGATATACCATGACATGTATTGATTATTACATTATATTAAAATTAAAATTAATTAATCTTGTTTATTATACCATTTAGGATTTGGGATACCTGACCATAACAATAAACTACCCAATTGGTTATGATAAATATTGTTTATCATACACAATACATTTTTCATTTTATTAGGAATATTATATATGTTGAGTGAATGTATTATAAGCACCAATTTAGTACCATTTCAAATAGTTATAAGGAAACATAAATATGATTGTTGTCAATAAAAATATTGC
The DNA here is from genome assembly GCA_008086715.1 of Sitobion miscanthi. Taxonomy (NCBI): domain Eukaryota; kingdom Metazoa; phylum Arthropoda; class Insecta; order Hemiptera; family Aphididae; genus Sitobion; species Sitobion miscanthi. The sequence goes on from CM017802.1 coordinate 35,026,445, forward strand.
AATCACTTAAGAATTAAAATACACAGTATTCGGTTGTAAAAAATCAAGCTTTAATATAATAGCAAATTGTCCATGAAACAATGAACATATTTATAAATACATAAATAGGATTCAAATGTACTTAATTTACTATAAATTATAAATATAGCCTAATTATTAAAATTGAATATAAAATCATAAGGCTGGATTTAAAATACATATCAAAGATAAGATACTTGGTTTTTGATCAAACAAATTATTTTCCAATTTTTATTAGAGTTAAAATTACTAAACACAATTTTTTTTAAGTTTAAGCCATTAATTTAGATCATTAAATCTACATTGATATTTCATCTTTTAATTGGACTACCGAGAATATATAAATGTTACATTAATAAAAAACACTAGCTACAATCGATGCAAGGTTTCAATATTTATTTATGATTTCAAGGGTATTCAAAATAGTGGATATCACTTTGGGATGGATCAAAAATATAGTAATTCAATTGATAAATAATATGCAGTAGTAAGTGGTAATAAAATAAAGGCTCTAATCCCTCTCTTACATGGTACAGCAAAAATTAATTCATCAAGAATGAAAGTATATTTAAAATTGTATGCATGTTACCCGTGATAAAATGTCTACTTGTTAACTGTTATTATTACAGTAAACTAAGAAGATATTACTTAGTGCCCTAGCCCCTAATTATAACTACAATATAAGGTACATTTATGACTTTATGGATGATACTTTAATATTTAGGTTATATTTTAAAAAATAAAATATTGTCTTATTTATTATTTTAAAAAACTAAGATTTAGGCTACAAAATGATGATTGTTTATTTATTAAAGAACATAAATATTTCAGATGTTTATAAATGGCGTGAAATATTATTCATCATTGTAACAGTGTAAACAAATTATTGATGTGGCTGTTGTTTCATAGATTTTTTTCCATATACATTTTTGAAAAATTCACACCTGTAAGAAATTAAATCAAAATTATAGTTTTTTCTATCATTGATACATAATTAATTATACTTGAATTAGTGTTCAACCATAGATAAATAATATCTTCACTGGAAGTTTAATTTATGAAATACAAATCAATATGTAATATTTGTATTAATTATTTAACAAGTTTATAAAAGATAAGACAATATAGTACAACTAAAATACTCAATTTCTATAATATAACAAATTATTGATTAAAATAATAAAAAATTATTTCAATTATTGAGTTATCAATACAATAATTTTAAGAGGATGTGGGACTCTCATGTGTTGTCTCTGTCTTACAAGTGTATGACATAGACAAGTTTGCGCTCAGCAGATCACAATTAGCTCTGTTAGTTAAAAATTAGAGTGAATTGATCCCTTATAAAATCTAAAAGTAATATTAATACCTAGGCAAACTTATGAGCTTTTTATTATATTGTAATTTTAAAGAGAGTATTTTCAGATGTATAAACAATTAACAATTTTTAAATACTCATAACTCACTTTAAAATTATAATACAAAATAAAAAGCATATGTGATTGTTTGGATAATTATCTTACGTATAAAATGTATAATAGGTCACACTCTAACTTTTAAACTAACAGATCTAAACATCATCTACTGAACCCAAAATTTGCGGTTATGCATTTTATTAGATGAACACAACACATGCGTGTGTTACGTCCGCTTAATAACAAATATTAAAAATAAATAATTATTGGTTTTTACCTATGATCTTGAACGACTGGCTGACTTTGAATGTCCTCTTGAACTTTTACTACCAGAACGTGAACGTGAACGTGATCTAGAATAAGAACGTGAACGACGGCCACGAGACCTGGACCTTGAGTATGAACGACGTCTAGGCGAACGAGACCTAAATCAATAGCATTAACATATGATTGATGGTATAATAATTTCAATTGAAATCAAGTAACATACAAAATGTTTATGTTTAAAAATACATTAAATTCCATCCAGTTGGGGTTTAATTTATTTTTCATTTAATATTAATAAGGATTAAACTATTAGAGCGCAATAAAAAGAAAAAAGGTGGGCATTGAAAAAAATTAAAAATTAGCTATTTCCTAACCCTAAACAGAGTTGCCAGGATGACTCAGGATTGCTTTGTTTAGTTTTATTTATTTTTTTAATTCAGCAAACTGAAATCTGCAACTGGCACTCGGCTGATCAGCAGCTAGTCAGCACTCAGCATGCATCTGCTATTGGCAGGAACAACGCCCTCGCCTTCTACTGCGGTCAGCACGATTATAACACCTTAGCTCAGCCTCAGCCTCAGCCACAGCACTCAGCCGCCACTCCCCAATTACACCCCACACCTGAAAATAGTGTCGCTGCTATCAATGGGTTTTCAACAATGCTCAGTCTTTTAACAAAATAAGGTAATTAAGTTGAAGTAAAGTATTGAGTAAAAATTAAAGATAATTCATTAAGATAATGAATACTTAAAAATAGTGTTAACAAACAAAATCAAGGAAAATTTAATTGTACTAAAAAAGTATATAATAAAAAATATAACAATATAATTTAATGTCTTGAATAAAAAATACCTACATAATATTTTTTACCATATTTTGATTATAGTTGCTTGTCATAAAAATACTTTTTTTTTGTAAATTGAAAATGTACATATTAATATGTTATGAAACAACAATTTTATATTAATTTATTTGATAGCTATTTAGTAAATTATAAGAATCTACAAAACTATGGTTTCGGTATAATATTCAAAAGTTGAATATTTTTAGGTCAAGCAACAATAAAAGGGTTGATATGTAGTTGAATTAATGTAGATTAGATGTTTTGGTTTGCTGTACATTTAGTTTTGAAGAAGCCGAATATTAAGCTGTAAAATTAAACAATTTATTTATTATTTTCAGAATATTGTACCTCCTGCGTCGTCTTCTATATGGTGAAGTTGGACGTCCATAGCGAGCCATCTGAACACGTAATTCTCTACCATCTAGCATGCGACCATCCATTGCATCTAATGCATCTTCTGCATCACGTTTATCATAAAATCTGAAAGTAAAAATATGATTACAATTTACTAGCAAATTATAAGCTGCTAATTTCACAATAAGAAGATTGGCAAGATTGTGCAAATCAGATAAGATCAAAGTTACGGATCACAGCGTATAATTATATTACCACCAAAGGGAACATCAACCTGACAAGCAGGGAAGCTCTACCCATGGTGGTGAATATTAATCTGTATCGAGCTCAATGCTTGTTTTATAATCATTTTTACACAATCAATCAGATGCGGTCGCTCGCAACTTTCTGGTAGTATTATACACAATACACTACACTACCAAAGTAAAGCAAGTGACGTACGTACCTGACAAAAGCGAACCCTCTGCTCTCTCGAGTAAACCGATCACGGGGAATGTAGATGTCTCCGACTTCTCCACACCTTTCGAACACTCTCCTTAGGTCTTCGGGCGTCGTCCTGTAAGTGAGATTGTCGACTTTCAGGGATACCATACCCTCAATCCGCGGCGGCGGTCTGCTGTAGCTCATCGTGAATGTACTGCGTTCGCTACAACTGGCCCTACCCGAACACCAAAATCCACTTTGTTACGCGCAAAATACCGAGCGATAGTGTTTACAACATTACAACAATAATGCTTGCAGAAATTGTACAGATTACAAAATCGTAAAATGAAAAAAGAGGACCGGTGACCGCGCGGATATGGCGACCGTGAAAATGGCGGACACTATTCACTGGTCGGCGGTCGTTAGTAGTTACGCAGATAGGCAGGACGGGTCTCGGCCGGCCGCAGGGGAAGGGTGAGTCATGGCTCATGGAGCAAGCACTAAGCGGTTGTGCACAACACTCGTGGAACTGTAAATTTCGAACGCGTCGTTTCGCAGTGCCGCCAATATAACTAAGCAATGACGCGGTTCTGTGGTTATATTACCTAGTTAGCCATAATATCGAGGGTTATAATAATAATAATAATAATTAAATAATTAAAATAATTAAAATAACTAAATATAAATAATTTATAAGAATTAAGTATTTATAAATTATATAATAGAAATAAAATAAATTGACTATTTGTTTTATATTTATAATATTTATTATTTTATATATTATTGAAATTGTATTACAAATATATTATGACTAAAAAAATTGACTGTTTTTTTTAAAATCATACATAGACTGAAATCTCGTGAATATAACATATGTTAGGTAGGTAGGTACACAACATTTTTATTACAGAGTTATTTATTCATGAAAAAAACGTACGTAAGACGTAGCATATTTTCATTCACTAGTTTATATTATAGTTTTTATAAAAAAAGGTTAACATTATGGTGTCCCGGTTTGGTGATTTTAAAATCTGGCAACCCTATTTATAGTGATATTAATATACTATATTAGACTGAATTTACCTATAAATTGTAAGTAAGAACATTATTTGTGTGCGTCAGAGATTTTTCAATAGTAATTTTTCAAGCAATATGAATCCCCGAACTAAAGTCTGGCGAGAAAAAGTCCGGTAAAAAAAGTCCAGCGTAAAAAAGTCCAATAGAATAAAAGTTCCAAGTTTAATAATTATTAAGTTAAGTCACTTAATATTTGTTTAGATCTAACAATATTATATTATATGTTATAGATTATCACTGTTGATTATTGTTTATTAGAACGTAAGACGACTTCAATTTATGAAACTATGTTTAAAACAATTATTGAAAAATGTGAACAACAAAATTTGTTCCCCCGACCCCAGTATTTTACACGCAGATTTTGAAATGGCAGTAATTACAGCGGCTAATAATGTTTTTGGTTCAGAATTAGGTATTAGAGGGTGCTTTTACCATGTTTGCCAGAGTACATTTCGTTAACCAACTATTTCACTAACATATTATTTTTAATATGTATTCCCAATTAAGTTAGTTAATTGAGTAAAATAAATGATACTGAAGATTTTTTTTCCTCCATACGAATGATTTGAGCATGCGTGAGCCATACCGTCGCCAATTTAGTCGTTGGTCGCTGGAGTGCTGAACCATAGAAGATAGAACCAGCGGCGTGGCCAGGATTTTGTTTTGAGGGGTGGCTTTAATTGTTTAAATATAATATAATATTGTTTTTATTTTTAAAAAATAAGGTTAAACAATTAAGAAAGTAAATTGCGGTTTGAACCCCATAAAAATAATGTTGAATGAACATGAATGTTCTATGATGCTATTTTTCTATGACATTTTTGGTTTGTAAGTCCTGATCAGAGCTTGATAACACGATATCAGATAAATGCATATAATAATATTATTATTATTAACCTTGATAGTACCTAATAAATAATAATATATTATACGGCTTTGGACCGCGAATTTTAATAAACTATCGACTTATTACTTACCTATATTTTAATTTTATTAACTATAATATTAGTATAGAATATTGATTGACCTGCCCGCTACCGTATGGGGTATGCAAGTTGTGTACATAGTACCATGAAAACATTAGTGTAATAGATAAATGATTTTATCATGCACTGTATAACTGTGCTCAATAATCATTACCCGCTGGATGCAACCAGACGCGTTTGTAATGTTTGTATAATTATATAATTTAAAGTTTGTTTACTTTGCTAAACACCGTCCAGTCGTTAACGACGAAATCACAACTTTTGACGACGCAGTGGGTGATGTGCAAAATGGAAACAGCAACGATGACATTTACGGACGTAACTCATGACCGCCATAAATTGAAACAACCGACCAAAGTGCTGTTGACGCTAAGCAACGTATTGTTGCCCAAGGAGAAGCTCACGTCCACACCGTCAATGATCGACGGGTTGGATTTTGAGACCGAAGTCGACCTAAGGATCGTCGGCTGCGAGTGGATTCAGACCGCTGGCATGCTGCTCAAACTACCCCAGGTGAAACTTTTAGTTCTTTTTTGTCACCATATCTACATATCAGTAATATCATATATATACATATTACTTATTTACTCAGATATATCTATAGTAATTTTCCCTTTTGATTTATGAATATTATTCATTTTAAGAATGTTTAATTTTTGAATATTTTTAAAGTAAAAATAAATTCTTCATTATTTATAAATTTGTGTGCACCAAACCCCAACTGTTGTTTAGCAATAGATTATAAATATGTATAAAAAAAAAACTGTTAATTACTATAATATATATTTATGTGTATAATTTCTGACTAGGCTATTATATGTTTGTAATAATGGCATAATCATCGTCGAGCCTTAAATTGTGACTTGGGTGCTCTTATTGTGATGAAATATTATAGAATATCTTACAAACATAATGCTGAAGAATTGACTCATTAGTTGAGTTTTGATTTTGTAACTCATTGAAACCAACACATAAAACTATTTTAATAAATCTATATAAAGCAATTATTTGACATACCTACCTTCTAATTTATTTTTTCAAATGTACTTACTGTTACCAGTAATGCTGAAGTCAATGTTTTCTTGTATGACAATTATTCATAATTCAACAGTAGACCTCCATCACCAATTTAATCAACACTGATTTGTAGAGGATTTGAACACCCTCGGCCCATCTTAGACTCTTCTAATTAAAAATATTATCAAAAAAAAATTTTAGATACGTACTTCTTATAATATTTGAAATTGTATTTTATTATATTATAATCATGTTAGTATATTCAGTGTTGTAGACTTGTTGTTATATTGTATCAGGGTTAGACCCAGTAGAAAAACCCAACAAACAAACAAATTAACAAACTTTAAACTGCATTTTTATTTTTATTACTTTTTAGTAACAATAAAGACAAAAATATGTAAGCAAAAACATTAAATATTATAATTTTACTTTTCTTGATTATAATTGATTTTAAAGTTTTAAACTCATAACAATAAACAATACAAATTAAGTAATAATAATAAAACAACTTATAAGCACTTTTTAATGTTTACTGGTGAATTGTAATAAACAAATTAACTGTATAATTTTATATAGGTAGGCTTACCAAAACTTTTTATATTTCTTTATAAGTTTCTTTACTTACATATTGCTTATATATGTTACTTATACAATAGCTATAACTTATAGGTAATAAGTTATATTTAATTTCAAATAAGCAATAGGTATATGTTTTAAGTTTTAATGCTGAAGGAACTGCCCTACTAAAAAAGTGTCAGGAATCGGCATTCATTTGAAAATTATTAAAATCCATTTAAATCCAACCGGATTGGGGTTTTTTTAAATATTCGTTGAGTTTTTGAACCGTGTATTGTATGTATAATTCCAAGTATTTATTAACGGTCACTGGCAGTCATGCGGCATGGCAGTGATGATAGACTTTGGGCGCCAGCAGTCACCAAAGTTTACAATTTGAGAATTACAGATGAATGCCGGTGGTCACATGCGTTCAACCTGTTAATTGTATTTCCCGATATATTCAGATATGTCTTAGTAAATGTGTGACGTATCATCATGTGTGCTTAATCACTGAATTGTCATCTGAATTATTTGTAATATAATTTTTTTTTCTCAGGTTGCAATGGCAACTGGACAAGTGTTGTTTCAACGATTTTATTACACAAAATCTTTTGTTCGCCACCCAATGGAAATAACTGCAATGGCATGCACATGTTTGGCCTCTAAAGTTGAGGAATCACCACGACGTATTCGTGATGTTATTAATGTTTATCATCATATCCGTCAAGTTTTAAATCAAAAGTAAGTTTAAGTGGTTTTATTTTTGATATTAATAATATATTATATATATATTTTTTTAATCACAACTGACTAATCTGTTAGAATATGTTTCCGTCTTGAAGACTAGATCTCTCTCTGTAATCTTCATGGTTTCCATATTGAAATTATACATTTTGACTTGAACCTTTATTAATAATGTTTCAAAGGTATTTAACCCTGGAATACACGCTTCATTGCCAATTTATTTTTAAATTTTATGAACAATAAAAAAATATTTAAATTTATAAAGTTTAGTTAAAATATTTCAATTTACGTTAAAAAAACCCTATAATAATTATGTTTTTTTCATGGTGCATGTTATCTAGTGTTAAATTACTCTAACTAAATTTCCCCATAGTCAAATTATTTTAATCCAGAACATAATTATGTTGGTTTTATGAATAACTGAAATTAATTTTCCAGTCTCTCCTATTAGGTAGTATACTACCTTATTAGTGTACACATATCTTTTAACCCAGTTATAAACAGTAGCATACTTATTATAGAAACTTGAGTAAATACGAAGGTTATACCTGGTTTAAATGTGCACCAATAAGAGCCCAGTTAATTCTTTAAAGTATATTTTTATTGTCTTTGCTTCTTTTAATGTTAATTCCAGTTAGTTCTCTACTTTTTGCCTTAAAATTAGTTTTCAGCTTAATTTTAATCATCATTCTGTGTCCATTTCCTAGTTCCTAGAGAATTCAAGAATGTTCATGTGTGGACTTTCATTTTATAGAAGATTGATTGATAGAATGAATGTCCATATCTCTTGAGGAAGTCAAACACTTAAAACATAAACATATTTTTAATCTTATAATGTTAAGTTAAGCTTAAGATTATTTTAGTAACTTAGATATTTAATTACTTTTAGATATCTTACAGTAGTCGCATAATGCACAGTTCTTAAATATCCTAATATTTCTAAAGCTATGAATAATCGCAGAAAAATTTATAGAAATTTATATAAGTAAAAACTATTTTATAAGAAAAACAATATATTTTCTAAAATAATTAATTTTAAATTTCTGAACAATACCACTAAATACTGGTACAAACAAAAAACAAGTCTAAAACAATCTGATTTTTATGAAGTTCAAAAACTAGATATTTATCGTCATCTGTAAAAAAAAAATTAATTTATTACTTTTATTGCTATTAAATGTTAATATTTGTTTTGTTCTGTTAATAGTTTATAACTAATTATTATTATTATTATTATTATTATTTATATATAATATATAGGCACAGGTAATTCATGCTAACCCTAATTTTATCATTAAATAATTTATTTATTCAAATTCTGATGTTTTACATTTTTAAGTATACTTTAGAGGACATACCAAATTTTTGTTCACCAGTTGCAATGGTGTGCTGTTAGTTTTGATATTGGAGTAAATTGACCTATTATCAAACTTTTAGGTAAAAACATTTTTAATTTTTAAGTGAATTATGAGCATTTTCAAATATTATTATTTTACATACTCATAACTGCTCTGTAAAATATCGTAAAAACCTGATGGAGAGAACAAAGATAATGTTCTTAACACGTTGACTGTATATTTATTTTTGCAGTTTTCACCCAGTGCGTATGATAAAGTAAAAACAAGTCTTCTAAAGTTAACATAAACTGCTCATATATGATCATACATCCAAACGACTTATGTATACACGCGTTTAATCCACGCTAAATAATAATTAAATATATATTGGACACCAAATGGCTTCAAACGCGTTGCTGATTGATCCTCTTGACGCCAATTTGCATCAGTATGCAGTCAACATGTTAAAGTTTGATAATAGGTAATTTCACTCCAAAATCAAAACTAACAGCACACTATTGAAATTGCTGAACGAAAAAGATGGAGATAACACATGTGGGTACAACATCCTCCTAAAGTCTATAATCTATTCAAATATTTAAATTTTCTATATAATTAATTATGTGCATTTTTTAATTATTTATTTTTATAAATTTTATGCTCAGCAGAAACACGTGTAGCTCCGTTAATTTAAAAATTAGAGTGAATTAACCTCTAATAAAATTTAAAGGTAATATTTTTATCTAGGCAACTTTATGGACTTTTTATTATATTTTAATTTTAAAGAGATTTATGAATGTTTTTAAATTTTAAATTGTTTGTACATCTTAAAATACTCTTAACTCGCTTTAAAATTAAAATATAATAAAAAGCTCATGAGGTTGCATAGGTAATAATCTTATCTTTTGGTTTTATAAGAGATCAGCTACACATGTTCTGCTGAGAGTGAAATTTCCTATGTTACGCACTTGTATGACTGAAGCAATACATGCGGGTATCACATCCTCTTAATACATAAAAATTAATAACTTAGAAACTACTCGTTTTAATTTAATTTTTATTTGGATCTATAAAAAAAATAGTCTATACAACACTGTATGGTGGAATAATCCCATAATTCAGAATTTGTGAATAAATTAAAAGAAAAGAAAAAATTGTGGTTTGGTGAATCATCTTGTACTGTTATAAATATTTAAATTAAAATTACCAAAAGGATACAATGTGTAGACTTAATGCGATAACTGTAGGGTGCACAAAAATCCATTGTTTTTGTTGCAATTGTTTTGTACTTATTTTATGTTTATTTGTAAATTGTTTAATGCAACAAAGTCAATGGTTGTTAATGTTAATCCGAGTGAAAATATAACGCACAAATTTATTTTATAACTTGCGTTTTCGCAGATACTTTCCACAGCTAACCGCCGGGTGAGTTGCCCTTGGTTTGAATTGTGGAGAGGAAAGCGAACGTGGTGGATTCACATTGAAATTGATGGTCGTCACGTCAAGAACACTGTTGTGGACCCTTTAAAAATTATATTGTTACATGATTTAACCAAAAATAAGATAAGAGGTTCCCTCAAAAAAAAAAATTGTTAGGGTTTGTCAAAAAAAATATATATACAAGTATATATATTAATATATTTATCAAAAAAAAGGTACAGTATAAATCCAATGTGCATAACATATTATGTGCTCTATTTAGTGATTATACTTAATCATAATAGTTTTGTATTAAGCAAACAAAGAATTTCACAGACAAATGGTAACTGTTGTTTCCACAATGGGATTCAAGATAGCCAATCATATTTGAATATGTCATGAACCATTTGAAGGTTATTCTACATCTTATAAGGTACCTAACCTCTATTTGTAGACATTAAAAAAAACTTAGATAAAATCTGAAGTTGAAGTGAACTCTTTTTTCATATTGTTATTTTAAGGTGAACGTTAATTGATTGAAACAGTTAATGAAATATGAACAAACCATGCCTAAGTATTTAAAACAGTGAACTTTAAAATGCTCGTAAAATCAAACCGAGGATTTAAAGCACTTGATAACAGGATAAATTTAAAAATTATTAAATTACATGGGGGTCTGATAATATTATTTTGTTTAAAGGGTCATTCTCAACTGCCGGTTTGACTAATATTTAACCAACAGTCAGTGCTTACCAACCCCAGTTAAGTGATTAGTCCCCATTAATGTTAACGGTCGGATTTTGTTTCCTATAGAATTCTGTCCGTTAATTATTAGACTAACCGCCAGTTAGCATTAATGGTCACTTAACCGAAAATTGTAAGAACAGCCCTAAATTTTTTTTGATTATGGCATTTAAATTTTAAAATTCACTTGGCTTAAATATTCAACTATCTTTATTTATACTACCAAAAAGTTAATTATTTTATAAAATATATCATATTATGTTTAGTATATATCATATACATTATTAGATCTAATCGATCTAGCTGTAATAAATAATAATATTAGACATTATAATTAAGTTAATTCAATTTTTTTTAATGAAAAAATTTATCTTTTATTTTTATTATTAATAGCATACAAAAAGTTTACCTAATAATGGATTATAATGATTTTTGGTATTATGAGTATGTTGGTATTAAATTGTGTATGTCTTAGTAAATCTGGTCCAGGCTATTTGAGTTCAATAGACAAATGGGTCAATTAACAGCGAGTCTAATAAACGGCAACTAATGTATTTAGATAATATAATAATATATGTTATACATAAAAAAAATAGTTTTATAAATTAACATTTAAAAAAATAGGATATTCTATAATTTATGATTTAAGAATTTCAACAAAAAGATTAATAGCTTGTTATTATTCATAAGAAAATTATTCATTGATAAATATATATAATATAAATAATAAAAATGAAGCATTTAATTTAAATACATATTATAATTTAAAGTAGTTAATAATAATTAGTACTTAAGAGTAAATAATAAATGTAGTCAGTTGTGGTTTATCATACTATCTATTTTTTATTATTTTACTATGGTATTGCCATGTGATCACTAGTCCAAAACAAGACCAAAAAAAACTCTGCCACTGTTGCAGATTGATTACGCCATTGGTACTTGATCAAAATTATGTACAGAAAAAGACGCAGGTAATAAAAGCGGAACGACGCGTGCTCAAGGAGCTTGGCTTTTGCGTGCATGTTAAACACCCGCATAAACTCATTGTAATGTACCTACAGGCACTTGGATTTGAGAAACATCAGTCAATAATGCAGATGTCCTGGAACTATATGAATGATTCGTTACAAACTGATGTATTCGTTCAATTTGATCCAGAAACTATTGCTTGTGCCTGTATTTATCTGTCGGCCAGGAAATTACAAATACCCTTGCCAAAAAGTCCAGCGTGGTACTGTTTATTTAATTCAAATGAAACAGACATCCAGGACATCTGTCGCAAAATACTCAAACTTTATGTTAGGCCAAAAGTGAGTAAAGAATCATAGTTTGTGTATTCAGTATAACCATATTTGTTTGATTTTTTTTTTTAGGTTATCACAGAAGATTTGGAAAGGCGAGTGGAAGAATCAAAGAAAGAATATGATTATGCTAAGGAGAAAGCTAAAGAAGCTATTGTTCATCCAGTAATACAAACTGATTTAGTTATACCTACTCCTAGTAATGGAATAACTGCTGCTGTCCCAAGAAATATTAGTTCAACCACATCAAATAAGTAAGCATTTACTTTCAAGTTCTCACTTGCTTAATGTTTACATGCACACACTTATATGTTATGTTAATTATATTTATTTCATCTTATAGAAAACCAATCAAAAAAAGGAGTAGAAGTAGAACTCCTTTGGAAATTAAGTCTAGAAGTAAAAGTCCAAGACATTTAAAGAAATCTAAGAAAAGAAAGTAATAAAAACATTATTTCCTAATTAGTCATTATACAAGTATATAACATCCCAAAACTAAAAATGTTTTTATATTTAAGTATAGTGTTAAACAAATAATCTTATTATTTTGTTGACTATTATAAATATTTTTATTACATAGCTGTGACTCATGAAACAATCTTATCTCATTCCACATAACATATTTTATATACAAATAAACGTTATACAAAACAAAAAAGCTAATTGAGATAATGAGTCTTTATACTCCATTCAGACTAAGAATAATTCAATAATCACTTATGACACACAGATTGAATTTCTAAACACAGTTAACAACTTTTAATGAATGTTAGTAGCTTTGTCATTAGGCCGTCAACTTTGTCACTTGCTGTTTATAGTGGCTAATGCTGGCTAATTCTTAACCTGATTATAGCATAATGACAATGTTGAAAATTCTGTATATGAATATTTACAAACTACTCTAAATATTATTTATTGCATAATATTTATGTTTATATAACATAAACATATTTTATTTTTCAGGAAAAAGTTGAGGTATTTGGTTTTTCTAATACATTACACTTATTGTTTTTCAGATTAGTACCTACTTACAGAGACTATAAAGATTACAAAGATTACAAAGATTACAAAGATTACAAAGATTATAGAAGCAATGAAAATTATAAATCCAAGTCTAGGAATTACAACTACCGTAAAAAATATTAATTAAAGCTATGAATAGTAGTATACTTATAATCTACTATTTGAAATGTGTTTTATTAAAACATTGCTTGTTTATTAAATATCATACCAAGTGCATTTATTTAGATCTATAATAAACAGTGTGTTAATTAATTAGAAAGTCAGTAAACCAAGTTCACGACGTAATGCAGTGTGTTTTAATGTAATATAATATCCTTCATTTTACCTAAATATAAAATTTCAAAAAACGCTTACGTTTTTAATTTTTAAACATTTAAAAATAGTAATTTTATAGATAATAATAAAATAATATTGATAATATTGATAAAAAAAAAAAAACAATTTTAAATAATTAAGAGAACTTTATCATTTAAAAAATACAGCAAATTTTATTATTTTATATTTTTTAATAGTTAGCCAATATAAATTAATAATTAACACACGTCTTGTTGATATTTATTATTGTATAATACATTTAATAATGAAATCATGAAATCAACATTTCAGATTTGGTTTATAATTTAAGATAATTTACTTAATGTTAAAATCAGGTTAATTATAATAATTATTAATTAGTAATTACCATATTTCATTTAAGATGAATATTAGGTACATTACGCTTGACCAGTTAATGATTGGTTAAACAGTTATTTCTCTAAAAAAATTAACTAGTAGTGGAGGATCAATCAATTGGCCAGCTCAATCACCAGAGTTAACATCAATTTTTGTTTTGTGCGGTTTTAAAAATATTGTCTAACCTGCATTTTACAGTTGACCATAATGAAATATAAAAAATGTGATATATTCCTAACAACATATTAATTTTATTACAAAGATCTTGGTACTATCGAATTGAATTGTGCTAAGCTTTTCAGGATAGACATTAAATATCAACAAGTAGTGTGTTCTTCATTAGAATTGCATTTCCTATTTATTAGAAAGTGTAAAAAAACATGAAATGTTACGATCTACCATATTTTTAAATTACATATGAAATATGAATTGTATTCATTCATTAAAAAATCAACTAATTTCAAAATTATTATTTTCTTGATTTTATCAATAATTTACTAAATACATTTGCTATTATCAAATATTGAAAAACTTTCTTTTTTTAAAAGCCTGCTCTACACTATAACAGTTATTGTGCTATCCCTTTACTCTGTTCAAGTTAAGAAAAATAGTCTTATGTGCGACTAGATTTTGTCAGGCAACACCCGTTTTCCCCCCACCCAGTCAACTATCTGTATAACTGCCGTGTAGTATTGCCACGCCCCTGCGCACAGGTCAGCCGCTGACTACGTTTCTGAACTTGAACAGAGTATAGTGTGATAACTAGACAGCTTGGTACACTAGTTTTTAGGTCTGTGTGAATCTCAAAAAATGTTACTGGTTAAACTATTCACAAAATCATGCTAGCGAGTACTCACATTTTGGTAATATAACGTCCTATTTTACACAATCAGAATACATAAATATTTTCAGTTTTTTTTTATTAATATTAATAAAATAAATACTTATAATAATAACATCTGATCAGGTACTAGAACACTAGATTAAACACAATTTTTAAAATTAGGTGGTATGCTAGTTATAGAAGTATAGTACCATGACTAGTACCTACCCTGTGAAAAGGGCTTAAATCATTTTAAATAGATGAGGAAATTGTTATATATCACATTAAACAAACTGTACCAAGTTATAAACCACTCATAATTAATTAGCGTTACTGACTTAACAATTTGCATGCCTACTCTACAACCTATTATTTGTTAAATAATATTACCAGCCAAACCAGAAGTCAGGATAAATTTGTTTGGACTAAAATAGCGCAACCAGGCACTTATTAGCCTAGGCCTAATTCAGGTTTGTTATAAAGCATGAAACTTAATATTAGGAATAACTAGATTATTCTAGTCTGTACTGATTGATCCTAAATCCTAATGCGTTATGAACAAAGTAATTTATCTTAAAATTGTGTTGGGCCAGTAACATACTATGTACATTGGTCATTAAATACATTGTTTTTTTAATATTTTCAAATAGGTTGTAATTATTATGATAAGAACTTTAATTGTACATATTAATGCAAACCACAGAAGAAAGTTATTATATTTACAGTGTTGGACTGGCTATGACCGTAAATATTTTAACTTGTACATACCTTAATAATAATAAAAAAAAGTTATTATATAGTAACAGTATACACTATTCACATTAAGAACCATACTGTGCAGTGACTATTTTTCGTAGTCAGCAATCAGATAACCCAGATGGTCTGTCAACACCCTCCCCCCAATTCCATGAAGTCTATCATCATAAGTGAAATGTTGTTAAGCAGCGTCCTTACACTCAATTCAGTTTTTACATAATATGGATCTTAACGTGAATAGAGCATAGGATATATAATAGGTAATATAATATATTACATACCTAACTTCACATAATTGTAATTATTATTTGTCAATGAGAGAATGTTTAGTTATTGTAAGATAAAATTAAAAAAATAAATTATTAATCAACTACAATTTTGTTATGTATTATTTTGACATTCTATATTTTTATGTCTATGTACATTTTTGGATTAGTCATTGATTTGGTTTATCCATATTCTTGTTTATAGAGATTCATTTTCGATTCTGAGTGAATGCATAGATTTTTCAATGAGTTTTTTATTTTTGTGTTTGTCATCACATTTTGAAGCTATAAAAATGCTTTAATTTTCAACTTAGAGGATGGTTTTTCTAGTAGTTAGATAGCTTTATTTGGTGGGTAAAAGAAAAACATTCTCAGTAATTTATAAAATAATCGGGAAAAATATAAAAAGGTTTTAAAAGTAAACATGAGTTATTAATATTTTACGTAATACATGTTTTTGATGAAATCGATTTTATTATTTTTTGTGCTACTCAAAAAAGAATTACTGTAGATACATGCAATTTACATAAAATAAAATTGGTGGTCAATAAAATCACAAAAAAGGTGATAGGAATACCCTATATTATATTATACATATATGATATCCCAAACTTGTTGGTAATGTTAGCCTTTCGGTCGGCAGCATAGGTACCAATTGGTACTCACCACTACTCGGTAAATTTTTTCGGCAATTACATTACATACATTAAATTTATATACACATATACTATATGTACTAACATTCCCTGTTGTGAACATAGATACATACACAGGAACCAGTTTTTATAAGCCTTTAAAGTTCAAATTTTAATAAAATTAATGAAATTACGAAAATGTTTAAATTATTTTATAGTTGAAATTGTATAAAACGTTCAATTTTTATAGCTATAGACTTAAAAACGCTACACAAAGTGCATAATATTAATAAACCCTTACTGAAACCTCACAAGTCTAAAAAATATGAAATCAAAATTATATATTTATAGATAAGTTCAGTTTATGACGGGATATTACAATGAACAACGTCTTCATACCTAACTTTTTTAGATTCTGAGCGAAGCGATGAATGTATTGATTTTACAATGATGTGTGTTTTAGATTCTAAGCGGAGCGATAAATGTATTGATTTTACAATGATGTATGTTTTTTTTTATTTTTTTTTGTGTCTGTCATCACCTTTTAGGACAGAGAAAGTGTTTGGATTTTCTTCAATAGTAACTTTTCTGATAGGAAAGTGAATCTTGTTGTTCAACAAAAGTTTGGTCAAAAGTAAAAATTTCCCAGTAGTTTTCAAAAGCACCGTGAAAAACAAAAGAAAAATTAAGGAAAAACGGGAATTTTTACGCAAAATCTGTTATCGTTTATATTAGCATTTTCTATACACCCTAACATTTTCCAAATATTTTGACTTATTTTGAACTGTCAACGGACATTTTCAGTTTCCATTTTTTTTAGTTTTTTTTCTATAAATATCAATAAAATTTTATTTGTTGGGTAAAAAAGCGTGAAGATTTAATATAGGGCTCCTGATAGATCGTTCAAATAGCAGTTGAAAAATATTAAAAATACATAGGCGCAATTTTTTTTTATAAGCATTTAAAGTTCAAATTTCGACAACATTTATCAAATTTATAATTTAATAATTATTTTGTAGTTAAAAATTTATAAAATGTTCAACTTTTGTAGCTAAGGATTGAAAATTTAAAACAAGGTTCCACGTTAATAAGTAAATATATAAATTATTTTATTCACAGTAATATCATCAAATATGCTTGGTAATATCATAGACTGACTGACCGTTTTCACTCAGAATCGTTTTTCTTATACAATGATATATTATATCATTGAATTCAAATTTAATACTATCCATTACAGTGACCCACTTGTAACTTACTGTACAGCAGAGCGACTTCCACTTACTCACCTTTGTTTTATAGTTATATTGCAATTATTCAAAAATAATGAAGGGGACTGCAATTTGTACGTGTATTTTTTTTTTACCATCCACATTCCACAATCTTGTAATGTAGGTATAAATGTATAATGTATATAACCTCGGACCGTATTAACGCATAACGTAGGTAATATATCCGGAGCGTAAAGTGATGGGACATAACATTTCGGACCGCAATATTCCGGATCGTGAATACGTAAAACCTTGGGCCATGATATTATGATGGAAACTGAAAAGTTAGTGTCGGGATAGTCAAATTGCACTTATTACTTAAAAAGAAATCGCCGAATTGCACTTGGGCTCAAAAAAGGTACCTAATGGTCGAACTGTACTCGGGTGAAAAAAGGAGTTAAAATTTAATGTATAGTGACCATAGTGATGGACGTTCACATTTATTATGATAATAGTATTTGACGATTTAAAAAAAGAATAAAAAATTATATATAATATTATATTACTACTATTTACTACAAAAAATTATCAAAATTATTTTTAAAAAAAAGTTATAATAATGACAATAATAATATTTGATGATTTAATATATATATAATATTATATTAACATAATGGACAATGGTATGTACTATGTATAAGTATAAAACAATCTTTTACTTGCCACGCCAATGATTATAATCATTGTCAGTCCTAAGCCTATAAGTGGGAGGGGAAATGAGTGTTTTATAAACGTTTAACTCCTTCAAATGCATGATATTTTTGTTGGAATACCTTTTTTGAGCTTAAGTGCAGTTCGATTAAAATAACTAATAACTGCAATTCGACCATACCCGTTAGTGTGTAACATAAAATATCGGACTGTAATATTACTTAAAATAATTTTTAGTACCTACCCAAAATGTTAAACGCTGATCACCGATACCTAATATCTTTATTAAATAGAATTATGAGCGGTTCCTTGTAGATAATTGGAAGGTGTCAGGACTTTCATAGTTTTTTTAATTCACAACGCCGTGTCTCGATAACAGCTCCATCGTCCATGCGTGCATGAGCTAATCTATCAATGTTGAATACTGAATGTAAGTACTGAGATTTATTTGGAATTCATTTAGGCTCTGCTGATTTTGTAGATGAAAGATTGAAAGATGGTTTTCTCCTAGAATAAGACTGATCTCCGTCCCCTGATGTCGGACTTCAACCGCGTTATTCGTTTTGAACAGGTCATTCAGTTCTGATTAATTGTAGTTTCAGAGTGGCAGATGTATGAGTAGTTGAATACAGTTTCTGTGGACAGTTCGTGGTTACATCAACCAATGGTGTATTAAATCAACGGTTTTACTTTTTACCGTGGACATTCTGAATTATTTGAAAAAAATGTAATGAAATTTAAAATTTAGATTCTGAGCGGAGCGATGAATGTATCGATTTTACAATGATGAGTGTTTTTTATTTGTATCTGTGTACACGATAAGTAGTCAAACTGTCGAAATAATACTTTGATTTTAAACTTCAGTATCTTGTTTGAATGTTTGATGGGAAAGTGAATCTAGTTGGTGCATTAGGGAGGTCAAAATTTAAAATTCCCAGTTATTTTCAAAAGCGCCGGGAAAAACAAAAAAAAAAATTAAGGAAACACGGTAAATTTTAACCAAACTCGGTTTTCGACAAAATCGATTTTGTTATCGGTGTAATTATAAAATAAATGACTATGACTGTAGAAATATGACATGTTCATAGGCGCAAATTGACTAAATTTGTTTGGGGGACTCAAGCCCCCCTCCCCATAGGCCATATTGCTTAGTACTACAGAATACAAAAATTAGTACTAATTACTAGATTTTGAACTGGGAGGACTTAACCGACATTTGGGAGGGACTAAGTCCCCCCCACCCTATTTGCGCCAATAGACATATTTACTGGTGGTTTATATTTGCATTTTCCATACACGATAAAATATGTATAGAAAATGAAAATATAAACACTTAGTGAAATTTTCCTGTATCTAAAGTTAATAGTTATTTGTTATTGAATTACAACAAAATAAGGAAATCGCTACATGAGAAATCATGTGAATATGACATGTTGTATAAATATGAATTTCTAATGCTCATGCCTCATACAAATTTAATTTGAATTTTTTGTAGACATTTTTTTTTTTTTGATAAAAGTAGACAAACTTATGAGGAATTTCGTATTACATTTTCAAATCTTAGATTTAAAAAGAAACATTTTTATGAATTTCTAGCTCAAAATAATTTGCACTTTTTCATCATTTTTACGTATTTTGTCAATATTTGAACTTAAATGATTATAAAAAATAATTCTGACTATGGATTTTTAATATTTTACAAATATCATTGTAACAATATATTAGGAGCCTTGTATTAAATTTTCAAGAATTTTTACCAACTAATACAATTTTATTGACATTCATAGAAATAAAAACTAAAAAAATTTGAAACTGCACATGTCCGTAAACAGTTCAAAACAAATCAAATTTTATCGTCATTTGTTTTAAAGTTACACTAAAAACCAAAATCAAATTTGATGAAAACCGATTTTGCGTAAAAATTCCCGGTTTTCCTAATTGTTTATCTCAGCGCTTTTGAAAATTACTGGAAATGTTGACCTCCCCAATGCACCAAAAATTCACTTTCCCATCGAACAAGATAATGAAGTTGAAAATTGAAGCATTATTTCAACTACTTATCGCGTACACAGACACACAAAAAAAAAAAATGAAAAATAAAAAATAAAAAAGGTGGGTAAGTGGATGTCGCTCTGCTGTACAGTAGGTTACAAGTGGGTCACTGTAATAGATGGTGTTAAATTTGAATTCAATGATATAATATCATTGTATAAGAAAAACGATTCTGAGCGAAAACGGTCAGTCAGCCTATGATATTACCAAGCATATTTGATGATATTACTGTGAATAAAATAATTTATATATTTACTTATTTACGTGGAACCTTGTTTTAAATTTTCAATCCTTAGCTACAAATATTGAACATTTTATAAATTTTTAACTACAAAATAATTATTAAATTATAAATTTTATACATTTTGTCGAAATTTGAACTTTAAATGCTTATAAAAAAAAATTGCGCCTATGTATTTTTAATATTTTTCAACTGCTATTGTAACAATATATCAGGAGCTTTGCATTAAATTTTCCCCCTTTTTTACCCAACAAATAAAGTTTTATTGACATCCATAGAAAAAAATACTAATAAAATTGGAAACTGAAAATGTTCCTATAAGCAGTTCAAAACAAATCAATATATTTTTAAAATTTTATCGTGTATAGAAAATTCTAATATAAACATTCAGTGAAATTTTCAAGTATCTACAGTCATTCGTTTTTTAATTACAGTAAAATAAGAAAATCGTTACATGAGAAATCGAGTGAATATCAAATGTTGTAAAAATATGAATTTCAAACGCTCATAAAAATTTGATTTGATTTGCTTGTAGACATTTTTTTTTTTTGATAGAGGTAGACAAACATATGAAGAATCTTGTATTACATTTTTAAATCTTAGATTTAAAAAGAAAAATTTTTATGAATTCTCAACTCAAAATAATTTGCTAATTTTCGTGATTTTTCCGTATTTTGTTAATATTTGAACTTTAAATGCTTATAAATAAAAACTGTGACTAAGGATTTTTAATTTTTTTCATCTGCCTTTGAATCAATAATCTAGGAGCCTTCTATTCAATTTTCAAGCTTTTTTACTCAACAGATAAAATTTAATTGATATTTATAGAAAAAAGAACTAAAAAAATTGGAAACTGACAATGTCCGTAAACAGCTCAAAGTAAGTTAAAATATTTGGAAAATATTATGGTGTATAGAAAATGAAAATATAAACAACCAGTGAAAATTTCATGTATCTAAGGTCATTTGTTTTAAGGTTACGACAAAAACCAAATTCAATTTTGTGAAAAATCGATTTTGCGTAAAAAGTCCCGTTTTTCCCTCACTTTCCAATCGAAAAAGATACTGAAGTTGAAAATCAAAGCATTATTTCGACTACTTATCGTGTACACAGACACAAAAAAAAAATAAAAAAATAAAATAAAAAATATAAAAACACACATCATTGTAAAATCAATACATTCATCGTTCCACTCAGAATCTAAAAACACACTTCATTGTAAAATTAATGCATTCACATTGCTCCGCTCAGAATCTAAAATAAACTAATACAATTTGAAATTTTCTTATATCTATAAATAACTAAAAAAAATATATTGAATATATATTCAAAATATTTTGAAAATTGTAAGTTGTATAGCTATAAATGCAAATATGTAGGTATAAACATTTGGTGAAAATTTCATGTATCTATGATTATTATTTTTATAGTTACACCAAAAAATAAAATAGATTTTGGTAGAAACTGGTTTTGCTTAAAATCTCCGTTATGCATTAATTTATTTTTAGATTTTCCCAAGGCTTTTGAAAAGTAATGGTAGTATTTTACTTTTGACCACCCCAAAGTACCAACTAGATTCACTTTCCTACCAGAAAAGATATACTGAGGTAGGAAATAAAAACATTTTTATTGCCCATAGGTGATTACAGAAAAAAAAACCCACACACACATCATTGTAAAATCAATACTTTCATCGCTCCGCTCAGAATATAAAATTCTAACATGTTATTTTGGAAAATACTAAATGTAAATGAAAATGTAAATAGTATATTATACTAAGTGTAAATGAAAATGTAAATAGTATATTATCGTACTATACAATTATCGCAGTGGCGTAAAGTGAACACATATCAGTTATGATTTATATGACCATTGAATGTGATTTGTTGGACAGTTTGTCATTTGATGATATTATTATAGACGATTTGGCAGTTCACAAAGAAAAAAAATTAAGGAAAGTACCAAATTGCCCCAACATGTACATTTTGATTCAATATATATTTGTATTCGTTTTAATCAAACACTTTTTTGTCTTAGATTGTTTGTTTTGTGTATACATGTATATAATTAAATTTATTGGTGATACATTACTGTATATGAATTATTGATATCATCATAAAGCATAAATATTTATTCTTAAATGAAACTAAAAGTATATTTTAATACTGTAAGTATGTACATTTTATTAACCCAGAGGCACCAAAATCTTCTTTGAATTGAGCGATACTTTAAATCTGGCCCTGGTATACACGGTACGTCGGTACCTTTTTTTTTTATTTTATTTTATTTTATTTTTTATATGAAATATACAATCTGTACCCCGGGGGCACAATAAGAATATGGGCTAAAAATATTACGTGTACATGAAGGAGATTGTTGAAAGAAGCCACCCCGTAGTGATACTTCTTACAACGTCGATACCTATTTACTAAATATCAAACGTGAAACGTAAACAAACTATTATATACATATAATTTGTATGAGATTACGTACCTAAAAATATCATATTTTTTACTTCATCGATAAAAACAATGTAATATTATTTAACTATAGTATAAACTATGCATAATCTACATCACACATAGTGGATAAATAATAATAGATGATTTAATTAATATTCAAATAAGCTATACCAATTTTTATTATTGATTGCACCTATTTTAGATTCTGAGCGGAGCAATAAATGTAATTATTTTACAACGATGGGTGTTTTTTTTTTTTTATTTATATTTGTCATTACCGGTGGCCTTTTGGGACAGTAAAAATTTTTCAATTTTCTCCAACAGCATCTTTTCTGGTAGGAAAGTGTTAAGTGAATCTAGTTGGTACTTTGATGGTCAAAAGTAAAAAATTCCCAATAGTTTTCAAAAGCGTCAGGAAAAACAAACAAAAAATTGATTTTGTTTTTTGTGTAACTCTAAAAAAATAACTGAATAAAAATGTTTACTGAATGTTTATATTAGCAATTTCTATCTACAATAAAATTTTAGAAATATCGAGACTCTTTTTGAGCTATTTATAAAATTTCAAGTTTATTAGTTTTTTTTTTTTTAAGTATTTTCGGTACAAAATGTATGGGTCGGTCAAAAATCTTGAAAATGTAATACAACGTTCCTCATAAGTTTATGTTGGAGGAAATTAAAAAAAAAATTGTGCGTAAATCCACAATAACTTTTTATGAGCGTCTTAAGTTAAAATGTTGACAAAATACATCAAAATCACGAACATTTGCCAATTATTTCTAGTTAAAAATTTATATGCATTTTCTAAAGTATTCAAAGTTTAAATTTTGACAACATTTATCAAAATCTTGAAAATTATCAATTATTATAATTAAAAAATTATAAAATGTTCAATTTGTATAGCTATTTGGATTAGAAATTTAAAAAAATATTCTCATCAATAGCTTATACTGTAACCAAAAAATCCAAAAAATAGATAAAACACAGTTATTTTTTACAGACATTTTAAATTCTAATTTGTATACGAAATTACATATTAAACCAAGAATAACGATTTTAGTTGTTTTCTTGTATAATTTAAAAATATTATATTTGTGGATATATGAAACTTTTAGAGTATATTATAATATTTTATACACCCTTTCACGTCTCGTAATTTAGCCCATATTCTTATTGTGCCTCAGGTACAGATTGTATATTTCCTGTCAAAATAAAAATAAAAAAAATTATTATAATAAATGTCAGTAATAATAATTGTATATTTTCCACCAATGGCCGTTTGTGATTTTTATGGACCACAATTTAATAACCTATTGTTAACGGACATCAAACGATTTTTATCGTCTTGCACTCATGCGTTCGGTGATAGCATTGAATGTATTACCTATACTGCTTTTAATCGAATTATTTATAATTTAGATTCAAAATTAATATTCAAAATGTAATTTTTAATGGAACATAAATCAATTTTTATATGTTTTCCGTATCTTTGTAAAAATATAAGTACATTTCCCGAAAATATTCAATCATTATAAAAAGTATATAATATGAAAATATAGGTGTCCCTTTTTATAGGGTAATAAATAATATTATTACCTCAGATAAAATGTGTGTCGTAAGTACTTATACTTTAATTGCCAGTAGGTATAATTAGTTATAAACCGAGTGAATCATACCAAATTATTTAATGTCTTAACTACTATACTTGCAGGCTAAATCGCATACTGCCGAGAGCTGAGTATTTCATTTAAAGAAGATGGATAAAAATCCACCTTTGCGAATATGACAATAAATTGTCAAAGTTACTGTGCATGAACGGATATCAACTAATACCCTACAACCATTATTACACAGATTTAAGGTGATTAACGGTTTAATAATAAACATAGGTATTAGGTAGTTCATTATAGTACATAAAGTATCCCATTTATATAATACATATAATATATAACATATAGTTATATTTATATTACCAGATAGTCTGGTAGTTCCTAACAATGTGTATTATTAAAAAGTAAAGTAAACAAACTCAAATAAATAACATATACATTATATATATCCAAAATTGCTATCTTATTATATTTAATTTAATATATTTTTTTTTATTTATTGGTAGAACCCGGCAACTATGGCTATTAGCTATTGTAGGGATTACGGTTGGTAGTGTTGGAACGGTTGGTTAGCAAACCAATATTGTTAATATTGTTTATAACATGTAATAATATATTCATATTTTTTATTTATATCGGTTAATATTTAAATTTCATACATTCATACAAACACTGAATTGATTTCATCTACGATAAACCCTAAATTAATTTGGTTGTTAAGATATATTTTTCAGACAATTTGGTGGCTACTGGCTATATATTATTTTTAACTTGTGTTATGAAATATTTATACTTCCAGACAGATCAGTCAAACTTCACTTTCCCAGTACCTATAGGGCGTGAAACTCTTTATTTGACACGATATATACTGCTGTCAAAATATATACCGAAATATACATAATATTGTATAGGTGTATGTAATAAATAACAATGCTCTTGTAATTTTGTGTTTTGCAAAAATGATTATCTTTAATGGTATATTTGTCGGATAAAATAACACTTCAAAATAGCATACAACAATACAATTATATAGCTAAAATAATAACCCATTCAACGTCTCAGGATCTAAATAAATATATACGAACAGTTTGTACACATTCTTCTGTCTGAGAGTTTATATAGGACCTAGATATATACTGCGTGTTACAATATGTAAACCATTTACTTAATTTAGCACACAAACTTCAAACTTTTTGTCGACCATTAGTGCTTACCTATAATACATCTCACCGAACAGGTATTATTGATAATTACAAAAAAATTAAAAAACATTATTTCACATGTTTATACAATGGTCTATGGTGTAATTTAAATAGTAGCCTTGTTCGGTTAGAGCCATGGAATGATGATGATATGTTACTTGACAATTTTTTAACTGTACAGATAGGTAACGATATTGAATTGAGGAATGCTTAGTTGTAATGCACTTTTTTTGTCAAAGTAAACTTTCTGACCGTATAGTTTATTATTTTTAACGTTATACTCAATACTCAATACTTACCTATATGAATATCGGACTATATTATGATTGATTCAATTTATATTTTAGTAAAATTATTTATTAGTAATGGTAGGTTTTGACATTTTATGTATTTAATATAGAGAGTATATAATATATTAAATCGCTCATAATATATGCATTATGCAGTATTTTATTTTTAGAAAATGCAAAGTAAATTTAAACGAGGAACTTGATTCCTGCAGCTGCATAGTAAGTGTCGAGAGTAACTCATTGTTGGGTACTGGACAGGTTAAATAATGAATCATATTAATTGTGTTTCCATCATGCTACCATGGTATCCACCAAAATTCTGAATAAGTTATAGATACTTTTCATGACATTAATTATTCAAAAATGTAATTAAAAACTTGGAAGATGAAGATAGAAAATCAATTTTAAAATATTTAAATAAATTCAATTTTAAATGTGATCTTGCTTACTTTCAAGCAAATTTATCATGTATCATTGAAAGTATTGAAAATGTTGAAATTTCTTATTTGTCACGCCTTGTAGACTCATTTAACATTTCAGAACAAGTGGAAAATTTTATAAATGAACTTCCTAGGAAATAAGTAGCTAGGTTCCTAGGAAATAGTATCTACTATAGTGCAAGTATTACAATAGCTAAAACAAAATGCATAAAATATATTATGTAAAAAATAAAAACAAAGGATTAATGGAATTAAAAGAAATGTAGAAAATACTTCAAGGTGAAAGTATTAATTTCAACCATTTGATTGTTCCCAATTATTTACTGGATATATTAGCCAATTTTAAATATTCACCTATAACCATGGTGCAATTTTGATATTGAGCGTATTTTTTCGTGTTAACAATGTACTCAATTACTTTACTAAATTATTATTTACTATAGGCTATAATTCATAATATAATGTATATTAATAATCAATAATTAAATATTAGTTAATTGTAGGTACTTTTGTACCTAATGTTAGGTACCTTTAATTAAAAATGCACATAGGTACCTAATAGGGTATTGTGTACTTGTCAACAAAAATTAAAGATTATATTTTCGTACTTCATAATATTATGTAGGTATGCTATACACTTTCAAATTACAAAATATCTATATTAAAAAAGTTTTTATAAAAATAGAAATTTTATAACTTTTTCTTACATCCGATGTCTTTTTTTAGTATATGTTAGTTTGCATATTTAACAATTATACGTGTATAATATAAATCCAGTTTTTAAAAATGAATGTGTCATATTTAAATTAAAGATAAACCATTTTAGCGCACAAATATTTTAAAGTTACCCATTGCACGGTGAAAAAAATAAGTCAACATCTGATAAGCAAAAACCAGTATTTGGGAAGATAAAATCAATATTTATTGTTTCTTCCATTCAATTTTATGTTTCTCGCCAATATATTTAGTTATAATAATTATTATGGTTTGTGTCACCTTAAGTTTCTGTGTATTTTGTATTTTTAGAATTATCGTTCGTCGTCTGTCGAATCCGGACGTTATCGCGATAGCATTTATAATAATTATTAATATTTTGGACTTTGGAGTGATCTACAATTTATATTATCTGAATTTTAAACAAAGTAATTATTTTACACGTCGAATGTGCATGCCAATCGAAAAAAAATATTACATTACCGATGTGCTTCATTTACCAAAAAGTTTATACTAATGAAGCTATGAAACCGTGAAGATTTAATGCCAGGTAATAAAAAAAATAAAGTTTTGTCCTGAGATCTGGTGACATTTTTTTTCTGTTTGACTATAAATATGAAATGTGTCAAAAATCTTTAATTTCTTAATACAATAGTCAATAAAAAAAAGGTGGGCAAGTGGGTGTCGCTCTGCTGTACAGAAGTTTACAAATGAGTCACTGTAATGGATGGTGTTAAATTTGAATTCAGTGATATAATATCATTGTATAAGAAAAACGATTCTGAGTGAAAACGGTCAGTCAGCCTTTGATATTACCATGTATATTTGATGGTATTATTGTGAATAAAGTAATTTATATATAACCTATTAAGTGGAGCTTTGTTTTCAATTTTAAATCCTTAGCTATAAAAGTTGAACATTTTATAAATTTTTAACTACAAAATAATTATTAAATTATAAATTTGATAAATATTGTCAAAATATGGCCTTTAAATGCTTATAAAAAAAAATTGTGCCCATGTATTTTTAATATTTTTCAACTGCTATTGTAACAATATATCAGGAGCTTTGCATTAAATTTTCCCCCTTTTTTACCCAACAAATAAAGTTTTATTGACATCCATAGAAAAAAATACTAATAAAATTGGAAACTGAAAATGTTCCTATAAGCAGTTCAAAACAAATCAATATATTTTTAAAATTTTATCGTGTATAGAAAATACAAATATAAACAACCAGAGAAAATTTCATGTATATATACGTTCATTTGTTTTAGAGTTACACCAAAAACCAAAATCGATTTTCTCGAAAACAGATTTTGCGTAAAAATTCTAAATCTAAAAAATCTAATATATACTATCCACTATGTTTCTACTTTTTAAAAATGTAAGGAGGGTAATTGTATACAGGGTTATTTTTCAAGTATGCTCACTCTATTTTTATGCATTCATTTGATTGGAATGTTAATGATATACTTTTGCTCAGTTACGTTCATTATTATCACTCGTTACTAAGAGACAAATGTAATAAAGTTACTTTACTTGTTAATCAAATAAAATTACAAATGTCAAAACCATTGAAAACTGAATTGTGGTGAGTTAAAATTAAATATATATACATATTAGATTGGTAAACATAATTAAACCTAACAGTTTTGATGAAATATGTATAACAACAAAAAAAAAAACAGTTCAAAAATGGCAATAACAATAAAACAACACAGTACTAATTACAAATCAAAATGTAGTTTATTTTATTATTGAAAAAACAAATTTTTTAATCTTTTTAACTTTTTTATCATTCACTTTTTTACCTATCAGTTAATAGGTCTATGTTCTGCCCAGAGATCTAATCTATCTCTATACCAAATGATCAATCATTATATTGTTATAATAGCTTCAAAACCCATGGTAACCACGGTAACCGTGATAACCATTGTTGGGTTCTATGGTAATATGGACACACTCAGACACATGCATACATTCATTTTTATAAATATATAGATTGAGAGCCAGAGGAGAAGTAATGCTATCGTGGTTTCTCCGCTAGCTCTCGATACCGTGACAACAAAAAAAAGTAATATAAGTTATTAAAAATGCATAGTTCAAAATTATACTAATATTGGTACCTAGATAATAATATTATCTCAATGGTTGATATTTTCATCACGAACTTAAATTTTACTATATATATTATACCTAATAATTTTAGTTTGTAGTTTTATATGTTTATGATTTACTAACACATTTCTGATTCTCAAGAAGTAATTTATTTATGATATGAAAGTTATCATTTAAAATGTTCCTAATTACAGGGATAATGTGTAGGTAAATATTATTATTTATAAGCTTTTTTAATTTTTTTTTTTTTTTGATTCTCTGATATGATTAAAAATAAATTGATAAATTAGATTTTTTAAAACAAGTGGAAACTGAAAGATTATTATTCAGATTTCAGAATGTGATATTGGGATGTTATATGGCTCACTTATATAGACAATTTTAGTAACACCTGTGATACACGTCTGCGCACGCCTATTATAGTATACAAATGGCATACTGTTGACCCAACTAATTACTTATCCACAATTGGTCTGTTTATTTTAAATTGCTGTTTTTTGTTAATGGAATATTGTATTACACTATTGCCTTAAATTATCGTCCAAATGACAGCTTTTTATCAATACTAATGGCAATTAGACTAATTAATACTAAATAATAACTGATGCTTAAAATTCCTTCTCATATACTATAGTATATTATTATGATGGTTAGTTAATAATTATTTTATACTAATTCAGTACTTATCAATTTAATTAGGTATATAAATTATTAAATGCTATTTTAGATTCTGAGTGGAACGATGAATGTATTGATTTTACAATGATGTGTGTTTTTATATTTTTTTTAAATTTTTTTTTTGTGTTTGTGTACACGATAAGTAGTCGAAATAATGCTTCGATTTTAAACTTCAGTATCTTTTTCGATTGGAAAGTGAATATCGTTGGTGCATTGGGGAGGTCAAAATTTAAATTTCCCAGTAATTTTCAAAAGCGCCAAGAAAAACAAAAGAAAAATTAAGGAAAAACGGGAATTTTTACGCAAAATCGATTTTTCACAAAATTGAATTTGGTTTTTGTTGTAACTTTAAAACAAATAACCGTAGATACATGAAATTTTCCTGGTTGTTTATATTTTTATTTTCTATACACCATACTATTTTCCAAATATTTTGACTTCTTTTGAGCTGTTTACGGACATTGTCAGTTTCCAATTTTTTTAGTTTATTTTTCTATAAATATCAATTAAATTTTATCTGTTGAGTAAAAAAGCTTGAAAATTTAATAGAAGGCTCCTAGGTTATTGTTTCAAAGGCAAATGAAAAAAATTAAACATCCTTAATCACAGTTTTTATTATAAGCATTTAAAGTTCAAATATTAACAAAATACGGAAAAATCACGAAAATTAGCTAATTATTTTGAGTTGAGAATTCATAAAAATTTTTCTTTTTAAATCTAAGATTTGAAAATGTAATACAAGATTCCTCATAAGTTTGTCTACCTTTATCAAAAAAAAAAAATGTCCACTAGCAAATCAAATTAAATTTTTATGAGCGTTTGAAATTCATATTTTTACAACATTTGATATTCACTCGATTTCTCATGTAACGATTTTCTTATTTTATTGTCATTAAAAAACGAATGACTGTAGATACTTGAAAATTTCACTGAATGTTTATATTAGAATTTTCTATACACGATAAAATTTTGAAAATAATTTGACTCTTTTTGAGCTGTTCACGGACATTGTCAGTTTTCAATTTTTTTAGTTTTTTTTCTATAAATATCAATAAAATTTTATTTGTTGGGAAAAAAAGCGTGAAAATTTAATACAAGGCTCCTGATATATTTTTAAAATTGCAGTTGAAAAATATTAAAAATTTATTGGCACAATTTTTTTTTATAAGCATTTAAAGTTCAAATTTCGACAAAATTTATAAAATTTATAATTTAATAATTATTTTGTAGTTAAAAATGTATAAATGTTCAACTTTTATAGCTAAGGATTTAAAATTGAAAACAAAGCTCCACTTAATAGGTTATATATAAATTACTTTATTCACAATATCATCAAATATACATGGTAATATCATAGGCTGACTGACCGTTTTCACTCAGAATCGTTTTTCTTATACAATGATATTATATCACTGAATTCAAATTTAACACCATCCATTACAGTGACCCACTTGTAACCCACTGTACAGCAGAGCAATATCCACTTACCCACCTTTTCTAAGTATGTATATCTTTGCATAGGTACCTATATAAATATATAATACTCAATCAATGAAATCAATTGGGTCATAATATAATTTTTTTTTATTGGTCTAGTACACGGCCAATTAAACCGGTTAAGATTTGTAGGGTTGGAACGGTTGGTATGATTGGTACGTTTGGTTGGCAACACGTGTATGTTTGGCAAGGTTTTTCCCACTATGGACCCGGGTGGTCGCCCATCCGGGAACTAGTGGCAGCAGCCGTTGCTTACTCTCAATCACGTTGTGTGATTGATTTCAGCCACTGCGCCGCGCCGAGCCACCATAATATAATTGTATTGACGTATTATTATTGTAATATGAGTAGATACTGAAAAAATTTACCTACGTGTTATATCGTATGTATTATAATCGACCATCGCACCTATACATTATATTATGTTCATATAATACTATTATACTTTATATCTTTATTAGTGGTTTCCAACCGGTGTTCCTTGTGGTGAGCCACGACCAGTGGCGGCGCCAGGGGTGTGCCAGGGTGGGCCTCGGCCCACCCTAAAATCTTCTTGGACCCCGGCTGGCCCACCTTGTATGATTTCAAAGTAATTTTGCTTAGAATTACATCATAATATTTTATAAATTATAGAATTAGTTTTTATGTGCGACGTGTCTGTACCGAGTTTTGACACAATCCGGTCTATTCACTTTATGGTGGTGATAATAGCAATAACGGCAGAAAATCATACAGCATTGATAGCGTTGTCTATAGAAGTCTATAGTGTGTCTCAATAAGTGTTGCAAATTGATGCATATATAATGGCTTTAGTCAGTAACATACCGAAGAGGAAGTTATTGACGTTTTAAAAATTAGCTGATATTCCATTATCGAGATAGTGACCTTTGTTTTTTATTAACCTGTAGGCTGTAATTGTAAGTTGTTGCCATCAGATAGGTAAGACGAATTGTTTTACGCCACTGGCCCTCCCTTTAAATCAGTGGCCCTAGCTTAGCCCACCCAGAAAAAAATCTGGTGCCGCCACTGGCCACGACCCACGACCGTTGGAACTGTTCATTTTTTGGAATCGACCAAAATCTTAAAACCATTCGTTTTTAACATTGAATGAGTACCTACCATGATACATAAACTATAACCTACCATAATTCCAAGAAAACATTTAGAAAATAATAACGAGATAGGTACGCATACTTATAATTTATATACATATTATATACGTGTGTAGACGTGTAGTAATAATCTACCGTATAGTCGTATATTAAAGCTTATCGGCAGTTAGCGACAAATTATTATGATAAAGACTAAATCTTAATAAATTGTAATATCATTAATTATCGTATAGGTGCCCGTTGCAGCTAACCTAAACATTATACGTCTATGAGATTTGGTGTGACGTGACAATTTTGCAAAAGATAAAATCTGTGCCCCTCTATTCAAAAAGATTGAAAATCACTGTACTATATAATATTTGACTATCATTATCTATTGAACGCTATACATGTAGACGCCTAGGATACATTTGATTAACTAATAACTAGGTATTGTTGTTAACGTTTGTCGTTTGAAAGTTATTGTAAAATGGGCGATAACAAAATAAATATAAAATGTTGAACCGTTTCTATTATTTCTCAATTATGTAACAAATAGGGTACACATGCCGTATTGTTTTCTTACAGATA
This sequence comes from Sitobion miscanthi, assembly GCA_008086715.1. Taxonomy (NCBI): domain Eukaryota; kingdom Metazoa; phylum Arthropoda; class Insecta; order Hemiptera; family Aphididae; genus Sitobion; species Sitobion miscanthi. The sequence goes on from CM017802.1 coordinate 35,060,034, forward strand.
TATATATTTATCTAATAGATATTATAATATAAATATTAAAAATGGGTACTAGTATAATAGTCTATTCACAGGACATATTATATAGGTCCTTCACATAGGTACCTTCATTACTTAAACATTTGTCGAAGAATTGAAAATTTAATTTCAAATGTAATAGGTACAATCTTTTATATTCATAAAATATGTTTTTATAGTTTTGTCTATAGATATTGTGAAATGTGAATTCTGTTTTACTACTAAAATACAAGAACCTATTTCAACTATAAAATAAATTATGCATTTTTATAACAATACCTTCCTAAATTCATATGATAAACGGATAAAACAATTTGAATGTGACATTTTTATAGTACATAATAGGTGTATTTTTATTGCAAGGCCTTTATTATTTTTATATTTTTCACAAGAAGTATTGGTATTTGGTTTACAATATTATAATATCTTACACACAATTTTCAAAATAAAAAAAATTCACTATGCTCTATAAGTAGGTGTCAAGTATACCTCATCATTAAAATGTAATAGATCACTGTTATGTGTGTGTTAAATTTTAATTTAATAATATATCATAGAAAATGATTCTGAACAATTCTAAGACTATTTTATTGTATATATATGTAATATGTAAGGCTGGGCATTAACGAGTTAAAAAGTTAAAGTTAAGTTAAAAAGTTTACTTTGTTTTAACTTTTTAACTTAACTAGTTACTTTTGGCTTTTCATTAACTTAACTGTTAACTTACTAAATGTCTTTCTTAATTAACGTGAAATTAACGAGTTAATTTTTCATTTTAAGAAGTAAGTTAAGTTGATTTATTTTGTTTTTAATTTTATAATATTTCATTATTTCAGACTACTTTTTTTCATGTCAAAAAATATGTATCGTAAATTGTTTAAAGTTAAAAATTTATATCATTCGAATCTAACTTATATGAAAATACTGTATGAAGTACTAACACTATATCCTAAAATTTAGTTTTGGGTTGGAAAAAATTAATAAAAAGTTAACAAAAAGTGTGTATTAATTTTTAACTTAACTGAGTTAACCTAGAGTTAAATTAACTTAACTTTTTGTTATTGGTACATATTAACTTAACTTAACTGAGTTAAAAAAAATCATTAACTTGTCCAGCCTTGGTAATATGTATTTATAATTTATAATACTATGTAAGTATATATAATATTTTGTTACTCATAATACGGTACGTTTAGTTTGTCCCAAACCAAAAACATATATTATTTAGTAACTATCATAATATTATTACTAAATAACTGTTAATAACTTATAATTCAATACCGCCGTACCGCACACCGCTGTGAATAGGTTCATGTTATAAATAGCTTAAAATTAATTTAAATATTTTAGAAATTTAATCGTGCAAACTAAATAACAATATACATAGTATTGAAAAGTTTCAAGTCCCTACGAATAATATTATTGGAATTACAATAAAATAACTAAAAACATAATTATAATTTTCATTTAAATATCCTGCAATCTCAGCAATGCTTGAACTTGAATAAATGCATTGAAAAATAAATTACATTTTTGTATTATTGAGATTTTTAGGTTGCCGAAAAAAAACTTTTGAGGAATATTGTTTTTACATTTTCAAACTCAATGTGTTAAAATTAAAATTTTTTAACTAAGTAAAATAGATTTGAAATTTTTTGTACTTTGACAAATATTAACTTACAAAACATTTATAAAAAAGAATATAGCTTAAAATTAGTAAAAATATTTTTAAAATTGAATTGTGTATAGAAAATTATTATTTAAATAACAGTAAAATGTTACAAGTATTTACAAAAAATAATTTTTAGGTACAATTTACAACAAAATAACAAAAATAGGTTGACGATGAGGAATAATGTTTAATTTTTAGGTATTAATATCTTATGAATTTTCAACTACCTCAAAATAATTTACATATTATTATTCTCGTAATTTTGATAAACTTTTCAAAAATTTGAAATTTAACATTCATATAAAAAATATTGGGCCATGTATTTTTGAAATTTTTTAATTGCTGTAATAACAACTAACGAGGGATCTTGTATCAAATTTTTCAGCTTTTTTACTCACAAACAAACATATTATCCTCCGTATATCCAATTGTATCCTAATTATCCATAGCTAGTACTAGTTAGATCCGATTTGTTAACAGACAACACTCTCATAGTTAAAGATTCAAGCACCCAAAATATAGTGACAGTCACACTAAAATAAAAGCACAAATAATTTTAAAATCAATAACCTATAGTGGTTTAAAAAAGTTTACATAAGTTATTAAAAATCTGACAAGTAGTTGGTTTGAAAGTCGTATGTACCTATGTCCTATATAATGTATTATGTAATATACCTACGGTTAAAGACACTATTTTATGTAAAACTAATACTTAATTAAATAAGTTAATACTAAATAATGCTTATATGAGAAATAAATATAATTATATAATATTTAATTATCAAATGTTAGTTGTTATAAAAGAAATATAATAAGATTATTAAGATTGATTGCACAACATTTATATTTCATATATTGAACAATATAAATTAATAAATTATAATATAATAAGGCAGAGCCGCAGAGGTAAAGTGTTTTATAATATTGTTTAAATTGTTTAATCATTTTTAAATTAAAGCTTTCATTATTATTTTATTTCCTTTCGAATGATCGAATCGTAGACATTTATTGTTGTAGTTTACCCATCTAACTGTAATGAACATTGGATATTGGATGCTGAAACGACTTTGATTCACAAACCCTTAAAAAAACTAATTCAACAATTGTTTTTCTAAGTATTTTTTTCTCTCTCGTATAGTTTCTCATCCAAACGAATAAAGTCCATTTTATAGCTCATTAAAGCAAGCAATTGTATTGGTCCTAGCCACACACGCAGGGGGGTGGCAGGGACACCCTTGGGAGGGGAGTAGGTTAAGCTGACAATAGTACGATTTATCTATGTACGTATATAAGATAAACATATATATGTATAAATATATATAATTCAAAGGAAAAAAGAGCGAATTGTGGTGTCGGGGACGTCGGTGACGCAGGACGAGGAAATGGGTGGCAACGGATGGGTAAAGAGGAAGAGAGTACATATCGCGCGCGGCTGTGTCAGCGGCGGCGGCGCGCATACACACACAAAAGGGGCGCCGGCGTCTGATATCGAGCACAAGCTACGGCGGCGGCGGCGGCGGCGGCGGCTACACCATTATAATAGAGGGATGTCAACAAGTAGCTCGGCGGTTCGCCCGAGACTTGCCGAACTTTGCCGACCGGCCGCCGCCGCCGACGCCGCCTGTGGTATTGATTGTGGAACGGCGCCCGCAGAGCACCCGCACCGGCGTCCGCGGCGTTACGCACTGCACACAAGACGCACACACACACACACAACACACACACACACACACTCGCACACGGTCGCGCGCACACGCAAACGCGAACGCGAACGCAAACGCGGCACACGCTTGCACCGCACGCCGACGTACTGTGCTGCACGCAGTAGACACACGGTTCGAACGCCGAACGCGGGCCCCCTCGGTTAAATTTTTTTTAACCAAACTACAAAACTATAACCACACACTCACACTCACGCACACACACATATACACCCGGCTCACGGCACACGAACACCGCACGACACGATGGCCGCGCCGCTCGTATGTACGCGATTTAGTGACAATTACGAACTTAAAGAGGAACTCGGAAAGTAAGTACCTATATATAATATATATATATACACACACTTATAATATTTATCATGACGCCTCCTGTTGTACGTATATTTACCGCCGAGCGATGTATATTATAATAATATAATATAATGTAACATACACACCGCAGTGGCATAATATTATAGTATTTAGTATAGGTGATGGGTATAGGTTACGAATATATTTTCTTACCGGACGTAAATACCTACGTTTTTCGTTTAGGTACGTCTGTAGCTCTGTTTTTTCTACCGTTGTTTCAGCCGGGGGACTCCCCGTGTGCTCTCGCGGGTGCCAGTTCGCAATCGATTGTCCTTCGATATCCTCCGCGGATCACGCTCATGTTATATTATGATAATACGATATTATTGTGTACTATTCGCTACTATTATTGTGTCCGCTATATCACTATGTTTGTTCCATCTCTCCCCAAAACAAACGGAATCCAACCACTCGACGACGACGAATTCCCAGTGGTTGGTTTCCTGTCTGCGCGTCGGTGGGGACATAATCCTCGTTTAGGGATTTCGCACATATTCAACGCGAATCGATAAAGCGTCGTCGTCGGTGGTGGCGGTGGCGGCGGCGGCGGCATCTAAGTCCGGCGAATGTTTCACCGCCGCGCATGTGTGTGTGTGTTTATTATATACGCTCACTCACACACACACACACGGGTATAAGATATAATATTATATAATATGTATATAGTATATATAATATACCTATTAGGTGAAAGTAAGAATAATAATATACATGGTGCCCTAGGCTTAAACAAGTTTGCGCCGTGTGGCTGTGTCCTGTTCACACATCATATTATATGTATATATATATATATATATATATACACACACTTATAATATTTATCATGACGCCTCCTGTTGTACGTATATTTACCGCCGAGCGATGTATATTATAATAATATATATAATGTAACATACACACCGCAGTGGCATAATATTATAGTATTTAGTATAGGTGATGGGTATAGGTTACGAATATATTTTCTTACCGGACGTAAATACCTACGTTTTTCGTTTAGGTACGTCTGTAGCTCTGTTTTTTCTACCGTTGTTTCAGCCGGGGGACTCCCCGTGTGCTCTCGCGGGTGCCAGTTCGCAATCGATTGTCCTTCGATATCCTCCGCGGATCACGCTCATGTTATATTATGATAATACGATATTATTGTGTACTATTCGCTACTATTATTGTGTCCGCTATATCACTATGTTTGTTCCATCTCTCCCCAAAACAAACGGAATCCAACCACTCGACGACGACGAATTCCCAGTGGTTGGTTTCCTGTCTGCGCGTCGGTGGGGACATATCCTCGTTTAGGGATTTCGCACATATTCAACGCGAATCGATAAGCGTCGTCGTCGGTGGTGGCGGTGGCGGCGGCGGCGGCATCTAAGTCCGGCGAATGTTTCACCGCCGCGCATGTGTGTGTGTGTTTATTATATACGCTCACTCACACACACACACACGGGTATAAGATATAATATTATATAATATGTATATAGTATATATAATATACCTATTAGGTGAAAGTAAGAATAATAATATACATGGTGCCCTAGGCTTAAACAAGTTTGCGCCGTGTGGCTGTGTCCTGTTCACATATCATATTATATGTATATATATATATATAGATTTATTGTGCACATATTAAACGCGCGCTGTCATTGCCCCATACGCGTTTTACATGTATTACGCGGCGGCAAGGACTGTAGGGATTTGACTGACGAACCGCAGCAGTGCGACGTCTACAAAATTAGATCAGGTCATCGGGACCTTCCTCTCACCCCCTCTCACCAACCAATCCACTGTACGCGTACTCATGCGTGCACACACATAACATTACAATCACACATTCACACAAACATATACTCACGTATACCCTCCGTTCACCCGTATCTTCCACCGGCGGCTCAGTAACCGAGTACCATATATAATATATATACCTACCTAGAGTTTATTATATTATACTATATGTCTATATATACCATACGTCATAGACGTTAAATTGTCGTAATGCACGTGCTCATAAATCACGTGCCATCGCTTTTAGGACGGCGGCGGCGCGCCGAGATGTGTATTAAAATCATGTGTAGGTACCTAACATAATACGAATAGGTATAAATGTATATATTATACGAATACGTAGCTGAGTACAACTGTACGGTATAACTATAGGTATATTATATTCTATATACACATATGATATTATCATTATCATGGCAGGCGTAGTCGATCGACGACTTTGATTTCGGTGCGTGCGCAGTGATACGAAGGATACCGTTGACATACATATCATTATAGTTTCCTATATTATATCCATATACGATAAATTATTATATATTATTATTATTACTATTATCGCATTCAAGTATGTTAGGTACGAAGGATCGGTGTTCAGCGCAAAATTGGAGTGAAATCTAAATAAGGAATTTTTCTTCGGCGTTTTCTACCTGCGGATTTATTGTAATATTGTTAATAGTTTCATGTAATATAATGAATATATATATAACCGACTGCTCCATGAATAAAACGATAAAACTTTTGGAAAGGAAAACAAAATATGATAAACGTGACGGGGATGAGATGTAAAACAAAATATCTTATATCGTGGTATATATAGACTGGGAGCGGGAGATGACGACTGTCGGTAGAGAAAGGGTGGGGGTAAATGCCAATTCGTGTTGCTTGTCATTGTTGGACAACCGGGTGCTGCGTTTATCGAACTTCTCTCTCTTTCACTCACTCTGTCTTACTCTCTCACTATAACCACTCCCTCTCACTCTCTCTCTCTCTCGGTCTCTATACATCCCTCTCTGACTCTCATCATCTCGGTGTCCTCCCCTACCTCAGTTTACGAGTCCCAACCACCACCACTTCAGATCCTTCCCGTGTCTTCATACACACACACTAATATATATATATATATATATATTATATACATTATATGTATACCAGTGGTAATATGACTGCGAATTTTAGCAAGCATGCGCATTTTAATGGCCCTCATGACACTATTACTCTCTGGAGTGGCGTTCTATACGAGTCCTTAACCTTTTCCTCTGCTTCCGTCGCGCTTATATTATTTTTATCCCATGCCCAATTCAAATTTTTCCCTCTTCTTTCGGTGGTCTGTTCGTTTGCGGGCACGCCAACCCGTGACAGTCCAGTAGGAGCAAGAGCGAATCGATACATTCCACGCGCGTGGTGTAATGTGAATCCGATAAGCGGGTGGGTTTTTGTTTTTGGCATGCAGCAGATGCGTGTTGGAAGCTTCGATATCACGAGTATACCTTCTTCTCTTTTAAATTTCGGCACACATCTCCGCCGCTGTAAAATATGCACCTGGCGCGATGGTTTGAATTTAACCACAACTCAGACTAGGTACAAGAATTAACCAAATTTAATAAATAATGATAATATTATTATCTATCGATGTCGTTTCATATAACATATGAGAATCTCTGTCGGCGCAAAAGTATATTATGCCAACGATCAATCTATATATAACGATAGTCTTCGTTAATATTGATGCAATACATGTATGTAATGTATGTATAGTACTAGTCTGTTAATTTTATTACAACAGCAGTCTAGACAGACCTTATTCTAATTTCTAACAGACAGTAGAATTCACATTTCAGTGCAGTAGGAAACACCCAAATTATAGTTGACTGATAACAGACATATGGACTGCAGTTAGAATAAAATAATTGAATATACATATATTTATACTTCGATTCCATTTTTTTCGGGCGTAGGACGTTTGCGCATCACTATTGGTATAAAAAAAATTTAAAAATTATTAAAATAAAATGTAATCATCTTATACATTGACTATGTAGATCCGTAAAATAGTCATTATTTACATTTATAAAAACATTATATAATGATTTATAATACATTTTTTTTTTATATCTCATTCTTTTTTAATCTGATGTACCCATATACTTGTATTACCTATGTTATCAGTGTATTGTTCGGTCGTTTTGCCGTACTACCTGTTATATGCATTGTTACGACATGCAATGCGGAAATGATAATTTCGTCCCATCATAATAATCAGAACTTAGGATTGATCTTAGAAATCGCCCATCATACCCCCTTCCCACCCATCAGATGTCGAAACATCCTACTTTGAGCGTAAGGAAAATAATCTATAGTATAAAACCGGGTTTGAGGCATGTATAATATAATATGTATTTAAAATTTTAATATTATAATGCACAGTGGCGTAGCCATGATTATGAAAGAGGGAGGGTGGGTAAAGTAAATATATAAACTAAGTATTTTAAAGTTGATTGTACATAAATATAATATAAATAATACATTTACTATGGTGGTAAGCATTTTTTGGGGGGAGGGGGTAAACACCCAAACACCCCAATACCTCCTATAGACGCCACTGATAATGTAGGTCTACAACGCAATACCGGTGAGTGGGTGGAGACATTATTTCTCTGAGCGGCCTAGGCAACTGTTGCAGTGGGATAGTACTATATAGTTGGCGCATATGTGTCCTTTTGGCTTTTATTTCTTATGTTCATCGAGAAAGATAAAAATACTTCGAATACTAGTATTTTTTATCGATCTTGATGCCTATCAGTAGTATACCCAAGAATTTTCTATGGGAGGGATGATGTTATAAGTAATAACCAATAAATAATAGTACATTTAAATAAGTTGTGGTGGTAACACCAAAGACACAAATAAGGGGTTTTATGGGCTAAAGGAGGGAGGAGTTATAACCGCAAAATTCTCCCCCTGGGTACTCCACTGATGCCTATGTATAATAATGATAATTAATATGCTTAATAGGTAATATACATATTATAGGTAGTATAGTCAGTTTTGCTCTTGTGCGACATATGCGTTTCGCGTTGAGTAAAATCAATTCGCATTGGCTGTCGCTATGACGACAGTTTCATTGTGCTCAACTCAGGTGTGCTCAACCTTTCGGTTTGTAGTGCCCGGGGGTGGTGTGTGGTTAGGTTAGTGTCACCGTAAACCAACATTATACATTATACCCTCCCACCTAATTCCCACCTAATTTGTATACTATACATGTATGATATTAATTAGATGAACCATAAACGGTCAATCTAGGAGAACGGCGCCGTGACAAACGGATTTCGCGACAAAACGAGCCGCAACTCCACAGATTAATTTATACTTAATCTGTGGCAGCATAGTGATAATTGAACCATTCATTATTAAAACGTTTCAGAAGCCCAACATTTATATTATATAAGTACTTGCGCATAATATGCTCGCCCATATATATTCCATACCTACTTAAACCGGCAACAGTCGCTGTTCGAGATTCGGGTGAATTTTAGAGTGGTCGGAACATACAAAAAAAGCGTCTTCTAAAATATTCATCGGTCCTGTGTTTGATTATTTATTATGCATGCTCGAGACTCCTTGATAAAATAAATACACGCATAGTGTAAGTATTGATCAAATAATTATTATAGTTTTAGCAAAAACTGACCTCAATATTTAATACACTATTTTAACCGGAAAACGTTTTGATTTCGACAGTAGTATATCTGACAATATATTTTTGATAAAACAGTACGCAGCGTTTCCAGAATTTTTAGATTCTAAACGGAGCAAATGTATTGATTTTACCATAATGTGTTTTTTTTGTATAGGTATATGTAGGTACTAGGTTAGGTTTATAGTACGATATATAGTAGAAAAAATGTTTTAATTTTAACCTCAATATTTTTCTGGTAATAGAATGAATCTAATTGGTACTTTTAGAAGTAGAAAATTCCCAGAACCTACCTAATTTTCAAAATCGCCAGAAAAAAAATTTAGGGATAAACATGAATTTTTACACAAAATTAGTTTTCAACAAAATCAATTCACTTATTTGATTGTACTTTATTCAAATAGAAATAACTGTAAATAGGCATGTATTTAAAATTGTCATCAAAGGTTTATATTAGTATTTTCTATAAATGGTGCATATGGTATAGAAGAGCGATTACCTATTTTCTCATTTTTTTAAAATATTAATTTCTGTAGGTTGGTACTCTAATTACAATAAACTAACCAAACTAATTATGATTTAATAATATTTTAACAAAGTCATCAATATTGTATTAGGATCCGTCCTTTGCGTTTAGAGATTATTAGCTTATGTATATTATGTATAAATGTTGAACTACAGGAGCTGCGTGGTGGCAGGATGGAGCTTAAGAAGCGTTAGCTGTAGTTCTCTTAACATGTTTAAATCAATTTAAATGGTCAAGATAGAGAATGTTTTCTGAGCTGGTTAAAATTTCATAAAATGGTAGCCATGTATACGAGTTATGTATTGTATACAATATTATAAAGTAATGACGATATATATACCTACTGCTGTTTCAGATATCTCAAAAGCACGGTCAGCCTTGTTCTATTCGAATATTTTAAAATATAATTATATGCTCTTGACTTATATGATATCCTATAGGTACCTATCAATGTATTAATTAGAGTGTAACCTATTTGCGGCCAAAATAAAAAATTGTAACACCCCGTTTGTCGATTTATAGCCCAAATGCGCCCATCCGGCATACAACGTTGCTATCAGTTATCTTTTAAGAAAAATTAGCAAAAGTAAATCATTTCTGAAATAATACGATTGTTATGTTTAATCCACATTCCACGCTATTTATTATTATTTTTTATAAAATCCACAATAATAATTAATACAGTGATTAGGTATATTTTTTATATATTTACTATATTTATATATCTAGTACTTATCTAATATCTCAATATCTGTATATTATCACTAACTTTGGTTTTGATATAAGATGCATTACAGTTTTTTTTTAACACAACGCCCACTTATTGCTTCTAGAATCAACATTTCCACTCTCGTGATTTTTGAAATAACGAATAGGTAACTAAACAAGGTTTTTTTCTTGGATTAGTTATATTAAATTAGTTAGTAGTTAGTAGTATTCAGTACTAACTACTCATGTGCTGATGCAACTGACACAGAAATAACAATTAATAATACATTTATCTTTTTCGATTGGGGTTTCACAATTTTCATTATCATGAGCAACAATAGAATATTATTTTAGATGTCATAGTTAGGTACCTAATAAATAGCAACGTTGCACGATTTTCACTTGCTTTAATTCTGGCAAAAATGGGCTACGATAAACGGGTTCGAGCGCAAATGGGATGTACTGATTAATAATTATATCCTATACAAATATAAAATGTAAAAAACCCTCCCCCCCCAAAAAAAAAAAAATCACGACTGGTAGGCCAATATCAATAAAAAGCGATTTCACAATATGCTATATTTTTTTTAAATCTATAATATATTATTTTTACAAGTTGACATGATCATTATTGTATACTTCAAACTTATTTTATACAAATTTAATTGATATTTATTTCTAATTTTACAAAATCAGTAAAAATGTATGAAATGTAAATATACAAGAAACAATTTAGGTGTATATCAATAAATATTTTATACCTAAGTGTTTAAGATTTTTTATTTTGTTGTTATTGATCTCAAAGCATAAACCCGACATCTGTGGCCATTAGTTATAGTTTAGTAATTTACAATTATTTACAAGCATACTTATGACCAGGGACGGCACCAGAAATTTTTTCCTAGGAGGGCGATTTACGATTATAATATAATTTCCATCATAAAAACGGTAACACACCAGTAAATATAGGAATTAAAATATGTGGGGGGTGAGAACTTATCCTGGGGGGGGGGCAGTCGCCCACTCTTGGCGCCGTCCCTGCTTATAACTTATGAGTTATGAAAAATACTACATTTAAAGTAAACAGTAGGGTGACGTTATATTTTATAAGACTAATTCTAATAGCAACTAAGAAGTAAGAGCTAATCCCAATGATATAGAATTTCATATTTTATGAATATAATTTGAGTATTATAGTGTCATTTAGGTACGTTATACACGTCAAAGTAAAAGCATTTTACAATTTACTTATTAAAATTGAACATTATAAACCTTTTTTAAAATTATATTTCAATAAAATATACGTCTCACACTTTTTCTATAATATTTCTTTATATACCTAATAATATGCATTAATATTATAATGATAACATGTCAACCTATGCATGTTGTTTACTTATTCTGTTCGTAGGTAGCTATATAAAAGTTTCAAATTTTCAATTAATGTTATATCAGCAAAAGTTTTGAAGATTTGTAAATAAACCTATGAAAGTATTGATTTATAAAACTATATTATGGTAAATATTATTATGCGAGAAAAATTGACATACCTACAAATTACAAAATACTTTATTTTTGATGTCTTAAGTTGCATTTATTTAAAAACAACAAAGCCACCAACCATATTTTTTTATTACATTGGATGTTTATGTATCAACAATCAATATGTTTACAACAATTCAAATTAAAGGCCTATAACCTTAAAAGTAATTTAAACATAAATTAGGCAATAAATCTGATTGCTTTATAAGAAAACATTATAAAAATTGATTAAGAATGTTAAACGGATCTCTGGTGGCCGGTGGGTATAACATATTGTGCATTATACAGACACACAGTGAAGAGACAGTGGCACAGTGCACAGCCCGTGAAAAATCGTTTCACTTATCAATTTTCAGGCACACGCGGGCGCGCAAACACACACACACACACACACACACACACACACACACACACACACACATTCACATTTGTTAAATTGTGTACATAATATTCTTGCCACGTTCCAAGGACTATTGGTAGGTCTTCGCCAGCGGGGGAAGGAACGAGAAATGAGAATTACAATTGTTAATTAGGCCAAATTGTAAGGATTCGGTAGAGTAGACTCAGTAGAGGGTATATACGTTACATTATATAAGTATAAGTAGTTATTTAAAGGTGATCGTTGATTTACCCACTGTAGAAGTGTTATCTTGTAGTTTTCACACACACGCGCGCGCACACACAGTGTGCAGCCAATAATATATACAGGTAAAGGGGTTTAATTGATTTCCTGCTATAGTTGTAGCTATAATAACATCGTATCGTTATCGCCACCAGCTCACACCAATACGGCTATATTTAGAACCGGGAAACGAATTTTGTTCCTATTCATTATATTATATGCCCGAGAGATTGGGGATGTGTACTTATTTTATATGTAGGTACCATTTGACTTAAATTCGTCCCCGTCAAATTCAACCACCTTAGACGGTGATCGGGGGTTGTTTGGGGGAGTGTTTAGCCCCCAAAATTATTGAACATTTTTCAAAGCCTCCACTTCTTATTTTTTAAAAAAGATAAATCCTACACTAAAATTCAATCAAATATCTACCTATGCTAACTACCTTATGTTGACACTTGGGTATTATATACAAATTACAACGATAGCGTATATTATTATAAACCCTTCCCACCACAGACCGAAGTGCAGCGGGTTCAATTGTTTTCGAGCAGATGCCATGTGCTGTTTAGTCTTCATTATCTAGTCAATCGTAAACAATAATTTTAAATAAATAAGAATTTTAACAAATCCAACCTAACAGCTTATCTAGATAAACATTTCTTAATGACCAGCGACCTTAGACCTAATTATTATATTATATAGAACTAATAATTATGCAAATAATAAATATGTATATATAAGTAGAATCACTAAATTCAATTATATGTAATAGTGTTCCAGTATAGTGATGTACATTTCAAGTTTAGCCAGGTGACGGATAGACGAGTTGTATGTAAGTTAGGGACGAACACGGCGAAACATCCTGTATAAATAACAATGCGTGGTGCCATATACGCACAATATTATCATTGTATGACTATTGTATTATATAAATTACAGCGATAATTATTACGCATCTACATTATAAAATAATATCACATTATTCAATCATGCGTGTCTATAATATAATATTATACATAAGTCACGTCACACGACGCGACTACTTGCTGGCAACGCACTTGTGTCTCCCCGATTTGATGAGCGCGCGTGAGTAAAGAGTGTTTTTTAGGAGCGGCGCTGTCGCGTGTACGCTTTATATAATATACGTATACAATGCGAATGTACTATACACAGTATAGGTACCATCAACGAGTCTTACCTACATCAGCACAGCAACACAATATATGCGATGTGAATAATACTATATATTAATATAATATACGACGTGCCAGCTGGTTTCTTTTTCGCCGTTTGGCACAGTCTGCCGCAGTGCCGTCTCATCATCAGGAGGAGTCTAGGCGTTATATTTTTAAACGCCGTCGACCATATTATATGGTACACCGCTATCATATTATTTATACGTAGCCCGTTAGCACAATATTATAATAATATATTAATATCGCGTAGGTCAAAACGAATTCACCACATCCGTGTAAATGTGGGTCAGTGACGGATTCAAGAGTGTAAATCGTAAGGTGGCCTCGTCGGACGCCATAACTCTTGATTATTAGATGTCTAGGTTTCATAAGGGATATTGTTAATAAGCTATGGGTAAGAAATTTAAAAAAAAAACTATAAACTTATGGGTCGAGGCCCTTTTTTATAAGAGTTCGCCGATTAACACTTGACTCCTAAATCCTCTATTGGTACTGGTATAAAATAATAATAATATCGTCAATATCATATAATATCACTTATTGTTGACCTGTAAGCTATTCGAGGCCAAGCAAACTTTATCCTAAGAATTTTTCCCTGTTTCTGAAAGTAGAAAGTTGATGTATGATACTCTGATGGAAGAGGAGGAGTCAGCAGAGGCAAGTTTAAGATCAAAAAGTATTATTTTTCGTATTTCTTGATATTATAAATTTCAATATATACGTTGTGATTACTTATAAGAATGTTGGAATTGAAAAGCTTTATGCTGTAATATGTTTCTGTTGTAGGACTCAATTGCATGGTATATGGTATAAACAGAAAGAATATAATATATTAATATTATTTTTACCCAATTGATCATATTTGTTAAGACAATGTTTGACTTCGACGATAAGAGTAGGTAAATATTCATATGGCCGTATAACCTAGCTACCTACTGCAGTTTCCGAAAACACCACCTCCGATTGCGGGATAATCTTAAGGAGTTTCCTGAACTCGGGAGTGTCCCCCGAAATAACCCTTATATTTAATGTCCCGAGTGCATTGAAGAGAATGACTTTCTCTTAAAAAATATTTGGTTACTATTATTATGGCTTACACCCATTTTTACACATTTTAAGTTTAGGCGAGTATATTATTTTTTTTTTATAAAAATTAGGTTATAAAAAAGGTCTACTTATCTATTATGCTTTATGGCACTATACTTCGCGGATCAGATCTTATTGAACGTAAATTAGTCGAAGTCGTACCCAGTTATTGTCGAAGAAAATAAAATACAGTTTCCCTTCCGTTGCCACAGTCGTCGTTGTAAAAAATACTTAATTATAATTGTACATTTGTTTTATCATAGTCCATCGTTGGTTATGTGTCTTAAAAGTCTTGCCTGTGGACCGGGGCTATTCAATAATATAATTTATTGATGTGACTGCTCGGGATATGAAAAAGGTAAAAATTAAAAACGGAATGCATTCGGCACATCATTCAATCTTAAACGGTCTACCTGTGTTCGGTGTTTCGATAGCCGATGTATAGTTGACGACCTGTGATATTCTACGATATTGAATATTAACTTCACATGAATTATTATAACCCATACATTTTCCACAATTTCAGATTTCATACACCAAGTCACCGAGAAATATATTATATATGTTCATGTGTGTGTGTATTTCTCTCTCTCTATTGTCTCTTTTACATCTCTCGACAAATCGGTCCACGTCATCAATTCCATATAATTTACAAAAGAGCATCGAACTGTATATTTTTCTACCATATATTAAAAAATACAGTTCCGAACCAGTAAATAAACTACATAGTATAACTTAAAAATGTCCGTATAACATCCGACTCGAACAAGCTCGTACAACATAATACCTATATAATACCTGAATTTATTTAGTATAGTTATATTATATTCTCTTGTATATAGTATATTATATAAATACTAAAATACTGTTTTATGCATTTATTTATCAGATGAATACGAATGATTGATTGAATTACAGTTATTTTCAAAGGCTATCAAACAATAGGTGTAAATAAATATCAAAACTTGGAATTTTAAAGTTTATTTATTTCATTAAATGTAATTTTAAAGGTATACGTTATAATGTTATACGCATGCATAATATTATAGTATACAATTTTTCTGTATAATAGATAATGTTATTTATATAAGATCACTTTTATCTTACGCATACTCGATAAATAAAACCAAAGGAGTTTTCCATTTAAACATTTGCATAATATTATCATACAAATGAATATCAATATCAACATGAAAATACATCCAAACCTAGGCACAACTAAGCCTATCAAGAGACATTTTCCTAAAATATTTCTTCTTTCTTTTATTATTAACCAATAATCAATGACTAAAATATAGCGTATATAAGTAAACTATTAGGAAGTATAACGAATATGGTCCATAAGTAGGTATGTAATATTGTAATAACCAATACTGTAATAACATTAAATAGGAATTTCGACACAATTAGTCAAAAAAATAAAAAAGTAAGAAATAACCGTCAAGTAGGTAACCGCTACTCTGCTATATACCTACACTTAACAATATCTAGGTAACCAATATATATCGTCATTGAGTAGGCACTGTAATAATGGATGTGTTAATTTGAATTCAATGATAAATCATCGCAGTATACAATAAAAAAGAATTCTGAGCGAAGACGGTCTGATTTTTGGTAATCAATGTTACCTAATAAATGTTCGTATTTTTTTCTCAATTTTTTTAATAAGTACTGAGAATTTTCAATTTTGTCCTCTCAAAGTCCCAAAAGTACCAAGTAGATCCTGAAATTTGTTACCAAAAACCTCCTTCAAAGTCGATGATAAGATAATTTTTGTTACTAGAAAAAATATCTTCGGACATCACTTTTTAAACTCATTATTGTAAAATCAATACATTCTTCGATTCGCTCATAATTTAAAATGGATTTAATAAGAAATCAAATTTCAATTAAAAGCATAATTTTTATGCGTTGAAATTACTCAGAAGACTGAAATCTATCCTCTCGTGCCTCCTCACCTATGGTTATTCATTAAATAAAAAACAATTATACTTCAAATATTATATGTATGAGTAATATTTTTTTCCCTGTCATGTCTTGTTTCTTTTTCTTACAATAATTCTTGTTCAGTTGAAAAAATAAATAAAACGAAAAATTGCTATATGTGTAACTGAATTAGGTATATTGTTGTTTATACAACCTATAAAAACTCAAAATTAACTATTAAGTATTTTACGAATTTTTATAATGCATATAAATATATATTATATATATATTATTTAGAGCTTTCAAAATTTTATATTAAAAACGGTGAAGATTACATTATTTTGTAATCTCTGTAGTCATTCTTATAACATAAAACTTGAAAGTTTTTATGTATAGATATAATAATATGAAAGTTATATTTTTGTTTATGTTTCCTGTAAACGATTTTGGTAATATATTTTATTTCAAAAAGTTTGAGAACTTGATGAAAATAGGTCATGTTATGATTTATGTACCTAACCTTTTTGAATATTTATATAGCCATATAAGTGATATAGGTAATAGTTACCATGCAATAATAATATTATACTTTATATTATATTGTTTTTTGTTCATATAATATAATTGAACTATATACATGGATATGAACTTCTAAATAAATTAATTTTTTTTTTTTTTTAGAGGGGCATTTTCTGTTGTAAGAAAATGCATTCAAAAGCACACAGGATTGGAATTCGCCGCAAAAATTATAAATACGAAAAAATTATCAGCCCGAGGTAAATTATTTTTTTATTTCTCTTAAGAACTTAAAAACATGATTATCTTAATTCGAGTAAACAAAATGGAAAACATCAAGTATGGTTTAAAAACGATTTTAAAATGAGATCTGAGATTAATTTCTTATAAAGGTTTAATATAAAAAAAGGTCACGTAGTAGGCATTATTATTTATTATTTGTACCATGAGAAGTGTAACCCTAAAGCTTTTAGAGAAAGAGTCAAGAATCAAAATTGTTAGTAGTGAAGGAGGTCTGGAGGTAGGGTTAAAAATACGAGTGTAAGTCAAGAGATATCTTCTTGACCTTCTTTCACCGACCTATCAGGGTTTTTAAATGAAAAAAAACAACGAGTTATTATATATATTTTGGTGGTCGATAAGCAATAAAAATATAACATATTGATCTCTAAACTTGTAAATTGTGTAGAATAAAATTGTTCTCAAGTTCGTCTTTTGTTAAAATCTATTAAGTACCTATCAACCTAAATTTGTTTTAATTTAACAGTTGAAAAAAATTAATTATTTCAATTCTAATACAGTATAATGGTAGTATATGCATATATTGTAAGCAAAATGAATATATCTAAACTAAAAAGTAAGTAATACTATCTAAAAATTATAATATTATCCATCTAGCATATATAATATTTGAATTGAACATTTTCGTATCACGTGTAAATATGTTATACAGCTGTAAAATAAGGAGCTGACATTTTTTTCATCAAATTATTGTTAATATTAATTTGATTAAATTTTTAATTTATTAGATAATGATATGATTCATATACATGAAATTTTAAAATTGTATTTGTTACGTTTCAAAATATTATCATTATGGTACTATAATAAACTGAATGTCCTCTGGTGTTTGAAATATTTTTGGGTGGTACGGTAATGGAGTTTTCATCATTGTTCCCAAAATTCAATAACGTTCGAATACCTTGGGAAATTGTATTATATCAACACAAATGTGTTTTCAATTGATTTTGATTTTATGTACGTTTTATTTAAATACCAACCTCAAAAATACTTATAAGCCACTATTGAAAAATAATTATTAAAATGTACATTTACAATACGTAATTTATGAATTTCACATTTTATAAAATATGTAAAATTAATTTAAGTGATAACATTTTAAACTTCAGTATCAAGAACCATAATTCGTTTTATTTAATACTATGAAATATTAATTTTCCAAATACATGACCGAATAATAAAAAATAGTAATTTTTAATTATATAAATTGCACAACTTAATCAGAACTGTAACATTTTTTTTTTTGTCTGAGTTCAATTAAGATGATAATTTAAACTTGCTACACCATAATAATATGATATTAAAAAATTAATTTTTTTTTTACAAAGCTTATAGAATGTATAATCATAAACTAAGTTAATAATTAATGAGAAACTATTGATTTTAAAACTACGAGTGAATTCGTAGTTTGTATGGTACCTGCTATTACAGTTTACAAGTTTACAACATATCTACGAAAATTCAATTCGATATAAATTACACTAGTATTTGAGAAAAAATAGTAGTTTAATTTAATTAATATGTATAATAACGATATTAACACTATTAGGAAATATCCTATTCAACCATTTAAATATCTCATAACTATAGCCACTGTATAATATACTATGGTTACCACTATAATAGTCTTCTAGCATTTACATGTTTTTTTTTTTTTGATAGGTAGCTTGATTGATATATTTTGATGATTTAAAAAAATATTAAGGTCAAATAAAGATTTTATTTGGAATATTATAAAGAGACTAAATTCAAAATTTTATTTTGCATATTATGTGATATTTCTCCATGTTTTAAGACTTTTGCTTATTAGAGAATATTTACTCATTATTTAGCTTTTTAGCACCTTTCTTAAAATATTCTGCAAAATCTACCTACAATTGCTTTAACAATACTCATTGCTCAACTTTATTGCATAATAAACAATAACAATAAAAACTTCTATAACTAAAAATAATATTTCCGATCATACATTACGGTATATCAAGTAATAAAACTGCAACACTGCAGCTGTATGTCACACGACCCAATTTCAATGTGTGTAGTATCTACAAAATTTAACATCCAATTATTATTAATTGTACTATTTAGTTTTATAAATTTAATTTGTATATTATCATATTATTTATTATACCTAAATATTTTCATACCTGCCGGGCTGCGGTTTTACATAAACATATATTGACAGGCGTTAAACGCTAAAAAATTATAGAAAAATCAGTTTTAGACTTCACATATTTTTTGTACGAACTTTCGTACCAATTGCACGTATAGTAAAGAATTATTACACTACGTATATATTTTCTTTTTATCTATGAAAAATACCATAAAACTTCTTGCTATAATACATACCCAGCTATTTCTACGTTGTAAATTCGTAATGCACATACACACTTTTAGTTACGATTACAAAAATAGGGACTGGCACTGTGATATTGAAAATTGCATTATTATTATATAAATGGTATTTTAATACACATTTCATCACCTCACCACCTCACCCATACCAAAATCATTAAAAGTGAAATACTATTTTATTTAAACTTTATTAAAAGAAATTAATAAACACATTTTATATTAGCTAAAATTATAAAACGTAAAAAAATGTATACTATTAGCATACTAAAAGCTTTTGATAACTCCTCTTTATCACTTTTGATTTATATATATATATATATATATTATATACAATATTCATTAAAGCCTTTCCATTTTTCTCTCAGAAAAAATAAATAAATCTTGACTATATTTCTCCACTTTCCATTTTCTTTCAATACGGAATTAAGATATTTTTAAGTCATATTATATATTAAAAAAAATTTACCATTAAATTATTAACGAATTTATTATCTTTTTGTAAAATTATGTTTAGTACTAATAAAATAAATATTAATTAGCTAAAATGTCTAAATTGGCTAAAATATAGGGTAAATAGTTTGACAATTGGAGGAAAATGGACCCGCCCTTATAAACATATTATTTGCGTTATTCATCGCATGAAAGAACGTTTATGTGGATATGTGATAAACAAATAACGCTAAATATATACCAACATTAATTTATCATCATAATAATTTAATTGTTGTTATGTACTTATCTTTGTTTTGTATATTATTTACATTAACGTTATAACTTAGGTTACAATTTTTATACTTATTGTAATACAACGTTTAAAAAAAAAGTTACGATATAAATTAAATGTTTACAACCCATACAATCTATATGATATGTATTTTAAAATATATTTATTGTTTATGATCAATGATTCTCTGTACAGTAGGTTTAAGTATTGGAAAAGAATCGTGTCGAATACCCGAATGGTTGCAATAATGTAACGCAAAAATGTTTTCAGCAAATGTCGGTGAAATCAATTGGAAGCTATATACTCAACCGCAGTATGTTTAACCAGTATTCCATATTGCTCCACTTAAAAATCCTATGCTTCAATTTCTATATTATTATACAGTTAACATGTTATTATATTCCTTATGATGTATACCCTATACAACCTATATAATAATATATGCGTGTGAATTAATAAGCAATTAGTGTTGAATGCGCAGTTTTCTATAATTAAAATATGTGCAACGGTTTGTTAATTAATAATCTCGAGCACGACGACAACGCAATGGTAACGGTGGCATGGCAATAAGGGAGGGTGCGTTGCAGTATCCGAGTTCCCTTTTACGTCACTCGTACCTATAAATAAACGAGACCCCCGATCTCAGCCCTTATCAACCCCCCCCCCCCTCTCCCCACGCGATAAAACCTATATAGTCACTTGCACATTATAGTGTCACCAAACCTACTACCCTTTCTCAGAGGATGATATTATTATTTCAGTTTATCGGGATCATGAACTGAAGTGGACTTTAATGTAAAAGAACGCACGAAGTTTCGATTTATACTTCACAGTATAATCATAAAAAAACTAAATTACCAAGGTCACAATGTCAAAAAATATAATATAAAAATACGAATAGAGGTATATTGTATTTTATCTACTATATAAGATCAGAATTAATGTATTATCGAACTATTATTCTACAAATACCATATAGTTAGTGACGTATATAGCTTCATACAGTACCTACTTTTTCCACGTAGGCAACAGTAGTAAAAACCTACTATCATAAAGTCAAAAATTCTTTCAAAAAAAAAAAAAAATCTTTACATTTTAAATAATATGTTCAAGTACCTAGTGCGTATACTAATTAATATAGTAGGTACAGTTGGTATATAAAATGGGTAGGTAAATAATATATTAGCAAAACATTAAAACTAAACACTCTTAAAGTTTTACCTAGCTACTGTATAGAAATATGTTAGAATCTTCTCAATAATAATCGACAATTTATCGACCACAAATTTTGTTTACAATGATGAGTGTAAAATACTAAAAAAAAAAATTGGTATTCAGGGCCACTTCATTAAAAGCGACACTGGGACCCCACTTTCCCTAGCGTCCGTGCAGAAACCCACCGAGGGTGGGTACGTAGTTGGACCGGCACATGGCCACGGGGATTGAGGAGTAGCGTAAAAAAGAAGAGTCAATGAATGCTGACTGGCAGCAGCGTCTGTAACGCGCGAAGTGGCAGCTCGCACCATCGCGGCGCGCGGTATTGATTAAACGCGCGCTTTTATGGCTCGCTCCGCGACGACCGGCGGCGGCGCGCTGCTTATATTTACTTTCGACGGCGATCGGGCCCGGCCACGGAAGTCGACGCGACACGAATCTGACCGCAAACCATATATGTATATATATAAAGCGTGTGTACGTGTGAGGGAGAGAGGGAGTGATAGATAGAGAGAGAGATAGAGAGGGGGAGGGGAGGGAGAGGCGTATAATTAGAAGGCGATTCTTTTAAAAAGTATTCATGTTCTTACATAATGAGAGTTTTTGATAAAAGAATCATGCTGTATACAGCAGATTGAGTGCGCGAGGAGACATAATATTACAGAGGGTTTTGTAGCAGACAACGATAAATACAGATGACCGCCTCGAGCCGGGACACTATTCCGATTCGGGCGACCGGACAACGTGTGTCGTACGCGGCCGATATCACGTTTCGTCGGCGGCACACGTATACCTAAAACAAAACACGTATTGTACATTATTCGCATTATACATCGTGTTGCACGTACGTGGCGGGGTGAACAGAGAGGTTAAGTTATGTATAGGCTAATGGATCACTGCGGTGGAGTTATCCTCGTTTTTTCGAGCGGAGTAACGAGCCGGACCTGCGCCCTGTATGTATATACAAAATATTAATCATATATAAATCCGTCAGCATAAATACATACATTGCAGTGCTGTACGATTTCGCACGATCGTCGAACGTGACATAACAGATCCCCACGTTCGCACGTGAGGCCGTGAGGGGTTTGATACGACCCTTTGCCCGAGTGAATATATTTTAATTACGTAGGTATATTAATCATATTTTTAATCTATTTTTTCTTTTTCAATAGTATGAATTGTAATACAAGATTAAGCGGACTTAACAAATGTCCAATGAACGTTTAAAACGGTTTTTATTTTTAATAACCAAATTTAAATGGTATCGACCAGTTTTCGCCCCTCTATATCCGATGGACCGACGGGGTGGGGAGCAGCTTTGTGCTTGCGCATTACTTTTTCCATATATCAATAGGTACCTGACAAGTGATAACATGTAACAGTTTTACGAAATAAGTATGAGTTGGTATGATGATATAGTAGGTATATTATCATTTAGAGTTAACAATTAATATGATTTGATTTATACTAAAAAAACTTTCGAACAAATCATCCATAGTCACGTACTTGCGTAGAACTCCAATATTAGGTAAGATATTACTCCAATTTAATAAATTCTGAGGTTTTATAAGAGATAACAGAGCTATTTTTTACGAATTCGTGTTTTTATTTTATCCATGACTCATGATTGATGAGTATATTCTAAAAATGCATTTTTATGGACAGTAAAACAATACCTTTAAAAACGAATCAGAGCGGATTCTGGTATGTTAGCATAAATATTGCTTAGGACATTTTATTACATTCTATTAGTTATTACTTTATTTTTCTATTGGTTCTTCCCTTATACAGTTTGTTAAACTTATTTTTTCCAAAAATAAATCGCACAAATTATTTAGTAACTAAATCTACATTACCTTCTCAAGACTGGGTATTAATGAGTTAAAAAGTTAAAGTTTAGTTAGGTAACTTATAACTAAGTTACATAACAAGTTTTACTTTTTTAAAAGTACAGTAAAAACACACATTTAATGTTGGAGAAAAGTTAGATATTAAAATTTAAAAAAATGTAAGGTACATTTACAAAATAATAATTTGCAAATTTTCATAATTTAGATGAATTTTGTCAAAATTTGAAACTTAAAGTTTAAATTCTTATAAAAAGAAATTGTACCTTTGTATTTGAAATACTTTTAAATGTATGCATATAACTACAACTTGTGTGGGATCTTGTATTCAATTTTCAAGCTTTTCGAACTAACATAAAGAATGTTGTAAACTAAAAAAAAATTCGAATATATTTTATAGCTATATATAGCTTAGGCAATAGGCATAACTAATAAAATAAAATATATTTTGAAAAAAATAATAGTAGAATGTTTCAACGAATTATGCGATAAATATTTTAAGCCGGGATGTCGCTCTGCTGTACAGTAATCCATTTCTTCGTTGAGAGGTCACTGTAATCGTAATCGATGTGTTAAATTTGAATTAAACGATAAGTATTATTGTATACGAAAAATGATTCTGAGCGGAGACTGTCTGATATCCTATACTTCTAAGGAAGTATAATATAATATACAAAATATATTGCTATTTCATATAACATTTTATATTACTAGCTGTTATTAAGTTTTAAGTTATTACCGCGTATCGTAGAATGGTGTGAATATAGGTTCGTGGTATATCTAGATTAAAAAAAATCACAATATTTAAAAAATTGTATAGTGTAACATAATTAATAAATAATAATAAAATAAGTGGTGAAAAGTTTCAAGTCTCTACGAATAATATTTTTTTAGTATCTACAACAAAACTGAAACTGTCGCAATATATTTCGAAACTGTTTAGTAGCTTCATCAACTCATTTAGTTCGCGGAGAATAATAACGTCACTGATATACCGATATTTGCCTCAAAAACTGATGTCACTAATTCTATCGATAAATCTTCTGAGCATGTGCTCATAAATTGGCGAGGTACGAGCAACATTGTCTTGATTCTCTCCTTCATCGGAGTATCCTCTATATTGCATTCCTCCAATAATTGCGTATCCTACCCCAAGCTTATAGTCATCCATTTTTCACATTCATATTAATGTTACATAATGTGTGTTTCTGGTGCAATAATGATATCAAATTATCCAAACTCAAATGCCGAAATTTGGTACCACTTTCATTTTCAAATTCGTCTACATCTAAAAAACGTGTTATAGATTGTTCGCATTTAAATTTTTTTTTCCATATTTGCCCGCATTTGGAACAGACAACTAGACGAGTACTGGCTAATGCTGTAGACGTCGTCCAAATATCATAATATTAAAAATTATTAAAATCGCTATATTCATTTAAATATCAAATTTCGTTAAAAAAAATGTGTGCAAATGTTTATTTGATATTTTGATGTTGCTGCAAGAAGAACTTATGGGGAATCTTTTATTAAACTTGCAAACTCTTTGAGTCTATAGTTTTGATTTTTGAATTAAAACAAAACGAAAAAATAAATTTCTAAACACTGGTTTTGTGTAACTATTCTCGTTTTTCCATATAAATTTTTTTCTGAAAAGTGCATCTAATTTGCTACCAGAAATCATCCTCAAAAGTTAGGTCGATTGAAAATCGAAGCATTTTCACTGTTTCAAAAGGTAGATACAGACAAAAATAACAGAACAGAAAACACACACAATGTTTATAGTAGGTTCAGAAATAAACAGACAAACAGTCAAGTGTGGGTCAACTGAATTTATAATTTTACGACCATTTTTAGATTAACCAAGTTCCATTCAAAAATATATTTTGAATGCAGTTTGTTATTCATTTTAATTATAAATACTTAATCAACCCACTCAACTCCAGACTCAGTCCATTTTTAATGTTAAAAATATTATTTTTATAACCCGATGAACAAAAATAATGAGAACTTAATATTACAGAGTTATCTGTATAGGTAGTTACTAATGATGTTTATCATTATGAGCGTATAATAGATTAAGTTCACTAACAGATATTCTATATATTTCTGAACAAGATACTTCAAATCTTCATTTAAAAAACAAACGAAGAAGAAAAAAAAATAATATGAACGAATCTATACACAATGTACCCAAGTAGGTATATGTATTAAGTATTTAATACAGTATATACAAATTATAACACATGTGTGTAGATAAATATATCTGAATTTTTTTTGTGAGGATAAAAAGTGCTCATTCTCACTTTGATAAGTGATTGTAAAGTAATTACTGTATGTTATTGTAAAATAATTACTATCGATTTGTTAAAATACTGAACTTGTATTATTATAATCTGCGAGAAACAATTAATTTAACAAATTGTGTTGATAGCAGTTACATTACATAATGGAATATCAATTAAATAAAAAGCTTTTTAAAATTTTAAATGGAAAACTTAAATTAAATTAACTAGGTAGGTTCCTGCTCTAGGGGGGATGAGTTAATTGAGTATTTGATTATTAACAAAGATCAAATGATTAAATTTACACGTTTGAAATGCCAACATTACAAGCTTTCATTAAGTATATAAAAATGGACTAAAATACAAAGCACTTATATATAATTATATTTAAAGAACAGATATTAAAAATGTATAGGTACTCATTCAAAATATAAACACTTTAAGTGTTAACACTTAATATGATGTTTTTTAATTAAACACATAATACAAACAAATATGATAACAATCATATGCTATGTATGAACATTATACCACAGGCGCAAATAGGTGAGGGGAGCTTTAGGGGCTAAGCACCCACCTAAAAAAAAATTTCCCAAACTTATTTAAGCTTACTGAAGCTTCAGCCCCCCCCTAAATCTTAAACGTTATTTTCGGATATGCATTATGCATATATCTGTAATCTGTAATGTATGTATGTTTATTGTTTACCAAATAACTATATATTTTTATTATTTGAAATGTTTCAGATTTTCAAAAATTAGAGAGGGAAGCAAGAATATGCAGGAAATTACAGCATCCAAATATAGGCGAGTTTTTTTTATGACGTAATAATATTTTTTTACAAATAATTAAGTTAAATGATTTCTATAACGTATTGATATTTTAATTTCTATTATAGTGAGATTACACGACAGCATCCAAGAGGAACTATTCCACTACCTCGTGTTCGACCTGTAAGTAGCTGATTTTATTGTATAATGCAGTGTTTGTATACAATATAATTGCCACTTGCCGTTATAATGCGTGTAGGTAGATCTACGGTATTTTTTTTTATTTTACAATGCGAAAGAACAGTGTACATATAACGTGAAGCCTTGACTATATATAAATAGTAAGACGTGGACTAGACCCAGAAATAGATTACGCTTGCAGACACGATACCAATATTGTAAGGATTGGCAAAGGCGAACATCAAACGTAAAAATAATAATTATTATACAATAACATAGCATATTATGGTAACGCAATAATTAGATAGATAATAATAATTTATAATATAATAATAGGTATATAACTAATTATGAATTACATTTTTATATTTATTTTAAATTTCAACCAAACGCGTATCCATATTTTATATTCAGAATTTCCTCGTCATTATTTTTAATTAAATAATATTCCGTTAAATTATCTCAGGAGTGTTATTTTCAATTTCCTATAACGGATGCAAAAGTGTAATCAAGCAAATTTTTTAATTATCAACTGGACCCTAAAAATCGATATTAAATACAGGCAAACGGTTCATAGTATTTGTTATTTTAAAATGTATAACCCAAGCGTTTGGGTTTCCAATCTCCCACTCTTCTCGAGATAACATCCCGAGTTTATCAGTCAATGCAGCATGTATATATGCGATTTACTATAATTTAATAAATTTATGTCAAAGGCATCCACAGACATATCCTATTTGTTGGGGGAGGGGGCATAAACATGACGGTCAACACTTGAGAGGTAAAAAAAAAAACATTTTTTTACTTAAACACTATTATATTTATGTTATATAATATTTTTATAGTCAGTACGTTTATACAAATAGCGTTTTTTCACGAATAAATCCAATTATTATATAAATGAATCGAGTTAATATAAAATCTGTGTTACCAGACTTCTCCGGTTTCAGATAATATTTTGTACCTATTAATTTCTAGTAACTTAATAAGTGTCTTATTGTAGTTTTAATGAATAAAAGTTTTGTCATATTTACGAATTTAATTTACCTATTTGATATAATAATTACCTACTTGCATATATGATTAAGCTTACAATAAAAAATATTCGGTATTTAATACATGGATAGTTAAATAGGAATATTTTGTTCTAGAATAGGAAATTAAAAATATGTCGTCTTTTAAAAAATCTAAAACAAAATCAAATAAAGTACAAATAGTAAAGTAAAAAATACTGTGGTGTTAAGATTATTTAATTCAAATGCCATTTAAACATAAATTTTAGAAACAAATAGTGTTTTTTATGAGAATTATGTCAATAATTAATTATAATAATGTTTTTCTAACATTTCAAAATAAATTAAATACTGAATTAAAATTAAAATGTTGAAATTATATTATTGTTATAGTTGATAATTCTGAAAATGGGTAATTTCAAACAATAAAACTTCTGTACGCATCATTAATAATAAGGAATCGAAATAAACGAGGGTGCTGTTAAAATAAGGGTGTGTCTCGCATTTTCATCTTTTCAAAACAACTATTGTCCTTTCCTATTTACGATTTTTCAAAGTGATTAAAAGAACAGTGACCATGTTTCAAATAAAAACGAAAGTTATTTTTTTAATGACTATACTACTCACAATCATTAGGACTAGGGAAATAAAGAAAATGCTACGACTATAATCATCATTCCATTTATTATATTATTATTCTTACTAAAATACCCATAAATAATTGAGTTCTTCATTATTATTATATTATTATTATTATTTTTATTAAATTTAATTGTTATAACGGACTTATTTCTTATAAAGTTAACCTAATATTTTATTCTTTTATACAGTGTGACAGGTGGCGAGTTATTTGAAGACATCGTAGCAAGAGAGTTCTATAGTGAAGCTGACGCATCGCATTGCATTCAGCAAATACTGGAAAGTGTAAACCACTGCCACACGAACGGGGTAGTACACAGGGATCTAAAAGTGAGATTCTTTTTCCTACTTCATTATTTATAACTTCATATTCTCTTCATTGTAAGTGCATTGTTATATTCTCACTATAGTTTAAGTGGTGCGTGGAAACGAAAGACCACACGGGAACAAGTTTTTCGTCCCGTTCTATTGTAATCTTTTACTGTAAATCAAAGACCACAAAAGAAAATTATGCGTTTGTTGACGATTTGCAATCTCTTTATTTTCCAAAGTTTCCTTAGGTTAACGAAAAATTTGATGCTACTATTTTTTTTCATAAGAAAAATCCCATGTACATTAACTTGTCATCTGGACAATGATGTATAATCTAGGTTAGTACCTTCTAACAAAAATACCACATTTTAGAATAGTCACTGGGAATATTGTTCTTTATTTGTGCTATAACATAAAGTTAAATGATTGGAGTAAATTAAAAGAGTCTTAATTGGATTCCAAAAGGACAAATGAAATAGATATGTCCATTGTCCATGTGCAATGAGCATACGTTTATCCAGGGAACATGTATATAAAAGTTGTCGTGTACAGTACCAATGACATATAAAGTTAATTTAAGGGAGATGTATTTAGTAATAATGTTTGTAAAGTGATATATTAGGTACTCAATTACGGTGTTTAGATTAACAAGGAAGGTGTACAGGATGTTTTATAAAAGAATTAAATATTAAATACAAGTGGGTAAGGATGGGTGATGGAATGGTCGTGTGTGGGTACACGGGGCAAAATGTAAATAGTTTTGTTTAAAGTGTGGAGTTGTAGAATGATATTGTTGTGTTTTATTGGTATTGTCACCGAGTAAAGCTTTGCAAGTAAGCCTTTGGGCATTCTCTAAAGATGGCCGTGTGGTTGTTGCACATTTTGTTTACCGGGCGCTCATTGACAATCTATCGATTGTTTGTTTAGTTAGAAGGGCTTAGTAAACTTCTATCAGAAATTGTTTTAGGTAAAATCCATACAATAATATGGACATTTCTATAGAATAATAAAGTTTAGAACGCAATTAATATTTCTGTAGGAAGAAATAAATTAACACTATGGAGATCCCTAACGTAATTTTCACCCTTATGAGTTATGACCTATGTTGTAATTTTAAATTTTTTCATTGTCCTGTGTATGTTTAAAAATGTCAAATGCACTCA
The DNA here is from genome assembly GCA_008086715.1 of Sitobion miscanthi. Classification (NCBI taxonomy): domain Eukaryota; kingdom Metazoa; phylum Arthropoda; class Insecta; order Hemiptera; family Aphididae; genus Sitobion; species Sitobion miscanthi. Next base: position 35,090,197 of record CM017802.1, read on the forward strand.
ATGATAGTCCTTAAAATAAAATTTAAAAAAAAAAATTAAACTAAAAAACCAGAATATAACTAAACAAATCGATATTATTATATTTCTAAGTGCATGTATTCTGTATTTATATATAAAAACTAACGTTTGTGTAATATGTATAAGACATAATATATTTTACTTTGAGTTAATCGTAGAAGAACTCATCTTCAGTATATTTGAATATCTACTAACTAAATAAACTAATTTAAATGCACTAAAATACTAAATAATTATTTCAAAGCTAAATAGGTACCTATTTGGTTATTATTGTTTTATTTTTGATTCTGAGCGGAGCGATGAATGTATTGATTTTACAATGATTTGTGTATTTTTAAAATTTTTTGTGTCTGTGTATAGTGTATACTGTACACGATAAGTAGTCAAAAAAAATGCTTCGATTTTTAACTTCAGTATTTTGTTCAATGGGAAAATCAAAATTCCTAGTAGTTTTCAAAAGCGCTGGGAAAAACAAAAAAATTATATTTATAGGGTCATAAAGCTTGAAAATTTATTAAAAATACATATGCACAATTTATTTTTATAAACATTTAAAGTTCAAACTTTACCAAAAAGTATTAAATTTAAAATTTAAAATTTATTTTGTAGTTAAAAATTTATAAAATTTTCAACTTTTATAGCTAAGGATTGAAAATTTAAAACAAGGTTCCACGTAAATAGGTAAATAAATTACTTTATTCACAATAATATCATCAAATATACTAATAGTAATATCATGGGCTGACTGACCGTCTTCGCTCAGAATCGTTTTTCATATACAATGAAATTATATCATTGAATTCAAATTGAAAACCATCCATTACAGTGACTCCCTATTATAACCTACTGTACGTCTGTATAGCAGAGCGACACCCACTTGTCCACATTTTTATATATGAATGTATTGACTGAACAAAATATGAAAATTACCAGAATATCTATTATAAAAAAAAAAAAATTGAAATAAAGACAATTTATTTTATCTTATTTTTATAATACTATTTTGAAATTTCAATATTAGTTTTAAATTTTAACACATTTGTAATAACATCATATTTATTTTTAAAGGTGAAAATAATACCTAAACTTTTTGGTTAAATACATTAAAAATTAATACTTGTTAAACATGTATTACCTATTTATTCTTTATAATGAAAACAATTAATTATACATTAACGTTTCATGGTTAAATATAGTTATAATTTTTTTACTTCTAGATAATTAATAAATAATATATAATTCATCTATGGGTAACTTTGATCTTTGTTCTTTTTTATTTTATTGAAAATCTTTCTTGTATAATTATTGTTTACATATTCTTTTAAAACTTCGATTTATAGTTTATTCTCACTACTAACTAGCCTTATCCATTTAACTCTTCTTGTGAGTATGTACTAGTGGAGTCAAAACTATAAATTTATATTAATTATTTACACTTGCGAAATTATAATATACTACCCACATATACCTCATTCACCATTGGACAATGTCATTATAATACGAAATATTCAAATTACAATAAATGGAAGGTAGAAAATTAATAAACTCAAAACAATTAACTAAATTACGGTTATAATTTGTATTTTAATTTATTATTGCAATTTAAAAACATCAATTCTCGAATAGAAATGTAATATTTTGACGAGAAATTCTATTAATATAGTACCTAACGACGATTGTATGTGTATTTTCTCAATATCTGTTTTTATAAAATTGGGAAGTATCCAATATTCAAAACAAAAGTTAAAATATATATACTATATTAAAGATGTATTTGATAGGATAAGATACAAAAAAAAATGATTTTAACTAATAAAATGCATTATATTTTTTAATTACAATAATTTTCATGGACTTCTTCAAACACAAATTATTTTAATACATTTTAAAAAAAATTGTTTGGTGCATTAAAAGTTAATTTTATAATTATAATCTTTTTTTATTGCCTAATCAGTAATCAATAATCAGAATTGTACTAAGTATATCTATCTCAAATATAGTATGAGTATTGAGTATATTTAATATAGTTTGCTGTTATTAAATTCTATGTAATGTAATGTGCTTAATTTTAAATACTGTTTGTGCACACTTTTAAAGTACATGAAAAAATGTTGTCTTAAAGGTATGTTTTATGTTTGTGGTTATTGAAGAAACCTCACCTAACAATCTCCATTAATTCAATCGAACACATTTTTTTTAGTGCCACCATGCGATGATTAATTCTATGTTTTTACATCTGCATCTTGGCATTCCATGAAGTCCTTTCCACTCGAATGATTTAAAATTACTTTTTATACATCAGTCTTCGCCGTAGTCCCAACTGATTTTATTCTCTTATTCCTTAAATATGATCTTTTATTTTTTTTTCTGTCCATCAAACATAAGGCTATCATTTTTTTGATTTCATTTATAAATCTATTCTTCGAAGAAAAGAAAATAACTCGGCAGATTTTTAATGATGTTATTTTATCATTGCAACATTAAACATTCTAGATATTTAAACCTATTATTTTTAATAACAAATATTACAGTAAATATAATGGACTTTCTTAATACATTTAAACACGCACCTCTATTTTACAATACTAAGTGTTTAATAGCGTGATACAACTTTCAATTTATTGTATTCAGAAAGTATTCAAAACGAGTATTCAACTTGAAAATTCTATCATTTTACTACGTTGATCTTAACCAAAATGTGTACCTGTACAATAATGCATAAATTCATAAAATCATTTAAATTTTTGTTCACATTTACAATGTTTTTATTCCCGTGGTTATCAATATAATTGATTTTACCTTTTTATAGATATCTAATATCTAATATATTTTAAAATATAAGATGAAATAGCGACAAGTTTAAACTTTATTAAATATAGGTTAGTATATGATTATGTACCTATAAATAAATAAATATTTAAACTTTAATAAATTAGGAGTATAGGTAATGAACATAGAAACCAAGAGCTTTAATTTTAAAATGGTCGTAGATTTAGATTTCTTTTACTATTATACATTTGTAATCAACTTGCATTATATTGCATTCAAATTTCAAATAATACAATTTTTAGAAGAAGATGATTTGAAGTTATACACAGACTGAGATAGACTAAGTTACTTCTATCTATGATATTTCGGAAAAAACTACAAATAATATTTTTTGAATTACAAAAAAATAACTAAAATCCTTGTTTTTTATTTAAATATACGAGTTAGTAAGAATTTGAACTCATATGTCTATAAAAAAAAAACTGTGCCGATGTATTTTTAACATTTTAATATTTACTTAACTAAACTTTACTAACTGAAAATTATCTGAAATCTTGTATTCAATTTACAAGCTTTTTGACCGAGCCTAAAAAATTGTATCAACATTTTTAGGAACCAATTAAAACTATTGAAACAGAAAAATGCCTTAAAATAGCATAAAATTAGTCTTAATATTTTAAACATTTCATTGTATACAGAAAATAATAATTTAAGTGTAATGTTTGAAGTTTCTTCAAACAATATTTTTTAGTTTAAAACAAAATAACAAAAATCGTTAAAGAAATAAATTATTTTACGTGCGTGAATATCCAATTTCGCTATAATTTAAACTTCAAACGCTTATACAAAATGAATTGGCTTTTTCTCATTTTTTTTTTAAATTCCAGTAAGAATCTATGAGGAATATTGTATTCAATTTTCAAGAGTTTTGAAAGAGCATATTATTAAAAACTGTTATCAACATAAATAAAAAAATTACGAACATTTCAAACATCTGTAAATAACAAATAAAGTATCCAAAATATTTTAAAACTATACCTATAATATGTCTTTGAAATTATAATAAACTAATTTGTTAAAATTGGTGTTACGTAATTATTATACCCTTTTAACGAAATTTTTTTTAGTGTTGCTGATTATTAAAAAAAACGTATTATTACATTAAGTGTTTTTCAGACATACACACACAACATTTTAAAACATATTGTTGAACTTAAGCTTACACATTGATTAGAATCTAAAACAGTACCTATATGTTGACTAAACGTATTATGACCATTTACATAAATATACATAATAACTACTTACTTTTCGGCGTTCCATCGTCTAGCAATAAATAATAATATTCAAAATATACACCTAATAATGCTGTACTTACGGCGGAGGCACCTACATTTTAACTTTTGTTTATTACACATTTTATCACTTGCCCATCATTGCTGCTGGCACACCTCCTGGTTGATAATAAACAAAAACCGCCAACATGTCGTTAAACACTATAAATATTTAACCTACATAAGATACCACAACAAGATAAAAACGTATATAACTGTATCCCAAACCACAATCCCTCTTTAATATAGTTTGACAACAGTCGTTAATGCCATGAAAATGATATATTTTGTATGTTTTCTAGCCGGAAAACTTGTTGTTGGCTAGCAAAGTCAAAGGCGCTGCGGTCAAGTTGGCCGATTTCGGATTGGCCATCGAAGTTCAGGGCGAACAACAAGCGTGGTTTGGCAAGTGGAATTATTTGTTTTATTTCGTTTACTGTGTTTTATTGTAAGCGTCGTTTTCAGGTTTTGCCGGAACTCCAGGCTACCTGTCACCAGAAGTACTGAAGAAAGAACCATATGGAAAACCTGTCGACATATGGGCTTGCGGTTAGTTAATGCGACTATATTTTAGTCGTATAAAAATACTTTTTAATATTTACTTTTTATTTAGGTGTAATACTTTACATATTGTTGGTTGGATACCCACCGTTCTGGGATGAAGATCAACATAGATTGTATGCCCAAATCAAAGCTGGCGCTTATGATGTAAGTACATTATTTAAACCTCAACAATACTCAAAATAATATTATAAAAATTACAACTGTCTCTGTGTCTTTTAAACAATACTTTCCATTAAGTTAGATGACCTTGCATGTCAGAAACAATTTTCACTAGTAAAAATTAAAAAAAAAAAAAAAAAAACAATGCTTTTAAATATTTATCATCCAATATTTTTTTTTATAAAAACACATATTATTAAATAACAAAATTAATAGAGCACCTACGACCTACCTATATTACACATTTTGTCAAAAATATTAAATTATAGATGTAAAAAGTTTGTTATTTACGATGAATGGTGATTGGTGGTTCTATTTAACTGTAATTTTCTTATAATTTACATTTAAATAATATTCACAACTAGTCACAAGTACTTATCTAGTTAAAAATAAAAAAATTAATTTATCGTGGAAAAAAATTATACCTATAATTTGTATACCTACCTAACAGTATAGTTTTTCAAGGCAAATCTTTAAGTAAAAATTAATAGTTTCTCAAAATCACAATTAAAAAAAAATCTTAAACCATATTTTATTAATTTAATGAAGAATTATTATGCAATAATAAAAACATTAACTTGTACCTTTGTAAAAATGTAATATAACATTATTTTTGTTATCTATATGGCTATTAGTTATACATAATTATTTTGGAATTTTAAAGTCGTACAAATAAATGTTGATAATTTAAATATAATTACTTAGGTTTTCTCGTTTGAAAATGTAATTTGTTTTTGTATGATTTCTTAGTATCCGTCGCCTGAGTGGGATACAGTTACACCAGACGCAAAAAATTTAATTAATCAAATGCTAACTGTGAACCCCGCTAAACGGGTCACAGCAGATGCTGCACTCAAACACCCATGGATTTGCGTAAGTTTATTCACTTTTAAGGTTTTTATTTTCATAGATTTTTATAAATAAATGATCATGTACCCAAAGGAGGTAATCAAACCAAGAATAAACCTATTGAGGTACAGAAGGAAACCGAATCGTGAGTAATTTTATCCCATCCTGAAACTTTATTAATTGACCGTCAATTATATTACATTTATATTTCCAGTGATTTAAAATATAAAAAACCTCTACTTACATATTTTTTATTAACAAATAATATGGACCGAAATTATTGTAACTTGTAAGCGCTTTAAATTCCACTTTTCCACATTGCGTTTGATATTTCAAAAAAAAAATTATTTTGAAACTAACAATTTATTATAATGTAATATACGTACACGCACTATACCGCCGTATATCATGCATCTGAAACCATGTTTCCTTTGAAAAACCATAGTTATGAATTCAACTAAAGTCAAAACTATGGTCATTTTCTTGTTTATTCATTTCCCTAACATACCTGTTATTCCTAAACTTATTCGTGTTATTGTTTTATGCCATGTTAATAATCGTATCGAACTTCCAATAATCAACTTTTAAGAAAGGCACGTTTTCTAATGGTACCACGCGGTCGTCGTTTATAATACTCGCATATTGCGTGGACAATAAATTTATTGAAAACACCCCACCGTTATCCTTGTGTCTCACGTGTACAATAAACTTATATTTATACTTATAAAATATAAATACGTTCCATTTTGGATTTTTATGAACTTTTTGCATGCAAACGTAACATCTTGAGAATTCATAATGTAATTCTGATGGCCCGTTGTGTTTCAGTATCGTGAGAAAGTTGCTTCGGCTGTACACAGACAGGAAACGGTCGACTGCTTGAAGAAGTTCAACGCCAGACGAAAATTAAAAGTAAATTAAAATTTTTAAATTGTATTCCTTTCATATTGAGTGCGAACTGAATCAAACTATATTCTTCCGTGTTTGCAGGGTGCAATTTTGACGACGATGTTGGCTACAAGGAACTTCTCCAGTAAGTATGATGTACACGGTAAGTGCCTCAGGAACCTCAGACCAATTACGTGTGAATGAAAATAGGTGACGACGTGGTTTTTTTTGTAATTTTTAGAATTGTTTTTTAATTAGATACACTGAATATATATGTGTACATAAAAAGTTGGTTTGAAACACAATTTAGGTGTTTATACGAATGGGTACAGCACTGTATATAAGCTAATTTATTGGTCCTATTATTACCCCTACGAATGGCAGAGAAATGAAGTTTTTTTTTTTAGGGTTTTGTTTGATGTTTATGCGAAAGTAGCCAAACGGGATTTTTACGGTTAACAATCCTATCTACCTATCTACACTATTTGTTTATTTATCTTTTCTATCATACAGATTTAACAGGTTCGTATACCTATATAATATGTTTACTATAATACTATTGGGACACGAATGCACCAATATGATAATTATATTATATTATACATACTTTTATTTCATCCATTACCCCTAGTATATATGCTATGTATTCATATAGGTAGTGAACATACATTGAACATATTTTGTGGATATCATAAAAACAAACCCTCATGTATTTGTATGAATTTGTCTGAAACATTGAAGCTACACATTGTATCCCTTACCTTACATCCCATTGTAGCTGCATGATGTAGGTTTTATGATTAAGAATATACATACAACACTCCTGACATAAAAATAATTAAAATAAGTTTTGTACTTATACAAAGCTAATTAATACATACAAATTAAATATTAAAAGTATAAAATATTTATTTTAACATAATCTATAGTTTATGTTATAATCATATCTTCATAGATTTCAACTGAAATAGTTATTATTCTTATTACCATAAAGTCAAATATAAACTATACTGATTTAATAGTTTTTATTGTGTCATCACTCATCAGACATCAACGTAGGATCACACATTTCTAACTATTCACTTAACTATAATTTCATTCAAATAGAATAAACTATTTTAAATTATTCAAATTGTAACACATAATACAAATAAACTAACAGCTATTACTTTATGCGTAATATTTATTCTATCTATATGTCATAACGATAAAATATGCATTTATACTAATGCTATTAAAAATCACGATGATTTTAAAATAAATTCAACATAGGTACTTACTTAATTGCATTATGCATACCCATATATTCACCAGTTTTTAATTTATTTCCTTTAATTTGCATTTTTTTTAAGTTGTAAGTTATATATTATGCAAGTATACAACTATTGTATATGACAATATCAATATGCTTTGTAAAGTTTCCACACATTTTAATTTCATTATTATAATATTGACGAAAACGTCTTATTCAAATAACTATTTAGTACGAAGTGGGAGTGAAGTATTTATTAATAATATTATATATTTGTTATAATAAACATGATTTACCAAATGTTAAATGGTTTCTTACAAAGCAAACCGAGAGGTTTAAACTCCAATGGGACCTTTTCAAATACACCCCTGTATAAAAATATAATATAACACTAGGAAGAATACGGTATTGTTCAGTACCTAGTATTTAATGTCTTTTGTCATAGTATATACAAATGTATTTTTATCCACACAAGATAATTATTTGGTTTGTTTAAAAAAAAAAAGGCTCCTAATTTATTATTAATTTCATAAATGTTTTTTAAATGTTTAATTATACTAGTTTGTATCATAAATAATTTACAATAACAATATTATAATTACACGGGTTAATCCAGAGTACTTAACCACAAACGTGTGTTGTTTATGTTGGTTGGTAGAACCATAAAGTTTTAGTTATATTCTATTTAATACCTATACTTAAGAGTTAAGATATTGATAAGGGTTTGGGTTTTTATAAATGTTTTCATATTACATATTTGTATGTTGTTATAAATGATCTATTTCCTCCCATACATTTCATGCGGTACTTATTGGTAGTGCCTATTATATTGTATGCTTCTAACCACTTTTTCCTAGCGCATTCAAATAAGACAACGATGAATTATATTAGAATATTTGTTTACTAGGTATTGTTAGTTTTTTAATCTGATATAATATGACGTATTAATGCATTGCAAACGTACAACTCCCTATTTATGATAGAACTTGCATAATATACCTACCTTGAAATAGAGACGATGTTTGACATGCGATGGTTTTCTTACATGATGTTATGATATTTATGAGAGTCTTATAAACTCATATCATAAACAATATATAGGTAACATCTCAAACACAGTAACATTGACAACTGACAAGTGAACAATAATTAGTGTGGAAAAGCCAAAAGGAAAAATAATACACAGTGTCATCCACTTTGAACCAAACATTTTATATTTTGATCAGCAATCTGGAATGAACCTAAATAAAAATTAAAATATTAAAATAATTTTCAAACAACTAAAATTACCCAATCACAGTCATTATATTAACGTAATATCATGCATGTTTTCATAATCAACAGAAAATCGATTTATGGAACGATTATAGTAAGACGAGAGTGGATGCGGGTCACACCAATATTTATTAGTTACCTATTACAATTTATGTGTATCTGATAAAATTGTTGATTTGATTATTTCAATAACTTTTAAACTAAAAGGCTGAGGTTCTATACGAGGCGCTTACTATTGATATCGATACAAATAATAAGCATACCTACCTACAATGTTATAATTACCTACGATTTGATGAATATAAAAAAAAAATCTGTTGAGCATTAAATAATTGATGTTGAGCACATTTTTATGTTCATCAGTCTGATCACAATACATGTAAATTATTTTTACCTTTCATCATTTGTTTTATTTTTGTGATTTTATTTGTTTTCGTTCACTCTTCCCTGTACTCTTCGCGAATATTCTCTAAACGCACCACACTTCTATACCTTCTTCAAAATCTACCATAAAATTTTCCGGAACAGGAAGTGGTAAGACTGTATCTATAACAAATATTTATATTTTTGTTCCAATTTACATTAACATTTTTGTGGACGTCATTGTTTTGGCATTAAAAGTCATTTTTGGGCATTCGCTTTAATTTTATTTATTACTCTAGATAAACTATAGACGTTGTATATTTTTATATTTCTTTAATTTAATTCTAACACACTTTGCAGGGTTGTTGTTGAAAATGGGAAACGGTTTTAGCTATTCCACTAACTATTTTTGTTATGCTTTTCCATAACGCATGTTTTATACAATTATATAAATATGAAGCTTATGTTTTATAAAAGCACGAACTGTACTTCATATTAATCCAATTTTAGCATAAGGATTTGGTATATTATTATGGAATGTTTATTCGTGAATAAAATTATGCACGTTGAATTATTGTTTCTATTGAATATTATTATTTTGCTGGAATATTAATAACTTTGATAATTTTGATTAGGGTTGTGATATTTATAACTTAAATATAGATAAAAATTAAATTTAATTAAATAAAGTATAAAACAATTCAAATCAATTACTTAAATATTTATAATTTGAGGTTTGATAAGACCAACTAGGTATATTAGTTAACATAATTTTACAAATAAATTATTAGATCTCAATTTATAACAAAAATTGTTTTGTATGTTTCACTATATAATTTAAATATTTTAAAATTAATATCTTATTATTCATTTATAGTAAATTATTTTTATATTAAATTAAATAATGTTTGCACTTTACGTTTATAATGATTTTAGCAAGTTTTGTAAACAATTGTTTGAAATTTTGAATTTACTTATTTAAATGTTTATGTTTCATAATAAAAAAAATTTTTCTAACATCTATTAGAATAAATTGTACTTTGAATATTTTGAATTCTTTAAAGTTGAATTGATTAGTGTACCTTTACTCTAAATACGGAGTTGAAAACCAGAATAATAAATATCAAATTAATTTAAACTATATTATAATATACAATAAAATAAAATAAATAATATACAGGGTGATTCTCCAAGCATGTTCATCCCATTTATTTCCATAATACAGTTATTTAAAATCTTATATTAAAATTTTAAAATATACATAAAATCCGTATATTTAAATTCTAGAGATTTTTGGATATTATCTCATATGTCCTGTCAAGATTTTCAAATGAAAAAATTCCTGGTAATTATTCAATAGATAGTTTTTCTAAAAATGCTGATGTTTCAGAGTCAAAATTTGAGAGAGTAGTTTTTGAGTTATATAACTTGGTATAAGTACTAAGGATAATAGTTCCACGGTAATGGATGGGTTAGATATGGGGACTATGGACGCTATGGTGATTTAAAACTTCTAATAATTAAATAATTAATATTTATAATTTTTTAAATGTTCTAAGTATATTAAATGCGAGTTCTAATGTTACGTCTGTGATATATTTTTGTTAAACCATTTAAGGATAACTATTATCCCTGGTAAACATTTTAATAACTGAGAAACTTTTTGTTCGAATTTTGAATTTCGTATATCAAAGTGATCAATTAAATAATTTACAGTGATAAGAGGAGGGGGTTCTTATTTGAAAAACAAAAGTTTGTATCGCCGCACCTTAAATAGTAGAATTCGAAAATATGTTCTTGAACATAATTAAAAATTTAAAAATGAAAATTTGAAATGTATTATTAAAGCAAAAATGGAGGTGAATCCGCTTATTGAATCACTCTGTATATAATAAACTACATATTATTATACTATTTGTATTATAAACGATTAATTTAATTATGAAATCTATTATTTTAGATTTAATTAATTATCTTTACTCACTAGTTGGCAGTCACCAACCAAACTGCAACAACCGTAATAACTTTTATTATCGAGTCTTGGGAATGAACGCCATTATCAATAATTACGTTCAATATAAGCTATTTAATTTTTTCTATGTTTAATATTTATTGCAACATCGATTTTCAATTTATACATTTCGATTAAAATTAAATTATGATTCAATTTAATAGGTAGTTTAAACTTAATTATCAGGTGACATTCGTCTAATTATTATTATTAATATTTTCATTTGATCATAGATGCATTTGATACATACTCATTTAATCAGCGTGGAATTCTGTTTAATCGTTCAATTTTATATTGTATATATTTAAAAAAAAAAATACAAAATGGTTTTCAACTTGATAATGTCCTATAATATAAATATATTATTATATTATATTGTTTTAGAGATTCGTTTTTATTCTATTAGATGTTTTAATAACTGCCTAATTGGTGTTTGAATTAATATTTTATAAATAAATAATATAATATATACCATGGTACTGATCATTTATATTGGTTGTCAGGTCGCAGTATTGCAACCAACAAAAAAGGAGAAGGTTCTCAAGTGAAAGAATCAACTGAAAGCAATACAACATTGGAAGATGATGATGTCAGAGGTAAGTGAAAATAAATGAAAATAATATATACTATGATAAAACCGTTATAAAATTTTACACATTCCGGAGTTTTTGAAATTGTACTATTACCATAATTTAGGTATAATATTACCCACCTATGTGTTTAAATTATTCGTTTTTTAATTTATAATATTTAAATTTTAAATAATTTGCATGTGTTCACATTTATTAAACAAACATAATGTTAGAAATAATTTTTGGAAATCTAAATAATAAGCCAATTTAAATTAATATACAATAATGTATACTTACATCGTCGTAAATAATAATTAATAATCTAATGTTGACTATTTAAACGGTATAATAATTGTATTTAATCGCTATTTTATTATTTTCTTCAAAACTTTGCACTACCAAGTACCAACTAATATAATATACTATACATATTTGTACAAAAAAATATGTTTGACTATATAATACACATTTATATTAATATTATGTAAGTATATGTATATATATTATTATTATTCGTGCATAAAATATCTGAAAAAAATATCTTCTTACACACGACGAACGCACTTTGTAATTAAAATATTAATAATTATCAATCGACCTGCAATAATCATCCCTGTGAATAAATATATAATATATATATATATTATCATAAACTTGAGCTGCTTGCTTGTGTAAATAAGAGCAGTGTGACGCTTACACTCTTAGGAACACCCGTTAAAATAATAGCAAAGACATCGTGTATTATACACATATTATATTATTATTATTATTATTGTTATTATTATCATTATTGTTATTTATTATCATCATGCGATCGCGAATAATCTCAAACAGATCTTATAAAAACGACCGCCGACGTTCGGTAAATCAATTAATATGGCCATAATAATATTCTCTTATAAAATGCACACCAATACTACACTATACAATATCGTTAGATAAAATAATATACAAATAATAATATAATATGACATTTAGAAACCCGGTGTAGGAGGTTTTTTGTTGGTTTTTATTTACCATTTTTTTTTTTTTTTTTTTTTGTTATTCTCGTTTTTTGTATATTATGCATGCGTAGGGAATATTACCCCCGTGATGTGTTTGAAACCCCGTTCTGTTAACACATTTCACTATCCTAACATAAAAAAAAAAAACACTAACAAACAAACGTACAACAAATAACGAACAAAAAGATCGTATACGACCGTGTTACCAATTTGTCACGACTCCAATGTGAAAAGTGTGTTTTTCTCTTAGAGGACAAAAAAGGGACTGTGGACCGGAGCTCTACAGTAATTGCCAAAGATGCGGAAGGTAAATATCAACAATGATAAAACCAACCTTTATATACCTAATATTTTATTCACAAAAACAATATGAACGCGGAAACGTGAAATTTTTGTTCTTATTAATTTTCGAGTTGAAGAATAGTCGAGATTTTTTCGTGCTGAGAATATGATATTATACTACATTGTATAGTGATCAGCTATATACTTATATTATGTACAAAAGTATTATTATTTAATTCGGAGTTAACGTACTAACATATTATCATAGCTATAGTTGATATTTTCCGCTTTCACGTCGATTTATATGGATATATATATAGTATATCCCAAAAGTACCGAAACGCCTTAGAGATCTCGGTGACTAATCAACTTCTTTAAATACAATTTCTTCGAGAATAATATATTATGTAGAAACTTCAATTTAATGTAAATTTAGACTTTTTAGTCAATTTCAAAAAAATATTTTTCTTGAATTTAACTTTGAGAACATTTTTAAAATTAGCTATTTTGTCAACTGTTTTAAAATTTTATTTACAATAATGTATTGAAATTTAATTTGAAGATTTATTCAAAATAATTAAACAGTTTTATAAAAAATGTATAAAAAATAATTATTTTAAAATTAATTATTACTATTTATAATGCAGTGTTTTTTAAAAATCAAATGAATTTTTAATTTTAAACTGTGTTCAAAATTCTAGACAAATTGGAAGATATTTTTAATGATTTTTATGAAATAATTTGCATTTTTAACAATCTTTTTTAAAATAGATTATTAAAACGGTCATTTTGAAAGTCTCTAAGATTTAATTCCGAAAAAAATGATTTTTCTTCAAAAAAAGTTTTAAAATGATTAACCTTGATTCATTCTATATAGATCATTCTTGAAAAAACCTCATTAAATTTATTGATTTGCCTAGGATATCCCTTAGTATTATAGGAATTTTGGGATATACTGTACATATATAATGTATATAATATTATATACAAATATATTATATACATATGTCATAATATAATATATTTATTACATAGATTATATAAATCTAGCTTTATACAAACATAACGTAATATATGTATTATACTATTGTTTGCTAATACCATTATTAATGAGATCATTTAATAATTTTAACTGTTTATTTTATTGTGTATGCATTGTTTTATCGTTCATCAATATATATATTTATAAAAAAAAATGTAATCTGTATGCGTCTTGTTTGTCAAAACATTGTTGTTTTACATTTTTATATTTTTTATCTGTTGAACATTTACAATTATATAGTTATATAGTGATTTGTTTAAGCTGGTTAACTGTCATACTCGTAAATTTAATATTTATAATTATAGATTCACAATGTAATAAGGGATACCGTCTATTGAGATAGAACCCAACATGTTTCTGCATTTACTTAAGCTACAGATCTCGAAGTTGGCGGGAGTGATGTGGTTGTGAAGGTTCTCTGAAATGACTTAGAGAAGTGTTTTTGTGACATTACTTATTGGATTCGTTTGGATCCGTAATTTAGAGTGCAATTATTTATACTGTTTATTATTTACCTACCTATCGTTTCAATGTTTTAATCGTTGCGAAGTTTGGTTTGAGTCTGATACATGTATAATGCTTGTAAGGTGAAGAAGTGATGGAAATCTGGGACACTTGGCCAATATAAATTTTCAGAACTTTAGATGGTTTTTCACAACCAAAAATTTGAATTGTATAAGACTTTTTGGGCCTTAAAAAAATATTTTTTTTAATAAATCTATACATTTTATTTTGTATACTAATGTATCTTTTACGTCCACTCTTCTAGAACCATGAATCGCTTCCGCCACCACGTTAAAGTCCCTTACTCCCGTCTAACCCACATATAATATTAAATATTATAGCGTGCAATTGTTTAGGAAACGTCGGCACGCCGCCACCGTCACCGGCGTTGTCGTCCTCTTCCGTTGGTAGCGTGCTGGGCTGCTTCAAGAGCTCTTCGTCCACATCTTTCGGATCCAAGACAAATAATAAACTGTCTATAGTCGTCACCGCCAACCCCCAAAATGTCATGGCTCAAGGTTAGATAAAAGTCTGATGTTTCGTTTAAATATACGCGTGGTTTCTTTTCTGGTTGCGTTTCATAACAAACTAACAAGTAACAAACCGTGTACCGTTTACATGCATTTAATATAATATACAAGTAATATATATATGCTTGTTATAGTAACATTATTTTAATGCAATAATATTATATACATATCATTATGGCATGGGCGCATGGCGGTCAGCCCGTCGAGGTCTGCTGCGAATTTTCGTGGATCAGCAAGTACCACGTGCCAATCATGTTTCATTAAATTAACATTGTTCGAATCGCATGGACGCATGGTTTCCTGTATATCCGTACAACGTGTGCGCATAGAAACCATTTTTGTTTCCATCAAAGGACTTTTAGAACTATATGCCTACCAGGAAAATTAATATCCTACCCAATAACAAATATCCATAACATTATATAAATCGTCTTACTGGTTTTGGGTAGGTATACTGTTCTAGATTTGAAGTTAGATTCTGAATACTTAAATGTTATCTGCATGGCACTACGAGTGGTGTGTTAAAGGCTCTTTGGTTTAAATGTCTTTAAACGTCTTAACGTATATTGATTAGTGTAATATTTTTATTTAATAAATACTTACAAACTGTACGTTATATACATATGAGTGTATGAAGTATACCTAATTTGACTATATACCCATATTTGATATCCGTTATCCGTTACATAGGTACGTTACACATATGGTGTCTTGGTGTTTATATTTTGGACTATAGTCTAAAATGTATGCTAAAAATCTATATACATCTGAATCACGATTTTAAAGATCTTTCTTTATAATTGTACTCAGAATAGTCTTTTGTACTCCTATACTACAATATTATTTAGGTATATGTTATATGTAGGTAGGTACTAAAAAATGTACCTACGTTGTATGAGATTGTATATCTTTTAATTTTCTGATATTTTTAAACATTTGTATACCTAACTACCCACTAGTTAAAAACCTCATGATCAAAATGGTATATTACATAATATTATTCTAAAATATTTATCGGACTAAATTAAATTTACAATTAGTTATATTCTTCTATATACATTTTTTTAATACCATTCATTGCACGCGTATATGTATTCGCGAAGAATCTACGAAAATTCCACAAAAGTCTACAAATCATGTACCTATAGGTATTTTGAACTTTGACCCGTACGTAAAAAGGTCGTAACTGCAGTTATATAGTCATTTTTATGTCGTTAGGCTTATTGTTGTTTTCTGCGATTTGTATAAAGTCTATATATATATATTGTAACTCTATTTCTATATCGTTTTCTATGTTCATACTTTAAAAAAAAAACTACAAACGATAATATGACGATAAATATAATGTATATTTACAAAGGTATAATAATATATAATGGATTGACACGCGTACAAACGACCAATCAAATGAAATGACAGTGTGTATGTATGGCGAGTGGGGGTGGAAGAGTCGACATTATTACTAATATACAACCCTGCGCACTGATAACACACAAACGTACACGAACGTGGTCCTCGCAATAGTTCCGAGAATGGCGTTTCCATGCACTACTCCAGTACTAAAGTATACTTACATAGTTTATAAATATTATTACAATTTATGTCGTATAAGTATATTGGGCATGTATAGAAAAGACGTGTCATTTTTTTTATAAGTCAGACAGCAACAGCCGTATTTCGGCGCTAAAAACACGTGCTAAATAACGAAACTAAAAACGTTTGCACAGTTGTTTTAATTTTAAACACACACACACCACGTCACACTCACTATTTAGCCATTATAATATTATACTAATACTGTTAATATTTTACAATATTACTTACAAATACGATATAAAATAAAATCTATCCTATGTACCCCGTATATTATGTCATAGTTCATAAAATATATTATTAAAAGAGTTTTTTTTTTTTTGTTGCTCATTACCGTCGTCCGTGGTGTACATTCCACGGTGTCGTCATTACATTATATTTAATTTATATGGAATTGGCTGAACGCCTAAAATTCGAGTTATCATATTAATATCATCGTCGTCGGCGTCGTATGAGTGTTTCCCCAGATGTATCATTTACCGCCAACAATCATATTATCGTCGTGCAGGTCATTACCGCCGCTGTAGTGTGTTCTAACTTCTATTCCATTCTCGAGTAAAGTACCCATAATACACATCACACACCTACTTAAATATTATGCGCTCCGGTCACCGTCTTCCTGCTGCTGCATCTGCTGCGGTTATCGATACGTCGTTCGTTCCCGGTGAGTTGCGTGCTTAAAATACACTCGTAATTTGTATACCATTATCGTGGTCTTTTATCATTTTATGCGACATTCGACAAACATATTCTAGCCTTCAGTGTATATTATATTATAATATAGTAATAACATACATCTTCTACATGTACACATAACCATAATACAAGCAGCTTATCATAATACCATAGTAATACTGAAATAGTCGTATAGTCGCGTCGCGTAGCCCCACTCCCACATCCCGTCCAACCATCACCCATCACCATATTCCCCTCCCCCCCGTAGTATGGTGTTGTGCTTTTGCAGTAACTGTCCCGCCGAACCCGCCGTAGAACGTCTGGAACCCGGTAACTCGATGGAATCGTTCGTTTCGGAGGACGCTTGTAAGTATACGAAGAAAAAAACCGTTTGTACATGAATATAGTAATATATATATATAGGTACCGCGATGTAAAATAGAATAGACCATTGCCTATATTATAATGCGTATATTATATTTGCTTATATTATGCGCAATGTGATTATTGTTTTGCTACGTATAATACGATGATGTGCATTTTATCGGTCTATTTTCACAGTTTTCCCATAGTTGTATGTAGCTATAGGTAGGTAAAAGGCTTATAATACTATATTTATGCTTGTTCGTGAGACATTAATACTCGTTGTAACTTATAGGTACTATATATGCACCAGTGTCATTTGGTTCATGCGATTTCTTGTTCTAAACGTATAAATAGGTTTAATTATTTACCTTGTGTGTAATTTGTTTTTGGTGAAATATTTTTTCTTAATTCTCATGAACTCTCATTCCGTAATATTGAATTTTCTATTATTGTTTAATATATGAACGATGAACTTAAAGTGTTAAAGAATGATACAGAGTTAAAATTTAAAAGTAAATAACAAAAAACGACTAGAAAATGATAGCGACTTAATATGTTCATATGTGTATGTATGAAATATATGATTTCACCCACGTATACGCTTAACGTTCGTCCTACAACCATTCGCACGCAACAACTAACGACATAATATGTATATTTTCTATATCAATGCAACCTATGAATAAGTAGTTTTTATTGGTAATTATTATCAATTAGTAGTTTATTTATCTAATTCACCGTTACCATTTGATTCGAAGTAGTAGGTAGGCAGGTAGAGTGTATATTATAATTAGGGCTGGGATTTGATGCCCTGGAAAAACTTAGAAAATGCAATAATGTCTAAAACAATTTAAAATCATGTGCATATAAAATGCACTAAAAGACTCTAACTGTAACAACAATATTAGGTGTGCAAAATCGTTTAAGTTTAACATATACATTTCACAAAAAAATATATCATTTTAATTTTTTAGTGATAATTTGGTGAAGTATTGATTTGGTGATTCTGAATTTTATTTATTTGTGTGTAGTAGTCATGAAATTATTAGATACCCAGATTAGGTTAGATTATGCCACTATCGATTATGATTTTTTTCAATTAATAGTTAGTATTAATTATATTAGTTATATGGAATCTCAAATACTAAATTGGATCAATATTTTATTGGTTTATGCAATTATGCCGTTGACAGTAGGTGTATAATATTTAAAACTCCGTTAAAATCTCAAACAACATTTTTTTTAAATTTCAACTTACGTATAAAATGCCCTGAAAATCATAAAAAAATATTCTGATAAATGAAAAAAAACCAAAAGAAATATGCAAAATTAAATTTGGTAAATCCAGTGCACAAGACATGAGTTAGATTTGTATACCAAAACCAGGCACCGTACCGAAAAATTCCAAAGTGCATTTAAATTGCAGCCCTAACTATAGTTTATATAATGATCAATAATCTTCCTTAGTACATTATACTATGTATCATCCTAATATACCACTCGACCTATGCTGCAATAGACAACCCGATAAAACAATGCATATACACGGAAAACGACCGAAATCCTGGATATAGAAACATAGACCGAAGTATAATTAATGTATTAATATTTTCCATTTTACAATTTATAATTTATATATATATAAGTATATTATGTATATTGTATATATGTTATATAGGATGAAACACGCATTGGTATAATGATATAATATAGGGCGTGTTTTCCTGTTTTTTTTTTGTTCTTTGTTTCTCATCCATATCGGTTTTCGGTTTTTTGCATTTCTTTTTTCTTTTTATGTTTTATTTTCACACATTTTCGCTAAGACGTGAGGATTGTCTGTCCCAACAAGACATTCTCGCAGCACTCGACTAACTCTTGCGGTTCAGGTGAGTTCAAACAACTACAAATACAAATCTAGATAGTATTTTATATTCAATTTTCAATATCACATTTTCCCACACGGTAATATTACAATGTACATATTATTATATACTTATTATACGTTTTGTTGAAAACCCTTTTTGATTATTAGAGTTCCTATTTATATTTTTTTTTTTACAATACCTGTATATATTATGATTATTTTACATACTTTTTTTTATTATTCCACTCGTATTGCGTTTAAAGCTTTTGTATAATATACCTATAATCTATATTCATTAAAATGATATTAAATATAATATTTTTAACACAATTATGTTAAAATATCTTTTAAAAATGTAAAAAATATAAAATATAATAAAATAATACCGCTGTCGGATTTACCGAGAGTAGACATTTACCTACCTATAAATTATACAGTGTATGTTATACGTAATCATAACAGGTTATAATCCCCAACGGTCTTATTTCAGCACGCAAACAAGAAATCGTTAAAATCACAGAACAACTTATTGAATCGATCAACAATGCTGATTTCGAAGGATATACGTACGTATAACAACAATACAATTTATACTAATATTAAAATAATAAATATTTCATGTTCTTTGTATATGCGTAAATGTATGAATCATTTTATGTAAGATTATTATTTTGTTTTTCAATTACAAGGAAAATTGTAATTTAGACTTCAAAAGTACACGTTATGTAGTAATATTCCAAAAATAGTCCTATTTATCGGTTGGCACTTTAAGCTTTAGAAAAATAAAGATTATCTGTTGATCCTATCAATTTCAATAAATTAATAAAACTAAATTACATTTTTATTTTCTATTGGAAACTTGATCATCAATTAATATGATAAAACATTTCAGGCATAGATATAATTAATAACACAGTACCTATATAATAATAATTATTATTTGATGGCCATCTGAAAGTAGAAATTACAATAAACGAATAACGAGTATAATGGCCCACTCACCACTCAAGATAACATCTTATTGGTGAAATTGGAGTAGTAATAATAATAGATAATTAAGATAATCTAAACAACAAAAAGACTGAAGAAAATAAAGAATGAAAATAACGCTAGGTATACTTAGTTATCATACACATTAAGTTATAACTTTAATACCTAACTTATAGTTGATTGTATGTAGTATAATTTATATACCGTGTATATTATACGCACCTGACTATCAAAATTAATTAAGAAATAATATTGTGGCAGTATAATATTATCCAATAACAACGTGATAATACCTATTATTATTTTTTTATTATTAGATTACTTTTCTGGGCGGCATGTTTATTGTTTGTTTTATTTTTTAGGAAAATTTGCGATCCACACATGACAGCATTTGAACCAGAAGCGCTCGGAAACCTATTGGAAGGCATGGAATTTCATAAATTTTACTTCGACCATGGTATAATTATGCCTTTTTGTATTTTAGTTTTTTTATTGAACTTAACATTTTTCACAAACTCGCAGTTCACTAGGTTGTGTATAGAATCCGTTTTGACAGTTTTAGGTAAGAATCGAGGCATTAATACGACAGTGTTGAACCCTACTGTGCATTTACTTGGTGACGATGCAGCTTGCATTGCATACATTATACTCGTACAATACATCGACAAGTAAGTTATCTATTTAATATCGACATAATTCTTGATTTCTATACGGAAAATTCTAAATTGGCATTTTAAATTAGACAGAATATACAAACACAATAATATTTACGAGTTAAATTGTTTATACTTTGTGTTATAATAACATTCAATTACTATTACTATTTTAATATTTTGTATAAAGTTTAAAACATTTTAAACTATACATATTATGACAAGCGGCACAAGCCTTTTTTTTAACAACATCAATATTAGCTATTTTGTTATAATTTATAAGATAGTCCTAGAGGGCTAAAACAAATCCCGTATATGATGTAATCGTGAAAAAATGTTGACCGATTTCTGTAACTTTATATCGTTAGTAATAAAAATAATAATACATACACTACTACCTTAACCACTGGCGAGTACCCAGGAGGGTGAAGAGGGCTTCAGCCCCCCCCCCCCCACTATCCGTGTTATGGTACAAATCTTATAATCAGAGTACAAACCATGATATCTCTGAAAACGATTTTGAAGAAAAATTTGCGTATTATTATCAATTATTTGTAGAGGTTATTACAATTACGGGATATAGTAATAACAACCTAGTATAAGGTAACGGATATCAAATTCTGATTTATTCAGTTTAACCCCCTCCCTCTTCCATTGAAAAATCCTGGGTACGCCACTGACCCTGAAACATTCATAGTAAGCTCAATGTTTACTCGGACAGTTGTGTTACACGGCGTAATGTATAGGCAATATAGGTACATATATGTGTTTAAGAACAACATTGATCTAGTCTTCGCATTCATCGTGCATAATAAGGTTTTAAACTACTGATTAAATGGTAAAAAATTAAGTCATGTCAAAAATATATTTAGAACTCGCCGACTACCCGGGAAGTTTTGCTTGGACAATCTCTCAACTGGTTGAGTGTAAAATCTTGTATAGATCCACATTTCGATGTTTTTATTCTTTACCCGGTTGTGTATGATTTTAAGTGTTATCTACACTTAAAAAATAATTGATTAGATTTAAGATGATTCCATAAATTAGATCACTTAAAAATATATTTGTCTAATCTAATGATATATCGAGTGATAGAAAAAATTAAGTTTTATGTTCAGGACTCTTGATTCTAGTTATCTGATCAGATTTAATGATTTATCATTATTTTTATAAAAACTAACATACACGTCATCAATCAGAGGTATATAATATAAGCTAAACATTAATTATTATTTAAAACTTTTTTATTTTAAAGTACCAAGGCCAAATCTCAATCTTTGTACCTTCGTCTCTTATTTCTCTATTACTCTACATTACCGAAACATTGATATACGAAAATGTTATAAGCTAAGTCACCGAAATCATTGCAATAAAAAAAATATAATCTAGTTAGTACAAGTCAGCTCAGCCAGCTTAGCCCCTCCCCAGCTACGCCTCTACACACAGATCATAGACGTGACGCAAAACTGTTTTCGTGTTTTACTATTATAGACAAGGAGTTCCTAGATCGCACCAGTACGAAGAGACCAGAGTGTGGCACAGGCGTGACAATAAATGGCAAAACGTTCACTCGCATCGGTCAGCATCGGTAGCATCCACCAGCAGCGCGTTTTCACCGTCCGCCATCAGTAAATAGCCGATTACCATCGATAATACATCGATGGTCATACAGAACAAACGAAGAGGCCCACTATAATAACAATGTTTTTGTTCCTTTATTTCCTTTCTTTCTTTCTTTCTATCTTGTTTTTTTTTTCATTTTGACTGATTTTAAAGTTGATAATATCGTTATATTATATATATTATCTACGGTTATATATGCGCGTGTGTATGTATATATATATATAATATATATATATGTATTATATATATATATTACGAAACACGAATAACATATAAAATACTGCAGTATGGTTGAAATTCTGTTAACAAATAAGTGAGCAACAGAGCTATATTTAAAGACATAAAAGAAAATAGTTCAAAATTGATAGCCAAAAATATAATACAATATTAAAATGTAATCAAGTTACACGTGAAAAAAAAACAAAATTAAAACGCACTTATAATTATTATGGAAATTCAAAAGATTTGCACATTATGTAAAATGTCAAGATTCATGACAATTTTTTCAGTAATTTTGGCGTGGGCATGCCATATTTTTAACTTATATCCATTTTTAGTAGTTATACCCATCTATATATTTAATATATTTATTATATATACAATAATAAATATTACTCGTAGTCAATTAAAAAATACCAATTATTTATTAAATTTAATTGACTTTTTTCAATCATTCGTAAAAATAATGTAATATTAATACTTCGTACAAAACGCCAAACCAACAATATTATTACGTCTCTCCTAGGCCTATGGAAATAATTAAATAAACATAAATCAGTTGTTTCTTAAATCTCGTCATAACAGATTTCATTTGTTATTATATACTAACTGATATTTAAAAAGACTTGCGCATAATATGAAAGTATTTTAGGTTCATAATATTTTTTTTTTAATTCACAATCAACAAACATATATATTATTACAGTTGTGTGTATATATATATATATATGGATATTTATATATATATATATATACGTTCCTAATACATTATTACAATTATTTTATTTAAATTATATTGTATAATTCGTATTATTCATAAAATGTTTTTTCGTATTAACTTTTCATACACAAAATATAATATTCAAACTACAACACATATCTATCATATTATCAAATTCATTGTTTGAAATATAACCAATTGGTTCATACATAATATATAGAATCTGCTTATACTTATTTTCCTTTATATTCGTTCTATCTATTTAAAACAAAATCGCGATAATATCATGTTTTTTTTCGAAGTGATAAAATGCTTTTCATTGTTAAATAAAAAAAAATCAATTTAGAAAAAAAAATTTAATACCTACTTATTATTCGTACAATATTTTATAGGCGTGTACCCTATGTAAATTAAATTGTAAAATAATTTCTTTTCTTTTTAATTTTTAAGTATCTTATATTATATATTGTTCTTTCACCTCACACTTGTATAATACTTAACCTATATAATTATTAAATTATTATTATTATATTATTAATATTATTATTATTATTATTATTATTATTATTATTCTAGTCAAACGAAATTTTGTTTTATTTTTATCATTAGGGGTTTATATATGTATATTATATATATAATATATAAAATATAATAAATTGAGTTCAAACGATATCTGTTATCTCTTGGACAACGACTATGATCGGTCGGTTACATTAAAAAAAATTCATAAAAATGGCATACGTATATACTAATATACTATAATATGTGTGCATTTTACAAAAAGTTAATCATTTTTTCAATTTAAATAAATCATTTCTTGGAATTTTAATAGCATTTTTGAAAAAAAAAAATTACAAGTCTACATAATATGATATTATTAACATATTATTATAAAAAGACTGGTGCTTATTGTGTTTACTACTATATAATAATAAATATTATATGATGCTTTTTTTAATAATACAATTTTCCTAGTAAAATACTATCAATTTTTTAGCAGGTAAATCATATTATATATTCAACAAAATAAATTTACAAAAATGTTAATAACGTTTTTTAAAACACAACGATCACGTTCGCCGTTTATTACTGTATCATTATTATTAAACATTTATTATATTAATTTTAGCTCTGAAATTTTGTTATAATTAAAATTATTATTGATTTTGAATTTTTATTGTAATTATAATTATAATTATTATTATTATTATTATTATTATTATTATTATTATTATCATAGCATAAATAAAGAAAAATTATTTCAACGATAAATGGATATATCAGATATGTAGGTACAAGACGTTGTACGTTTGAACCTGTATAACAAATATGTTAATAAAATAGAAAATGATGGTCTTAAATCAGGTATAATAATAATGTTATGTACGTTGACTAGTTTAAGTTGAAAATTTGTTTTCTTTTCAAGTAGCTTTCGATTACATCGAAGTATTCTAGTTCTAAAATTGTGGTTCCAACAAGCATTAGCATGTCGCGTCTATCTTTCTATAAAAACATTCGATTTTTGCACTGATACTCGACTTGTCGCCGTGTTTCCAGGACCAAATCATAGATAATACAAATTATTATTATCTTTATTGTCTATAGCACGGGACAAATATAATAATAATTAATAGCCCTAAGACAATGCTAATCAAATAAATTCTACGGTATGGACGATATGCCACATATTCACATATTGTTCAAGCTCGATGTATTTTTATCTCCTCGTCACGTGGGAACATTAAAAGAATGTGTACCCAGGGAAGCAAAATCCTAAATACGCCACTGGGAATGATATACTTTTAAAACAATAATTAATACATTTATCAACTGTATATAACATGTTATAGTACATGTTGTTGATCAAACAATACCACCCCCCCCTCCCCCCCATTGCCCATTCTCCATTGGCAGTAAATTAAATGAAAACCTGTCGCCGAGATAATATATTATATGTCAAAGTATAAACTATATATAGGCACACATGACGTATATAATATATAGGTAGTACTTTGTCGTTTTGTCAATACGGTAATTTTCGTATTGACAAATGTGAAATTAAAATACCTACAGACTTCCGGCGATTATACATCGCAATATAATAGAACTCGGTGTTTCGATACAGTCACGCTTACTATTGTGACGCAAATACACATCACTGCAGACGCTTAAAAAAATAATATGTTAACATTTTAAAAGCGATTTTTCTTTTTTTTTTTTAAATAAAACTATCGACGAATTTTTCTTAAGTAATTGTCTTGGCCTCTGATCATATTTTTTATCTGATTTTGTTTTTTTTTAATTATTTATGTGATCAGAGCCTCAGGTTTCAATGCAAAAGCGTAAAAATTTAACTTGAGTAGGTACCCCAACAATAATTTATAATATAACAAAAAAAGGGGTGAGCAGGTATAACAGGGATATAAGCAATCGAAAATGTTTAGAAATACAATTTAAAAAATCATGAACATTAGTAGAAGGATTGAAGAAAAACTTCTAACGAAACCCTAGTGTAGAAATATTGTTAAGGAGAAAAATAATGACTGAGAAACAAGATATTTAGTTAAATAAAATGTAATTAACTATAAAATAAATATATTGTAATTTGTAGAAATTACAACAACGTATAGTGGAAACAAAGATTGCCCCCTCGCTTCTCTGGCAACATTGAATATTTATCAATCTTTCCGTTATCCGCCCAAAGTCCATTTACCGCACAAGTATAATAATATAAATTTTCCATTTTCCGTCACTATAAACTTCAGTTTTTGATTTAGGTAACTGCTTACTACGAAAAAAATGTGGCGTTATTGATATAATTGGAAATAATTCAAAGATAACTTTAAATTTAACTAAAACAATCATGGGTATATAGATATTGATTATTAATTAAAAATAACTCATTCAAGTATGAAGTAATGCTTACAAATTAAATAGGTTTTAAGTATTTTATAATATTATTAGTAATTAGTTTATTACTAAAAATGAATATTAGGCCATTAAATCGTGACGAGGCAATAACCGGTCCAAATAAGAACGAATAAGATGAATACGGATACGGATACAGAATGCGAATACGGGCAAATACGCTATGCACGAGATAACATCATTACACGAAAATGAAACGTGGACACTAGTTGATTTACCACAGTATAGAGTTGCATTACGAAATGTATGGGTATTTAAAACCAAATATAAAACTGACGGGAATACTGATAAATTTAAGGCCAGGTTGGTCATTAAAGGTTGTTCACCGAAATATGGTATAGATTACTATGTAACATTTTCACCAGAGGAACTTTCAATTCCGATATACAAGTCACATAGGTACACTTGAATACCAGGAAGAATCGGAGATTTTTAGTGAAGAAATTCCTTATAGCTTATAGTCAAGCAGTAGGAAGCTTACTGTTCTTATAATAATAATAATAATAATATTGTTTATTCAATGAATAAAACGGGCAAATTGCCCAATAGTACAAGTAAAATTAGTAAGTTTAACAATAAGTTGATGCGGACATCGTACAATAACATAAATTAATAATAATAATAATAAACTAAGAATATAACTAAAATGAAACGATTGCATAAAATAAAATATTACCTACTATTAGTTAAGTAAGTTTTATGAATTGAGGATAATGGAGTAAAAAAACAATCAATATTAGATGCAAGCTTATTACACAGGGACATGGCTCTAAGAATAGGGGAGTTTTTTAAATAATTTGTACTGTGTGATGGTAAATAGAAAATGGGAGTAGTTCGATTATTATATGCAGGGATATTGAATGAAATTTGTTCTAATAGGTAAGGTGCATTAATATGGTTATTGATTAGTTTATATAAAAATGATATATCAGCTAAATCCCGTCTAGAGGCTAGAGAGGGAAGGTTCAGAAGTGATCTTATTGGTGTATAATCATACTGGTTAATAATTGTGTTGGATTTATATGCTGCAAAACTTAAAAATCGATTCTGGACCCCCTCAATAATCTCAATGTTGGATTTAGTATAGGGGCTCCAAATAGGAGATCCATATTCTAGGATGGATCTAACTAAAGCGCAATAAAGCAACTTTAGTGAGTCCAAATTTTTAAATTCAGCCGAAAATGACGCTAACATACCCTAACACACGAAGTGATTTTTTTACTGTACATTCTATATGTTCCTGGAAATTTAGGTTATGGGTTAAGGTTATACCTAGGTCTTTGATAGATGATATTGAATTAAGTTCAGTATTGTTAATATAATAAATATAATTAATGTATTTTCGAGACCTATAGAAGCACATTGAGTAGCATTTATTAATGTTTAAGCTCATTCCCCAAACCTGGCACCAATCATACAAGGATTTAATTCCTCTTGAATTTTTTACAGTCACTAATTGAAGAAATCCGAGAATAAATTTTTAGATCATCTGCAAAAAATAGGAGGTGACACTTGCTTAAAACTAATGATATACTGTTGATAAATAAAAATGAATAAAATGGGAGACAAATGGCCACCTTGAGGAGTACCTGAAGGGACAGGTGATAAACTAGATGAGTAACCAAGGACTGAGGTAAAGTGGGACCTATTTGTCAAGTATGAATTGAGCCAGGACAAAGGGATCACCAAAACCTAATTGCTTTAAAGCAATAGCGAGTAAAATGTGATCCACACGATCAAAGGCCTTCTCAAAGTCCGTATATATAACATCAACTTGGCTGTTATTTTTAAAAGACTCTAGTATGAAGTGCTGCAGAGTTAAGTTGCATGAAAGGGTTGATCTACCGGGCCTAAAACCGTGTTGGCTATTGTCCAGAATGTTATTAATAGGATCGATTATATGCCTAAGAACTAGTTTCTCTAATAATTTACCAAGTTGTACGAGGCATGAGATTGGCCGGTAATTTTTTATATCTGACTTATTACCTTTTTTAAAGACCGGGGTGATAGAGCTGATTTTCCATAAGGAAGGGAAAACACCTTCCTTGAGTGATTTGTTGAATAACAAGAAGACGGGATAAGCAATAGAGTCAGATAAGCTGGAGAGAAAGAGACCGGAAATACCATCAGGTCCGGGAGAATTGGATTTATATAAAGAGCGTAAGCCGTCAGAAACTTCATCAAGTGAGATAGTGCAGTGCGACGGGAGGATATTGTCAAAGTTTTTAATAAAGGAGGTTAAGCTGGAGATGTCTGATGGTGGAATAACCGACGGCCTATATACTGAAGAGAAATAAGACGAGAATAGGTCAGCAATGTCCCTACCATTATTTGCAGTTTTGTCGTTAAGAAAAACAGAATTAGGTATATCACGAGTGCTAGTATTATAAGAGACCCATTTCCAGAATTTAATAGGATTTATTTTTATTTCGTTTTCAGAACGGCGAATAAATTCCGAATATACGGATTTACTTTTAGACTTGTATTGTGCTCTCAATTTAGAGAAGATTTCATAGCTAGATTTGGTTTTATTACGCATGTAAATGGAATGAGCTTTAATTTTTTGCCAGGCTAGAGATTTAAGATCTTTATTAAACCAGCAAGGAAATTTGTTCTTGTTATTAATTATTTTTTGGGGAACAAAACTATTTAGGGCTGTTAATAGTGCATCTTGAAAAGGTTAGCAGCAGCTTCAACATCAAGATTATTGAAAGACTCGACCCAATTGAAATAATTAAAAAATAAGTTAGCATTTATATAGTCACCTGATTTGTAAAGAAATATATTAATATCATTCTTAAGATTGGGTGTGACTGTGGGTAGCATGCAATTTATTAGGAGTACGGGATGGTATGGATCGATAGGTACCAGCGGATCAATGCAAGGATTGATTAGTGTATCATGGATGCTTGTAAATATTAAGTCTAAAATGTTACCAGACGAATTAACAATGTTATTGAATTGAATAAATTTAAGAGAGAAAAACCCTCAATGAGAGACTGACCTGTGGTTGATGAAATAAAGTTGAAACATTTGAGGCCAGTTTTAACCACATACCCAAGTTAAAGAAGGTATATTATAGTCGCCACAGACAATAAATTTACTATTTGGATAAGTGCACACTAAGGATTCAATAACTGAGAGGTGGTTTAGATATAATTGTACATCACTATTAGGAGGAATATACACAGCACAAATTATGATTATTAAATTGTTAAGTAAAACTTTTATAAATACCTGTTCGACATTTAAAGTGTCAATATTAAGTAGATTAGAATTAAAGGTATTTTTAATAGCGATGAGTACACCCCCACCACGACTAAGTGAGCTAGTATTCTCATTTCTATCACAACGGTAAACGTTATATCGAGTAAAACCTAATTCATTGTCGTGAAAACTATTATTGAGCCATGTCTCAGTGAAAACTAAAAAATCAAGTGAAAAAGATGGAATTGAACATTTTAACAAATTAATTTTGGTACGTAGACCACGAACATTTTGATAATAACCGGTAAAATTAAAATTAGTGTTAGTAGAAGTCTTATCAGTACGATTATTAGATTTATTGTTTACATTTTTAGAAGTAGTATTTAATTTATTATACATTTTTGATTACTATTGGCCTTTGCCCTCGGAATTAGTTTTTTGAACCGGTAGTTACTATTCTTGGCAGACCGTTGATGTAGAGGACTTTGATATTCTGTTCACCGGATTTAACACGATTATGGTAATCAGTGTAGACATTCTTAATGTGGCGGCGTTCTGTTTGTGAGCGATCTTTGACAACGGATATGTTATTTACGGATGAAGGGGACTTCCGCTTGGCTTTTAAAAAAGACGAAATAAAACTATTTACGTCGCATTGGTTGCGTAATGACAGTTTTATCGGTCTAGTTTTGTTAGCAATCAAACGTCCGAGACGAGAAACGTTAATTATGTTATCGGGGCAGACGGAGCATACTGAGAAGAGCTTGTTAATGGCCGAGGTATCGAATTTTGTACACTCATTTGTATCCATACTTGGGGATTCGTCAAGGCCATGAATAATAATATTTACTGAACGTTTTTGGATGTCAATGACCTCGTTTATAATTTGAAGTGACATATCATTGGACTCAGTGGTAGTGTCAGCAGTGTTACGAGTCTCTAAAACAATAACTCGTTCCTCAAGATTGTCAATTTTTTTACGACAGTCGTCCAAATCAGAGTCTAATTTCGAAGGGTACTATCATGTCATCAATACGTTTATTAATTGACTCAAAGCCTTTATTTTGGCTGGAGAGAGCGTATTTATCATTGGCTAAGTCGTCTAATGTTAGTTGTTTTTTGGTTGAATTTCATTTTTGTTATTACAGTGGTAAGAGGTGAAGTTTTTGAATCAGACATGCTAACGGAATGATCAGGACAAATCCAATTACTGCTTGGTTTATTATAAATATTAAATGTCTCAAACGAAATACCCAAACAGGATTGATGATAGCATGAAAAGCAAATTGAGCAGCTGAGAGATGTTGAAAGACGTGAAATTCCACGATTACAGATAAAACACGTTGATGGCATGGAGTTATAGAAAAATAGTATAATTATTGAACATAATAACGGAACGTAGACTGTTGTGATAAGGATGTATTAGTATACATATATATTAGATAGTCCTACCTGAATCGGTAACGGCGGCGTAGCAACAATCAGCAGCAATAAAAACGATAACGACGGTGGCTTGACTTCAAATTGAGACTGATGTTATTATATTATTACGATAGTGTTATAATAGTGAAACAGATAACGGAGAGAGCAAACAGACGTGTTGACTCCACCGTGGTCAAGACTGTCACAGATAACAAGATCAGATATTGCATATGCAGTGAACTTTGCTAGTCGTTTTTTAGTAAAACCGACAAAAGCTCATTGCGGGTTTTTTTTAACGATTATGGATCGATGATATGGAGTTTCGTTAAAATAAAAAAAGACGCGTGTTTCTTTATTTTAAACAGACAGTTTTTTTTATAACATTTTCAAAATTTTTGAACACGCAGTTGTACCAATAATAAAATCGACTTTATTTTTTCAAATGGTAACCACTTTTGATGGATTCCGGTAAAGCTTATTTTTTGAACATTTTGACAGTCAAATGATCAATTTTGGTTCGCTAGGTTGTTAACTATGGTCCTTTAAAGTTTAGTGTAATATGCATTAATACTTTTAACTGAAATAGGTACCTAATTTACAAGAGCTAAATAATTTTTTTTTTTGAAAACTATTGAACGCATTAAAAAATACATTTTAGGGATAAAGCTTGATTGTTGTCAACGGAAGCCGAATATATATTAGCCAGAGAAGCGGTGAGATATATCTTAGTCCGTGGTTTTGTGAAAAATCCGGAATTTCATAAAAGGACAAATTTCATTCGAGAAAAATATGAATATGGACAATTTCAACTACAGTACATTGGGACGGATGACCAGATTTTGGATATCCTAACCAAGCCTTTGGTAAAGGAACGATTCGAGAAACTACGGTCAGCCATAGGAGTGACTACAATCAAAGAAATTATTAATTGAGGGAGGGTGTTGAAATATACAATTAATGTTAGTATTCAACATTTCAACCTTGTAAGCACACGAGTGCACATTTAATTTCTAGTTATACAACAGAAGGTCGACACTTTACTTTTACTCTCACTATTATAATATATGACCTCGATTGTGAATATATATATTATAAGCAGGGCTTGAAACCGAAAATATTTTTTTCGATTTTGGTTATCGGTATTGATTTTTTCCGATTTCGGTTTCGGTTTCAGATATCGGTATTGATTTTTT
This sequence comes from Sitobion miscanthi, assembly GCA_008086715.1. Taxonomy (NCBI): domain Eukaryota; kingdom Metazoa; phylum Arthropoda; class Insecta; order Hemiptera; family Aphididae; genus Sitobion; species Sitobion miscanthi. The sequence goes on from CM017802.1 coordinate 35,123,067, forward strand.
TATCGAATATCGGTTTCAAGCCCTGTATATAAGGCATTTTAATCCATGTAAAACTCACTTACACATATACGTCATACGGTTCACATACGGTGTGTACAGTCACAGATATAGTCCATTTCGATACCTTAAAGCACACAAGTGCTATGTCCACTTTTTTTGAAAATCGAGATATTTGTATCTATGAAATCATCATAGAAAGCAGAATCGATGACACAATCGTGTTATGTCAACAAAATTCCGTTAATTTTAAATATTCGAAAAGTGTTATGTCCACTTAATGTTTATTTCAAGAGCACAAATGTTATATATCACATTTATGCCATAAGAAATACGTTGAAGGGACATAGAAAATGTGTGCTCTTGAAATATTTTTAGCAGAAAACAAAACTTGTTTTTTGCGTTTACTAACAATTACGAAAAATGGACATATCACTTGTGTGCTTTAAGGTATCGATTTGTACGTTACTATTTATATTATACTTATACATAATCATAAAACCGTGTTACTTATTTATATTAATACCAGTCATTGGTCCATCCTAGCTTCAATTTCAACATAATAGAATACATTTATGTACTATATATTATATAGACTACTTAAATAGATACTTGTAAATTTAATACAAGAATATTTGCACACTCTAATTTAAATATTGTAAACAAATATTAATACTTTTTCAATCATATAAATCAAAATGTTATCATTACTTTACCTTACATTTTTATCCTAAGTACCTACTTAGCCAGTTATTCTTAGATTATAAATTTATGACCAAACCCTTATTTTCAGATAGGTACCTTAATACCTTATGTTATATTGTTTTTAATCAATTTCATCATTGTCAATGTCACGGTTTGTGTTTCCTTACAATATAGTATATACACATGTGTAGTGATATGTGTACTATAAAATTAGCAGTCGTTAGTTTTATGGAAACTACAATACTCTTTACAACAATATAAAAAATTACAATTAGCATCATTGATTAAAAAATCGCTGTCACTAATGTAAAATGTTTGCAATCGTGTAGCAATGAATGGGTATGAATTAGGTATGTACCTAAAAAGTACAACTGTAGATGGTCCCCATCAAACCTTTATACCATGATTAAGACACAACGTTTTATCTACATCATTTTGTATTCAGAAAATTAAGATTAAGTGCAACTAAACAAGAATTATGGTAACGGGGTCACCATTTAACTTAAGACACTTAGACAACCCTATTATTTCAAATTAAAACACTAACGTTTTTGAAATTATTTCTTTTGCATAATTTTATGTCGTTACAAAACAACATTTTGGTCTACTATTTTATTTTGTTTTAAGTTTTATACTCGTTTGAATGCCAACATACATTTTTTTATTTCATATTCTGAAGCAGAATATTATTTGGAAATATTTTGAGCTATAAAAATCAAAATTCGTTCAAGTAGTTAATAAATTATAACCTATAGTTTTAGATAAGCGGATACTCATTCGTAATTTTATTTATTATTACTAGGGAACGGATTTAAATGCTCTAAGAAACAAGAAAAATGCCTTAAAAAAATACGATTTAATGCCTTAAAAAAATGCTTTGACATCAAAAAATGCACTAAAAAAATGCCCTAAAAAACTTTAAAAATGTGTTTATATTCAATATAAAAACAAAATTTTGAATTTAAAACTTATAAAAAACACATTATTATGAAAATCTAATAAAAAATTTAAATACAATACAAACTTAATTAATAACTTTCAATTATCTTCTGTCCATCTTCTTTTTACCCTAAAAAATTTAAAATTTAATAGGTATACCATTTAGATAGGTATATTCGTTATACTTTACCTTTTACCATTTAGGTATTTTATTTTTTTAGAATGAATGTGGAAAAAATGTTGAAAAAATTACTTAAAAACCACAAAATGCACTTAAAATTTCAAAAAATGCAAAATAAAAGTTACATTTTTTAATTCTTTGATGTATGAAATGAACTTTTTGCTTGGAAACCAATATTTTCGGACATTCAGAAAAAAATGCAATTTGCATTCAAATCCGTTCCCTAATTATTACTCATTGTTAATATTTTTTTTTTTTTTAAATAAAAAAAAATGTTCCTGTGGGTGGTGGAATAACATTAGTCAGGGTACCCCAGACAACTCCACTTATCTTAACTTTAAATACTTATAATTCATAAACTCCTCGTCCAAAATACGAAAATATCTTGATTTGAAAAAGGAATTAAAAATAATTTTGCCATTCAAAAAGTAAATATTATAACGATTAACGATAAAAAATATTTTCAAAAACATTAATAGTTATTGTAATAATAATAGTCTTACATTAAATAGATCATCCAGTATAATAATGTTTTATTAATTATACATACTTAAAACAAATAGATCACACATCTTACTTATGAGTACTATATAGTAGCGAATATTAGTAGATCACATGTTTTAATACTACCCTTATATTTGTCTCACATTCACATTTGCAGTATCATCACCGCTTTCTGTACAGATTGCAAATTCTCTACTTGCTTAGTTGCTTGGCATGAATACCAAGAGTTCTGAATTAGATGTGACTAAACCCCATTCACATTAAAAAGGAGTCAGAGGTGACCTTTTATGATCGAAGGTTGCAGGCAACACTCATCAGTCAACCATCCGTACACCTGTTGCGTATTGAAGTCATATCCTTGCACTAAAGTCAAGACGTCTTAACGTTCTTAATGTGAAAACTCCATTTAACTTCATATTATACTAATTAGTATACCTTAAATGTTCAAAACATTTTTCACTACATGCTTACTTGACAACATTGGAAGAAACTACTAATTAATGGCTCTTTATCCAATACATACAAAAACAATTCTACCATTGTGCACACTATATAATTTTAAATATATTTTTTGTTAAGTTTTTATAGTGAATTATTTTATAATGAATATTAGAATTAACAAATAACAGCAGTTTTGGCAACTGTTGAGACTCAATAGCTCATAAGGTTTATATAAAATATGTATTGTCCACATAAGGAAATTATCAACTGCCTGATTTAAAGCCTCATATAATTTTCATTTAAAGTTAAATTAAGTACAAAAAATGTATGAAATATATTTGAATTCAGAATATCAGAACTCAATGCAACAAATATAGACATTATAAAAATGTAAAATAACTATTAACCAAATCATTTATATATATATTTTTTATTTTTTTCTAAAGTTTTAAGTATTTCAAACACACAAAGAAATTTGATTTTATTGTGTAGTAAAACTAAATTAATTTAAATGTTTTCAGATTAATAAAGGAATGTACAAATTCCTTTTATTTATTTCATTATAATAATTCCGGATACACTACTAATAACGATTTTAATACAGATAAAAAAAACTTAAGGGGAAATTGTTGATTATAGTGGGAATCAATATAAAAAATTTAATATACAGTCAATTTGTAAACACATTACAAGAAAAAATTAATACCGTTTTTTGTATGGAAAACTTCTTTTACCACCTCTAGAATTCTTCTGTTTTCCAACATCGCCATTAGTGCGTTTCTTAATAGCCGTTAATACAGTTTTATCAATTGAACCAAAACGAAGCTCACGTGCTTTAAGTTTGTCTTCTTTTTCGCTCTATATAAGAAAAAAGTAATAAATATGAAAAAATACATAACACATAATAAAGAAAAACTTAAGTCAATATGGTCTGTTATAAGTTTCTTTTATACACATTTAATAATACCAAATTTAGTCATATAAACTTACAAGTTACAATTATTGTAACTTAAGTCTCATTAGGTGATTAAATTCAGCCTAACACATAATTTTAACTTGTAGTTTCTACAAATATTTTTGTCAAATTAAAAATTATGTACATAAATGCAGTTTTAATGAACACAAGAAAACAAATAACAATATACTTACATCATGCAAAGTTTTAGAAACAGTTTCACCAAATCTCTCAGCTCTCATTTTTAATTTGTCATTATCAGCATTGGCTACTGGTTTCTAATTTAAAAATATAGTTATTAATTAAACTAGACTATTACATAGAAATCATTTTTATGAATATATATTGTCATGTTTAATTAAACAAAAAGTAAGCATTGCCCCATATTTTTTTCATGACTTATACGATAAATGTTGATCTTACTTGATATTACTAAGTATATTTGATGATAAGGTGAAATAAATTAATTTATATTTAACCTTTTTACGTGGAATCTTGTTTTAAATTTTCAACCCTTAGCTATTAAAGTTGAACATTTTATAAATTGTAACAATATATCAGGAACTTTGCATTAAATTTTCACGCTTTTTTACCCAATAAGAAAATGTTATTGATATTCATGGAAAAAAATAAAATTTAAAATGGTCCGTAAAAATCTCAAAGAGTCAAATTATTTTCAAAATTGTATGGTGTATAGAAATTGCTCATATTCCGTGAAATTTTCAAGTATCTACAGTCATTCGTTTTTTAATAACAATAAAATAAGAAAATCATTACATGAGAAATCAAGTGAATATCAAATGTTGTAAAAATATAAATTTCAAACGCTAAAAATTTAATTTGACTTCCTTGTAGAAATTATTTTTGATAACGGTAGACAAATTTATGAGAAATCTTGTATTACATTTTCAAATCTTAGATTTAAAAAAAAATTTTTTCATGAATTTCTAACTCAATATAATTTGCAAATTTTTGTAAGTTTTACGTATTTTGTCAATATTTGAACTTTAAATGCTTATAAAAAAATTGTGACTATGGATTTTTGATTATTTTCATCTGCCTCTGAAATAATATACTAGAAGCCTTCTATTAAATATTCAAACTTTTTTAACCAATAAATAAAATTTTAGTGATGTTTATAGAAAAAAAAACTAAAAAAAATAGAAACTGATAATGTCCCTTAACAGCTCAAAATAAGTCAAAATATTTTAAAAAAGGCATGGTGTATAGAAAATGTTAATACAAATATTCAGTTAAATTTCATGTATCTACAATAATTTGTTTTAGAGTATCACCAAAAACCAAAATCAATTTTTCAATATATTGATTTTGCGTAAAATTTCCCGTTTTTGCTTAATTTTTCTTTTGTTTGTCACGGTGCTTTTGAAAAATACTAAAAAATTTTACTTTTGACCCTCCTCCCCCCCTCAAAGTACCAACTAGATTCACTTTCCTATCAGGAAAGATACTGTTTAAGATGATCTAAGTACTTTTACTGTCCTAAATAAAAAATAAAAAAACATACATCATTATAAAATAAATACAGTCATCGTTCCACTTAGAATCGAAAATATTTTTTACGCAAAAATGAATTTAACTTATACAAACAGTAAATTTAATTACTATGATAGTAATATAAATATATCATAAAATATAGGCTGAAAGACTATCTTTGAACAGAATCGTTTTTTGTATGTAATGATTAATTACTTTCAGAATTTGAAGTTCATTAAAATTACAAAAATTCCCTATACTCTGTTCATCAAAAGAACCTGCTGAGCACCGACCAAAACTGATTCCCCCACGCAACATCTTTTCATAGGGGAACTGGTTTCGATAGCAGGGTGACCGGAGATTCCTCTAACTGAACAGAGTATAGTTGAAAATAACCCACATAATGGTCAATATTAACTTATAAGTAGGGTCCAAACATGAAGGCAAAGTTCTTTTTTTTTTTTAACAATAATTGAAAAATAATTTTTAAATTAAAATGCGCTTCATTGAATATCTAAGATAATAAGTGACCAATTTTTTTTTTTTTTGCTTTTTCTTTTATTTTTAAATTTTTGTTTAAATATAAATTGATCTGATAGCTAACTATACATATCAATGGATTAATCGATAAGAACTTGTGAAGACGATGCATTGTCAATGTTATGATTAAAATATTATCAGAAGCCTAAGATAATTTCTGTAAAATTATCATTGAATTCAAATTTAACACATCTGTTACAATCAATAACTTACTCAATGATGGGGTACACATCACCTACTATACAGTACATCAAAGCCCTATTTATTTTAGGGAGTTACCAATATTTAATGAGCACATAAATGAAGGAAAATCATTTAAATAATACCAATTGAAAATATATTCAATTTTGATATTCTTTGATTATTATTTTTTTTTTTTTTATGTTTAATACATTTAGAAGTATTAATGATCATTTACATACTTGATCAGTTACAGCACCAAATTTAATTAGTCGGGCTAATTTTTTGTCCTCTGACACTTCACCTCCAAATTTTTTTGCTCTCATTTGTATTCTCTATAAATAAATTTAAATACTAAAATTCATTAATTAAAAATAAAAACATTTCAAAATTTACCTCAATTTGGCTCATAGTTTCGACTTCATCTAATTTGATGATACGGTCCTTACCATCTGATTCTTCAACGTCTTCAGTTTTTTTCTCTTCTTCTTGTGGTTTAATACCATCACCATTCAACACAGTTACAGAAGTACGTTTTAATGTTACCTTTTTAGGTTGTGTTACCTTAATATGATACAATTCAAAAGTTAATCAAATTTTATTATACTATTTTTATTTCGTAGTGGGTTGTGTCTATTTTTATAGGTACATCAATGGTCGCTTTGTAAGAAATTCTCTCAATAATTTGTTTGTGTTATAAATAACCAAAAAACATTTATCACAGATTTTTTTAAGAAATTTAAATTTTTTAAGAGAGTTATGAGCATTTACATAATGCCGATTATCTGGATAAAAAAAAAATCATTTTTTAAGCCGAACCGTGGATTAGATATCTGCCGTTTTAGTATTTATAATGTTTAAAGTATATAAAATTATTACATATAATTACTATCGACTATCGCTGCAGCGGCAGAGGCGGATCCAGAGTTAGGAAACTGTGGGTCAGGACATTTCAAGAGGCCAGTTATTAAAACCAGATTATAAATCTATACTTGTGTATTAGGTATATAAAACAAAAAAAATTGATTGTATGTGTGTTTATTTGAGGGCTCAAGTGTCCAACTACCCAAGGGGCCAATTTGATCAGCAAATTTTAACTGTGGGTCAGGGGGTCACCCTGACCCCCCCCCCTGTGCAGCGATGGTAGTTTGGTATGTATAAGTGTACCTATGGTCAGTTATCTGGATATTTATATATCCAAACCATCCTTGACATTAATTTATCCAGATAATCAGCGTTCTACTGTATTTTAATATTTCATCATAAATATCATCGTGAAAAACTAACTATAGAACACAGACAATATCCAATCATATCATAGTCAATTCACTCTAATATTAAAGCTTATAACACAGAATTTGTAAGTTGTATGTTTGTAAGATGGAGACAGCACATGCAGGTGTGACATCCTCTTAAAACAATAAGCAGATAACCAAAATAATATCAAGGGGGGAGAATAAATTACTCACCACGCAACCATCAATGTGCTAAATATCGTTAAAATTAAGTATCCTAACAAACTCTTTTGAAGTTGTATTATAAATTATGATAAACAAAATACCTGTGTAACCTCTTTTTCTTCATGAATATTGCCATTTTCCACATTGTTTTCTTCTTTCTCTGCAATGTCACCAAGAACTTTTGATTCATCAATATCGGAGTAACCCAAATCATCCTTAATTAAAAGGTTAACTAAAATGAGTAAACATGTTTAACAATGAAAGGTATTAATAATAATTACTTCTAACGCGTCATCTTCATCTAGAATGTCGTGCTCATCCAGCACGGTGTCCTCGATATCTAAAACTGAATTTTCGTTGGTTTTCTAAACCTTCTATCTTGTATAAATTTTTATGCCAAACAAACCTGAAGATTCTGAATGATTAATCATGCGATCGATGAGTTCTTGTTTGTTTCCAACTGTACTCAAACCTCTTGCTTTCAATTCTTTCTTCAAATCGTTGACCTATGAATAAAATATCTTACTAGTTTAATTATTATTTATTATACTTAATATATTTAATAATTTACATATAAAACAATACAACTATTTAAAATATTATTTATAAAATGTTAAGTTGAATATATTGAATTATCAATTAAGATTAAAGGCTAAATATCAAATTGGTCAAATCCTTTGAAATTAAAATTTAGTTACATATTCTAATAACATTCAATTAACTGCTTAGCCAACCATATTACATTTAAGTATAGCTGTATAGGTATAATATAGAAGATAGTCATAACAATAATATCTATAGAAATTAGTGGCATCACACATAATTAAGCACAGTTTTATCAAGTTGTATCAGGTACATTAAATGGGTATTAATAATACATTTTTACACTGATTAAATATGATTTATTTTATTTATCAACCGACAATGAAATGATTAATGCCAATAACACCTACCAATCTATAACAAATTGTCACAATTCCTAAATGAAGAGTACCTAATAAATACCGGAATTATACCAGTGAACACAAACGAAAAAAACAGAGAACAATTTTTCACACTGTTGTTCATGATTTGCTTTATTGATAGAACAATTATTATATCTAACAATCTTTGTCAATTTTTGACGACGGGAAACACGTTTTCTACCGCCATGGTCGTACTTACCTTCATTTTGCCGAGTTCTTCGAGCCTGTTGACGTTACTCGTATCCGACATAACTAATAAAAATCTACAGCAGCGCAATTAAATAAAAATAGAAAATTAAAGGTACAAAAATGAAAATCTTGACGAGGGCCAGACCGTTTGATATATTTAATACTACACACCCAGCCGCCGGTATCTGCTACAAAATTTGAGAGAACCGGAAAATTTTTTCGAAACGTGAGTACTTCCCGGTGTACTTACGATGAGGAATCTTATATAATATCAATAATGAATAAAAATTAACTAATAACTTAAAGAATGTTGTGCAGTAAACAGCTAATGTAATATGTAGTAATGTAATATACCAAAGTACTGAACACTATAGTGTAAATAGTGTAATGTCCGCGCGTCGGTCGTCGGTTGTTTATGCTTTTTCTCTCTTTTTTCTTTTCGATACCTTATCATTTTGTGTTAAACAGAACTCGACAGAGTGACCAACATCGATCATAAGTGATATAGATTTTGATTATATCTCTATGTTATCAAAATAGGGAAATCTGAACTGATACTCCCCCCGGCCACTCAAAGCTACAACTTTGAACTTACTATAATGTTAATAATCAATAATCTAATACAAAAATTATTATTATTATTGTAATGTTTTCTGTTACTGTTTTTACTTTTTATCATCTGTTTTAAAAAATAAAATGTAAAAAATAGTAATTGGAATACCCATTGGTATAATATGACGTTTTGTCGTTTACCTAATAAATGATTTTGTTTGAACATTGAAATAATTATTGTAATTACTAATTGAATACATATGTAGATTAATAGATTGAGTATTTTGGAAATTATTGTTATTAATGGCTGGGTTAGAATCATTCAACATGGACTTCCAAAGACACCGACCCTCAAGGAGTATATCAGAACACCCTTCGCAGCTACAACAGAATTATCAGGACACTGAAATGATCAGACGACAACACCGTGAAACACTCATGGAAATGTCTAAAAACAAAGGTTATTTTAAATTTATGTCATTATATATTATAGTATTATAATTAAATAATCAAATGTAATTGTTAAGGACATGATTAGATAAATTAATTCATGAATGATATTTCATTTTTTTTTTTTTTTTATTTAGATATCCTAGTCAATGATACTGTGAACAAATGTCTAAAACCAACGTGTTTAATATTGCAGCATGTTGTGAGCTATCCATTTATTGTGTTGCGAAGACAATGCCAGGTACGTCTCATTTTGTTTTGATTTTAACTTAAAAGACAATTTTAAATTTAATTCAATATATTTATGACAGTGTAAACCGGTTTGAGTTATAAACAATGATTCTAGAACAAACACCTCAGTCAAAAAATCCGATTGAGTACCTTTCAATTTTTTTATTTATTACTTCACTCATGTAAATCTAAAATCTAAAATACTTAAAATTACTCATACTATTCCAACTATATGGTGATATAGTGATAAGGTGATCAACTATTAAAGATAAAGTTCTGAAGATCCTCACTGCACTTCTCCTAACCAATGTGAATCTAACAAGACCCGAAAACAAGGAAATCCACTCTCCAGTTTTAGAGATCTATCTCACTAAATGAAAATGAAAATGATTTTTTGTGGGGCTGTTCACACTGACATTTTTCTTGATTCAAATTGTTATACTGCTTGAGTGTGATATCAGTTAATAAATTTCTAAAAATTAAAAATCAAGAAAATTTACATACCAATCCCTGACTTGACAAACGTTTTTTATATGTAACCTGATGTCAGTACAATATTTGTTTTCTCTCTCAGACTCATGCACAACAGATAAAACTTAAAATAATTTTTTATAATTTTTAAGTTATCTCAGAGTAATCTTAGGTAAAATAATCTATTTCAAAAATTATAGAGGGTAAAATTTTTAAGAGTTTGATATATCGGTTTTATTTTTTGTTATTATTTGACTTTGTATTTAACTTTCGAAATAAAAAAAAAAAAAAAATTGTAAATATAATTATATTTAATTTGTTTTGAGACAATATTTAAACAAATCGATATGGAATACCCTCCAAAATATTATTCTTTATAATTTTTGTAATGTCGCCATTAAAGGTGGGCAAAAACATAGAGGTTTTTTTCATAATATTACACCTATTTTTTTTAAAACTTGAATTTTTTTTTTAAAATAATATTTAATTTGAAACATAGTACATACTAACATAGAAAGTTCATATAAATCTATGAGAAAAATCTAATCTTAATTTGCAAATTGTGTTACCCATGATTGAACACTTAAAACAGAATTAAAAAAATTTTTTTACTAAACATCGAAAAACATTGAGCTTATTTTCAAGAAATCATCCTATACTTCGAAACAATCAATGTTTTAAATTTCAATGTATTGAAACATTGATGTTCAAGATATTTTTCCCATCTCTAATTGCCATAGGCCAGAGAGAGAAAACAAATGCAGCTTAAGATGGATGTATTTTTTAATAATTTGTTATCCTGACCGATTCTTACATAATATATTATATAATTATATATGAAATACTATGAATTCAGAACTACGTAAAATATTTTTAAGTTGTAAATAGTGGTCTTCAGTTTTTATACTTTTATGTACCTAATTAGCTAATATGTTAATTGTTTCAGTTACATTATGCATCAACCCGTTATCATATTGTGCCATTTACATTAATTCCAGTAGTATATAGACTTGTCAAGACTCAAGGAATTGGTGTTTTATGGAAAGGATTTGGGACAGTTTTACTAATCAAAGGAATAACAATGGCAATTGAAGCATTATTGTCAGAACTCTTTGATTTACCAAAGTAATTTATTTTATTATGGGTATAAATTTCAAAATTTGTAATCTTTAATACTTGTGTTTGATTATACAATATTTTTCAGAGATACCAATTCAATAAATAATTCAAAAAGTTTTGGAAAACATATTATATTAAAATGGTAATTATAGCTTTATAATGAACTTATTATTAATAAAAAAACATATTCTAAATTCTAATGCAGTAAAATTAATAGTTATATTTTGCCTATAAAATATTAAAACATGTATATTGAGCAACACATTTGTAATTTTTGAGGTAATTAAAGAAATTAAATTTAGTATTTCAAATAAACATTCAGTTAGGTGAATGTTATCTGCTCTTTACTAATTACTTTTTACTAATATTTACTAGGGCCCATAAAATTGTATGGTTTTTTATTGATCCAATTTAAAGGTAACATAGGTAACATGATGGATATTTTAGTATATTTTTTTTTTAAAATATTTATATATTAACGTTACATTTTAAGTAACTTTTAAAATTAATAGTACTTTGTTATTGGTATAATAAAAAGTATTATAGGTATATAAAAATTAAAATTTATATTTTATATTCATACACACATATTTCTTACTGTGCGTGTTCAAAATATTTTTAGATTTAACATGATTGATGATAGTGTACTCATTATGGAATTTCTCTTATTTTGTTTTAATTTTTCTTTTTGAAAAACGTGCGTATTTTATGTATATTCCATATTTTATTTACTTTTAGAGTATAAATATATAGATATTCAAGTTATTTTAAGTACATAAACATCTGAGACCTACTTATTACTAATGTTAAATATTTAAATATACAATATGATTTTGCAGTGCAAGTTTGAGTATTATCACTCCATTTTATTCAGCATGTCTAGTAGAAACCGTTCAAAGTAATATTGCTAGTGAAAAAACTGCATTTTATGATGTCTTTAAAGAAGGTTTCATTAGACTTCTTCAATGGAACTGTCCACAAAAAGGTACGCTATATAAATTAATCCATAATTTTTAAATACCAGTAACTTATCAATATCTTTAACAAAACATTAAGAGTTTGATAACATAATGCAAGAAAAATATTAAATAACTGTTAAAGTGTTATGTATACTTTAATAATATATATTAAAATACAGCATTAATAAATAACTAAGTATTCTATTTTAAAATTTTGTTAAATATCTGATTTGAATATCTTATAAAAGTGCTGAATGAAAAGTTTAGACCTTTTTTTTTACCTATTTACTTGTAAATGTTTTATAAAACCAATATATTTCTTATCTAAAATTACAATTTCTCATTAGTGAGTACTGATTAAATTTCTTTGGATTTTGATTTTCAATCAAGTCGATTACAATTGTTGTCAAAATGTTCTATTTTTTTTAAATTGTTTTTTTAATTGTTTATTGATAAACCTAAATTAGATCAGCTATTAATTTTTTTATCTGTATTTATTTAGGTCGAATGTTACCAGTTTGGATTATAGTTGTGCCTACAGTAACATATGGAGTTTTAAGATACATAACTAATATATTAGTTACTAAAAGTGTAAAACACTTATTAATTATGTATGAGCTACGAATCTGCAAGACTGAAGTTATTTCAAAAGATTCTGATTCTCCATCTTCTATTGATGAACGACTGGAAGCAGTTTCAGATTTAACAGCTTCTGCATTCAGTGATGCTGTTCTTTTTCCTTTGGAGTTAGTTATGCACCGTCTTTATTTGCAAGGGACAAGAACTATTATTGACAATTTAGATACCGGAACTTCTGTAATGCCGATTTTAACTGGTTATGAAGGGCCATTAGACTGTTTTGCGACAACTGTTGCACAAGAAGGGCGATTAGGTTTATTTAAGGGATTTGGAGCATTGTTACTTCAAACATCATTAATAGTAATTTTGTATAAAGTAGTGAAAATAAGCCTTGTAAAAGTGGTTGATGCTTATGCCTCTACATCATCAAATCCATCGCCACAGGCTGTAATTAATAAACCTAATAATTCAATTACTACTCAAGAGCAGTCCATTATACCAGATTTTAGACCTTTAATGCGATCCACTTCTTTTATGATGTAAATTTTTTTTAATTCTTATCACTTCAATAAATTTGTTATACTCACATTGTAGCACTTGTTTTAGTCATATAACTTTAAAAAAAACATGTGTCCTTTATATAATTTTAATAAATTAGAAACATTTAAATACAAAAGATTTGTTTTTATAAACTTATAACAACAGTTAACTGGAATAAAAATAAGACAATTGAAAACTGACTTTATGTAGGTTAGATATTGACCTGTTGAACAATATATACTATATACATTAAATTGATAGAAGAGTTTAAATAATACATATTTAGAAATAAATGTCAGGTAAAAGCAGAAATAAGACATTGAAATATTGAATCAACTTTGGGTGGCTAGTTTGGAGAAAAGGTAAAGGTGAGCAATGAGCATTAATTAAATACAATAAATTATAATCAAACAAACTTATAATATTATTTATTATATTTAATAAATGAGGTGAATAAAAGTGAGGAATATTTTACTAAAACATGAAAAAAGCTCCAATAAGACTAAGAAATTATATTCTCAATATTATACTACTACTTCACACTAAAGAAATTAGAACTAAAATACTATTATTTCAATAAGATATTTTAAAAATCAATTTATAAAGTTTAGCGGTGTATCAAAAAACACATACATATACATTTCTACTGTTATCATATGGGTTTACAAAAAAGTTTTTAAAATCATCTGTTTCTGCACATATCTAAAATAATAGAAATCAAATTTAGTTATTTCAGTAATTGTAGTTATTGAATTATAATTTATTACAATTAACACTAATGTACTCCACTTAGTACAATTTGTATTTATGACTTGCCACATACACGTACACTACCCTAATTGCCAAATCTGTTCTTTTTATAAAAAAAAATGAAAAAGTTTTTCCTTCGAAACATAGAAAAGAAGTTATTGAATTCAAATTAGTTTTCAAAATTGAAATCGGACTTCTAGAAGTATGTTTATTTTTCTTTTGCATATTGGTGTAAATGCACGCATTCGTCCTGATGCGAATTTAACATTTTTTACCCATCACAAAAAAAGTGCACAACACCACTAAAGAAATTTTCACTTCAATAAATTGACATTAGTAAATTCATTTAACTTAAGTTAGTAAGGAATAATTAAGCAATAACTAATATACATTTGTTTCATATTATACTAAATAAATGGTTTATTACTTCTAACAGTGGCATGCATACTAACTATTCCTCTTAATTTTTTTTTTTGTTCAATTTGCCATTTGTTACATATTAATATATTGTAGTTAAATAGTAGAAATTAAAAAAATACTAGAACTATTATAATTTATATACAAAAGAAAATGTATAGAAAAATCCAATGGAATAATACACTTGCAGTTTTTCTTGAATTTTCTAATTTTTCTTCCAGTAAAAACCTTATATCTACTAAACCGAACATTAAAAAATAAAAAATGTGATCAGGGTACTATTCTGCTTTACGCCTGTACATTAGGTGACGTGTAACGTGTTGATCAGTGGTCACTATCTAACAGGTGTGTTGAATTTGAATTCAATAATATGATATCTTGTATCATTGTATACATTGTCTATAAAAAACGATTTTGAGCGAAGATGGTCAGTCGATATTATAATATTTTTAAATAACAGAAAAATAACTAAAATCCATTATTCTCTGTTTACTTATCATATTTCTTCCAATTATGAACATAAAATAGGTATCTAACGAGACTATATTTATATAATTAATAGATTTTTTGGTTACACTGCCAAATACTTCTAAGAAACCTTGTTTTAAATTTACAATACTTAGCTTATAGCTATATCTAATATATTACATAATATAGTTTATATTTTAATAATACCATTTTTGGGAATTATTATTCTTAGCACATATTATAAACATTTTAATGCCTCAGAAACTACTCATTAGAAATTTGATTTAGATACCTACATGGCTACATCAACATTTTTAAGATTTTTGAAGACTTGAAAAATTTTTTCAGGTTGAAAATAGAGTTCTCAAATTCTTGTACAAACATAAAGTTGATATATTAACAAATATATTTGTAATTGATATGAGAATAAGGCAATTTTCTTACATAAAAAACCAAAAATTCAAAAAAAAGCTATCAAAATTAGTGGGCCCCTAATGCTGAAAATGTGAACAAAAAATTAATTTAGGTACGTGTTTACAACACATATTAACGGCTAGTTATTTATTTAGGTAAATATTGTATATTGTACATTGTATATTTGTATGGATATATTATATTCTATTAAATATATTTATTAATTGAATGAATCTTGTGTCTTGTTAACTGGTTTTCTAAAGGTCTGTTACCCTAGCACTCCCAAGTTTGAAACTGAATATCAAAATTATTCAGTATTATGTACTTCATTTTGTACAATTTTGTACACCTCCCCTAACACAAGAAAACATGATTTTCCCCATGTCTGTGTGGTGGTAAAATATGTATTGCTATAGGTAGGTACAACTGTACAAGTATTCACTGGAATCATATTTATTTTTCAAAATGAGTACCTACAATGTTAATTAAGTTATAAAATAAATTTTGAACTAAATATTAAAAACTTGTTGTTAATTTAATTGTTGTTATATTAAAAACAAAATTGTGCAAAATAAAGTATATAATACTGTACGAGTTAAATTTTTGAGGTAAATGACGTTTCGTTCCCGTAAAAAAAGCAAATCCACGGACGTTTCGTCCCCGTCTATTATTAAGATAGGACATTTGGCCCCCAGGAGTTTGATATTATTTACCTACTCATAGGACGTTTGGCCCCCGGTATTTTAATTTTTAAATCACCACATTAAAATTACTTTTTTTAATTTTAATTTTTAATTTTTCAATTATTTTTAACAAAACATACAATTTCAATATAATTTATATTAATATGTGGGGATGGCCACAAAATTTAAATTTGATTTAATAAAACAAAAATCATTCTAAAACAATACTTCACAAATAGTCCGGTGTTCCCTACCAACAACTTGTAATAAAATTCTAAATTTTACATAATACTGGATAATTTTGATATTCAGTTTCAAACTTGGCAGTGCTGGAGTAACGGTGCTGTTTTCTAATAATCTTTTTAATAGAACAAATGTGTATGTGTGGTTTGGATGTCTGCTCAAACCTAAATACATACTAAAATACTAAATAGTAAATAACATGTTTTACTTAATCTATATCTAATCTTAATGGACTTAATTGGCATGGTTAAAAGTTTTCAATTAATTATTATTAAACATTAATATTATTTACTATCTTTTGTATTATAGTTATTATTGGTATTTACTATTTTGTTTGTTCCGTGGTCTTTTTCCGTTTACCATAAGCCATGGTAACCACCACGGTCTTAAGACCGTGATAACCACTAACCAGTAGTCGGTAAATCTATTATCTTTAATCGTGTGCCAAACGGTGAGAAACGGGCGGACTCAGAAAAACATTGATAAGACCTTTCCATTCTGTAATCTATATAGTGTATATCTTAATTCTTTGTCCGTGGTGATAATTTATAATATTAGTATACTTTATCGACATATTACTAAATAATTGTTGCCGTGACAACTTTACTATATAGTAGAAGTTCAAAATCAAATTTTTACTATTTACCTTTATTATATCATACAAAAACATCAATTTATTTCAAATAAAATCGAAAACGATGGTTGAAGTTAACGAAGGGGTAAAAGTTCATGTATTATATTATTATTATTGTTTTATATATTAACGAATTTATGATAAATATATATTAATGCGTTGCACATAATTATCAATCATAATGTAACAAAATATGTTTTCTGAAATTAAATTAAAATGATCGATAATAATTTATTAGGCATAGTATAAAAAAAATGGTTTGTTAAAATAATTGTAACTCCTAAGTTCTGCCTATGATAGTATTATAGTAATCAAATGTAGTATGAGTATTCATAAATATTTTTTTTTTAGACCCTTTTTGTGGTAGATGAAGTGAGTGATATTATGAAGGACTCAATTGAACATTCAATTGGCAGTCAATTATACCAACAAAATATGGTAAATAAATGGACGGATTCTGTAGTTGAAAACTGCCTAACAAGACTTTGTAAGCTGGCCAAACCTTTTAAATATATAGGTAAGAAGAAATATTGTAATTGTTTGTTTTAAATTATTGGATTCAGAACCGGTAATTAAGGTATTTCGCCACCTGGTACAATATGTCCATATCTGTGGTCAAAATGACACCCCTAATTATACACTTAAAATTGCTGTACGTCCCACTTGCATGTGCTTAAAACCGGCCTTGATTTGACTTTTAACGTTTGTAATATGCGTTTATGCATTTTTTTTTTTGCAGTTACATGTGCTATCATGCAAAAAAACGGTGCTGGTTTTCATGCAGCAAGTTCGTGTTATTGGGATAACTTGACAGATGGTAGTTGTACTGTTAGATGGGAAAACAAAACTATGTATGTTATTGTATCAGTTTTTGGTCTAGCTATATGAGTAATCAAATTAAATTTCTGTACAAAAATACTTATATATTTACATCATTAAATAAAAAGTTATACGTTTTAAGTTTTCAATACATATATATGTGTGAAATAAGGAAATATTTTTAGTTTTGTCATATCACAATCAGTAAAATTATTTTAAATTTTTACGATACACCTTAATAAGAATACTAATATAGATTTAATTAATGTGATATAAATATATATGTTGGTTGATAAAACATTAATAACCATTTACTAGTGAAATAACTAAGTATCAATAAAAATTATTGTTTATAATATTATAGCTATTGAATAATTTGTATTTTAATTTTGATATTTATTTTATGTAAAGGTATAAAGATCAATCATGTAAAATTAACATTATTTATTATTAGCTGTATTTTAACAAAAAGTTTAAATGTAAAATGTATTATACTATTGTTGTTCTGGTAAACTGATAGTGATTTATTTTTTAAAAAAATGTATCTTATAACAATAAATAATTTGTTTTAATTTACTTATATACACATTTTTATCAACGTATCCATCATTTCAAACCCAAATATACTATGTAGATATGAAATGTCATTTTTTTTTTTTTTTAATTCTCATTTACTTGTAGTATTACAAAACTACCTTAAATTTGTAATACTTATTATTTGTGGGCCTACTTTTAAAAGCATCTTATCTGATTTTAAATATTTGACAAATTTACATTGAAATTATATTTAAATAGATATAAAATACCCAGTGTTGTGTTTATTTATTTTTAAATATAAAACATTGATTTATTATTTAATTTTTTTACATTTTTACTTTTCCATATTGTTTCATTTGACTTTATTAATTATACTTTTAAAACAACCAACCACATTTATTTACAATTCTGTAAAATTATTACGTTTATTTAACATATACTATTATAATATTATTAACACATTTACTATTTAAGTTGTTAACTGTGACATAGTCCGCAGACTATATGAACATGGCATAGGCTTCATAGATTTATAGTTCACTCTGAATATTTCCATATAATACATCATTGTTCAGTGTTTTTTTAGCGTAGAGCAGAGCTTATACAATGAGACTTAATATGCTAATAAATTTTATTTTTAGTTTATAAAATTTGTTTAAGAATCTTAGTTAACTAAGTGTTCTAAAAAAAAAAAAATGGTATTAAAATAATAGTATTTATTTGTAAGATTTCATTAACATTATTTTTACTATACACAAATAGGTAGCATAAAATATATATTTATATCAATATTAATAACATTAATAAATCAAATGAATATTATTATTGCTTTTGTTGTCTATCTTCATCTTTAATTAAACCTGGAACTCTATATAAAAAGTCTCCATTATCATCATAAAAACAATCATTGACTCTATACATATATCCTTTTTTCCAAACTTTTTTAGGTATTCGAATAGCAAGTGGATAATCGTTTATCGTATCAATAAATGCAGAAACTTCTTTGCGTGAAACTACGCTTGTATTCTCTTGTAAACTAGCTGTAACTTTTTCTATGTCAACACTTCTATCATTTGTTGGCAAAGTCCGTGGTGTAGTATACAATGAAAAAGATTCTTTTTGAGAATCACTTTTGAGTTGGTCTAATGTAAAATGTCTCTTACTGCTTTTAGTTGTTGTGTCATTTTCATAAATCAACTCAATGTTTGGTTTATCTTTATTTTCGATTTGAATTGGTTCATCAATTGGATTGGTGAGTTCACCAAGGTAACTAGTTATAATTTGTCCAAATTCCCGGGGCTTTAAATAATCTGCAGCTAGTTTAGGAATATGAGCTTCGGCTTCTGTAAAATAAGTTTATGTACTATTGTAAAATATAGCTAAAATTAATCTTCTGAAAGTAAATGAAAATATCTATTTATTTTCTTGCCAAAAACTGTAAGCTGTAACTAACATTTTTAACTTTAGTCTATAAGCTCCTTTGAACAAATATTTTATTTAGGTAATATATTTTATGTGAGTATGGACAATTTGAAAAACTGACGTCTAAGTGAAATATAAGAAACATCATTCCATGTGAAATTGCCTTACACCAATTCATGAAGTTCACCATAGCAAAATATTTGATTGCCTATATTATCCTTAAGAGGACGCTACTCATGCATTTGTCGTCTTCGTCTTACAAATGTACGACATAGCAAATTTTTAACAATACTTTTATTGGGGGGTGGTCATAGGACATATTAGTCTGCTACACTTCTATGTCTCGTAATAGACAATAATAATGATTATATAATTATTATTATTTTAAGCCAATATATTTGCCATTTTGAATAATAAAATTCTTATAGAAACAAGAATGCATTGTTTCAGGGTCATACTATTAATATGGAACATTAGTCATAAATCATTTTCAATAAAATTTATTAGATTTGAAACCGAAATAAATAAATATAAATAAATTATTATGTGTGTATGGGGGTATAGCTCTCATTGGTCTAGTGAAGATTTTTTGTTTACTTAATTACTTACGCTTTGGTGTAATTAACGTAGGTCGTCGTTCTGAAAATTTTCCTAAATGATTTTTTAGTTCATCAGATAAAATATCTTTAAACTGTCCATTACGAAAACGTTCCCAATTTTGCTGCACCAATTTATCATGCCTTAATATTTTTTGACCTTCATCCGATATCCATTTAGATTTCAATATTTTCTAAAAATTAAAATACAGTTTGTATAATCATTAATAAAAATATATGTATTTAAAAAATAAATATTTTTTGAAATGTGCCATTTTATAACAAAACAGATGTCCAGGTGGGTGCTACTCTGAAAACATATTGCATACGAGTCTGCAATGAAGTACCACATTTTATGTCTTTGTTGTCCTTGCTATCATATGTAGCACATACCTAGGTAATATTTATAGGGTAATTGATAAAAAAAAACGGCGTACCGTCCACGACCGACTTTTGCGACATTCGCTATATGCTCAAATGGTCAAAGTATCAAACACATCGAGCGTCGGTGCAGTCGCACCTAACTATCGTGAGATAAGTGCATATATCGAGTTTGAATCTCGTATGAGAAGAATTATATTTTCCAATTTTTTTCATAACGTAACGTTTTTTGATTTCGATTCTATGTGCCAAAGCAAAGACATAAAATGTCAAAAATTATATAATAAATTACTTACAACAATAACTTCTGGTGATGCTGGGAAGCATGTTGATAATGTTTGAGGAGTCCATTCTTTAGGTGATTTATCATGTAAACTTTTTATTTGTTGTTTTTCAAAGTATGTTAAAAAATTAGGCTGTACTATATTACTTTTGAAATACTTTCGTTTAATGTTCTGAAATGATTTAAATTGTTCTTGTTTTTTCATTTCTCTAAAATTAAAAAAAATCATTAAAAAATATATTTTTTTCTACTTATCCACAAAATTATATTTATTTCACAACAGTAATTTATAAACTGACTTAAGTAATTTATTATTCAATAAAGTTTGAAGTTATAAGATATTATTCAGTTTATAAATAAGACATAAATTATATTTACAATATTTATAGACTTAAGTTTTATTTACAATTAATTAAACCATAAGAGATTTAAAAAATGTAGCTTGTTGACTAATGCATTACTCACTAGCGAGTTTTTTGTTTCAATTTGATCTTACAAACAAAGAAATATGAAAAACCATTCTACAAAAGTATGAGTTTTTAATCGACCACGACATAAATTACTAAACTAAATATAATTTACTTCATATGCTGATCATATAACAAATGCGAATCCAGCATATCATTATCACCATCTTCGAGATCTTCAAATGTCACGTCAGATGCGTCTGGAGATTCTCCATCAAGGACCATGGCCAACATACGATTGCCCCCAGGGTTGCCTTTGACATTGTCGTTCTTCAACTGTCTGTTAGGTTTCGCCTTCACATTTCTGTACGTTCTGAACACAAATGACGGCTGGATGGCGATTTTAAAAAAACGTATTTTACTCGAAAACATCATGATATTGGTGATCTTGTCGTTGTTTTCAACGCTGTTCTGTCATCATTGAAAAAACACCAAATACACGCATGAACATTTGAGGATCAAAACAAGACCTGTTAAAGGATGTGATTACTACTCAAGGACTTATTCAATATTGACCAGGTATTCAAATCAAACCTCAGGATTTTCGAGTCTTGACATTGAGCATGGGAAGTGAAGAAGTGTCACGTGAGGCACAGAATACACCTAATACGTAGAGTGTCAAGTGAGGCTGTTGTCTACTTGTCTGTGGCCTGTTTCAACACTTTCAGGTGCCTTTAGGATATAAACTATAAAATATAAATCATACAATAATATTTCATACCCTAATAGCCAGGCGTGGAATTGGAAATCTGGAATGGTAGAATATAATTGCTATTAAATAATTAATTGTGAGCATGGTATAAGGAAAAGGAATAATGAGCACGGACTAATACCACGATTTAAGATAGTACTATCTTAAATCGTGGTAGTAACTCATGATAAGACTTTTTTCGCGGGAAATCATCAATTTAATATTTAGACATAATAATATTTTACAAGGTCTTTGGCTATAGTTGAGAAACTGTTGTTTTCGTGGTTTTAAGAGAAAAAATTGCGCTAACGATGACGTTGCTAACTCAAAAACGAAAAAAAGTGAGTTACGACACTCTTCGTTAGGGGCGTCGTATTACAAATAATCTATGGCAAATGACAATTGTCTGAGACGAACAGCGATTCCAATACGTACCAACATATTTCATTCCACTCTGGTTATTAAGCTAGCCGCTAGGTACCTATTTTTATAAATGTCATTAATCTCAATTCTCAATACTTCCAGTCTGAACTTTTGGATCGGAGATATGAAGAAGTGCGGATTTTCCTTGTCGGAGATGCACAGCTCTGACACTAGACAATATTATACACTCGAAGGGAACGCGTTTCACTGTAAGAATAAATAGGTAATTACGTAAATTTTGTCCTTTTACTCTTTTGACGCGGTAGACCTAATGCAAATATTTATTGTCAGACAAACTTATATACCCGCCAGACGTAGAATAGTTTTAAAAATCCAGTTGTTTTTAGGTGCACAAAAATTAGGATATTATGAAAATACTTTAAATTATAATACTCTACCTACAGCTAATTCATTGTTATAGTAGAATATTTTTTAAAATTTAAAACCAATGATTTTGCAATGCTTTTATAAGTAGGAAGGTAGGTGGTATTTATACCTACCTATTAAAATAGAAAATGTATAATGATTAATGTTATTTAATATGATTTGTAAGTAGGTACATAGCAGTTTATACCTACCACTCGCTGACGATTATTTTTGTCTTATACGTCTCTTCTTCTTCGTAATTCCGTTCCGTCACGATAGTTTTAGTTTTCGTTAAATAGATCCACCACTATATGTCCGTATTATGCATAGTGAATTATGTGTCTCATGGCACATAGTTTAACATATCTTATGTAAACATAATGTTCTATCCATACGGGTTACGGTCATTAAACATTTGGGTTTTAAGAGAACACCTCAAACGCATTTTTTTTTTTTTTGGGGGGGGGGGGGGGTGGGTTCGCGGGATATACCTATAGGACATTTCTTTAAATTTTCACACTTCACACTACTTGATATTGTGATATATTGGTACCTAGGTTAAGTTTCTGTTTCATAATAAATCGATAGGTTACCTAGGTATATCACATTCTTAATTTAAATTCCGGTAATCGAGTATTGGACAGTACCTACGTAACTTATAATTCGTATCGTAATTTAATTACTAAAGAAATAAAATTTCCCTAACATGTCTAGGGCCACCGGCAGGAGAAATGCATTATATAGAATGTCTATAAACTTGACGTCTAGTATATGGTTGAAATTGGCATGCGACCAAAGGGGCTTGATCTGGAAAATTTAAATGATTCAATAAGGTTCATCTCATTATTTGAATTAAAATTATTTTTAAGCGATTGTTGTGAAAATAAATTTTTAATTATTTCATTCAACACGCTCATCTTAGTTTCTAGTACCTTTAGATTTCCCACGAAATTCATACCGATCATCTCAGAGCTTTTATATTCAAAACCATAAAAACATGCATTTTTATCTTATTTCAATCTTTTTCATCGATTTCACTTTTCCAGAACAACCCCCCTGAAAAAGAAAACCAGAATATATTTAGATCGCAAAATTTTCTGTAAAGAATATATGATATTTTATCAATAGACCATATTATATAGGATGTAACAGAAAGAAATGACAAAAAAAAATTTATGCTACTTAAAACGCGTGACAAAATTGTTAATTATTATGTGATAAGTAAATAATTAAGAAATATACTAATGTCAGCAAATTCCCAAAAATGATATTTTTAAAAAGTTATTACGTTCCAAATAATTTAATAAACAAATTAAAGACATTTAAAAAATTCTAAAAAATAAACTACTTGACTTATATACATTTTTTTAGCATAAATTGTTATTATAATCAGATTCACAAATTGGCTATTTTGAATTATCTAAACAATTTAAAATCAAATTTTAAATTTTTTATTTTCAGTAATAAAAAATAAAAATAATTTTTTTGTATATTAGACGTGTAGCGTGAGTGACAATAAATTATTAAAAAAAAAAACTTTAAAATTTTGTGTATAGCAAAAGTATTATGGCATTTCTCAGATCTTGGTTGGACATACTGTATATACTGAGGATAAGCTCTATGTATTTATCATATTATAATATATTTGTGTCATCTGTGGCAATCGCCAATTGTCGACATTCGGCGAGACGATTCACTATTCTCATAATTATTGCAGTGAACAAAAAAATAAAATAAGCCAACAATTGACGGACAGTTCGTTAAGCAGTATAATATTATAAAATAACACGAACTTCCACATTTTGTAACGTTTAGGTTATTTTCATAAAATATTTCCATACTTTCTAGTTTTCAATTCGGAGCGAGATGTAGACGGATGAAGATAACTGTTTCTTCGGCAGCGTGTGCTGCAGTACAGCTAGGTTTCACCGGAAGAGTCAATGTTTACGCGTAAGTTTTGTTTTCATATTATTTTGGGGCTTAAATTTAATTTTTAGAATTCAATTAATATTTATTGTCACGAAAAATCTGTTAATTCGGTTACGTAGAAGCGTATACGTTACTACCTACCAAGGCGCAATGTATAATAAATAATAAATTATACGCCAGTTCGAACGAATCCAAACGCTGTTTTCGTTTTAAATTTACCACGACCGGTTTAATACGCGTACCTTATTTGCCTATACTATTCGCCGGGTAACATCTTAGGTTTGCGCGAAGTACTTATTTATAACAATATAATTTTATAATCTTTATATTTTGCATACATTATACACCCAATTTATTAATATTTACACCAATTTAGTATTTTACCATAATTATTATTTTAGATTATAATATTATATGATGGTATAGGTATGCTGAAATATTTAATACCATAACCATTTATTACTGGTACATTTTTTTTCCCAAACCTGAAGTTTAATTTAAGCATTGAGGGTATGTCACTTAACATACTTAACTTTTATTTTTCCACTTAATATCTATATCATTGGCACCTACGTATACTGCTGCACACCTAAAATACAAAAGTTTCAAGGAGTACCTATAGTCAACTGTCAACTGTCTATCCTGACCACCCATGTGGACGCTTATGAATACCTAATATAATTATATACTCTGTATCTATTTTAATAGTGTAAAATGAACATGGGTGTTACGATTATTTTAATTTTTGTTTATTTTTCACATAAAGGTACATTACATAATTGTAATGCATTGTAATCCTATTTATCTCTTTTTACTTTAACACAATGCTTCAAAGTTTTTATTTAGTTAATTGGTATAATATTTGTAAATTATTGAATTTAACTACACCTACTATAATTAATAATAGTAATAAATCCGTGTATAAACTATTAAAATAAAAATTAAAAAAATATCAAAGAGCACAATATTTTGCCGATAGTCGAGTTCTAGTTGATAACTGACTTGTGAATGAATTTAATTTTCGTTAGTATAAAACTAATAAATCTTGAATACAACATTTTAAAAGGTGGGTAAGTGGATGTCGCTCTGCTATACAGTAGGTTACAAGTGGGTCACTGTAATGGATGGTGTTAAATTTGAATTCAATGATATAATATCACTGTATAAGAAAAACGATTCTGAGCGAAAACGGTCAGTCAGACTATGATGTTACTGTATAGTATTTTTGATGATATTATTGTGCATAAAGTAATTTATATATAACCTATTTACGTGGAGCCTTGTTATCAATTTTCAATCTTAGCTATAAAAGTTGAACATTTTATAATTTTTAAGTACAAAATAATTATTAAATTATAAATTTTATAAATTTTGTTGAAATTCGAACTTAAAATCCTTACAAAAAAAAAAATTGTGCCTATGTATTTTTAATATTTTTCAACTGCTATTGTAACAATATATCAGGAGCCTTGCATTAAATTTTCACGCTTTTTTACCCAAGTTTTCAAAGTTTTCAAAATCGTATGTTATATAGAAAATGCTAATATAAACATTCAGTGAAATTTTCAAGTATCTACAGTCATTCGTTTTTTAATTACAATAAAATAAGAAAATCGTTACATGAGAAATCGAGTGAATATCAAATGTTGTAAAATATGAAATTCAAACACTCATAACAATTAATTTGATTGCTTGTAGACATTTTTTTTTTTGATAAAGTAGGTAAACACTTATGGGTAATATGTATTACATTTTCAAATCTTAGATTTAAAAAGAAAAATTTTATGAATTCTCAACTGAAAATAATTTGCTAATTTTCGTGATTTTTCCGTATTTTGTCAAGATTTGAACTTTAAATGCTTAAAATAAAAACTGTGACTAAGGATTTTTAATTTGTTCATCTGCCTTTGAAACAATAACCTAGGAGCCTTCTATTAATTTTCAAGCTTTTTTACTCAACAGTTAAAATTTATTGATATTATAGAAAAAAAAACTAAATAATTGAAAACTGGCAATGTCCGTAAACAGCTCAAAAAGAGTCAAATTATTTTCAAAATTTTATCGTGTATATAAATAAAAATATAAATAACCAGTGAAAATTTCATGTATCTACGGTCATTTGTTTTAAAGTTACAACAAAAACCAAATTCAATTTTGTGAAAAAATCGATTTTGCGTAAAAAGTCCCGTTTTTTCTTAATTTTTCTTTTGTTTTTCTTGGCGCTTTTGAAAATTACTGGGAATTTTAAATTATGACCTCCTCAATGCACCAACGATATTCACTTTCCAATCGAAAAGATACTGAATTGAAAATCGAAGCATTATTTTTCGACTACTTATCGTGTACACAGACACAAAAAAAAAATAAAAAAAAAATTTTAAAAACACACATCATTTAAAATCAATACATTCATCGTTCCACTCAGAATCTAAAATACTAACTCTGTACCTATAATAAAAATCAATATTATTTATTGGTAGGTTTATATAATATCTACAACGCAAGGGTTATATTTCTTATTTTTCGGTAGATTTTTTTTTATTATTGTTAATCGATCAGGGGATGTATTGCCTGAAAATTTTCAATTTTTGTATTGTAATTATACTGGTATTACACTCTTCCGGCTATCAATAAAGTCGTGATAAAAAATTAGAAAATTGGTTAGGTATGATATTTTTTTAAATAATTCTTTCGAGTAGGGAATTCGTTCAATGATATTTAAATATTTTCACCGATAATCAAGTCCGATGACTTGTAGGTAACTAGAGACCGAGTGAATAGGAATTGGGAAGTGTGTGATATGGCGAAGATAAGGAAATGGGTCAACAGGATTTCAGAATGTTTGGTGTATGAAAGATGAAAAAGAAATGTAAGGTTAGGGTAGGTATACAGATATGAAAATAATAAGTTAGGTGTTAAGGTACAAAAGAGGATAGAATAAGGAATTAATTAATTAAGGGTAGTGTACATATTGTAGTGAAAACAAGAGAAAATAGGTTTAGGTGATTCGGTTACCGTATGATAAGAGAAAGTGGAGAGTGGCTATAGAAGTTAATTTAGGGGGGAAATGAGGGGCGAGAAGACTAGCTGAAGAAAAGATGGATAGACAGAATACCGTTCATATGGAGGTGTGGAATTAGAGTGGCTGAACCTGTATATAGCTGTGAGAGGCGGGGAAGAAAAGTGTAAAGGTAGAATTTATGTAATAATGTCGAATATGTAGGAAATGATCTTGAATTGCAAAGGTCACTTGACTCTTTGGCTGAAACTATACCGTTATCGGTTGATATAGGTTTACAACCTTGACTTATAGGATAGAATAAAAAGATCTGTTGCTGGTTGGGATGTCAGCGCAATATTTGTTTTCTATCTTTGACCCACGCGTAGCATACCAAATGTGCGATTAAGAAACCACTAAAATGATTGTGCGTGGGCCAGAGAGAGAAATAAATGGTGCGCTAAAAATAGGACATCCTCTTAAGTGTTATCAAGTTGAAGAAGCAGTTGATTGTTGAAAATTTGACATTTAACATAAACTGTGGTAGGTATTATGATTGGAAGTAAAAGTAATTAGCAGGGCTGTGAATTTAATCTAATGTAAAAGTGTTAAATATTTGCCTGCATGTATGCACTAAAAACAGGAAATATATATGCACTGAAATATTCAAAAATATGCACTTAAAATTCAAAAAAATACTGAATGAAAACGTTCTTATTAAAAATTTTTAAATTAATAAATAATAATTCAAATTGGTTTACAAAAAAAAAATTCTTTATTTACACACTTGGTAGTAATATATAAAAACATTTTAAGAAAATAAGCATAAATACGAAGAAATTATGAAAACATGCAATTATGTATGAACTAACCCAAAAAAATAATATGTAAAATAAGATTTTGGCCGAATCCATTTTTTATATGGTCACGGTGTAGCAAAAAAGCATGTAAATGCATTTAATTCACAGCCCTGGTAATAAGTAATGATTTATCTGTAGTGGAAACCGGGGTACTGTGAGACGCATATTGGTAACGGTGTTGTAATAATAGGGATCTCCCAAAAAAATACGTACTAATAGTTCAAACAATCATAAAAGCCAACTGTAATAAATATTAATTTATGAAAAAGTATTTTAAAAAGCTTATTATTATAATGAAACAAAACTATGAATTATGGACCGTAACATAATATAGGTATTTCTATATTTTTAGCTCCATAATTTCTGTTAAAATATAGGGAAATGTATAAGTACCGTAAAAGTGCTAAATTTGAGCTATTACTTATAATATTATATCATAACAAATTATCGTAGAAGTTTAGATAATGTTATTCCACATACCCATTATCTATTATAGTTTAATTTAACTACAACATTCTAGTAGAGTCTGAAAATATTTGGTTCCACGACTCTGATCATACAAACTTTAAATACTAAACTACGGGACTGAAATTAGTTTATATAGATCTAAATAGTCCAAAACATATATTGCTTCAAAATATAAAAATAAGTGTCTTTATTGTTGTAGGTAGGTAACTATCAAAAAAAATCATACTTGACATCTATGTATAATATACGTATATTGTAATAAATGTTCAAATGTTTATTATAGTACATTATAAAATAAAACTAAATTAAATATATACATTATAACAGGTGTTCAAATGTACATTTCACACTACATATTTTGTTATTTCACACAGTCTCTCTTCAATTTCAAATTTTTCTTCAAATTATCCCAAATTATCTACAAAATATAAATGTTTAGTAAATTGGAAGACTTGATCAAGTATTTAATCTTTATCTCAAGAGATGCGCCGGATCGCCACATTACCATATCGAGGGCCATGGTGCAAGTGCCGTCCATAAATATCATAACATATATTATAATGGTTTGCGCCTGTACCGATCCTACAAGTTGGCGATTGTCGCAACGACTCGCGATTGTGCTGGGAACAGGAGCTGAAAGAGTTACCCAAAAATATATAATTGCAAATAATAAATGCCTGTATGTAATTTGCTTTGTTCGAGACACCAAATATAAACAATATATTATTATATTAAACACAATCGGCGGTTATAGTACCGAACAAAAGGCGCCCCAACAAATAACATAATAATACAATTAAG
The DNA here is from genome assembly GCA_008086715.1 of Sitobion miscanthi. Classification (NCBI taxonomy): domain Eukaryota; kingdom Metazoa; phylum Arthropoda; class Insecta; order Hemiptera; family Aphididae; genus Sitobion; species Sitobion miscanthi. Next base: position 35,153,168 of record CM017802.1, read on the forward strand.
TGTGACAATACAAAATATATGTAAAAACCTGGTCCGGTGTCGTTGCGATGGCCGTGTGTTTCCTAATCGACTACGGCGACACACACTGGTTGGCGGCGGCACACAATATTAGGCGGCACGCAACGGCTAGCGACGGCACACAATCGGTGGCACGGCTTCGACGGCGGCATGGCAATGGTCAACGGTACAACAAACGGCGCATTCAGCGACAGCCACATCACGAGGGTTTTGGTGTCACGTAATATTAGTGGCGGCACGGCACTGGTCAGGTGGTAATAAAACCACCGTGGACATAATGTTATGCCACTCATTTCTTTCCGGTGGACAATTATTTGCCGCACTGCATACCTTGGTATCGGGCCTATCCCGGGTCCCGCAGACGTGGAACGAATCGAAGTACAAAATACAATGAGGTGGGACACAACAACGAGAGCGATTGACGACCAAGGTGCCGTGAAACACACGAGACCGACGCTACATGGTACATGGTACGTTCGCGAATGGACGTGACAGGGCGTCGCGGTCGACCACCTCCGTCGAAAACTACATATGGAAACGAATTGTTTGGAGGTACATACGATACCCATGCTACACAACCTACAACAAGGACCAACGGGTCACAATTACGCAAACTAAAAGCTGCAGTCGTACGGTGCATAATATGATCCACAGCGCGCAACTAGCGGTCACAATTATAAGTGCACGTAATCAATTCGTTGATGATAATATCAACAATCATAGGCGTAACTAGCCCTTTATAATAGGGGGGGGGGCTGGAGTCCCAAAAGTTTTGAGGTACCAGTGGAAACATAATTGCCCCACGGCCCACACAAATATAAGTTTTAATTTGTATGAATTATCTAAAAAAACTTTAAATTTAGAATAATTAATAATGCATAAAAATTCTTTGTTTTACCTGAATTACATAAAACTATAAAATATATATTATACCATTTATACTTAATGGCTAATGTAATAATTAATAATAATATTTTAAATCAAAAATTGTTTGTATATACAGTATACTTCTTTATTCTGACATTTTTAAACATAAATTATAACTTTATTTTCAGTTAATAACAGTAAATAAAATATACACAATAGATAATAGTCTATACCTAAGTAAAATATTTATAATAAAATAGTTTCATTGTTTTTTTCAAATAATCGACAGCAAAAGCAATATACAGCATCTTGTTTGACACTGTATTCCAACCAAGTATATAACTTAAAAAAATTGGACGAAAATGATCTATTCTATTTACCAAATATTGTTTTTGGATAATCCTAATAAGTGATAATATTAAAAAATATAATATTAATTTAAAATCTTGCATAAATTATTTAATTACTTATTTTATTTTGTCATGATAATATTACCTAATGACATTTTAACTATTTATTTAAAACATTACCTTAAGTATGGGCTGGCATGGACCCGAAATCAAATCTCCTAAATCATCCAATTGAGAATCCATTTTTAAGTTGTAAGTTTTCTTTATTTTTATATTTATTGTCTTTTTAATAAGAAATTATAATTACTAAATTAATTTCGTAAACTCGAAAAATTCGTTCAAATCCTTAGTAATAAAGAATAATTGTACTCCAAAAAATTTGGAGGGACTATAAGAAATTCTGAGGGGACTGAAGCCCCCCCCCCCAAGCCCCCCTAGTTACGCCTATTTCAACAATACACGCGATACACGACGACAGAAAGTTGGGGAGGTCATACATCAGGGACACGATAGAAATGAGTCGTCCCATTCCGACGGATTTCCGTGTACATTATTTTTTTTTTTTAGCGATAGAAAACAAAATATTTGAAAAAAATCAATACGTAATGGTACGAATAATGATTGATGACCAAATAGTAATACATAATATAAATCAGTGTAGAACACTGTTAACATAAACACATGTGAAACACAATACAAAGCAGCTATGCTGCAGGGTGCTAATCAGTATAATACACCCAAAACGTCATCACCTGTCCTATAATATTACATGAAGAAGTGCAAGCAATACACTAATAGATTATAATTGAAAAAACATTCAATGAACATAATATGGTTCATGTAATAAAAAATTGATGAATACAAAACAATATATGTTATAACTAAGAATACCAAGTACAGAATAATAAGACAAAAAAATAATAAAATATATAGTGAGGTCTTCCCGGTCGAGGACGGCCGGGGAGCGGTTAAGCCACCTCGAGAGCTTCGGCTTCCGAAGCGCAGCTTTGAGGGCGTATGCCGAAACTGCGGTGGCGCAAAAACGCGAATATATGTTTGAACATACTCCCCCCGTGAGGCTCTGCCTAACATGCAGTGACGTAGAACCGGACGCATGACGTAGCAGGGGATGAAAGTCCGATGTAGATGGATGTATGAAATCGATAGTTACTGGTCACATATGCGCCTTACCTGTGGTGTACATAATTTTTTTTTTTTAACGATAGCAACACAATATTTGAAAAAAATCAATACGTAATGGTACGAATAATGATTGATGACCAAATAGTAATACATAATATAAATCAGTGTAAGAACACATGTTAACAATAAACACATGTGAAAAACAATACAAAGCAGCAATGCTGCAGGGTGCTAATCAGTATACATACGCCAAAACGTCATCACCTGTCCTCATAATATTACATGAAGAAGTGCATAGCAATACACTAATAGATTATAATTGAAAAAACATATCAATGAACATAATATGGTTCATGTAATAAAAAATTGATGAATACAAAACCAATATATAGTTATAACTAATAATACCAAGTACAGAATAATAAAACAAAAAAATTATAAAATTATATAGTGAGGTCTTCCCCGTCGAGGACGGGCGGGGGGAGGGTTTAAGCCACCTCGATGAGCTTCGGCATCCGAAAGCGCAGCTTTGAGGGCGTATGCCGAAACTGCGGTGGCGCAAAAACGCGTCCATATGTTTGAACATACTCCCCCCGTGAGGCTCTGCCTCACATGCAGTGACGTAGAACCGGACGCATGACGTAGCAGGGGATGAAAGTTCCGATGTAGATGGATGATGTATGAAATCGATAGTTGCTGGTCACATAGCGCCTTACCTGTGGTGTACATAATTTTTTTTTTTTAAATCGATAGAAAACAAAATATTTGAAAAAAAACAATAAGTAATGGTACGAATAATGATTGATGACCAAATAGTATATACATAATATAAATCAGTGTAAGAACACATGTAACAATAAACCAATGTGAAAAACAATACAAGCAGCAATGCTGCAGGGTGCTAATCAGTATACATACGCCAAAACGTCATCACCTGTCTCATAATATTACATGACGAAGTGCATAGCAATACACTAATAGATTATAATTGAAAAAACAACATATCAATGAAAATAATATGGTTCATGTAATAAAAAATTGATGAATACAAAAACCAATATATAGTTATAAATAATAATACCAAGTACAGAATAATAAAACAAAAAAATTATAAAATTATATAGTGAGGTCTTCCCTGGTTGAGGACGGCCGGGGAGCGGTTAAGCCACCTCGAGAGCTTCGGCTTCCGAAGCGCAGCTTTGAGGGCGTATGCCGAAACTGCGGTGGCGCAAAAACGCGAATATATGTTTGAACATACTCCCCCCGTGAGGCTCTGCCTAACATGCAGTGACGTAGAACCGGACGCATGACGTAGCAGGGGATGAAAGTCCGATGTAGATGGATGTATGAAATCGATAGTTACTGGTCACATATGCGCCTTACCTGTGGTGTACATAATTTTTTTTTTTTAACGATATAGAAAACAAAATATTTGAAAAAAATCAATACGTAATGGTACGATATAATGCTGATGACCAAATAGTAATACATAATATAAATCAGTGTAAGAACACATGTTAACAATAAAACACACTGTGAAAACAATACAAAGCAGCAATGCTGCAGGGTGCTAATCAGTATACATACGCCAAAACGTCATCACCTGTCCTCATAATATTACATGAGACAGGTGCATAGCAATACACTATAGATTTATAATTAAAAAAAAATCATGAACATAATATGAGTTCAGTAATAAAAAATTGATGAATACAAAACCAATATATAGTTATAACAATAAACCAAGTCAGAATAATTAACAAAAAACTAATAAATTAATATAGTGAGGCTTCCCTGGTTGAGGACGGCCGGGGAGCGGTTAAGCCACCTCGAGAGCTTCAGCATCCAAAGCGCGCTTTGAGGGCGTATGCCGAAACTGCGGTGGCGCGAAAACGCGAATATATGTTTGAACATATTTCCCCGTGGAACTCTGCCTCACATGCAGTGACGTAGACCGGAAGCATGACGTAGTCAGGGGATGAACAGTCCGATGTAGATGGATGTATGAAATCGATAGTTGCTGGTCACATATGCGCTTACCTGTGGTGTACATAATTTTTTTTTTTTAACGATAGAAAACAAAAAATTATTTGAAAAAAATCAATACGTTAATGGTACGAATAATGATTGATGACCAAATAGTAATACATAATATAAATCAGTGTAAGAACACATGTTAACAAAAACACATGTGAAAAACAATACAATACAAGCAGCAATGCTGCAGGGTGCTAATCAGTATACATACGCCAAACGTCATCACCTGTCCTCATAATATTACATGAAGAAGTGCATAGCAATACACTAATAGATTATAATTAAAAAAACAACCTCAATGAACATAATATGGTTCCTGTAATAAAAAATTGATGAATACAAAACCCAATATAGGTTATAACTAATAATACCAAGTACAGAGTAAAATAAAAAAAAAATAATAAAGTCATAGTGGGTCTTCCCCGGCGAGAGGCCGGCCGGGGAGCGGTTAACCACCTCGAGAGCTTCGGCTTCCGAAGCGCAGCTTGGAGGGCGTATGCCGAAACTGCGAGCGCAAAAACGCGTCCATATGTTTGAACATACTCCCCCGTGAGGCTCTCTCACATGCAGTGACGTAGAACCGACGCATGACGTAGCAGGGGATGAAAGCCCGATGTAGATGGATGTATGAAATCGATAGTTGCTGGTCACATATGCGCCTTACCTGTGGTGTACATAATTTTTTTTTAATTTAACGATAGAAAACAAAATATTTGAAAAAAATCAATACGTAATGGTACGAATAATGATCGATGACCAAATAGTAATACATAATATAAATCAGTGTAAAAACACATGTTAACAATATACACATGTGAAACACCATACGAAGCAGATATGCTGCAGGTCCCGTGCTAATACTAATCAGCTTATACATACGCCAAAATGTCATCAACGTCCTCATAATATTACATGACAAGTGCATAGCAATACATAATAGATTATAATTGAAAAAACAAATCAATGAAAATAATATGGTTCATGTAATAAAAAATGATGAATACAAAAACCAATATATAGTTATAACTAATAATCCCAAGTATACAGATAATAAACAAAAAATAATAAAATTTATTATAGTGAGTCTTCCCAGGGTCGAGGACGGCCGGGGAGCGTTAAAGCCACCTCGAGAGCTTCGGCTTCTGAAGCGCAGCTTTGAGGGCGTATGGCCCAACTGTGGGTGGCGCTAAAACGCGTCCGTGTTCGAACAATATTAGGAATACAAACTTAATAATTCCACTACTGTAAATATCATAAAAAAATATTACGAAATGTACTAGACTATATTATATTATGATTGTATTAGTTACAAACTCTTGAATATTGAGTTATGTTGAGGATTTAAATTAATTCTTAAAAGGAAATGCCTCAAGGTTGCCTCAGTAGGTTGAGGGGACTGTAGTAAAAGTGCCGTCCACCAATAAAGTACCGGAACAAAAAAAACGATTACTTCAAATATAGAGGTACTTATATAATATATTTTATACAAAGTATATTGTGTTAGTCACCGTCTTGTGTAAATGATATTGTTCTTAGTTTGGCCCAATCTAATTATACAAAATATTTAAAATATAATGAAATCACAAATATTAATACAATAGAAGAGACTGTGATGATTTACAAATTGTATTAAATTAACGTTTTGCATAGAGAATATGAAGGTTGGGCGGGCGTTTCATATCAGAGGTGGGGGACAGGGCGGGATTTCAAAATGATGAATTGAAATATTTGTATAGCATGAATTAAGGTGTCAACAATCAAAGGATCAACTTGATAATCAAACACTAAGTTTGGCAACCTGCAACTCAGGATCTTTTTATTTAAAGTGTCCTAATAAGTCATAAGAAGGTTAGTTAGGTAAACTTATGGGTTAGTTGAAGCTATGGTGATGATAGACGATTTATTATCACTGGTCGTGAGCTTGCGATGATCTTTTCTACTAACTATCAAGGTATTCGATATTGTAAACTTAACAATGAAAAGAAAATATTTAAATATTATTAATTTGGTTAGGTAGGTTAGGTTATGGTAGGACAGGAAATAGCCGTAACTAATTATTATAGTTTTTAACACGTATTAAAGGACTGTCAGCTAGAGTTGTTACCAGTACCAGTTATTAAAAAATTAAATACAGCCAATATTAATTAATGGTGTTTTTACTATAACGAATTATAAAATATAACAAAATGTTATTTTATTAGGATTTTATGAGGTTTATAAATATGGGTTTTTTGTAAATAGAAAAATGATAAAATCAATATGTTTTAATTTTTTTAAATATAGTTTGTGTTTTTTTAAAAATCCTATTGTCGAAGAATTCTCAAGGTTTTCTTCCAAATTTTTACATCTTACTAAATAACCCAATTACAAAGACTATAACAGATATCTGACTATGTTTTTATTGCATTTAGACTTTATAGTTTGTAATTTAAGTTGACTGAAACCCAGCCAAACAAAATATTATTTTAAATTAAACATTATTTTATATCTTTCATAAATTACAATCACATAGTAGAGTCTGTGCAGCACCTTTTTCTCATATAATTTTTTTGCATCCTTAATAGATTAAATTCATTTTTATACATTTTCTAATACATATATTATGGTGATAACCTTCTGATAATAATAACTGTTCGTATTAATATAATGTAAACAATACCTAGTTTTTGGATTGTAGTTAATATGTATTGTAGTATTTAGCTTCCAGCGTATTCTTTTGTTTAGTGTTATTTCATCAAGGTTTTCTCAACAACTTTTTTTCAATTCATTGAACTCTAGTAGATTATTTTGTATAAATATTTTTTCAACATTAACTGGCTATACTTAGGAGTACACTGAGTACCTGTGTACTTACTATATAAATTAAAAATAGGTTGGTTATGTTCTCTCACGTTCCCCATTCAATATATTTTTTTATATATTTAACTATTTTGATTTTATTATATTTATCTTTTTTAAAAACATTTAAAACCTGGTGGTGCCATTTAACTTCTTTTTTTAACTTTTCATTTGCTTCTTAAAAAGCGTTTGCCAGTTGGTTCCCACGTTAGGTTAGGTTCAGTTGATTTTTAATATGAATCTATTCAAATTTGTTAACTTTCAGAGAATACTAAATGATTAATATTATCTAATTTGTGTTAGCTTTATGATGTTATTTGCCTACAGGCTTCCATGCTCCCCCCCAAAAATTTGTTTTACTGTAATTTAATTCATATTTATCATTTTATATAGATTTTTTAAACACTACCAAGCCGGTGCCATTTAAATATTTTTTTAAATTTTTTTTTTTTTGTAATGTAACTCTAGTTGAATTTTTTATATTGACTTGAATATTGATAACCTGGTGCCATACGAAAAATCCTTCTTTAATGAACTAAATATTTTGAATAGTTTTTCTGTTTAATATTTTTGAAAATTTTGTTTGAACTTTGTAATGTGTATCCCCACAATAGAATTTTATTTAAATTTTTTTTTGTTTTCTAAAATGCTTTTGCCTGCGGGCGCCAAAACCCTCTTTCCAATTTTTTTTTAGTAATGTAACTCTAGTTGAATTTTTTTTGTATTGACTTGTATATTCATAATTTGGTGCCATACGAAAAATCCTTCTTTAATGAATTAAATATTTTGAATAGTTTTTTTCTGTTTAATATTCTTGAAATTTTAGTTTGAAGTTTGTAATGTGTTTTCCCACAGTAGAATTTTATTTAAATTTTTTTTTGTTTTCTAAAATGCTTTTGCCTGCGGGCGCCAACACCCTCCTTCAAGTTTTTTTTTTGTAATGTAACTCTAGTTGAATTTTTTTTGTATTGACTTGAATATTGATAATTTGGTGCCATACGAAAAATCCTTATTTAATGAATTAAATATTGTGACTAGTTTTCTCTGTATAATATTCTTGAAATTTTTGTTTGGAGTTTGTAAAGTGTTTTCCCACTATAGAATTTTATTTAAATTTTTTTTTGTTTTCTAAAATGCTTTTGCCTGCGGGCGCCAACACCCTCTTTCCAATTTTTTTTTAGTAATGTAACTCTAGTTGAAGTTTTTTTGTATTGACTTGTATATTGATAATTTGGTGCCATACGAAAAATCCTTATTTAATGAATTAAATATTTTGAATAGTTTTTTTCTGTTTAATATTCTTGAAATTTTAGTTTGAAGTTTGTAATGTGTTTTCCCACAGTAGAATTTTATTTAAATTTTTTTTTGTTTTCTAAAATGCTTTTGCCTGCGGGCGCCAACACCCTCTTTCCAATTTTTTTTTAGTAATGTAACTCTAGTTAAATTTTTTTCGTATTGACTTGAATATTAATAATTTGGTGCAATACGAAAAATCCTTCTTTAATGAACTAAATATTTCGAATAGTTTTCTCTGTTTAATAATCTTAAAACTTTTGTTTGGAGTTTGTAATGTGTTTTCCCACAGTAGAATTTTATTTAAATTTTTTTTTGTTTTCTAAAATGGTTTGGTCTGCGGGCGCCAACACCCTCTTTCCAATTTTTTTTTAGTAATGTAACTCTTGTTGAATTTTTTTTGTATTGACTTGAATATTGATAAGTTGGTGCCATACGAAAAATCCTTCTGTAATGAACTAAATATTTCGGATAGTTTTTTCTGTTTAATATTCTTGAAATTTTAGTTTGAAGTTTGTAATGTGTTTTCCCACAGTAGAATTTTATTTAAATTTTTTTTTGTTTTCTAAAATGCTTTTGCCTGCGGGCGCCAACACCGTCTTTCCAATTTTTTTTTAGTAATGTAACTCTAGTTGAATTTTTTTTGTATTGACTTGTATATTGATAATTTGGTGCCATACGAAAAGTCCTTCTGTAATGAACTAAATATTTCGAATAGTTTTCTCTGTTTAATATTCTTGAAATTTTTGTTTGGAGTTTGTAAAGTGTTTTCCCACTATAGAATTTTATTTAAATTTTTTTTTGTTTTCTAAAATGCTTTTGCATGCGGCCGCCAACACCCTCCTTCAAATTTTTTTTTTTTTAATGTAACTCTAGTTGAATTTTTTTTGTATTGACTTGAATATTGATAAGCTGGTGCCATACGAAAAATCCTTATTTAATGAATTAAATATTTTGAATATTTTTTTTCTGTTTATTATTCTTTAAATTTTAGTTTTAAGTTTGTAATGTGTTTTACCACAGTAGAATTTTATTTAAATTTTTTTTTGTTTTCTAAAATGCTTTTGCCTGCGGGCGCCAACACCCTCTTTCCAATTTTTTTTTAGTAATGTAACTCTAGTTAAATTTTTTTCGTATTGACTTGAATATTAATAATTTGGTGCAATACGAAAAATCCTTCTTTAATGAACTAAATATTTCGAATAGTTTTCTCTGTTTAATATTCTTGAAATTTTAGTTTGAAGTTTGTAATGTGTTTTCCCACAGTAGAATTTTATTTAAATTTTTTTTTGTTTTCTAAAATGCTTTTGCCTGCGGGCGCCAACACCCTCCTTCAAGTTTTTTTTTTGTTATGTAACTCTAGTTGAATTTTTTTTGTATTGACTTGAATATTGATAATTTGGTGCCATACGAAAAATCCTTCTGTAATGAACTAAATATTTCGAATAGTTTTCTCTGTTTAATATTCTTGAAATTTTTGTTTGGAGTTTTTAAAGTGTTTTCCCACTATAGAATTTTATTTAAATTTTTTTTTGTTTTCTAAAATGCTTTTGCCTGCGGGCGCCAACACCCTCTTTCCAATTTTTTTTTTGTAATGTAACTCTAGTTTTTTTTTTTTTTGTATTGACTTGAATATTGATAAGCTGGTGCCATACGAAAAATCCTTCTGTAATGAACTAAATATTTCGAATAGTTTTCTCTGTTTAATATTCTTGAAATTTTTGTTTGGAGTTTGTAAAGTGTTTTCCCACTATAGAATTTTATTTAAATTTTTTTTTGTTTTCTAAAATGCTTTTGCATGCGGCCGCCAACACCCTCCTTCAAATTTTTTTTTATTAATGTAACTCTAGTTGAATTTTTTTTGTATTGACTTGAATATTGATAAGCTGGTGCCATACGAAAAATCCTTATTTAATGAATTAAATATTTTGAATAGTTTTTTTCTGTTTAATATTCTTGAAATTTTAGTTTGAAGTTTGTAATGTGTTTTCCCACAATAGAATTTTATTTAAATTTTTTTTTGTTTTCTAAAATGCTTTTGCCTGCGGGCGCCAACACCCTCTTTCCAATTTTTTTTTAGTAATGTAACTCTAGTTGAATTTTTTTTGTATTGACTTGAATATTGATAATTTGGTGCAATACGAAAAATCCTTCTTTAATGAACTAAAATATTCGGATAGTTTTTTCTGTTTAATATTCTTGGAATTTTGTTTGGATTTGTAAAGTGTTTTCTTACTATAGAATTTTATTTAATTTTTTTTTGTTTCTAAAATGCTTTTGCCTGCGGGCGCCAACACCCTCCTTCAAGTTTTTTTTGTAATGTAACTCTAGTTGAATTTTTTTTGTATTGACTTGAATATTGATAATTTGGTGCAATACGAAAAATCCTTCTTTAATGAACTAAATATTTCGGATAGTTTTTTCTGTTTAATATTCTTGGAAATTTTGTTTGGATTTTGTAAAGTGTTTTCTTACTATAGAATTTTATTTAATTTTTTTTTGTTTTCTAAAATGCTTTTGCCTGCGGGCGCCAACACCCTCTTTCCAATTTTTTTTTAGTAATGTAACTCTTGTTGAATTTTTTTTGTATTGACTTGAATATTGATAATTTGGTGCCGTACGAAAAATCCTTATTTAATGAATTAAATATTGTGAATAGTTTTCTCTGTTTAATGTTCTTGAAATTTTTGTTTGGAGTTTGTAAAGTGTTTTCCCACTATAGAATTTTATTTAAATTTTTTTTGTTTTCTAAAATGCTTTTGCATGCGGCCGCCAACACCCTCCTTCAAATTTTTTTTTATTAATGTAACTCTAGTTGAATTTTTTTTGTATTGACTTGAATATTGATAAGCTGGTGCCATACGAAAAATCCTTATTTAATGAATTAAATATTTTGAATAGTTTTTTTCTGTTTAATATTCTTGAAATTTTAGTTTGAAGTTTGTAATGTGTTTTCCCACAATAGAATTTTATTTAAATTTTTTTTTGTTTTCTAAAATGCTTTTGCCTGCGGGCGCCAACACCCTCTTTCCAATTTTTTTTTTAGTAATGTAACTCTAGTTGAATTTTTTTGTATTGACTTGAATATTGATAATTTGTGGTGCAATACGAAAAATCCTTCTTTAATGAACTAAATATTTCGGATAGTTTTTTCTGTTTAATATTCTTGGAAATTTTGTTTGGATTTTGTAAAGTGTTTTCTTACTATAGAATTTTATTTAATTTTTTTTTGTTTTCTAAAATGCTTTTGCCTGCGGGCGCCAACACCCTCCTTCAAGTTTTTTTTTTGTAATGTAACTCTAGTTGAATTTTTTTTGTATTGACTTGAATATTGATAATTTGGTGCAATACGAAAAATCCTTCTTTAATGACTAAATATTTCGGATAGTTTTTCTGTTTAAATTCTTGGAAATTTTGTTTGGATTTTGTAAAGTTTTCTTTTACTATAGAATTTTATTTAATTTTTTTTTGTTTTCTAAAATGCTTTTGCCTGCGGGCGCCAACACCCTCCTTCCAATTTTTTTTTAGTAATGTAACTCTTGTTGAATTTTTTTTGTATTGACTTGAATATTGATAATTTGGTGCCGTACGAAAAATCCTTATTTAATGAATTAAATATGTGAATAGTTTTCTCTGTTTAATGTTCTTGAAATTTTTGTTTGGAGTTTGTAAAGTGTTTTCCCACTATAGAATTTTATTTAAATTTTTTTTTGTTTCTAAAATGCTTTTGCATGCGGCCGCCAACACCCTCCTTCAAATTTTTTTTATTAATGTAACTCTAGTTGAATTTTTTTGTATTGACTTGAATATTGATAAGCTGGTGCCATACGAAAAATCCTTATTTAATGAATTAAATATTTTGAATAGTTTTTCTGTTTAATATTCTTGAATTTTAGTTTGAAGTTTTAATGTGTTTTCCCACAATAGAATTTTATTTAAATTTTTTTGTTTTCTAAAATGCTTTTGCCTGCGGGCGCCAACACCCTCTTTCCAATTTTTTTTTAGTAATGTAACTCTAGTTGAATTTTTTTGTATTGACTGAATATTGATAATTTGGTGCAATACGAAAAATCTTCTTTAATGAACTAAATATTTCGGATAGTTTTTTCTGTTTAATTTTTGGAAATTTTGTTGGATTTTGTAAAGTGTTTTCTTACTATAGAATTTTATTTAATTTTTTTTTGTTTCTAAAATGCTTTTGCCTGCGGGCGCCAACACCCTCCTTCAAGTTTTTTTTTTGTAATGTAACTCTAGTTGAATTTTTTTGTATTGACTTGAATATTGATAATTTGGTGCAATACGAAAAATCCTTCTTTAATGAACTAAATATTTCGGATAGTTTTTCTGTTTTAATATCTTGGAAATTTTGTTTGGATTTGTGTAAAGTGTTTTCTTACTATAGAATTTTATTTAATTTTTTTTGTTTTCTAAAATGCTTTTGCCTGCGCGGCGCCAACACCCTCTTTCCAATTTTTTTTTAGTAATGTAACTCTTGTTGAATTTTTTTTGTATTGACTTGAATATTGATAATTTGGTGCCGTACGAAAAATCCTTATTTAATGAATTAAATATTGTGAATAGTTTTCTCTGTTTAATGTTCTTGAAATTTTTGTTTGGAGTTTGTAAAGTGTTTTCCCACTATAGAATTTTATTTAAATTTTTTTTTGTTTTCTAAAATGCTTTTGCATGCGGCCGCCAACACCCTCCTTCAAATTTTTTTTTATTAATGTAACTCTAGTTGAATTTTTTTTGTATTGACTTGAATATTGATAAGCTGGTGCCATACGAAAAATCCTTATTTAATGAATTAAATATTTTGAATAGTTTTTTTCTGTTTAATATTCTTGAAATTTTAGTTTGAAGTTTGTAATGTGTTTTCCCACAATAGAATTTTATTTAAATTTTTTTTTGTTTTCTAAAATGCTTTGCCTGCGGGCGCCAACACCCTCTTTCCAATTTTTTTTTTAGTAATGTAACTCTAGTTGAATTTTTTTGTATTGACTTGAATATTGATAATTTGGTGCAATACGAAAAATCCTTCTTTAATGAACTAAATATTTCGGAGGATAGTTTTCTGTTTAATATTCTTGGAAATTTTGTTTGGATTTTGTAAGTGTTTTCTTACTATAGAATTTTATTTAATTTTTTTTGTTTTCTAAAATGCTTTTGCCTGCGGGCGCCAACACCCTCCTTCAAGTTTTTTTTTTGTAATGTAACTTAGTTGAATTTTTTTGTATTGACTTGAATATGATAATTTGGTGCAATACGAAAAATCCTTCTTTAATGAACTAAATATTTCGGATAGTTTTTTTCTGTTTAATATTCTTGGAATTTTGTTTGGATTTTGTAAAGTGTTTTCTTACTATAGAATTTTATTTAATTTTTTTTTGTTTTCTAAAATGCTTTTGCCTGCGGGCGCCAACACCCTCTTTCCAATTTTTTTTTAGTAATGTAACTCTTGTTGAATTTTTTTTGTATTGACTTGAATATTGATAATTTGGTGCCGTACGAAAAATCCTTATTTAATGAATTAAATATTGTGAATAGTTTTCTCTGTTTAATGTTCTTGAAATTTTTGTTTGGAGTTTGTAAAGTGTTTTCCCACTATAGAATTTTATTTAAATTTTTTTTTGTTTTCTAAAATGCTTTTGCATGCGGCCGCCAACACCCTCCTTCAAATTTTTTTTTATTAATGTAACTCTAGTTGAATTTTTTTTGTATTGACTTGAATATTGATAAGCTGGTGCAATACGAAAAATCCTTCTTTAATGAACTAAATATTTCGGATAGTTTTTTCTGTTTAATATTCTTGGAAATTTTGTTTGGATTTTTAAAGTTTTTTACTATTAGAATTTTATTTAATTTTTTTTGTTTTCTAAAATGTTTGCCTGCGGGCGCCAACACCCTCCTTCAAGTTTTTTTTTTGTAATGTAACTCTAGTTGAATTTTTTTGTATTGACTTGAATATTGATAATTTGGTGCAATACGAAAAATCCTTCTTTAATGAACTAAATATTTCGGATAGTTTTTTCTGTTTAATATTCTTGGAAATTTTGTTTGGATTTTGTAAAGTGTTTTTACTATAGAATTTTATTTAATTTTTTTTTGTTTTCTAAAATGCTTTTGCCTGCGGGCGCCAACACCCTCTTTCCAATTTTTTTTTAGTAATGTAACTCTAGATGAATTTTTTTGTATTGACTTGAATATTGATAATTTGGTGCAATACGAAAAATCCTTCTTTAAGGAACTAAATATTTCGGATAGTTTTTTTTGTTTAATATTCTTGGAAATTTTGTTTGGATTTTGTAAAGTGTTTTCTTACTATAGAATTTTATTTAATTTTTTTTTGTTTTCTAAAATGCTTTTGCCTGCGGGCGCCAACACCCTCCTTCAAGTTTTTTTTTTGTAATGTAACTCTAGTTGAATTTTTTTTGTATTGACTTGAATATTGATAATTTGGTGCAATACGAAAAATCCTTCTTTAATGAACTAAATATTTCGGATAGTTTTTTCTGTTTAATATTCTTGGAAATTTTGTTTGGATTTTGTAAAGTGTTTTCTTACTATAGAATTTTATTTAATTTTTTTTTGTTTTCTAAAATGCTTTTGCCTGCGGGCGCCAACACCCTCTTTCCAATTTTTTTTTTAGTAATGTAACTCTAGATGAATTTTTTTGTATTGACTTGAATATTGATAATTTGGTGCAATACGAAAAATCCTTCTTTAAGGAACTAAATATTTCGGATAGTTTTTTTTGTTTAATATTCTTGGAAATTTTGTTTGGATTTTGTAAAGTGTTTTCTTACTATAGAATTTTATTTAATTTTTTTTTGTTTTCTAAAATGCTTTTGCCTGCGGGCGCCAACACCCTCTTTCCAATTTTTTTTTAGTAATGTAACTCTAGTTGAATTTTTTTTGTATTGACTTGAATATTGATAAGCTGGTGCCATACGAAAAATCCTTATTTAATGAATTAAATATTTTGAATAGTTTTTTTTCTGTTTATTATTCTTTAAATTTTAGTTTTAAGTTTGTAATGTGTTTTCCCACAATATAATTTTATTATTTTGAACGAAGCATCAATTCGTACTTTTATACATCAGTGGCCATTACGGCGTGGTGGCATGACTTATAGCTCTTAAAGGTGATTTTTGTAACTGATATCGTACGTCGGACGTCGTCAAATCTTATATTTTACTATTTTACTTCGAAAACCTATCTATACATCGATCTTTATGTAAACGGACCAATTATCATAATTAAATCTTCTTCTAAAATATGAATTTCACTAAATAGTGTGAAAAAAATTGGACATTTGATTTCTATACATTCCACTTTTGGTTAACGTCTATACAACATACACATCAAGTTGACTTAAAGTATATAAATATTTACTGAAATATAGATTCCTTTACAAAATAGTCCACCAAAATGTATTAATTAATCAATTCCTGTTGGCTGGAAATAAATTATTTCAAAATCCGATTTGAATATCGATAAAAATCATTGAAAATCATTAAAAAAATCAAGTGATATCCATTTTTTTAATTGCTATTCAAATTTCAAATTTATATCGAAAACAATTTAAATCGATATTTTATAACAAAATAATAATCGTTTTATAATAATTTGTACATCAAAATCAATTAAAAATTTAAATCATACATTCAATAACGAAGTATTTCCACTGGGAGATATCTATCACGTAGGTACCATATTTTACCTATATAGGTACTTATTTATTGTCATTATCAAACATAATATTTTATTATTTTTTTTTTTATTGAGAATAAAGGCTTCAACAGCAGGTCATTATTATTATGGATAATTAAGTTATAAATTAAGATTACATAGTTATGGGATAAGTGGTTTTTACAGTATTAAAATTTAAAAACATATATATTGTCTATCAATATCGATTATGATGTGAACCAAAATAATAATATTATGTACAACAGTAAGTATTGATTGATGTAGTAACCTATGGGCTATAACTTTAAGAGTTGAGAACTATTATTCAATACGATTTATTTCACGTTTAAAATTATAAAATGCCTTAGTGAACAAAATTATTGTGGTCCGTCGTCTGTGGAATATAAAATAATAGAAGCCACTCGACATGCCTAATAACCACGATTTAAGATTTACTATCTTAAATCGTGACTAATACCAAGATACCTTAGTCCGTGATAAGAAGTATGCCTCAATGTCTCATCATAAGACTGCACATAATTTTTTAAGGGGCAATGTATAATTTATATAGGCAACCAACATTATAGTATAATCACTATGTGACGTCACGCGTATACATTTGACTTTCTTGTGGACATTTTTTTTTTTGATAAAAGTATACAAATTTATGAGGAATCTTGTATAGCGGTATACTTGTATTAAATTTTCAATTCTTAGATTTAAAAAGAAAATTTTTATGAATATCTAACTCAAAATAATTTGAACATTTTCGTCAATTTTACGTATTTTGTTAAAATTTTAACTTTAAATGGTTATAAAAAAAAATTGTGACTCCACAAATTCGCTAAACTAGACCGGTTTAAAATTATCCTACAATATGTAAACGATATGGTCCAAACATCCCGATGCATTATTTTTCACACCGGTTTAATCTATTGAATTTGTAGTATGTTTTTTTAATATTTTTCAAATGTCATTGTAACAATATATTAAGAGCCTTGTATTAAATGTTCAAGCTTTTTTACCCAACGAATAAAATGTTATTGACATTCATAGAAAAAAAATTGGAAACTGAAAATGTCGGTAAGGAGTTCAAAACAAATCAAAATTTTTGAAAATTTTGTCAAAAACCTATTTTGCGTAAAAGTTCACGGTTTTCCTAAATTATTTTTATTTTTCCCAGCGCTTTTGAAAACTATTAGAAACATGGGATTTTGACCTCCCCAACTATATTGTTTTTTCCCATCAAACAGAAGATACTGAAGTTGAAAATCGAAGCATTATTACGACTACTTATCATGTGACATGTACACAGACCCGAAATAAAAAGGGTTCTATGGGATATTTTTAATTAATACTTTAGTTAGGTGGGCTGTAACGACATCCACTCACCCGCTTTTTTTTATGTAAAGTACATAGTACATGGTGAGGGGGGGGTGAACTGTTTTCACAAGGCTTACCATGATGCAGCATCGTTTATTGAAATGTTAAAAATTAAATATTCGTGGTTAACACGATAGTACGACACACGGCTAGTCGCTATTTTTATAGTGGTTACGGCGGACCATAGGACAGAGGCTCTGGATGCTTCTATGCTAGTAGGTACATAATAATAATATGTCATAATATGCGTCATGAGGCATGCGCAAACTCCACTGACTCCGGTGGCGTACAAAGTGTTCCGATGTTAATAATGTTATATTTCGTTTATCCCTGTAGACAAAAGTATAAACCAGAATATTTTGATACATAAAAATCGAATTTAGGACGAGTAGTTTATGAGTTATAAATATTTAAAGTTTAGATGGGCGGAGTAGTGGACAAATATTTTGCGGGGTAACCCCATACCACTCCACTCCACCCATCTAAACTTTAAATACTTATAACCACGGCTACAGATAGTATGGTTGCCCAACGACCCATGATTCCAACGCTTGAAAAGTGTCTACCGAAATGAATCTCTATAATCAGTATTAAAGTTAAATTAAACAGCCGGAGACTTAATCACTAGCGATTATATGTCATAGTGGCTATCACGGAACTACAATTTACATTTAAAAGGTAATTGCATTTATAGTCACTACAACAAATAAGTGCTAGTGCGTAAGTCTCCGGCTGTTTAATACTGATAATGGAGATTCATTTCGGTAGACACTTTTCTAGATTCGTTGGGCAATTATACTATCTTTAATCGTGCTTATAACTCATAAGCTAATCGTCCCAAATTCGATTTTTATGTATCAAAATACTTGGGAAAATATTCTGCTTTGGAATATGAAATTAAAACTCAATGCTGTCGTTCAAAAAAGTAAAAAACTTAAAGAAAATATAAGAAAATTATAAGGATAAAAAATATTTAAAAATATAATTCAATAATAAAAACGTTGTTTTTTAACAACTTGAAACTATGTAAAAAAATATTTTCAAAAACATTAAAACTTTTTGAGATAATAAGTGTTTTAGGTGAATCACCCTGTATACAATCAACGACCAATGGTCACACTGTCGCTTTTCCCGCTCTTTCTTGGAGTTTTACAATTGATATAATTGTGTAAATAATATTTTAACATCGTTATTCGTTATCACGTGAACCGCTTTTTCTCGTGTACTGTTGTGTACTCAATACACTCAATAGTCCTAGTATTATAGTCGTATTCTCTTTATTAATTTATTTATCGTTGGTCTTATACCAAAAATTGAACATTACGGTTTACGATGTATAACACTAGTACTAACTGGTTATTGCCACCCAAATTGACGTTTTTCTGAGAACGATCTAAAACCACGGTCTTCTTCTGTTGCGCTTGTATAAAAAAAATCACAACTTGGCATTCATCATACGCCCATACACCTAGCATAAAATGGAACCATTGATGCCATCTGAAGTCGCTCGTTTAGTGTATGGTGAGTATTTAGATTTTTGGATCACTAGTATTTCTAAGTTAACGCTGCAATGTACAAAGAACTTCCTGTTTTGAATCCTAAATTAAGCTCTAAGCATAAAAATATCCACACGAACATTTTAGCTACTCACCTAACGATTTATCTATTCAACATTATGTACTTCTGGTCATATCATGCCATACTAAAGACTTTAAATACAATATTTTTTTTATTTTTTTATGTACTTAACAAATTTAAAAATCTTGATATTAGTAATAGTATTTATAGATACTAAAGATTTTTATATTAATGAATCATTTATCAATCAGGTTATCTAAAGAAAGAAAAAAATGAGGATGCTGCAGTATGCTTTTTAAAATCATCTCCTCATTTGACTGAATGTTTTCAAATGTTTAAAGCTAATAGAAACTTTAATATTAAAGTAAATGGGTTTAATTTACATGACATATTCGACAATTTTGGAACCATGTGTACCATGAGTAAGTTATACATAATATTTGTTTCTCATCATTAAAAAATGTAGAATTTATAAAAATTATGAATTCATGAAACATTTTTGAATATTTTTAATGCATTGATTTTAGTTGAAAAGCGAATACCTGAAACATGTGAATCAAAAACATTAATTGAGAAACTACAGTATTTGTTAGATACAAACCATATACCAACGAAAAAAGATAAATTTGTTGAGAAAAAACTAAATATGGTGGACAAATGTGTTGGTAATACAGTTAACACTAAAGATCAGAGTACATATACAACAATAAATATAGAAGCAAATAAAAGTATATCAGAAGAATTATTAGAAGTCCCATCTTTCACTGAGATAATTTCTAATAATATTTCTAAAACAAAAAAACCTGACACATTTAATGATGGAACCACAATAACTGATGAGAAAAACTCAGTTACATTTTCTTCACCCTGTATATCTTCAATGACACAACTAGAAAATAATACAGGTACAATGACAATTTCCAAATTTGAAGAAAAAGAATCAAAAACATTTCAAATAAACAAACAAATTTGCAGTACTCCAGCAAAGAAAAATGAACAAACTAAAATAAATATTGACATAATACCACAATTTAGTCCAAAAAATAGTCATAATCTAAATTCTGGGTATGTATAAATATTATAAATATCTTATTCTAGTTCTAGGACATTTTTACTTTATTCTTAAAATCGATATCAATTTTGAACAAATAGTTTGCTACAGCTATATATCAGTTTTATGAAGGCGCAGATCCAGAGGGCGGTGCTTGGGTACTTGACTTATTATGTAAAACCACCTTGAATGACTTCAAATAGCTAAAACTTCAGAACTAAATTTGACCGGCAAATTCTGAATTCACTATCATTTTCAGCATGTAAATACGTAAAATCCCAAACTTTGGAAGAATATAACTTCCAAAATAATGATTTCCACAATTTATTTTTGCACCATCGTTCTTAATTTGTTGAAATACTTATGTTTCAAAAATAAAATGCAGGTGTAGCTAAAGTAAATTTATGCCATATTAAATATTGTTGTTTTTAAAGTTGAAATATTAACACATTCATTTTGAGAACAATAAAGTCTTACCATCAGTATATATGGAGTATACAAAAATGAGACCTTAATTTAAGCACCCCCTATAAAAAAAATTGTTCCGCCACTGATTTTATGTTTAGAAAAATAATAAGACTAAAGATAAACAGAGCAGACTTGGGTAAAATACTTTTTAAAATTATTTCAAACACATATTCCGAATGCTTAAAAAAAAGTACTCAGAATATGTATTAGAATACTTAATGATAATAATAATCCTAAGTATTTGGAATACCTCACAAAAAGTATTCCAAATATTTTTCGAATACTTTTTTTTAGTAGATTTAGATTTCAATAGCAAAAATATTATTTTTTCAATTTTGTGTTAATAAACAAACATTATTATAATTTCGATAATACACACCTATCTGGCTATCTATTAGTTATAAATTATATTCAAATTATAATTTAGTTAATAAGTAATAATTAGTAACATATACAAGTATACCTATATAAGAAAAAAGGTATTCTGAATACTGTACTCAGAATACTTGTAAAAAGTATTCAAAATACCGTATTAAATACTTTCAAAAAAAAGTACTTAAAAAATATTTGGAATACTACCCAACTCTAATACAGAGTAATGAAATATATCTTAACATCATTTTTCTAAACTTAAATTTCTGTAACTAGTTGTTGTATTCATAATTTTGTAAATGTAAACGTCTTAAACCTTATTTTTATAGTAATCAGACTGAAAACCAGCAAATACCAGAAGCGACATCACTTGACTCTATGCCGGGATTTTCTAAAGAAGATAGGATAAAGGATGGTTCAATTGTTATTGATACTGGTGAATTAGTCGATACATTTTTAAATGATCAAAGTTTATTGGAAAAAATTGCTGATACTATAAATAAATCTTTTGACGCTCAAAAAGAAACTGACAATATTCTAGAAAATAAAGTCTTGGATCCTCCTACACTTGAAAAAGCATTAGACTCTACTCAGTCTGATCCACAAATTAAAAACATATTGGATGAGTTTTTAGGTAAGTTATTCCTCAAAAAATATGTGAACAAATTAAATGAATAATGTATAAGCTATAAGGTCTTTAAATGTATTTAATAAATTATAATTCAGACAAGTTTATAGACATTATAATTATAATTTTACTGAGTGTTTTTAGATTCTGAGCTATTTAGATGATGATTCTTAGATTTCTTAATTTTTTAATTTTTGATGTGTCTGTCATCACATTTTAAGACAGTAATAGTGCTTAGATATTCTTTAACAGTATCTTTTCTGATAAAAAAGTGAATCTAGTTTGGGGAGGCCAAAAGTAATAAGTTTCCAGTAGTTTTCAAAAACGCCGTGAAAAACAAAAGCAAAATTAAGGAAAATCGGGTTTGGTTTTTGACAAAATTGATTTTGGTTGTTGGTGTAACTCTTAAACAAATGACCGTAGATACATGCAATTTTGACTGAATGTTTATATTAGCATTTTCTATACACATTTTGAAAATATTTTGACTTATTTTGAGCTGTTTATGGACATTTCCAGTTTCCAATTTCTTTAGTTTCTTGTTCTGATATATTTTTACAATAGCAGTTGAAAAATATTAAAAATACATGGACACAATTTTTTTTTATAAGCACTTAAAGTACAAATATTGACAAAATGTACCAAATTTAAAATTTAATAATTATTTTGTAGTTAAAAATTTATAAAATGTTCAACTTTTATATCTAAGGATTGAAAATTTATACAAGGTTCAACGTAAATAGGTTATATAATATTATAAATCACTTTATTCATAATAATATTATCAAATATACTAAGTAACATCATAGGCTGACTGACTGTCTTCACTCAGAATTGTTTTTCTTATACAATGATATTATATCATTGAATTCAAATTTAATACCATCCATTACAGTGACCCACTTGTAGCCTACTGTACAGCAGAGCGACACCCACTTGTCTGCCTTTTTTTAAATTTATTCAATATTTTTATAGAGTACTCAGTAAAATATGATTTAAGGTAGTTTTATCATTAATTAATATTGATAAGTTTATTACTTGTAAAATCATTATCATTATATGATTAGAAAACAATTAATTTAAGTAGGAGTAACATAGTACATTTTTTAATATTTATAAATATTAATTAGGAAAAATAGGAAAAATGTGTACCTATGATTTTATAGTTTTCACAGTCATATTAATTTTAATACTATTGGCGATTGAAAGCTTATGAATTATCAGGCCGGCAGGGGATGGATCTGTAACGGGGAACTAGTAATATAACATATAAACAATACCCAGCGTCCTCGTTACATCTTATCACTTTCAACCGCCAATAAATTGTTTAATTTTCAATTAGCTTAACCAATGCTATAAAAATAATATTTCAAAAATAGATTATCTACAGAGAATTAAAGGGGATACATTTGAATCACTTGATAATAGGACAGTGGGTATTATTTCTGGGTTGGCGATACATTTAATTATTTTAATACCTATATAACAAATTTTTAATTAACTGCGGATTACAATAAGGATAAAAATTATAAATGAAGAACACGGTTATAGTTAACTGTAGGCTATACTACTTTATAGGCACAGTTTTTTAAAAGAGAATGTCGAATATGTACATAATTAAGTACTAACATAGAATAAACTAGTCTATAGCCATAAAATCATAAATAATTAAATCATCTAGTTACAAACAATATTTTAATTTTGGTTATATTAATACAAAATATTATATAATTATCATTACTTATACTTTAAATTTGATTTAAAAGATTTACTAGAAGTATCAAAATACAATAAATACTTTTTGGTTTGCTATAAAATTTAAAAAGAGGAGCCCAAAGCTATTTAAGAAACCCTGTTGTATTAATTATGAGATTCAGGTTTGCAAAATAATTGTTGGAGATTGTGCCGAGGGAAAACATTTTTAGGGGTGGTATAATTAATAAAAGTTTTTAATGTATTTAACTTTGTTTATTAATATTCTATGATTTTGTAACACTAACGGATCTAATAATATATATTCAATTTGCAACTACTTTTACTTAGAATGTATCATTAATATTTAATATAAATAAGTTTTTGTTAACATTTCAGTTTTTAATGTTGATAATGCTGATATTGGTAAAAAAACATGTACTAATGATCAACTAAATGACTCAATCAAATCTCGTTTACGTAGTGCCAGAAAAAAAGGTATAATAATTTATCCTCAATGATTGTATAAAGTGTTTTTTATGGTTTTATATGTTTGTACAGATAATGTGCCAAGCAAATTAAAAAATAATAATTTTAATATCCCTAAACATATTGTTTATGGTAATGAAGAGTGCATGAAAGTTGACAATAATATCGTACTAATACATGAAGGTAATATCAAAACAACAGTTTTTGAGAATTACGATTTGTTATCAAATCAATTAGTTTTACAATCAAGTGACTCAACTAAAATAGAACCAGGTATGCTTTATAAAATTGAATGAAAATAATTAATTTTTAGATTCTGGGTAATGACTGTAGTATTAATTGTATTTTTCGGTTGTCATCATTTTTTTGAGCTAAAAAATGCTCCAATCTTCAAGTTTGTGAGTAGTTTCTGCAGCATATTGAATCTAGTTGTTCTACTTTGGGTTAAAAGTAAAAATTCCTAATCCTTATCAAAATTTTGAAAAATAAAAACAGGAATATTTTTTAATACCAGTTTTAGATAATGTTATTCCGATTCAAAAATCTGTATACATTTGAAATTAAATTTTCAGCAAATATTCATGTTATCATTTATTAACAAGATATCAAGATATTTCAAAATATTTTGGCTATTTTTCAGCTATTAATAGATATTTTAAAAATTTTTGCTTTTTTAAAAGACTTGAAAATTTAACACAAGATTCTTGTGAGTTCTTACAGCAAAAAATTATCATAAATGTGTGAAAGATAAAGTCCAGGACAAATGCCATCTTTATATGGTAAATTGATAAATATTTTTGTTAATGCATTGTTTTTTTTTGTTCAGGAGAAGATTATTATGCCAAATCTGACTATGTGAAAATTGCTCCAAAAATAACTCCCATGTTAAAGACTCACCAAGGTATGAACAGTTTGTTAATTGTTAATCAACTTATTTGTGAACATTTAATAATTTTTTTTTAATGTATAAATGTTAATATTTTATCATTAGAAATATATTTATACATTATTGTTAGAGAACTTGAAAATGTCACTAAATGTTTATATTAGCATTTTCTATACACGATAAAATTTTGAAAATAATTTGACTCTTTTTGAGCTGTTTACGGACATTGTCAGTTTTCAATTTTTTTAGTTTTTTTTTCTATAAATATCAATAAAATTTTAGTTGAAAAATATTAAAAATACATAGGTACAATTTTTTTTTATAAGCATTTAAAGTTCAAAATTTATCAAATTTATAATTTAATAATTATTTTGTAGTTAAAAATGTATAAAATGTTCAACTTTTATATCTAAGGATTGAAAATTTAAAACAAGATTCAATGTAAATAAGTTATATAATATTATAAATCACTTTATTCACTATAATATCATCAAATATACTTGGTAATATCATAGGCTGACTGACCGTTTTCACTCAGAATCGTTTTTTTTATACAATGGTATTATATTATTGAATTTAAATTTAACACCATCCATTACAGTGACCCACTTGTAATCTACTTTACAGCAGAGCGACATCCACTTACCTACCTTTTTTAAATTGTTATGTCATGAAACAAATGTTGTGCTCGCTTAGCATATCATACGATCAACCAAAATAAATATACAAATGCATACAAATCCGCCCTCTAATTATTATATATTTACAATTTTATAATTTTTAAATTACAAAATTAGCCTAGTTGCATATACAATTCACAATAAAAATAATTCCCACCAGTTTTTATAAAGCAAAATTTGGATAACTGTGTTATTGTTTTTAAATTTATTTAAGCTTTAGCAAATTATAATGGTTATTATAAAATTCCAGATAATTATAATTTTGGGAATAATTGTATTTGTTTTTTACAAAGTGTTTCTGTATTAGTAACATAAATCATTAAAAATAAGAGTCATGATTGAAATAAAGTACAAAACCTATAAATAATAATTTAGATAAAAATGTATTGATGGAGTCCTACAACTGGTAATTGCCAAAAAAACCCAAAAAAATTTACAGACCTCGATAAAGTAAACCACTAAAAAAAACTCAGTGAAATAAAAGTCTGCGCAAGTGTCATTTAATTTTACTATAGTTTAATATTTTGTTTTATTGGGTACCTACTTAGTACTTACATAGTTATACTTTTATTGAATGGATATACAATATATCTTTTAATAAGTTGCATTTTTATTAACCATCTATTGATGATATTTTTGACGTTTTGATTGGTTTGTGCACAGTTTACTTAATTTATATTTTTGGGTACATACATCCATTACATTATATGACCATAACCATTACATACTAATATGAACAAGGTAAAAGAAACAAAAGAAACCTACAAATATATAATATGGCAAATTAAATAAAAAATTTAATCTATAATATGTAAATGGTTTTCAAGTGTTATTTTTTTGTGATTCTTACAGACTTTATACTTATTTAATACTTATTTATAACAATAACATATTATTATACCTACTAGTAATTAATATTTTTTCCTTTCAGTTTCCGAAAAACATATGTTTCCAAAACGAAGAAGACAGTTATTAGAAGTTCCTGGCATAAAGAGCAAATTTAGGAGAACAAATATAACCAGGCAACCATTTGTTCAGACTCCTAAATCAATTATTATTGAAGTTCCTAATCAAAATTCATTTGAAATACAAGAAAAAAATCATATTGAGAATAATGATGTTATCAAATTACCTGAAGTTTCATCTAAAGTAATTAATGTGATTGTTCATGATACACCAGATGATAGACTCAAACCTCCAAAAAATAAAAGTATGAGTACGCCACGTAGAAGAAGCACTCATATAAGATGTTTAGATTTTAGTACTCCACAGCCTAAGAATATGACTAGAAATCAAGCTCGTTCAAAACTTTTCTGTGATTCCCCTAAAAGACTTGAAAAATGTTTGGAAGAACCTTCATCTAGTCCTTTACCAAAACTTCAAGCTGATTGGGGTTCAGTAAATGGATTTGAATCGATGATTAAAAAAGAGACTATTAAACATTGGGATACAGATATTAGAGAAATGGTAGGGGCTGGAATTTTAACGTCAGATGCTGATGGAAGAAAAACGAGAAAAAAGAAAACGCCGAGAAAAAAAATTAAATCGGTCAATATTCAAAATGATTCTGTTTTGCTTAAAGATCTAAAGGAACCAAGTAATATTTCAAATGCGACAAATGAATCACATACCGATATATCAAATATTTCTGAAATCACTGATGATGGTTTAAATAAGCAAGACTCTAATAAGCCATTACTGGATGTCCAAAAGCCACCATTAGAGAAAAATACAAAATGTCCTCCTCCATTGGAAATGTTAAATAATAAACAATCCCCAATTAAATCTAATTCTTTGAATACCTTAAACAATTTGAAATCATTGAAAAAAGATAGTGAATTTTCTTTATCGTTAGAAACTCCAGATAAAATGACAGAATTATATAATGAGCAACCACCAACTATATCTGATTCTTTAAACAACATCAATGATAAAAAATCTCTCATAAAACAAAGTGAATTTTTGATTTCCTTAGAAACACCAGATAAGACTGCAGAATTGTATACTAAACAGCCATCTGTTAAATCCGAGTCTTTAAATAATGATAATAATGAAAACTCATTTAACAAACAAAGTGAATTTACGATTTCCTTAGAAACTCCAGATAAAATAACAGAGTTAAATAATAAACAACTGTCCATCAAATCTGATTCTTCAAAACCTGAATGTGAAACTCAAATTAACCTGGAACAGTCTCATGTTAATGAACAGAAAAATAATCAAAATCAGTTAACTAACTCTTCTTTTTTAAATACTATGCCAGAAATAACAAATCAGGAAAAAGATTCTAACTTTTTAGAAAGATTTAATAATCATAATTATTCATTAATAGAAAATAAGTCAAATGAACCAACTAAACCTTTTAAAGATCAAGGTTTATTTGTTCAAACTGATACTAACAATTCAAGTGAATTAAATAGTCCATTAAAGTGTATTATTGAACCAGTTAAACCCAATCTAGTTGAAACTCCATATAAATGTGATGATGCTGCTGTCGATGTACCTGAAACTCCTATTTCAAAAATAATACGTGAATATGATCCAAGTAAGATGGTTACACCATTACCATGTACACCAGAACATGATGAATCATTGACAGAAACCCCTTTGACCAAAGTATTTAGGGAAACGTCATATTTAAATAGACCCCCAATTTCACCATTTCCTCCTACACCAGGAAATTCAATGTCCATCGATACATTGATTATACCACCAGAACAGGATTTTAAAACTTCAAACAATATAAATTGTAAAATTAACAGTTTGAAAGAATTTTTAACACAACCTATTCAGACTACAACTACTAATAATGAATTATCAACTAAGTCGAAGAAAGATAAAGTTAAATGCACACCCTTAAAATCTAAATTAAAAGTTTCTACTAAATCTAATGTAAAAAATGGATTAAGAATAAAAAATATTGAAGAAAAGAAAAAACAAGTGTATGAGTCTGTTAAAGTTGAGCTATTTGGAAGTGATATTTCAGTGAGTCCATATAAATCTGAATTATTAAAGACAAATGAACAGCATAAATCAATTGTTATTAATAAAAAACAAAAAGAAGAGGAGAAAAAATCTGGTTTTAAACCCATACCCAAAAGAAAATCAATTGGATCTATACCTGTTGTAAATGTTAATGGTATTGAAGATCATTTATCAGATGAATTAAACATGCAACCAACTAATACTCCGTTTATTAAACCAATAATCGTGCAATGTGAGAATAATACTTCAGGAAAAATAAAGAAAACAATTTCAAAAAAAACAAAAAATTCCATGGTACATTTTGATGACCCAGTTGAAAAATTCTTTAGATTATCTAAAAGTCCAACACTGGATAAATCCAACAATAAAAAAAATGGTAAAATACAAAACAAAACCACTGTAAATGACAACTCAGAACAATTGATAGGGTTAAGTAGGTATTTGAACAAAACTTCGGCGACAGTTTATGACTGTATTTCAAAAGAGAAAAAAATTAAAACAATAGAACCAACAGTTAACATTTCTAAACTTAATAATAGTGATTCTAATATAAATTATTCAGAAATGCATAGTGTAGGCAAATCCAGTAAGAATATATCAACAAATGATATTAGTAATGAAACAAAAACTAATGAAATGAACAATAAAAAAATTAAATCATCTAAGAATTGTATAATAGACGTAAATAAAGTGTCTAATGAAAAGGAAAATTTCAAACAAACCATGTCTCTAGATGATACTCCAAATTATATTTCGGAAAATAAAATGAATACCAGTCTTGATAGATCTAAATCACCGATCGTTGTCAAAAGCAGTGTTAATAATACCTCCTGTATTACTATTAAACATGATGATACATTAGATGTTCAGATAAACAAGGTCTGTGATTCACTAAGCAATATGAAATATTTAAAAAAGCAAAAAGTATATGAAGTCATTACTGATGATGGTGAACATGTGGTATGTTAATTAATAGTATTTGTTTATTTATAATTTTGTTTACTTCGAATTTATATAGATTTCTCTTAGCTATTAGCTACAATAGATAAAAACATCATTCAATAATTTTAAATCATATTAAAATAAATAAGTTATAAGTATAAAAAGAATCATACACATGCATATTCTTTGTTATGCTAAAATGTATTTCCTATACTATAATAAAAACTACCCTATAGTTGAATACATTTAAATGCGTAATCCTAGTGTATTATACTGTATTGAACAGGGGTGGCAAACCTATGGCACATTTGTGGCTAATTTTAACAGCCCACAAAAATATTTTTAATTTATTGTTCAATCTTCCATAATTACATTTAATGATAAAAATAATAGTAAAAAAATTCTTTAAATACTCAATATTTTATATTGATCTAATAAAAACATTTGGGTATAGAATATTCAAAGTAAAATACACAATTTCTTACGTTTTAATTATTTATTGCATTATGCTTGATTATTATCATTCCTAACTTTTATTTTATATTTTTCAGACGGTGAAATTAAATGTATCAGAAATATTCACTTTGCTTAATATAGCCTCAGAATTAGATCCAATTGTATCACCATCAATAACAACAAACAAAATGTTAGACGTTACTCCAAAAATAGAAAGCTGTGAATTGGAAAATGATGAAAAAATAGTTATGCCAGTGACTAGCACTCCTAAAGAAAATGTTGGAATAAAAATTGAAAAAGATGATAGAGACAGAAGAAGTCCCTCTTTTTGGGATGATTCTGTTCATAATTACCCAATAAAACACAGAGACGACAGATACAGAGAAAAAAACCGTTGGCAAAATAAAATCCATAATAAATATGATTATAAACACAGGTAAATATTAGTGACCTTCTAATACTATGTACATTTATGTAATTTTATATAGTGCCAATAACTCATTGTATAAATCGAACAACTATCTATGCCGTTGATTCTCAAACATTTTTGTTTACCAAGTCCTTAAATTGCCAAAAAAAAAAATTAAGGAACATCAAAAACCAACTAAGAATATTAAATTTTGGTGTGTCCATAGAGCACTGTTTTAGAACCACTGATTGATACATTAGTTTTAAAAAATGTATACAGTACCTAAAATATTTATAACTAAATAAAAGAGTTTTGTTAATAGGCCAAGCAAATTTAGATGCCATGATGAACGATTTGATAGTCCGATACACCATTCTCAAAGAAGTCATCATCAAAATGTGAAAAGAGATTTTACGGAAGATTCAGTAAAGGATATACATAGATATAAATACAAAAATGATCATAGACGGTCCTATCATGATTATCATAGTAAAGGAAGAAAATGGCAAGAAGAAAATGAACGATTTTCAATTCCACAAAGAATGTAATATATCATATTCTAAATTATTGGTTATTTTTATTATGTAGGTACCATTTATATACAAATCACTTAACACGAAGAAAATGTATTAAAATTGAAGTATAACATTTAAATATTTTCATTTAAAATATTTGTAATATTTTCCATTCAATGTTACCCAATGTTCTTCTCAATCTGATATTTGTAAACTATTTACAAAACTGAATAATAAATTATTTCCTATTTCTAATAAGCTTTTGTTTTGTGTAATTAATTGAAACTTAAATGTTCTTATATTTATTTTGTTTTTTTTATAATGTTTCAGGTCACAAAATGAATTACCAAAATCAAATAGATCAGAAGATATTGTTAAAAAGGCTACTAAAAGGCCCGCAGATCGATCAGTATATAATAAGGTAAATTTATATATTAGTTTTTAAAGACTCAAAATGTTATAGTATTGACATTGAAATATTTTCATAAAATTACAAATGTATTATTGTAATATATGGACAATACTTAAAATAAGTAAGCGGCTTAAATTCATTACTAATTGGTATTGTTTTAACACAGAACATATTTATCTAATTATTTCTAAAATTTAAACATACACCTTGGTGATAAATGTTAAAACTTCATCGATAAATTAAACATCGCAAGTACAAATATAAAATGAAGAGAGCAGGTATTAAAAAAAAAGTGAACAAATGGGTCTGTGCTGTAGGATAGTTGTTGAGTATGTCATTGTATGGATGTGTTAGATACATATATTTGAATTTAATGATTAAAGAAACGATTCTGAACAGAATTATTGTATCATCCTAGCATACTTTAAATAATTTTAAATTTAAAAATTAATGAAAACTGAAAATATCTCATGGCTATAAAAAGTGTAATTTTCCGGTAAACTTGCAAAGATATTTTACCAATTGAAAAAGTTTTTCTGCAATAATTTAAAACAATTTTACAAAAATCGATTAGTTTGAATTTGTTTTACCGCTTAATATCAAATATCATAAAACTTTATTATTAAAACACTAATAAAAAAATGTTACATTCTAGAAAACTTACTTTTTTTTTGTAGAAAAACTTGTAGGGAATCTTCTGTTAAAATGTCTATTGTTACGTATGAAAATAAAAACTTAAATGAATTTCTTACTGAAAAATTTGCTCATTTTCAGGATTTTGATGAATCTTATCAAAATTTGAACTGTTATTATAGCAACTTGAGGACCCTTGCATTAATATTTGAAAAATTTCTTAAGGTTATAGGTAAATAGCTTAAAAAGAGTCAAACTATTACCATTTATAGAAAATGTTAATGTGCTTAGTTTTTTAATACACCAAAAATATAAAATTGGGTTTGCGTAAAAATGTCCATTTGTCCTTAATTTATTTTATTTTTCCCAACTCTAAAAAACTACTGGCCTTTTGGCCTAACTTTTAACCTGCTGAAGCACCAACTAGGATTCACTTTTCTGTCAAAAATGGCAAAAATCGGAACATTTCACCACTCCAAATGTTGATGACAGATAGAAAAAAAAAACATTAATCGCTACACTCAGAATGTAAAATAATAAATATTATTAAGTAATAATTAAAAATATGTTTACAATGTTTTAATTGTTAGAAATTTTTAACAAATTTTAAGTTTTTATTAAAATATGTCTTGTATTATAATTTATATTGATTATTCATGAATTATGATTTTTAGTAATATTGGTGGGGGGAGGGAGAGTTGTCAAACTTCAATACACTAAAAGTATTTTGCACCTACTGAGCTTATCATCTTAGTATCCCTGATTATAAATATGACATAATTATTTAATTTACATTACTGGTTTCATAATTTGTCAATTATAATTGTTAATGTTTAAGAATTATATATTAACAATATAATATCTAATTAATTAATTAATAAATATTTATTAGAATTATAAGAATTATTCTTCAAATTTTTTTATATCTAGAGAAGAAATAGGAATTTTGTAAAACTAAAATTGTACTCATTGCCAATAATTAGTTTTATTCGTCATAGTTTATTGAATCGGAATATTTTAAAATGTATAATGGTACCATATAAAATGTATTTATTTATTTTTGTAGACTCCCGCTAAGGTGTCCAAAGTTGAACATCAAAGGTTGCTGAAGAACGTAGACGTTGATGATTTTTTGTCTGTTGTACATGGTCAAAAATAAAAACTTATAAACTTATACTATTATTATTGTGTATAAATTAATTAATGAATTAAATTAATGTTATATTTTTATGACTACATTGTATAGCAAAAAAATATTGTAAATATTTTATTTTTTTAAAAAAATTTTTATGTAATAAATATTGTTTTATGAAGTAGGTTTATTTAGTAGACAGTAGTAACTGTGTATGTGTATTAGTTATTCTTATTTTGTCAAATACAAAGATGATCAGAATTTTAAACTTTATTCTAATATTAATTTGTCATCATGAAATCATATTACTTATTACTCAAATATTTTTCTTCTTCTTCATCTTGTCAGTTCATTTCTGCCAAAACTGCTGTTCTCAAATAACAATAGTACAAAAGTGTCTTCAAATTTTGTAGCAGTAGTTTGGATTTTAGTCTAGAAGTTACATAATGCTGTAGTAACATCGGTAACCACGTTATATTATTCGTTCTTTAATCTCCTTCCTCAGTCCTCAACCCTCGTGCATGTTGTGGATATTTATGATAATTACCATGTACATAAACACATCCACTTTTATAAATCTACAATTATCTACACCCTACCATGTTAACTTTGTCCTTTGGGATTCTCTTTGTCACAGTTATTTATAATATATAATTTATTTATTTTGGTTATTTTTCTTATTATGTATGGTAAAATGTTTGTTTGGGAGTTTTGAAAATATGTTTAAATATTTAAATTAAAAATATTGTTGGCCAGCAATCTTGATAGGCTGAAATCTTCCAGTTGTTTTAATATATTATAGGCCTTACCTGTAAGTTATGGATTATGGGTAGGTTATATAATTTACCATAAATCATTTGAATTAGTACTAGATGATGTAGAGTGTATACTGTTGAATGTTGATTCAAGGTAATGATTGATGAAAAAGGTAATATTAACTGTACTAACTAAAAGTAATGTAACTTCAATTTAAATAATGTGATTGCAATTTTTTAACAAATTGTAAATGTAATCATACTACAAAACAAATATTAATAATTTCCCAACATGGTAGGGCATAGTGTATCCTTTACCGTCCCATAGCTCACTAGGCTTGAGCATTTTTATTTGAATATAAGATAATATACCCAAAAATTACTAAAACATTTATAGAAAAAATGAACCATAGTAATTACTTCTGTGGTCCAGCTATTATCGGTAGCTTAACAATAGCTTTAAACCAAATTAATCAATTTTTACTTCATACAAAACCTAGCATGATCAATAGGCATATTTTCTAGATAGAATTTATACGATGGCCATATGATTGTTTCCTTGTTTAGTTCAGATGCCCAAAACTAAGAATTATTCACTGCAAGCAATTTAAATTACTCATAAAGTATCAGTCTACAAAACCGATCACAACTCAAAAATTATTCCAATCCTCTTCACAAACACTTTTTGATATTTTCTAAAATTTATAAAATTAATATACTTAAATTTAAATTTATTTGAAATGAAAAAATATAACTCTAGGCCAGGGGCGGCTAATATTTTTCCATACTGTGCAAATTAAAAAAAAAAATTGAGACTGTGCCATAAAAAATTAACACGGCGATCATAGCAATATTTCCTAATGTTATATTGACACAATAATTACTGTGTAATACAATATTTACAAATTGTATAATTTATTTAATACTGAAAAATGTTATATATTTTATTTGACGCTAGTGTGCCATTCAATAACATCAAATGTGCCACAGGTTGGCCAACCCTGCTCAAGGCAACTGACTGATGGGCAAAAGCTGTGCATGTCAATTCATGCGAGGAAATTGCACAACTACTGACCCTTAATAAAATGCTGATGTTAAGGCAGTGCAATAAAATAATACTATTACAAGGTCAAACAAATTTTAGACCGTAAAAGCACACAATATTGTTCTCCCGAAACTAGACCTAAATATAATATTGCAAATAAAAGATTTTATTTTAATAAATAAAAATGACAAAACTAGATTATGAAATATACCAGTGAACATTTATTTTTTAACAATTATTTATATAAAACTCATTAAAATGTATGAAGCTCATTATTACAGAAATAAGAAATTATTAGAGTACAATAATATATTTAACTAAATGTAATTAAAAGTTAAGCAAATGAAACATTACTTAAAAGTTAAAATAGTTTAAGTTGTTCATTATGTATGAGAAGATCATTTACAACATATTATAATGAAACACAGGGTTAAAAAATTAATCATTTGGCTGATAAAGTAATATAAAAACAAATTAAAAGTTGAGTTTAATACCAAATCTGATCATATTATAACATGTAAATAATATAATATCTATTTTGTTATTGTTTAACAATAAAAAAAATTTTAATATAAGAAGAATGTCACAAATTTTGTAATTTCATAAGATCAACAGTAGAAAAAAACAATAAACTTAATTTAAACATAATACAATGAATATCACTATTTTAATATATTTTACTTGTGTTATAAAAAAAATTGGAACATACAAGTACAATATAAAATGTGCGTAACCCGGCGGTGTAATTAAAATTATTCAATTAGAGGCTATTGAATACAATAATAAAGATATAAATGTTTGTTTTATAAATAAAAATATTACAATTTATATAAAAACTCAGCCCCAAAGAGAATAAATCCTTATGCTTCCCGTCCCTAATTACGTCGCGTGCATAATTATATTACATATATTGTTCTATTACAACAAAAACAGTTAAAATATGTATCCGTAAAAATATTTAGGGCGTTGTTCAATAGGCTACATCTCTCTAATATATAAGAAATTATTTTTTTAGTGAATAACACTATTTCTATTGCAACTAAAAATAATATCAATACAATCATTTTTTGTTTTATTATTAAAAATTATACAAATGACAGTTGAGTTAAAAATGGGCAAGTGAAGCAACAGGAGGCCTTTTAGTTCATTATAATTGTATTTGTCTGAAATGTTAAGACTGAGATTTCTTGGGTAAACCTTGTTGCATCAAGTGATTTCAAATAACACAATTTATTAGCTCAATTTACAAACTAATCATATCAGTAGATAATAATTGTTTTAAATAAAAAAACATGACATTTTTATATTAGTTTAAATAAACCAGTGTATATAAATTATATACGAAAAGAAAAAATACCCTGTCACCTACATGTGACATCGATGTATCAAATAAGAACCCTAGTTACATGCATATCATACAAGGTAGTGAAAGTGCTGAGTTTTCTTAACAAAGTCTTAGGAATAATAGCTATTTGAAAAAATTAAGTTGATGCGTTTTTTAAATTAGATTTAAAATAATAACTAAGTAGATTAATTATACTGAGTTGAGAATTATTAATAAATGGTATGGTATTTACTATTTATTTATTATACTACATCATAGGGATATTATTTGGTAGTATACTGAATAACTGTTATTTTATTCTCAAAAAAAAAATAACTTATAGGCAAGTGTATGTAAAAAATTTTTATTTTTAAACTAGGTACTATAATAGCGTATACAAATTTGAAAATGTTTAGTTAGTTGTTACTTGTTATAAAAAAAAGCGTATAATAGAAACAAGATATGTAGAAAATTTGTAAAAAATATTCTATGAATACCATTTGAATGATTCATGTATAATACAATATATACTAAAACACTGAAAA
The DNA here is from genome assembly GCA_008086715.1 of Sitobion miscanthi. NCBI lineage: Eukaryota > Metazoa > Arthropoda > Insecta > Hemiptera > Aphididae > Sitobion > Sitobion miscanthi. The sequence goes on from CM017802.1 coordinate 35,189,786, forward strand.
AAGTTTTCAAAGTAATGAGGTATGTGAGTGACTATTGTTTTCAAAATTGTCAAACTTTTACAATCATTAATAAAATGTAAGACGACAAAGTTCCATACAGAATAAATAATGGTTTACGTTAAATCCAAAAATCTATCTTCCCATTTTAGGACCCATACATATAATAAATTGAATAACATTTATAAAAATTTAAAAATAAAAGTTTTAAGTAACAATAGGTTAGTTTATTGAAGAAAATAACATTAGCTGCGTTATGCAAAATAAAATATATATACTTATGATTCATATTTTCACTAAAAACTTAGTTATTTTCAAAAATCACCTTTACGGATGTTTTTTTTTGTTATCAATTTAATATTCCATATTTATAACTTCAACCACCAAACTCCTAACACTGTAAATGCAAAAAAATGTATTATATAATTCATAAGTTGTATTATTTTTAAATATACCTTTCTGTTGTCAGTTATTTGGATGATGTCATTACTTGTTTCTTTTTACATATGAATGGTAGCAGCTGTATAGCGAGCTTCTCCTTTTCCCCAACCCCATTGATTTGGTCGATACTGAATAAACAACAATATTTAATTATAATATTATAAACAGTGGATGAAGCCAGTCCCCTAACTACATTTAAAAAGTTGTAATCATTTTTAAAAATATGTGGCATAATTTATTTCTTAAATAATGAAGCAGTAATATTTCAAGTTAAGTAAAATTTAATCATTATTCACTAATTTAATGTTTTTAAAAAGGTATTAAAATTTGTATGATAAACATTAACCATAGACCAGTCCATCCTATACTAAATACATTGAAAGTCGCGTGCCGACATGGCACAGTGATGCAGTCCGTTTAGTACAAATATATATATTTTTTTTACTGTATCTTAGTAACTCAGTAATCGAAAAGCGCTACCTATCTTGATATGGTGGAACCATGAAGAGGGCCAGACTATTAATGAAAGGTCTATGATAATAAATAATAACACTATCACCATTGTTCAGTTATAACTAGTGCTTCCAACTAACTACTACTTTATCAAACTAAGCCCTCATCAACATCATCCTCCAAGATGACCTAATTCTGTCACCCAATTTAAAGAAATATCAGAAGCAATGACTTAACTTAACCTTAATGTAGTTATGTGAATGAAAATCTTTAATAAATACTGCCACTAAGAAGCAAAACAAAAGTTTTTTTTAAATATTATTAAATTTGAATATAAATTTAAAATGGTATACTTACTCTTATTAGCATTTGCCCGGATCGTGTATGTGGATTTAAGTAAGCGTAAAATATCCAGACTAGTGACATTAAAAGTAATGAAACACACAATGCAATGAAGAATAAACTTGTACTAGAAGATGAAGAATTTGTATCTAAAAATTAAATGGTAAAGTTAAAGTAAATGCTGAATAAAACAGTTTGTTCACAGTGGCGTATTAGGGGCTGCAATAGGGGCTATCACCTCCTAAGAGAAATATTTCCAAATCATATTTTATAATTGTTGAACTTATAAACGTTTCCAAATTTAATTTATATTCAAGTTACAACAAATACAATGTAACAAATACAAGTGTTCGCTTCATTGCCATAGACCGTAGTAGAATTGCAAATATCAAAAAAAGAAACATAGATATTGATTTGTAAATAAAAATCTACTTTGTTCTATTTTTTTTTTTTTAGGGGGAGGTTGATCTACTCTATGAAGTGAAGTCTTAAATACGCCACTGTTTGATCATATAGTACATAATTATAAAAGTCAATTACGAGATTCAGATTTAACAGATGATTCAACACTAGAATTATCAACAACAGGAGGACTAACAGTTGTAACTCCAGATGTACACATATCTTCATTAACAAGCTTCAATTTCTCACAATCTTTCTGGTGCCAGTCTTGACGATTGCGATCAACTCCTGATGAACATCGGTTGTCGCACCAGAAACACTAGAATACAACAAATATTTTAATTATCTTGTACAATTTAAAGATAATATATTTAATCATCAATTAGGTAAATTAGACTTATTATTTTGTATATATTACTTGGAAATTTGTGTCTTTTTTAATACAACTAGTACAATTTTTCTTCTCTAGACATGTTGGCAATGCAGTTAAAATTATAACAGTTCCATCTGTTACTTCATCTTCATGGAATGTTACTCTATGATATTCATAAATAGTTTTTCTTCTGACAACTATACATAAAAATAATAATATAAATGTTAAATACCATATTTTACAGAAATTACATGTTAGGCACTTGGTGTCGTACTTCAAAATTAAAAAAAATGGGAAATTTAATTTTTGATTATTAGAATCATTATTTGTTGCAGAGTTAAAAATAATTTAAAATTATACTAACAAAATATTGTTTTATCTAATACATATGCATCAGACAGTCCAATTTTCACTGGATGATTTGTAGAATCAATTTCTTTGATTTTAGTTGGTACATTTTTGTAAGCAAACACAATATTTCCATTTGAATGTAAAGTTGTTTGAAAAGTGAATCCTCCAACTTTAGGTTTATCTTGTAAAGTGACATTATGCCAAGTAACTGTTAATGCAGTACCATTTTCCATGTAATAAATGTTTGAATCATTTGATAAACTTAAATCAAAATTGGCCATTAAAGGTGCTATGTATTGAGTGGCTGCTAACCATGAATGAATGTATTCTCCTAAATATAAAAAACCTCCAGTTGCAATTGTAGTAGAGTTTAATAGATGTCCATAGAAGGGGAACTGAAACTTCAAGTTGATAGTCTGAAAATATTAAAATTTTATGTAACAAAAATACGACAAATTTATTTAAAATTATTTTGTTAACATACTGCAGCTCTGCGATGAGAATCTGATAACATATCATGGATATTTGCATCTGGATGGTTCTTCAAATCAACCCAATAATCATTAAATACATTGATATTGTTAATTGTTGTGCTATTGTAGTATATATGAGAATCCTAAAAATCATATAAAATTATTTTTTTTGAGAGTTAATAGGGTGGAAACTAAATCAGAGGCTGTACTCGCATAATAATTTTGACTCTGTCTAACACATGTGTAATAGTGGCATCATTTTAATTATTTTAATTACAGAGCATATTTTTATGCAGTCTACAAACCCTGTCAAGAAATTTGCGATTTTTTAGGCCCTTCCAATTTAATGGACCAAATTATAATAATATTGTATTTAAAGCCGCGTCCAGACGTGGCCAATGTATGTATTTAAACTGTTGATGCACGGACCTCTAAAGGAAGACTTTTAAGAATTGCAGATCCCTTATCAATTTTCTTTCGAATACCTTTCTTTTACAAAATATCCCATGTTATCACAATCAATTATTATATTACAAATCACATTGTATTGTTGAACATTGAAATTATTCATTATCAAACATAATTTAAAATTTGACTATAATATTACATATTAAATATCATTTATACAGGTATGGTCAAAGTGCACGCTATTTAGATAAAATAATATTTAGTATTATAAATTAATTCAATAGAGTAAATAACATTGTTTATTATGCCATAATGTCATATATTGAAGGAAAAATCAGAATCTGGTAAAAGTCTATTGAAAGTGTTGCTTTACTTGTCTTGACTTAGAATAGCAGTGTAATATCATTATAAATTCAAATCAATGGAAAATCGTAAAATATAAAAAATATTTTATTCCTTGATTTGTTGTATTGTTTATAAAATTCAAACTTGTAAGTTACAAGTAAGAAAATAAGTCTTATGAGAAAAAAAAATTAATAAATGTTATATTTTTATGGAACTTTTAGAGCATTATTCTTTTAACCATTAGTGTTTTTTTATATATATATATATATATAGATCATTGTAAATCCAATAAACAATATATATTATATTTTGCTTTAATCAGAATATTACCTTGAAAGTCGAAAGTAATTATCGTTCAATAGTTTGTCAATTTAAAGAATACAAAATTGTGACTCATATTATTTATTAATAATATAAGTTGTTTTAATATTCTATGACTTAAAATATTATTTTGATAAATCAACAATAATTTTAAGAAATAAAAATCATATTTTATGACTTGTTACACTAATACCTTTATGAAATAATTTACAATGTCCATACATATAACATACAAAAAAAATCAACTTCTAAAATAATGTAGAGGTTATTACCAATAGACTTCAATAACAGCAATCAATTGTGTTTAATATTTCTATAACTATTTATTTTTGCATAAATAATTGACATAATATGGTTCCAAAAATTAAGCATTCAATTAATATTGAATTTTCTAGTTTTATGAATTTAATTTATTTGTAATTGATGTAATTAATGGGTGGCTTTTTTCAATATTTTCATATCTTTAATACAGAAATAAGTACACTTTGTATGTAATACTGTGTAAATATTTTAAAAAAAATGTATAAATATATACTAATAATATACTTATACTTATAAAAACTAAAACTGTGTATTTTAAAATAAAAGTACTAATTAATTTGTTTTAAAATATGCATATTCTTCAAAAATTATTCAAGTTATCAATCATACTATGATAAAAATGTTGACAATGTTGAATAAAATTAATTAAAATAAAAAAATAACAACTATTCATTTATCTTTAGATAAGCACATTATCTTTTTATCATATTTTGTGAACCTAAGCAAAAAACTGTTATAATTAAAATAGATTTAGATATGACCTCGTAATGAATATTTAAGATTAAAAGTGAAGTATCAATTTGTTTTAGTTTTTTTTTAAGGGGGGGGGGGAATAGTTTATTTACTACCTATCTACATAAGATATTATATACTATAACTTAATCAGATGATTAAATAAAATAACCTAATATTAATTCCTAAAATTTTTGAGGAAATTCCAAAAAATCATCAAAGGAAAAGCAACCAATATGGTAATAAATTCAGACATATTATTTTTAAATTGATTAAATGAGCTCAGCTTATAATAATTTTTTGAATATAATAGTTTATCCTTGCATTAATTACTGACATTTCTCCCATTTTTATCGTACAATTAATACTAAATTAATTACTTAAAATCCAACTTACATTTTTTGATTTGGTAATATTATGATTTTTAAGTGTTTCATTGGTAATCGCTGAAGGAAATTCTAAATCAACTGGCAGAGATATAGGTGTGGGTGTTCCTAAAAAAATAATTTATTTATTAATTTTATTAAATAAAATTAATTTTTTGAACTATAACACTACTTTACCTATATAACTTATATTTTCAGAACTCGCCTGAATTGGAGATTCATGAGTCACTGAAGTTAAATTCTTTCCAAAAACCTTATCAGTTCCATTCATAACAAGTGAAGTGTTTAGTGTATTTGTTTCTAAACAAATTAAGATCTTAAGTTAATAACAATTAAAAATAAACAATAGAATTAAAAATTTTGATTTTTATAACTTTAAAAAAAAAATTTATCAGTTACCTATTAGCAGTAACTTGTACAAAACAATATTAAAAATAAAAATATACTGATTGAATAAACTAAGACATAATACACATCATTATAATGATTGATGTTATTTAATACTACACCAAATTAATAAAATACATTTATTCTCTAGTTACATTTAATGGGAATGGCCAAATTTCAATTTTGCATTACAATTTAAAATAGTGAAGCAATATATTATACAATACACATTATACAATCCCTAGATTGGGATACTTTATGTTTGACATGCCTGTTCTAAACCAATAAAACTGCCATTCCCCAAAATAACTAACTTAATTTCTATACACGGTTTTAATTAAAATAAACCATCAACTCTATTGCGATAATTAATAGCCAACGTGTGATGAAAAATACAACAATTTATTATTTTTTTTATTTGAATACATGATCCTAAATGTATTGATTTGTAGGTACTTACCTTGTTTTTTTTGTTTTGTTCCATTGTTTTTGTCTATGATTGCTTGAATAGAAATATTTTTTTGTAGAGTAGTAGTATTAGTTACACTTGATTCAGCTAATCTTTTTATTCGTACATTTGGAAGTGTAATTATATCGGTTTCTAAAAAAGTCTTATCTTGTGTAAAAATGTTATAAAAATTGTCTGCAAAAAAATAAAAATCGTAATGATTTAAATAACAACAATAATACAATTAAGAAACATGTTATATATTTAGAATATGTTTAAGAACATTAAAATATGAAAATCAAATTTATATAAATATTTACATGAATAACACTAGGTAATAAAAAAAATATTTGATGTGAATATCATATCTACTAAGCATTAACTAGGCAGATTTTTTCTCATTAATTTCATATCATATATATTATTTTATTATTAACTGGTATAATTAAAAATCATGAAATCATCAATGAAAAGAGAAAATACGTTCAAAATATATTAGGGTCAGCAGAACTCGACTATAAAGCGCACAGAACTAGGGATACTAATAAGTGAATAAATTTCCTCAGAGGTGGATACAAAAAGAAAGAAAGATTTATAAGGTATAAACAATGGCTCCTTGATAACTACTAACAAAGAGCTGGCAAAGAAATGGGTTGATTACTTTGAAAAGTTCTTGAACTGTGAAGAACCGGACAAAATCTTTTATTTTAATCAGGAAATACAAGAAGAACAGGGTTGTGAAGAACCAACCTTGGAGGAAATAAAATAGCAGATAAATATATTAAAAAACAATAAATCTCCTGGGAAAGATGACATTCAGTGGAACTTCTAAAGAAAAGGAAAAAAAATAACTTTGTGGTTATGGAAGATAATTCCTAAATCAGGACTGAGACAAGGGGACACTATGTCACCAATCTCATTCAATATAATGGTAGAGAAAGTAATAAGAGATGAATATTATACCGCAAGAACGATTTAAATTCCAGGAATCGTCCATAGGACTACTGGCTTATGCAGATGATTCGGTGATAATGGGAAATCACAAGACCCACAGAAAAAAAAAATCCTAATGGGAAAAGACCGATGGGATGGGAGGACATTTATATATATATTCTGTTTGAATTAAAACATGTTCATAAATCAAGCATAGTATATGAACGATACACCTATATACTTATTTCTATAAAAAAAATTGTATTAGTTATTGAGTTATTATCAATAAGTAAAACATAATTATGATATATAATGCTTTGTATAAATTAAACTAATTGCCTAAATAATTTATAACTATAGGCAAATGTGACTTTTAACTTCTATGAAATACCTATTCATAAATATTAAAATATATTATGATCTTTAATTTTTTAAATAATTTTATAATCTTATGTAAACAATACTCTTTTTTTGTAATTAGAAATTTTTTTTTTATTTTTTATATTTACAATCTGTTACATAAAATTGAACAATAAGTAAAATAGATAGTGATTAAAAAGTGACTTGGAGAATGGACAGATTTAAGAAGCCTTCCAGTGAAGACAATTTGACAGTTATGTAATTAGAAATTAAGTACCCAACAAAATACATTTCATCTAAAATGTCTATGATAATGATTTTAACACAAAGGAAATGTCCTACTTTCATTTGACTTGTTTATCTATGTTGAAATAAAATAATATAAAGCATCGAGATGTTTTAAGAATATCATATTAATGTGTAATATGAAAGTAGGTAACTAATAATTACCATGACCTCTAAATAAAATAGTGTCAAATAAGAAAAATTATAAACAGAAATATTATTTTAATATAAAGAATCAATAAAATACAGAAATATAGAATTCAAACACCGATACACCGAAGTTGTAAAATTTGTATGTGTGCATACTGAATAGATCATTAATCAAATCTAAGTCAAGTATGTCATTGATAATAGGTATTTATATAAACGTAAATTACCTTCATGAGGAGACACTGTGGATATTGTGAGAAAAACAAAAGATAAACACAAGTAAAAACTTATAGTCGTCATAATTATTGTTGTAGTTGTTTGACACTTCTGAAAATGTGAAATGGATAACACAATAAAAATATTTAATAACGCATCGTTAATAGTTATCACTAAACAGAATCAAAGTATCAAAATTGCGGTATGAAATTAAGACGTGAAACAACTAACGAGTTAATTATTAGCGAACAAAAACAACCGACGACTAGACGAGTAGTTAAATGTAACAACTAACAAGTAACAACTGGCAACTGCTGGAAACAAATATTTACAAGTAATATTATAGCCAATAGACCTTAAATAATATAATATTATATTATGCTATATTATGTACAATTTATACGTCAATGATGATAGTAGATAAGGAATAATCACTATCGCTGTTAGAGTGCGTTGCAGGCAACATAAATTGTGTTTTGTGGGGTCGGAGCTCGGAGCCCGAGGGCACTGAGACTTGAGAGTTGAGAGTCTGGGAGTTGGGACTGGGCAGTTGGCACTTGTTACTTTGTTAGACGGCACTACGGCAGTTGTTGCATAAACTGTTGCATACAAAACGACGATAATTTCACTTTTTAATTAATTTAAAACTGAATTTCGTGTTAAAACAAACCAAATATCCAGAAATCCCCCCCCCACAAAAATTTGATATGGAATAAAATATAATATAGAAATTTGAAGTACCTGCCTAAATGGGCCGGGACTATTGGCTAATTGTTTGTTATTGTATTTTATGTTTATGGCGTCACAGTCACATTAAATATTTATTTTATAACGATTAACGGTAGATAACTAGAGTCCAAAGATGGTACACCCGTATCCGCATGTATTGTCTCTGGCTTTACACATGCGTAACACGGCAAATCGACGTACCGGATTCTTACTATACACAGTTTATTTATAATTAATAGTAAAGCAAATTTAGATATTAGTTATTAAATTTGTCGAGGACTGAAGAGATATTTACTGAACTAGTATTTTTCATATTTTTATTTTAAAACGAGTAGTATGAAATTAAAAATGAATTATTTAAGTATTTATAACTTATTTTAAAATAAAAACACGGAAGAATAACTACGCTGGTCGCTCGAGCTCAGTTAATCCTTTTCTCCTTTTTAAATATTTCAGTAATATCCAAATTTGCTCTATTAATAACTATAAAATATAAATAAACAGTATCTAGTAAAAATCCTTCTGTAGTATTGATATTTGATTTGCCATCTTATGCGTGTGTAAAACGAGACAATAACGGCGAGTGTAGCATCAGAAGAATCCATTTTACTTTATAATTTTTAACATAAGAGTGAATAATTATAATAATAATAATAATCGATCTATTGCAAAACGTAAATATATTATAATATTATATTACCTAATTATATCAATCAGTTTCACTCAATTCGCTCTAAAATTAAAAATAACAGTTTGAAATGGATTCTTATGATCGTTAAATAATCTATTTGTTATGCAGTTATTTGACCCATGATCAATGTCCTAAGACCAAAATAAATAAGAAAATGCACTTGAATTATTATATTTTTGATAATGGTACCTGCAATAGATTTATTATTATTATTTAATAAACATTTATTATAAAATATGGGTCAAGCCGTATTGAATTAAAAAGTAATTTAATTAATAGATATTTACATCATTAGTCATTAAACATCTGTTAAAGTACCTATATTATAATCGAATGGAAATGTCTGTGTGACGACCCGGTTGGTCAGAGAATCATGTTGTTTATTTATAAATTGTAAACGGCTGTAAACCCTTTAATAGGACGTCACACCCGCATGTGTTGTGTCCATCTTACACACGTACGACATAGACAAAACGCAATTACGCATCTGAGTAGAACTCGCTCAATTTTGGTGTTAGAATAAAAACACCTATCACAGAATTAAAAGATGACGATACTTCGGAGGGAAAGATGGTGAGTTTTTTTTTAAAAAATTTAAGGTATTTTAAAAATGTTGAAATTTTTACTATTTTTAAACGATATAATGAACGTTATATTGGGTATAATGTAAAAAACGCAACGACATGCCCTCAGAAATATTGTCACAATTCAATTTTATAATAGGTATTATTTTACTCTAGAAGTCTAGAACCAAATTGAGCGAGTTCTACTCAGACTGCATCAACGCGTTTTGTCTATGTCGTACGTGTGTAAGTTTTAGCGCGTCAAAGTAGTAAAAATAAAATAAAATAAATTGGAATACCTACAAACCTTAAAGGCCTTTCAAGTTTAAACGCTACATGTAGTATACGGAAGTGTAGTCATATTTTTATTGAAGGTAGGTGTAATGTCGTGAGAAGTAAATGACATGATACAGATTTAATTATTACGCATTATGTGTTACTTTATTTTACACTTTCGATATAGTTACACGTGACTTAACAATGTATATCTGAACATAACGTAAGCCAGAGAAATGACTTGATTTATAAAATATAATAAAAGAGAGGTTAATATAAATACAATATTGCCAACATCATAACAATCCTTAATCCTAATTTCAAAACATAATTTTAATATTAAACATAATATTGTTCCAAACTAATAATAATAATAATAATAATAATAATAATATACTTTATTAACAAACAAAATTTTAGATTCTGAGTGGAACGATGAATGTATTGATTTTACAATGATGTGTGTTTTTATATTTTTTTTTATTTTTATTTTTTTTGTGTCTGTGTACACGATAAGTAGTCGAAATAATGCTTCGATTTTCAACTTCAGTATCTTTTTCGATTGGAAAGTGAATATCGTTGGTGCATTGGGGAGATCAAAATTTGCTACCGTTAATACCCTTGAAGCATAACTTATAGGTTTTTCTGTTCCATCAATAAAAACATGAACTAAAACCGCACCCACACCATACTCAGAAGCATCACACGACAGCTTTACTTGTATTTCTGGATTAAAATGTACTACACAGAATCTGATGTCATTGTTTCCTTAGATTTTTTAAAAGCATCATTACATTGGTTTGTCCATTCAAATGTTACATTTTTTTTTAATAACTTATACATAGGACCTAACAAAGTAGACAAATTTGGAATAAATTTTGCATAATAATTGATCATACCTACAAAAGCTTTTACCTCTGTCACATTTTGTGGTATTCTTGCTTCAACTATAGCTTTTACTTTTTCTTTATCTTTTCTGATTCCTTCACAATCAATCACACGTCCTAAATAATTTATTCTTTTGAAAAAAACAACATTTATTCACATTTAGTTTAAAACCAGCATCTAGTAATCTTTTGAAAACCTCTCTCAAATTGTTTAAATGATCCTCTGTAACAATAATATCATCCAAAAAGTTCTTTACACCTTTTAAACCTTGTAATACTTTTTCGATTATTTGCTGAAAAATTGAACAAGCCGGTTTTGTTCCAAAAGGCAATCTCTTTACTTTATATATACCTTTATGTGTACTCCATGCTAATAACTTTTGAGTCTCTTCACATATTTCAAGTTGATTATAAGCGTTGATAAAATCTAATTTACTAAAAAATTGTCCTCCTTGCAAAGCTACAAACAGTTCTTCGACTTTCGGTAAAGGGTAATTATAATCTTCTAAATACTTATTTATAGTTATCTTATAATCCGCACATTACCTAACCGTTCCGTCTGGCTTTACCACAGGCACTAAAGGTGTACCCCATCGAGCATTTTCCACTTTCTCAATTACATTTTCTTTCTCTAAACGTTCAAGCTCACTTTCAACTTTTTCCATATAAGCAAATGGAATAGATCTTGGTTTAAAAAAAACTGGCATTACTCCTTCTTTTATTTTTAAAGTAATTTTTTCTTGTTTATACTTTCCTAGTTTATTTTTAAACAATTCCTCAAATTCTTTTAACAATCTTTTTATACCAAATAAACTCATTAAATCTCTTCCCAATAGAGCTCTACATCCATTTTCTACTATTAGTAACTTACATTGTTCCTTCTTATTTTTATACTCCATATCAAACATAACTTCTCCAACTGGATTTATTATTTCTCCATAGTAAGTTTTTAATTTAATTAAACTAGGGATGACTTCTAATTCAGACCAATATTTTTTATATAATTTAAAAGGTATTATAGATCTCCCTGCGCCAGAATCTAATTCCATGTCTATTTGTATTTTTTCAATTTTAATTTTAATAAAATATGGTTTTACACTCTCTTGATAACCTACTTTTAATTGAAACATTTCTACTGACTCTGACTCAGTTTCTACTTCTACATAATGATTTTTTGATTTATTTTTACACATTTTAGCTAGATGTCCTACTTTATTACAAATTTTACATTTATAAGTTTTATACTTACAATTACTAAATGTATGATTACTTAAGCCGCATGTAAAATATTTTCCTTGATTTGATCCTTTACTGCTGTTTGAAAATTCTGTCGGTTTCTTCTTATTTGTAATGTCGTGAGAAGTAAATGACATGATACAGATTTAATTATTACGCATTATGTGTTACTTTATTTTACACTTTCGATATAGTTACATGTGACTTAACAATGCATATCTGAACATAACGTAAGCCAGAGAAATGACTTGATTTATAAAATATAATAAAAGTGAGGTTAATATAAATACAATATTGCTAACATCATAACAGTAGGAATCTAATAACTTCAGAAAATCCATATTGTTATCTATTTTTCTTTCCACATATTGTACCATACCAGGCCTTCTTCAATATTCTCTATGAATTCTCCATAAAATGATTTTAGATTTGAGTTGTATGATAAATTCTTTTTTTATAGTTTGTTTAAAGTAAATTTGTTTAAAGAATGAATTGAAATAATCTCATATTTTTAATTATCTTCTGGAAACCAAATGATAGTCTGTATATTATAGTATTCAATATTCAATGCTAGAAACACATGAAACACGTCATTTAGTGAACAATGATTTCTTTTATTAAAAAAATATAACTTTAAAAATATTTATAAAAATATACCATAATATACAAACATTGTCAAAAAATAGCAGGGGGCATAACAGCTACCGCTATGGACACCCTTAACTGTTTAACACCTATAGAGACTAATATAGTAATATGGCTCTAATTATAATTATAATATATTATAATAGTGTATGGTTTTGTTTTTATTTAAGTGTTATTTTAAGAGGATTTGAATACGAGAATTGAATACTTATTATAATTTATTAATATATTTTAATTGTGTTATTCCAAATTTCTTTAGTAGGTAGGTAATACTGCCAATACTGGTAATAGGTATCCTAATTCCTAGCCTTAGGTAAATGTTTTTGAGTACATTCAGACATACAGTCCTTAGATAACATATAGGTACTGTACTACTGTATAATGATCTAAGATATAGTCATACAGATAATATTTATAATCTAACTTAAAACATAATCAAAATTTATTTAATGAAAATATTTAATGAGTTTAAGAAAGGTAGAAAGCCAGAAAGTATCAATTGTTGCCTGTTGGATTTGAAAAATGAGTTATCGATTCCGTCATAAAGAATTTAGCAATTTCTCGTACATGCAAACAACTAACAAGAGCTATTTGTTTTAGGGTGGCCGAAAGTAAATGTAAATTTTTAAAGAAAACAATCGACAATTTAATCTACACATTTTGGCATCCGTATAGCACAGTGTTTCCCAGTGGGGCAATGGAAGTTACAAGCTTAATTGGGGGGCAATTCATAACGAAAAGGGGGCGGTGACAGTTTCATATGTCGTTATCGCAATAACAGAAACATCGTACGTGATCCAAATTATCTGAATTGTGTATTTTGTATTTTTAGATTAATCGTTCGTCGTCTATCGACATTCGTCGATAATTTGTCGTTATAGCGATAACAGAAACAACGTACGTGATTTAAATTATCTGAATTATTTTTGTATCTAATACACTCGAGAATACCGACCTTATTCTTTGTCGTTTTTATAATAATTTTCGTTAATTTGTTGTGTATTATTTTATTTAAATTTCAAACGTTTTTTACATTATGGCTGAATCGAAGAATAAAATATGTAGGCAGTATAGTATTGAATATTTGAAGTACGGTTTTATTCAATCGCCTACAAATATTACATTACCAATGTGTCCCATTTGCCGAAAAGTATTTTCAAATGAAGCTATGAAACCGTCAAGACTGCAAGAACATTTAACAAAAGTTCATGCTAATAAAAAAAAATATGGATTTATTTTATTTTCAAACACTAGAAAAGAAATTTTTGAACGAGCCGACATTGGTCAATATATTTTCAACAACGTCAAAACAAGGTGACGACGGATTGCGAGTTTCGTACAACATTTTTCTACTGATTCCCAAAACTGGTAAACCGCATACTATTGGTGTAAAACTTATTTTACCAGCTATAAACGAGATAATAAACACAGTGCTGCATAAACCAGCTTTTGACATTAAAATATTCTTAAAATGGGCATATCCAAATGGGTTTTAGATCCATTTTCAAATACAGAAACCATAGATTCTGCAAAATTAGAAGAAAAATTGATAGAAGTAACTACAAATGAGGAATTAAAATTAAAGTTCATGGAAGGTTACCAAGTATTCTGGCTACAAAAGCAAAATAACTAATCGTAAATGTATTAATTTTACAATGATGTGTGTTTTTCCTTTTTTTTTTTTTTTTGTGTCAGAAAATTAGAAAATTATTTTGAGTTGACAATTCATAAAAATTTTTCTTTTTAAATCAAAGATTTGAAAATGTATTAAGATTATCCATAAGTATATCTACCTTTATCAAAAAAAAAATGTCTACAAGAAACTCAAATTAAATTTCTATGAGCGTTTGAAATTCATATTTTTACATTATTTTGATATTCACTCGATTTCTCATGTAACGATTTTCTTATTTTGTTGTAATTAAAATACGTATGACTGTAGATACTTGAAAATTTCACTGAATGTTTATATTAGCATTATAGATACACTATACAATTTTGAAAATAATTTGATTTTTTTTAAGCTGTTTACGGACATTGTCAGTTTTCAATTTTTTTAGTTTTTTTTTCTATATAAATATCAATAAAATTTTATTTGTTGGTAAAAAAGCGTGAAAATTTAATGCAAGGCTCTTTTTTATAAGCATTAAAGTTCAAAATTTATCAAATTTAAAATTTAATAATTATTTTGTAGTTAAAAATGTATAAAATGTTCAAGTTTTATAGTTAAGGATTGAAAATTTAAAACAAGGTTCCACGTAAATAGGTTATATTATATATAAATTACTTTATTCACAATATCATCAAATATACTTGGTAATATCATAGGTTGTGAAGCGGCACCTTATGGGAATATTGGTATAAAAAAAAAAAAAAATGTTTCTTTTTTATTTGAATAATTTAATTTAACACAACCTTCATAATTTAACGGCTATTTACGCGACAGTGAGTTTACATACAACGAAGGCAAACCGTAAACTAACGCTACCAGGTGCTGAGACGCCGACCGCTACTCGCTTTATCTTAGTATTACGTTTACAACTTAATACTATAATATTATTGAATTAAATATGGTATCGAACACAGGTTGACTGACCGTTTTCGCTCGAATCGTTTTTTTTATACAATGATATTATATCATTGAATTCAAACATCATCCATTACAGTGACGAGTGACCCACTTGTTACCTTTTTTTTTTTTTTCTAGTTTATAACCGACGGCGCTGCGGGAATTGCTTTCCCATTACTGCCGCGACACCGCCATCGTTTATTATACATTAAAATGAGGTACAATTTATGTATAATGTTTAACACCTATGTTTTTTTTTTGGGTCCTCATAAAGGGCGCACATTTAAATTAATTTTGCATGTTATAAAAGATAAGATACATTGTTGGCTGAAGGTCTGCTGTTTGCATTTGTAGAGTTCTCGACCCGCCTTCGCTGCCCGCCAGTCTTGTCTTCTCGTTCTGTTGTTGTTTTCTCGGCCCGGTTTGATAGTCAGCCGGCCTCTAATCTCGTTCGTCGCGTTTTCTCCTTCCGATGTTGTGGAGTGTGCGTATCGCCGTTGTTCGTTTCCTAGTTTTTCTTCTGTCCGTTGTTGTACTAATGTACTCGTCGTTCCGGGAGCTTTGTGGTCCGTGGCACCTCCTGGCCTTCGATTTTCTTTAACAGTACTTGTTCAATGGGAAAGTGATTTTAGTTGATGTATTTGGGAGGTCAAAATTTAAAATTTCCAATAGTTTTCAAACGCGTAATTCTAAAACAAATTACCGTAGGTACATGCAATTTTAACTGAATATTTATATTAGAACTTTCTATACACCATGCCTTTTTTAAAACATTTTGACTTACTTTGAGCTGTTTAGGGACATTTTCAGTTTCTATTTTTTTAAGTTTATTTTTCTATAAATATCAATAAAATTTTATTTGTTGGTTAAAAAAGCTTGAAAATTTAATAGAAGGCTCTAAGTATATTGTTTCAAAGGCTGATAAAAAAAATTAAAGAACCATAATCACAATTTTTTTTTTATAAGCATTAGTTCAAATATTGACAAAATACGTAAAAATGACGAAAATTTGCAAATTATTGTGAGTTAGAATTCATAAAAAATTTCAATTTTAAATCTAAGATTTGAAAATGTTATACAAGATTATCCATAAGTTTGTCTACCTTTATCAAAACAAAAATGTCTACAAGAAAGTCAAATTAAATTTCTATGAGCGTTTGAAATTCATATTTTTACAACATATTCACTCGATTTCTCATCTATCGATTTTCTTATTTTGTTGTAATTAAAAAACGTATGACTGTAGGTACTTGAAAATTTCACTAAATGTTTATATCAGCATTTTCTATACACATTAAAATTTTGAAAATAATTTGTCTCTTTTTAAGCTGTTTACGGACATTGTCAGTTTTCAATTTTTTTAGTTTTTTTTCTATAAATATCAATAAAATTATATTTGTTGGGTAAAAAAGCGTGAACATTTAATGCAAGGCTCCTGATATATTGTTACAATAGTAGTTGAAAAATATTAAAAATACAAAGGCACATTTTTTTAAGCATTTCAAGTTCAAATTAAAAAAAAAAAATTATCACATTTAAAATTTAATAATTATTTTGTACCTTAGAATTGGGTAACATTGATTTCGTGGGGTCACTTTGATACCCATATATTTTTATTCAACAGAATACCATGATGATTAAATTTTTTTTTCATATAATGGGGTTGCTTTGATATCACATTAAGAAATATAGGTATCAAAGTTGCCCATTATGTTGTGTTACTTTGATAGCATATTAAAAAGATTGATATCTCAAAAGATAACATCAGAAATTTAAAAATTAAAATGTTAAAATATTGATCATAACTAACTAGCTGTAACTAATACTTAATTTTGAGAGTTTTATCGTAAATACTAGAAGTTTTCCATAAAATTAAAATTGTCATAAAACAGTAAAAAATTATCAAAATTACTACATTTTACTGTAGTTAAAAATTTATAAAATGTTCAACTTTTATAGCTAAGGATTGAAAATTGTAAAACAAGGTTCCACGTAAATAGGTTTTATATAAATTACTTTATTCACAATAATATCATCAAATATACTTGGTAATATGCTAATATCATAGGCTGACTGACTGTTTTCGCTCAGAATCGTTTTTCTTATACAATTTAACACCATTCATTACAGTGACCCACTTGTAACCTACTGTACAGCAGCGCGACATCTACTTATCCACTTTTTATCTTAAATATGACTAATTATAATGGACATTATAGTTTATACATGATTGTTATCATAGATATATTATGGTTGTTGTATATATCTATGATTGTTCACATTAAATTAATATCAAAATTAAAATATAAAGTAAGTATTCAATTATTGCTATGACAAGAAATTTAGATTTTTTAACACATAAATTAAACCTAAATTAGTATTATAATAATGAAGGTGTATCGCAAAGAGTTAAAAAAAATTCTATTGTTTGTAATAGAGAAATCAAAAATATGAAAAATATTTTATCATTTCATACATATTATATTATTTTAAAATATAAAGGTATTTTTCTATTTAATGGTGTAAATATGCAATTATGTTTGTAAAAAACTATTGTCTATTTATTTTAGTATTCATATAGCTAGGCCAAAAACGGTTACAATTACATATATAGTTTTGTTTTCCCATCTAACAGTACAACTACCATCTGTCGAGTTATCCCAAAAACATGAACTTGCTGAATGAAGACCAGCACCAATTTTTTGCATGATGGCACACGTCACTGCATTAAAAAAAAAAAGTTTTTTAATCTTATTGAATGGTTGTCAAATATATTAATTACATCAGTCAAAAATATTTTAAACATAAATAATGATAATAATTCTACTTTACCTATATATTTAAAAGGTTTGGCCAATTTAGAAAGTCTCGTTAGACAGTTTTCAACTACAGAATCTGTCCATTTATTTACCATATTTTGTTGGAATAATTGGCTGCCAATTGAATGTTCAATTGAGTCCTTAATAATGTCGTTCACTTCGTCCACCACAAAAAGTGTCTAAGACAAAAAATATGTATCAAAATACTATAATATTTTATTAGAATATTGAAGTTACAAATAAAATAAACTATTTTTTAAAAGATCGACAAATCTTTTTTTTGTGACTTTGTCTCTACAATAAATGATTAGGACATCAAAACAAATTAGACCGTTCTATTAATAATGTGCAAAAAAACACAAATGTCATATTTATTTTGTCAAAAATTACCTACATTTAACAATTTTCTAATTGACACAACAATTAACATATAATACTAATATATGATTTTTTACCCCTTCGTTAGCATCAACCATCGTTTTTGATTAGAATGTAATAATAATAAATAAATGTTTTTAATTTTTTACTTTATAATAATAACAATGATAATAATATAGATTACAACATATAATATTATATAATATTGTTTTAGGTATTCCGTATTGAGTATTCACAATCATTAATTCATAGCACATATGTCCATGCCAATTTATACTTCACAAAAAAATTTGAATTTACTTTTCAGTTTACAACTAAGATAATATAATCATAACTCATGCACACATTTGTGGTTCACGATTGAAAGCGGCGTCACAATCGTGGTATTTGGTTCCTACCGGAGATTATATTGTATGGTAGGATCCTACCTCGATATAGATAACATTTTATCTACATTACGGTGGTGTGCACTGTGCAGATGTAGATAAAATAATAAAATATTATATTCATGATTAAATTACATGATTACTACTTGAATATAATATTACGAACACAATTTGTTATAGAATTTTCAATTCTAACATAGTTGTACCATTACTTCTATTATTATGGCTTTTCGAATTTTATCAAAATGTCATATATTTAAATATATTACAAACACAACATTTCATACTAACTTAAGGTACCTACATCAAATATATATTAAATTAATTTATTAACTTTTAATTTGTTATACCAAACATGTTGAACATGTGTAGTTAATTTTATATACGTATCTGTGATTTCATATTATAAATGCATTAGCTTTTATTTTAAACCTTTGATATACATTTTAGATCAAAGGATATTCATATTTCAACAGTTCATCGTGATCTAATGGAATTTTTTGATGATAAAAAAAATTGGGCTGTTGAACAAATTAAAGTTGGGAGATCGTGGTCAAAGGATGAGTTGCGCATTAAAAGCAATCAAGATTTACATAAACTTTGGTAATAAAACTAATTTTTTTTATATCAATTTATTTAAAATGTATGATTTCTATTTGACACACTAATGCTAGGTTGCATGAAAAATTAATTAATTTAATGGTTCAATAAAATTTAATTCACCAACCAATCATGGGACACTAAATCATGTTTAAGTGACTCTTAGCTCACTAATTGCAAGATAATTGATATTATTGTTATTTTCTATGAAGTATAATAAATTGTTTTGATTTATAAACATTATACTAAATCATACATTTTTAACTGATTCTAATTACATTTGTTTTCATTCAATAACTAGGTACCTTGTACCTACTCAAAAGTTATAAAAATTTAATTTACATTTTAGATTTTAAATTCTGAGAAAAGTGAGGAATGTATTTATGAATGTACTAATTATAATATAATATGACTATTATTTTTTGTCTTATGGTAATGAAACTATTTTAATAGTTTCAAGTAACCTTATAATCAATAAGATTAGAACTTAAGTTAAGTTCTTTGTAAAGATCATTTTAGATGTTATCTAAGTGTAAAAAAATTATTATCAACTACTAAAAATATTGAAAAGTTTGTAGCTTACTCAGTTTTGTCAAGCTCTATTTATCGCTGTTTTTCAAATAACTCAATGTATTAATGTCTGTTCTATTGCCTCCCCAACATGTTATGCCATAGTAGTTGAGACAAACAAATATTTGTATCCTATTTAGCTTTTTTTAATTAAACGACCAACAATCTAAATTTATTATAATTTATAATGTTATACTTATGTATTAGGTACTGCTTTACATTATCTAGTCTTATTATTTTCCTTATATATTGTGCAGGTATGTATTACTTAAAGAACGCAATATGTTATTAACGATGGAACACGAATGCAAAGCTCAATTTGAATTATTCCCAAATCCTGAACGTATTGATAAGGTATTCTTTAATTATAATATTATTATATCAATAAAGCATTTTATTTATCATCCATAGTACTTATAATTGACATTTATTTATATTATTAAAAGGTTGAAGAAAGTATGAATAATTTAGAAACTGTTGTGCGTGAACGTAATGAAGCTTATTACAAATTAGAAGTTGGAGAATCTGCAGAAAGACCTGGACAATTAGTTACTAATTTATTGGGTAAATTATTGGTTTTTAGAAAAAACTTAATAATGACTTCAAATTTTAAGAAGTTATAAGTTAGACAAAAATATTTCTAAGTTAGTTTGCTTTATGTGTTTTTATATAATTACTACTTTTTAATAATTTTTTAGTGCTTAGTTTAAAGTTGAAAAATTATTTAGGCTATATTTATCAATGACCATATTATATATTACAATTTGAGTAGGCATATCACGTTTGTAAAATTGATTATGTGTTTTATTATAATTTCAGGGTTGAACTTTTTTTATCGTAAATTTGAACATTTAATACCAAAATTTTTGAATAAACAATGGAGAAGTAGACATACGTTTAATGTTGTTAATGGAAACATTGAGAAATTCCAAAGGTTATATAGAGAAAAATTACATAATGCTAATAGAAAAAGTAGAAAGTAAGTACTTATATTACCATATTGGTTATTAAATAATTAAAATAAATACTGCCTAGTCAAAAGTTATTTACTTAAATCATATAGGTACTTAAGATTCTTGAATCAATTTTATTTCTAGTATTTTCTTCTTTGTAATTGATTATAAAAAAATTGTGATAATGGTTACTGAACATATTATTTTTACAAAGTCTCAATTATTTTTAATACTTAACCTATTCATACTAATCTCACTATATTTGGAATAACTAGACTTGTTGGATTCATAAATCTGAATACTGACAAAAGTTTAGTATTCTGAAATAAAGTTCAGAAAAACATTGTCAATTTTTCTAAGGAGATTAAAATAGAAATATAACACTGAAATACTAAAATTAATATTTTTAATTCTCAATAATATTTATATTTTATACACAGTTGGATACATACTATTCATACATCTAAATTGTTGTGTTATTTTTAATACTAACATAGATTCCAGTTCATCATTTATATTAAAAACTTTGAGATAAACAACAATATTATGCACGGATATAGGATAATGTTGAAAATTGTTAGAACTTAAAATAATTAAAAAATTATAATTTTTTCCCATAAATTTTTTATTATTGATTGTATTTCCACATAAATTGATGATCTACAACTCTATCAGTCCCAATTATTGTAGATTATTAATGCCTACAGTAATTTTATTTATTTTCAACAAATTATGTACTTATGTGGTTATGCGATAATTATCTATTATTAGTAAACTAAATTGTAATTTATTAAATATAATTAGAGAAGGCTTAGATGGATCATTTCAAAATAATGTTATGCTAATTTTATATATTAATATGTATGTATATATTTTTTTTAAGTCGGGATCGTAACCATGTGATGCATCTGATGAAGCGTTTTCCAAATATGGACATGGACGCTGTCAAACAACAATATCCTTCAGTAGACATTGAAAAAATAAAAAACTATCATAAAGTCAGAGGACATTATGTACCTTAAAATGTATTATAATTTTAATATGTTAACTAAGTTAATAAAGTAATCAAATTTTGTCTGTTCACGTGAAACAAAAATGTTTATTATTATTAATAGCTTCATGAAAAATGATAGATAGATTTACCTTAATTCATATTTGCTTAGAATTTGTCAAGTGCTCTTTTACAATATATATCATCACTTTTGTACTTAAATTGCATAACCAAATAGTATATTCAATATGCTTATTTATCTCAGTATCTGATTAAAAGGGTTTTTCTAATTTGTAAAAATATGAATAATAAAATAAAGAAGGTGGCCAAGTGGATACCACTCTGCTGTACTATATTTGTCAAGTATGTCATTGTATCATTGTATTGGATGTATAATGTGTTAAATTTGAATTCAACGACAAATTTTTGTATATGAAAAATGATTCTGAGTTGAGTCAGCGTGTCAGCCTACCACCTTTGTATAAATAATTAAATTTAATAAATAAAAATCGAACATTTCTCATTGCTATAAATAGCTCAAAAAGAGTCAACATCTTTTGAAAATTTTGCCATGCATGGAAAATGCCAATATAAACATTTGTTAAACGGGTAATGCTCTGCTGTTCGTTAGGTGTCTAGAGAGTCATTGTAATGGACGTGTTAAATTGAATTTAATGCAGTAGCGTATTTAGGAATTTTTCTAGGGGGGATGAAATATATAATAATACACCCATAAATACGTACATAATATACATTTTTTAAATTCCTTAACCTATTGAGGTTAGTGTGAATCAAGGCGAAATAAGAATTAACACAAATTGTATAATAGACCCTAATAGCATTTACTATAAATTCAAACTAGCGCCAATCCCGGGTTTAATACGATAAACAAAATAAATTAGTTATAATACAAAATCCAGTTTTCTATTTTTTTGGGTGCTCATTTCATCGATAACCTCATTTGACATGATTATTGTATTGACCGGTGACATGCCGATAAAGCCAACACATTAAGTCGGTATAATAATTTATTAATACCTTATTCATAATTATTATTCATTATTAGATAGGAAAATTTATAAAATATTTACTTATGTCATACTATTTATTAGGTAAGAGTGTAAGACTTAATCCTCTTCAAATATGTAAAACATCGTTCAGGTGTAGCAGTTGATACAGGCTAAGTACAAAACGTTTTCAAAAGTTCGTGAATATTTGGATAAAACTCTTTATCAAAAACATCTTAAGCATGTAACCCAGAGGTGAATACAATTTCAGTCACTAAAAATAAACTTGCGACCTAAGGTAAATCTACGGTCTTCGTGGTAATTTTGTTTTATTTACCGACTGTTTTATCGGGTTTATTATACACTCTTGCATGAAAAATTATTCGCAGAAAAGTAAAAAATGCATTACACCATACTACCATAGAGGTATACCTATGTTTATCAGTGGTGTGGTGAACAGTATTTTCAGAGGCAATCTAAACGTTTACCATTTTTCAATTTTATTTTTTAATACTGAAAATAAGAAAATTTTAATTTTAATACGTTTTTTTTTGAAAAATTTAAACGGCTAAATCGTAATATAATAGCGCGTTCGCTTCGTTGCCATAGGGCATAGACCGCAGTAGAATTGTAAATATCAAAAAAAGAAATATAGATCTTGATTTGATAGTAAATATATAATTTGTTCTATCAAATATCTAACTTTTTTTCTAGGGGGAGTTGATCAACAACCTCCCCCCCCTTCCAACCACGAAGTGAAGTCTTAAATACGCCACTGATTGTTCATATAGTATATAATAATAATAGCCAATTACAAAATTCAGATTTAACAGATGATTCAACAATTTAAACACTAGAATTATCAACAACAGAAGAAGTAACGGTTGTCACTCCAGGTGTGCACATATCTTCATTATCAATCTTAAATTTCTCACAATATTTTAGGTGCCAGTATTGACGATTGCGATCAACTCCTGATGAACATAGGTTGTCGCACCAGAAACACTAGAATACAACAAATATTTTAATTATCTTGTACAATTTAAAGATAATATATTTGATCATACAATTAGGTAAATTAGACTTATTATTTTGTATATATTACTTGGAAATTTGTGTCTTTTTTAATACAACTAGTACAATTTTTCTTCTCTAGACATGTTGGCAATGCAGTTAAAATTATAACAGTTCCATCTGTTACTTCATCATCTTCATGGAATAATACTCTATGATATTCATACAAAGTTTTTCTTCTGACAGCTATATACATAAAAATATAATAATATAAATGTTAAATACCATATTTTACAGAAATTACATGTTTGGCACTTGGTGTCGTACTTCAAAATTATAAAAATTGGGAAATTTAATTTTTGATTATTTGAACCATTATTAGTTGCAGAGTTAAAAATAATTTAAAATTATACTAACAAAATATTGTTTTATCTAATACATATGCATCAGACAGTCCAATTTTCACTGGATGATTTGTAGAATCAATTTCTTTGATTTTAGTTGGTACATTTTTGTAAGCAAACACAATATTTCCATTTGAATGTAAAGTTGTTTGAAAAGTGAATCCTCCAACTTCAGGTTTATCTTGTAAAGTGACATTATGCCAAGTAACTGTTAATGCAGTACCATTTTCCATGTAATAAATGTTTGAATCATTTGATGAACTTAAATCAAAATTGGCCATTAAAGGTGCTATGTATTGAGTGGCTGCTAACCACGAATTAATGTATTCTCCTAAATATAAAAAACCTCCAGTTGAAATTGTAATAGAGTTTAATAGATGTCCATAGAAGGGGAACTGAAACTTCAAGTTGATAGTCTGAAAATAAAAATTGTATCTAACAAAAATACGACAAATTTATTTAAAATTATTTTGTTAACTTACTGCAGCTCTGCGACGAGAATCTGATAACATATCATGGATAATTGCATCTGGATGGTTCTTTAAATCAACCCAATAATCATTAAATACATTGATATTGTTAATTGTTGTGCTATTGTAGTATATATGAGAATCCTAAAAATCATATAAAATTATTTTTTTTGAGAGTTAATATAGGGTGGAAACTAAATCAGAGGTCGTGCTCGTATACATAGACTCTGAGTTTGTATAACAAACATGTAATAGGTATTGGCGTTTTTTAAATTATTATTTTTATTACACATATTTTAATATAGTCCACAAACCCTGTACTTTAGAAATTATGGATTCTTTTTATACCAATCAATTTAAGAAATGAGTAATTCACAGTAAAATTGGATTTTAAATAGGTGCATAAACAATTATATACCATACACGGCCCAAATTACGACATTGAATCATAGAGGATTCTTATTCATATTGGTTTATTTATAGTTAATATTGAGTTACCTATCTTAATTTATACTAGTGGTGTTAAATAAGAAAAAGGTGGGCAAGTGGGTGTTTCTCTGCTGTACAATAGGTTACAAGTGGGTCACTGTAATGGATGGTATTAAATTTGAATTCAATGATATAATAACATTGTATAAAAAAAAACGATTCTGAGCGAAGATGGCCAGTCAGCCTATGATATTACTATTTACTAAGTATATTTGATGATATTTTTAAGAATAAAGTAATTTATATATAACCTATTTACATGGAACCTTGTTTTAAATTTTCAAAATCCTTGGATATAAAAGTTGAACATTTTATAAATTTTAAGTACAATATAATTATTAAATTTTGTCAAAATTTGAACTTTAAATGGGTATAAAAAAAAATTGTGTCTATGTAATTTTCAACTGTTATTGTAGCAATATATCAGGGGCCTTGTATTAATTTTCACCAAACAAATACAATTTAATTGACAATAATAGAAAAAAAAACTAAAATAACTAAAAACTGACAATGTCCGTAAACTGCAGCTCAAAAATAGTCAAAATATTTTCAAAAACGCTTGTAAAAATATTTGATTTGATTTGCTTGTAGAAATTTATTTTTTGATAAAGATAGAAAAACTTGTGAGGAATCTTGTATTTTCAGAAAAATTTTTATGAATTTCTTACTCAAAAAAATTATAAAAAAATTGTGACCATGTATTTGTAATTGTTTTCAATTGTCATTATAACAATATATTAAGAGCCTTGTATTACATTTTCAAGCTTTTTTTATCCAATAAATAAAATTGTATTGACATTCATAGAAAAAAAAAACTAAACAAATTGGAAACTAAAAAATGTTCGTAAACAGTTCAAGACAAATCAAAATATTTTGAAAATGTTATCGCGTGTAGAAAATGCTAATATAAATGTTTAGTGAAAATTGCATGGTCATTTGTTTTAGAGTTACGCCGAAAAACAAAATCGATTATACGTAAAAATTCACGTTTTTCCTTAATTGTTATGTTGTTTTTCCCGGCGCTTTTGAAAATTATTGGGAATTTTAAATGTTGACCCCGGAATGCACCAACTAGGTTTCACTTTCCCATCTAACAAGATACTGTTGAAGAAAATCGTAGCCCGCTCTGCTCAGAATCTAAAACCTTTGTTTTTACTATATGTAATCATTGTAACAAATGTAAAACTGTAATTATTGTACTAGCTTGTAAAATGTTAATTGTATACTAATAACCTTTGTCGTTGTTGTTTTAAATGATCAATTAAAAAAAATATATTTATATATAATTTATGCAGGTGTGATCAAAGAGAATGTTATATATAATATATAGATAAAATAACAGCTAGATAGTGTTATAAACGAGTTCAATCAAGTAAATAACATTGTTTATAAGTTATTACGCCATAATATGAAATGTAAAAAAGTAAAAACATAGCCGAACCTGGTACAAGTCAGAGTATTGAGAGAGTTATTTTACTTTTATCGTCTCAGAACAGCGGAGTAATATCAACACAAAATTAAAATCAAAGAAAAATCATCACATATAAAAAATATCTCAGAGCTTGATTTGCTATTAAGATAATTTTGGGCCCTGGGCTAAACAGTTTTAGGATGGCCCATTTTTTTAGCCCATAATCATAATCAAAATATTGGCGCCCCACAAATAAATATATTTCAGAGATAACAAATTATTTTGATTATTACATTAATAATATACTTTAATACTTATATATTTTGTAAAACAAAACATTAAGATAAAAGCGTAAACGTCCGCCATTATAATAACGTTATTGCGACGCCCAGACAGTGCCAACAGTTTATTACTGGTTTAATTTGTAATTGTGCAATTATTAATATTAAATTATCAAATAAAAATCCGACTTACATTTTTAAATTCAGCTAATCTTTTAACTCGTACATTTGGAAGTGTAATTATATCAGTATCAAAAAAAGTCTTATCCTTTGTCAAGATATTATAAAAGTATTCTGTAAAAATATTAAAAATTGAATTGATTAAAATAACCACAATAATAAAATTAAAATATGTTATTTACATAGGTAGTATAAGTTTAAGAACATTTAAATATAAAAATCATATTGGTAAAAATATTACACTAATTAACAAAATTAAAAAAAATTAAAATTGAAAAGTACAGTTAAAAAAGCGGCTAAGTGGTTGTCGCTCTGCTGTATACTGTACAGTAGGTTAAATGTGGCCAGTGGGTCGCTGTAATGGATGTATTAAATTTGAATTCAATAATGATGCAATACTATAGTAGGTATACGGTTAAAAAATTCTGAGCGAAGACGATTTGTCAGTCTAGGATATTTTATTTTATACCTATTTATTTTGTTATTACTTAAAATTAACCAGTGTCAAATACAACTTTGATGTTTCGGTGTTGTTTAGGTTGTATTCTATATTTTATTGGTAAGCAAGTCAAATTAATGTGGGATATTTTCCTATTGTAGTATTGCGTTAAAATCTTAAATCATTATATCATAGATATTTTATATAAATGTATTTGTTAAGTTTTAATCATGGTTATTTGTGTGAGTAGATTATTAATCAAATCTAAGTCGAGTACACTGACATAAAACTATAAAAGTACATAATTGATAATAGGTAGGTATTTATATAAATGTAAATTACCTATTTGGTAAGGAGACACTGTGGAGATTGTAAGATAGACAAAAGATAAACACCAGTAAAAACTTTTAGTCGTCATGATAATTGTTGTAGTAGTTAAATACTTCTGAGAATCTAAAATAAATAATTCAATTTAAAATGTTTAATAATTTATAATACATAATTAACAATCACTAACAGAATCAAACATGCGGCACAAAATTAAGACTAAAACGTGTTAATTATTACAGAACAAAAGCGACGAACGACTATAGTCGATGAACTGTAACAATTGTTGGAATAAACAGTGGAAATAAATAATTATAAGTAATAATATAGCTAAAAACCCCTTTATTATATATCGATGAATCATGAATAGTAGATAAGTAATAATCACTATTGCTTTTAAAACGCAATTGCAGTCAACACGATTTGTAAGCCAAGAGTCCAAGGGCATTTGACACAGACATTGTGCAGTGTGCAGTTGGTAAGTGACAAAGGTGGGTATTAAATTATTAACTTGTTAAAAAGTTAACATGCCGATACCTGACTTGGCAAACGTTTTTTCCCTATAAATATCAATACAATTTTATTGGTTGGGTCAAAAAGCGTGAAAATTTAATACAATGCTCCTGATATATTATTACAATAGCAGGTGAAAAATATTAAAATACATGGGCACAATTTTTTTTTGATAAGCATTTAAAGTTCGAATTTTGACAAAGTGTAATAATTATTTTGTAGTTAAAAATGTATAAAATGTTCAACTTTTATTGCTAAGGATTGAAAAATTTAAAACGAGGTTTCACGTAAATAGGTTATTTATATATAAATTACTTTATTCACAATAATATCATCAAATACACTTAGTATTATCATAGGCTGACTGACCGTCTTCGCTCAGAATCGTTTTTCTTATACAACGATATTATATGATTATGATTGTATTCAAATGTATTACAATCCATTACAGTGACCCACTAGATACCTACTGTACAGCAGAGCGACACCCACTTTCCCACTTTTTTATGATTAATTCCATATTGGAGGAAAATGGGCAATGGAGAAAACGGTACTATTCTCGTGTTTGAAGGAAAATGGCTACGGCCCTGTGAACGTATTACGTAACCTTTATGTATTAAAATTGTATAGTTTGTTTAAGATCTTTGAATGCGTAAACAAATTTCTAAAATGGTGCATCAGCACACTAAACTTATGAGAGATCGCCTCCCTCATATATTATGCAATAAATTATTAACCTTTTCACTCCCTGGCAATCCTGACTACTTACCTATTAACTTAAGTTTAAATTATAGTATATTTTTACGTTTATCTAACCTATAGGTATTATTTAAATACAATATTATTTTATTGTATTAAATAGGTAGGTACATACCGGCCTATACCCATGTAATGCATGCATAATTGTTCTATGGTATAGGTTTATACCACAGAATAAATTTAGTCTATGCATGGTGTACACTTAACTTACCAATGAACTATGATCTATATTTTAAATTTTAAGTATATACGAGAAAGATATGTAGGTATTTACCTACGATAGGTCCAGACAGTTATATATACATAAAAATATAATTTATGATTAATTTAATGTTTTGGGAAATCCTGTCGTGTCAAAAAAACAAAACAAAACAATTAATGGGTAAACTAATTATTATTATATGTTATAACATGCATAATGCATACATATAGACACTTAAATCTACGCGCATAACGTACTATATAAATATATATTAATTCAATCTTTAATGCATTGACTATTTAAAGACATGCTACATTGTTGTCGCATATTGTTTTCACAGCACTGTTAAATATTTTCTATACTTTTTAAGAGGAGCGACTGACCTTTCTATAATGTACTATGTTATGGCCGTTACAGGTATTATGTTAGTAGGTAAACATAATATAATGCCATCACTCCGACTGATTGAAAACCCAAATTAACGCAACTATAGGTAGGTACTACTTTATCTCAAAAACCACAAAAATAGAATACCTATATTATATTATATATTTATATGTGTAAATGTAGATAACAAATAATAATCGTACAAAAGATGAATACGCATGATACAATATGTTAATACTGGTTGTATACGATTTCCGTTTTCGGGCCTGGTTACAGTCTATAGACAGACTGTCCGAAAAATTGACAATGTTGCATACTTTTTTGTGTTCAATCGGGCTGTTAAAAAATATAGACATTGTTTAATCGGGTACCACCGATCCAACTTCACTCCTGCAGTGGAGAAAACTCAAAATATTTTAAAATTATGACACGAATAGGAAAAGCTAATATACATGGTGAACATTTCAAGTATCTACGGTTATTCGTTTTTGAATAATAACAAAATAAAATCGTTCCATAAGAAATCGTTAATTACGGTAAAATATCCAATGTCGAAAAAATTTGAACTTCGAACAGTTCAAACGCTCATATTATAACTAATTAATTTGACTTTGCGGTAATCTATTTTTTTTTTTTTGGTTAAAGGCATAAATATTTATGAGTTATTGTGTTACATTTTAAAATCTTAGATATAAACAGAAAATGTTTATGAATTTTTTTTTTTTTTTTTGATCCTTAAGCCCGGCAACTACATGGCCATTAGCTGTTTGTAGGGTTGTATTGTGGTGGTGGTAGGGTTTGGAAAGGTGATGAGTGTGTGTTTGTGTTTGGCAGAACTTTTAAGTGGGCACCCGTAGGTATCTGCCATGCTCGGGTGGGGGTTAACGGCCTTTCTCTCTGGATACCGTGACTACCCGAAGAAAAATGCCACCCTTAGCCGAGATCGAACCGACGTCGGTGCGCATCGCAACCGACGCTTTAGTCCGCTTGGCTACTCCGTCCTCCGTTTATGATTTTCCAACACAAAATAATTTGCAAATTTTAGTGATTTTGATAAATGTTATCAACATTTGAATTTTAATTGATTATAAATAGTATATGTAATTGCCTATATTTAATATTTTTTAACCGTTAATATAACAACTTATATTTCAAGCGTTTTGACCCAGTGGACATTTTTTATCGATATATATAAAAAAAAAAAACTAAAAAAAAGTGGGCAAGTTGGTGTCGTTCTGCTGTACAGTAGGTTACAAATGGGTCACTGTAAAGGTTTGTGTTAAATATAATATGTATTATATATTATGTATAACTAAAGACATTTGTTTAAGAACTCGCACTCACTTACATTAATAAATATAGGTAGATAATATAAGAAATTATTTTCATTACGATATAATTTAAAATTTAAATATAATTGTTCTGAATAATTAAAAGTTATTTTTAAGGAAAACTGTTTATTATTATTAAGCTAAAAATATTTTAGAATATAAACAAAACCTAGCTGTTGAGCCATTTTAATACAAACTAATAATTATTGAACTAGCTATATAAATATTTAAAATTAATAATTATTAATAATTTTTTTCATCTGAAATAATAAGATTATAACTAATTTTAAATTCTCTATATGTATTGTAATTATTTAATTTCTTCACAAACAAAGAATGTGAAATTGAAAATTTACTTTAAAAAATATCTAAAAGTCAGATGCATACATTTTATTTACATGTTGAAGCTTTTGTACATTTTAAATTCTGTATTATAATATTTTAATACAATTTTTTGAAATTTATTTTCAATACAGAAGTAAGTAATAATTGTTTCATAAAAATAATATATTTAAAAAAAATGATGTCTTTATTTGTTTTCATTATTTTTATAGTATGAGGCCCCAACAAATATTCCCCGGTAGGCCAAAAATTGCCTATCCGCCGTAACAATATATTAAGAGCCTTGTATTACATTTTCAAGCTTTCTCACCTAACAAATATAATTTTATTGACATTCATAGAAAAAAAACTAAAAAAATTGGAAACTGAAAATGTTTGTATACAATTTAAAACAAATAAAATAATTTGAAAATTTCATCGTGTATGGAAAATGCTAATATAAACAACCAGTGAAAATTTGTATCTACGGTCATTTGTTTTAGAGTTACACCAAAAACCAAAATCGATTTTGTCAAAAACCGATTTTGCGTAAAAATTCCCTGTTTTTCTTAATTTTTTTTTTGGCGCTTTTGGGAATATGGGATGTTGACCTCCTCAATGTATCAACTAGATTCACCTTCCCAACGATAGATACTGAAGTTGAAAATCGAAGCATTATTTCGACTACTTATCTTGTACACAGACATAAAATAAATTAAAAAAATACCCATCATTGTAAAGTCAATACATTTATCACTCCGTTCAGTATCTAAAAAATTATCTATTGTATAACAAATATGTCTGATGATTGAACTTTCATGTATTTTTTTTATGAGTACAGTAAACCAATATGAAATCTATTTTTTCAAAAACCGATTTTGCATGAAAAAGTCTGTTTTTCCATTAATTGTTTGTGTTTTCCTCTATGCTTTAGAAAACTACTAGGAATTTTCAGTTTTGACTTCTCAAAAGTAACAACTAGATTCACTTTCCCACCTGAAAGGTACTGAAGTTGAAAATCAAAGTATTATTTCGGCTACTGATACAAACAACAGACACAAAAAAAAATTCCCATATCCTTACTAACTATTCTATATCTGGTATACTCCTTGATTCTGCTGGTGAGTCTATGAAAGATTTAGGTGTAACATTTGATCACTGTCTTAAGTTTAATGCTCACTTAAACATAATTTCTTGTAAAGCGATGAAAATGCTAGGGTTCATGCTCAGAATGTCTATGGACTTCAAGCTGTCTACTTCCTTAAAAGTGCTTTTTTGCTCATTTGTTCGTTTTATACTAGAGTATGGAGCTGTAATTTGGTGCCCAGCAACCATGAGTGACAGCTACCAACTTGAAAGAGTCTAAGAGTCTAAGAGTTCTCATATTACAGGTTATCAATTGATTGTCCGCCTTATGACTATAATCCAGTATTTTGCCATCTAGGCTTGACCACGCTGGCTGATAGGAGAGTTCAAACAAACCCATCATTTTTGGCAAAACTGATTGATGGTCGAATTGACTCACCTGTTCTTTTAAACAAACTTAATTTTAGAATCTCAGTTTTTAATCCCCCTAGTTTTTTCCCCTTCTATATTCCCTTTTGCTCTGTAAATTATTTGCGAAACAGTCCTATGTCACACATGATGAGATTAGCGAACGAGGATCCATCGTTTATATTGGAGGACTAAACCAGTCTTAAGCTAACGTTATCACCCTAATGTGTTAATTTAATTTTTATATTTTATACTGTACATACTTTATTTTTAAGATTAATTTCAACATTTGTATTGGGCTCGTCCCGTTTCATAAATATATAAATCAATACATTCATTGCTCCGTTCAGAATCTAAAATGATACATATTTATTTGGTATATTATAGTAAATACTAAATATTAATACATTGGTGTTTAAATTCTTGAAATAAAAATTAATACATTATTATTGGGTAGGTATAAAGGTTAAACTATAAATCTATATAAGCCACTGTATAAAATAATTACCTTAAATTATCTTCGAATTTCCTATGCTTACCTAGTAATTTTTAATTGAAAAAAATATTTATAAGATTTTTGCACTATGCGTAATACCTCTTACTCGTGTTCATATAATATGTTAAAGTAAAAAACGATAAATTATTAAATTCAATAAAAGTATATTACACAATTTTTTTGGGCAATAATAAAGTATAAGAAATTCACATATGAATCAACCGAAGACCAACTCAAAGGTCCATTGCATTAGGTATTGTAATATTGTATAGCTCATATATTTCCATAATGTCACATAATTATATATTAATTACCTAATATATGATAGTCAGAGTACACAACAATCTTATAGAATGCGAAGCGAAGCGATCAGTAAATTTTTGAGAGCCCTTTTGTTTAGAGGCTCTTAAATTCAGTTATCCCTATCCACCACTGAATAATATAAAAATTAGTGACAAGCTATTTTACATAGTTGTTTATTAAAATATTTTACCATTTCTTTATTATGCTTTATAATTTGATTATAATTTTATATAATTCATATTCATTAATTTTGATTGACGGCAATTGTAAATTATAGTATATCAACTAATGAATTGTAATATTTACGCGGCTACACTATCATAATATCATGCCATTATTTTTCGCTTAACAATATGTACCTATACATTGTACAATAATATATGTACAACTATAGTAACATTAACATTGGTTGTAGGCACACACTCTGTATTGTTATGTTGACTGAGAGTCTTGCCAATATTGTTTTACAGTTATTCAAGATTTTTTTAAAACATAACAGAGACTGATCAGTGATCATAGAAAGCCGTAGTTGGTAGGTGTAGTAGGTAGGTTATAGTGCTGTACTAAATAATCTAGAGGTAGGTAGGTACCATGCAGGTTGGTATGCATATGGTCAGTATACGCCGTCAACATTTTCAGTGCAGTTGTGTAAATGCTTCTGATATTTTTTTAGTATTAATTTTTATATTTAAAAATAAGAATTTATAATATTAATGTGATCACTTTTAAAATCATGAACCCGGATACAAGGTATATAATACTATATTTATAAATTAAAAGCAGGTATACATAGTAAATATTATAGGTACCTATCTAATTGTTTGTTCGTGTATGTATAATGTGTATAGGTAATGTAAGAGTATATAACTAAATGTAACAAATTTGATATGATATACATAATACATATTATTATCCGAGTACCAATATAATATATTTCCAAATTTTAAGTACAGTTTAAACAATTGTTTTTTATATAATGTATGTAAAAACTATATATATTTATATAATATACATAATATTATCATCTGAATTACTAAAAAACTCTCGTACGTTATAATATTTTAATTATTTATATGTATATATACATATAAAAAATATTATCATTAATTATGAATACGGTCTTATAGTGACATAATATCAGATATTGTATTTTATATACTTTGCTGATATATGAGAAATATGTATATTTTTATAGAGATATATATGTACCTCCATGCGAACAACAAAAATAATGAATAAATCTTAACTTTACATGTCATTTAAATAATTTAATCTGACTTCTATGTTATATCAACCATTTATAATAGGTACAACCAAACATATTTTTATAAAGATATATTTTTTTATTAAATCATATAATGCTAGGTACCTATAATTATTTTAAAAGTAAACACTCGTTATCTCAAAAACTA
This sequence comes from Sitobion miscanthi, assembly GCA_008086715.1. Taxonomy (NCBI): domain Eukaryota; kingdom Metazoa; phylum Arthropoda; class Insecta; order Hemiptera; family Aphididae; genus Sitobion; species Sitobion miscanthi. The sequence continues at coordinate 35,225,164 of CM017802.1, forward strand.
TTAACATTTTTGAAAATATTTTTTTTTACATAATTTAAAATCTTAACAAAACCTATTTTTTATAAATATATATATTTATAACAACATAATTTTTTAAGTTTTTAATTTCATATTTCAGTACAATTTGTTTAATTTAAGCTGCTACTTAAATATGTATTTACTCTTTTATTGCTATGTTCTTTATACATTATACTCAAAAAGCTGTATGACGTTTATTCAACAAAATTAAATTAAATTAAAATAATATTTCTGAGCCCAATATTTTTGTAAGAGTTTTGTAGTATAAAAATTGAATTTTGAACAAGTGAAGTAAATTAATAGGTTTAAGGTATATCTAATAAGTATTTAAAATTTTGATGAATGGAGTAACCTAACCTGACCCAGAAAATGTGGGTCTATCTAAGCTATATAAATGCCTTGATACTTTAAATTTTTATTGAAGTAATATATGTAACATAAAAATGTAAATAGTTATTTTATATACCCAGTGGGCCAGCCATCTCTAGTATATATAGGTAGGTACTGAGATTACTCGTGACCTATTATACCTATAAATGTTATGGACGTTACACCGACATTTGCTGTCTCCGTCTTACAAATGCGTAACACAAAAAATTGTACGCTCAATAGAAAACGTTTAGCTCTGTTGGTTTAAAAATTAGAGTGAATTGACCTCTCATATAAATTAAAGGTAAGATTATTATCTAAGCAATCTCATGGGCTTTTTATTATATTTTAATTTTAAAGCAAGTTATAAGTATTTTAAAATTGTAAATTGTTTGTATATCTCATAATACTCATAACTCGCTTTGAAATTGAAATATAATAAAAAGCCCATGATGTTGTCTAGATAATAATCTTACCTTAAAATTGTATAAGAGGTCAATTCACTGTAATTTTTAAGCTAACGGATCTAAACGTGTTCTGCTGAGCGTACGATTTGCTATGTTACGCACTTGTAAGACGGAGACAACACATGTGGGTATCACATCCTCTTAATATTATTATTATTATTTTAGAAGGATTTTAGCTTTATACAATCAAATGTATTACCCCATTATATCAATGAAATATTGTCATGAAAAGATTCAAATTTATCTTCAGATTATTAAGACAGAGACAACCAAATATATCTCGGTGTAACTTCCTCTTAAATTTAATATTTTAACAGTTGAGACTAAATATAACACGAATCTTCGTAAAATAAAAATAGGTCTAAAAATATAGTATAATGATAATTTAATAATTGTATGAATATGTTTTGGCATTGCCCGTAGAAAATTAGGTTATATTAGGTAGGTACTAGGTAGGTACCATAGATAGGCATTATAAAAGTTATTTTAGTACATATTTTGATTAGTATACTCGATATATACACGATACACTTCTTGCAACAATGTATTATACAGAATGATTAATTTATTTCACTTTGAATTAATGTTCTTATAAATGCAAGAAAAAAATATAAAATATCATGTACCAGGTTACCTGAAGTACCTGGAAATTGAAAATCAAAATTGAATATTTATGGCATAATAAATAACAGTAGGATATTATACAGTTCGACTTTAACATAGTATATGGCCTGCTTAAAAATCTTTATATTCATTTTAAATTGTTATCGTGAACTTTTAAAATAAATAAAATATCCACGCAAATCAATGAAATTTATCTTGAATGTTCTTTATGAGAATATCCAAAGTTCAATTATCTCGAGCTCGTTAAATTTAATTTGAGCGTGGGCGTTTTTAATTAAATTTTTTAATTCCAATACATAGGTAACTCGGCTCATCATTCCCTGTTAGTTATTTGGATTATCTGTAAACTTAAACACGATCACAGATAACGTATGTTCAGTAATCACCACAGTTAGGTTTATGCTTATACCCGATATTATTTATTTTATTAGTACTGTTTTTATTTTATTGTAAATATTTTTTTATCATTTGGTATACCTACCTTGTGACCTGTTTGGACCTATCTCGCGACCTGTTTGGACCTATACCGCGACAGCAGATTTAGTGACTATAAATGTATTACTTTGCAATTGAATATATGTTTTTAAATATGTAATTAAATTATATTTAATTTAATCGATTATTAATACCTAATTGTTCTAATTATAGTCATTAATCACTATCGAATTGTTGGTCTTTACTCTTTGAGGAACATGATTCTTCGAACGAAAAAGATGATATAACTATATAAACATGGACTTCGACACCATATTGTTCATAAAATGTTAAATTATCGATCGTAATAGGTATTATTTATAATATTATTCTTAATATTAAAATAAATAACGATGCTTAAAAATGAATGTTTTATAATATGAAATATTTAATAATACATGGATCTGTTATGATCGTTGTTTATTACGTTGTACCAACGGCTAAAATAGGGGGTGGTGGCTTGGGGGCTAACTAGCTATAAGGTACCCAACATCTTAACAAGCTTCCATTTAAATAATACACGATCGATATATTGCAGTAAATTTGTATATAGTTAATAGTCAATAGTTAATACTAACTTTCTCCTATATGTAGCGTTACACTCTGCTAATTAGTCTTTAAAAATATCAGGGATTGAATAGCCCTCCCCTGAAATGTTTATCCGAATTTACACCACTGCAGTTACCTATGATTAATTATTTGTGTCAATAACAATCATACAATTCTCACTAATACTCCAATAGTCTACCTTTGTCATTTGAATAATGATTTCCTATATCAAAAAGTAAACCAAAATCGTGTGCCCAAGTAGAAAATGTTAGTGCTCCCTAAAATAAATTTACTGAAATGTTTTCATCATCATCAACCAGAGCCCTTATAATAGCATCCACCACCCATTTCCTGACAAAGCCGACTAATGACTCCTATCTTAAACTTTTAACCTAACCTAACTTTAGTATTATACAATTTAAGGTAACTATTAATCGCCATGATGCAATAAAATATTTTATAAAATTAAAATGTAAACGCAATTATAAGATAATTTGTAATAAATAATTTCGATTGTCAAATGTTAGTTTTCGGTAAAGAAGGTTTACAAGTATTCATGGCGGTTAAATGCATTTTTTGTATAAATTTACAATTGTAAAGTAAAATATTTAAGTACAATAATAGTTAAATGCCAACACCGAAACATTAACATAATTTATACATAACCTTAGGTACTATTCGTGGTTGTAACTTTCATTTTTCTTCATTTCTATGAAGTCTATATGACTATAATATAATGCCTATTATATTCTACATAATTAAATAGAAAATAGTTGTTTGCGTGTCAACTTTTGTTAACAACGATTGTTTGAGATTCGTTCCAACTTCAAAGTTTACATTCTAACTTCTAAGCATGAAATTATGAATCAAGGCCTTAAAGAGTAGGTATAGTCCACTATATTAATATACTATTCAGTAGATAATATTATTATACTTGTAAAAATATTTGTGTTTCAACATTTTTAAAGTTCTTATTGATACAAAATGCACTTATGCACACCTATAGTGGCTAATACTTATAAGCAATCTAACGAGTTTATAACGGCATATTGTAATTAATATGCATTACTATTTAATATTTTAAATTACGGGTTGTTATATTTCTAACACAACCGGTTTGCCTAAGCTTTCTAATAGAATAGCTTTTAATATGGGCCCATCGAAGTACAACAAACGACAAGCGTTGTTCACGTATTGCGAATGACGTGCTAAATTTAAGACTCGCACCACATTGACCTTACCACCTCTCATATATATTGTATACAAAAACACAATCTGCATGATAATCATTTTTCCACGAACAAAATTAAATTTCTAAAATAATATATAGGTACCATTTCAATCTTTGCATCTTATTGTTAATGATTTAATTTTATTATTTATCATAATATGAACTATGGCGAAACAGTGAATATTTTGGGATTAACCTTTGAGAAGTAGTAGATATAGGTATAATAATTAATAGGTAAGTAGTTTTAAGAACAGTGAATACTATAGTCGCAATTTAAGTTTTTAAATACCAAATTAACTATGTTTTCTAATTTTCTTATAAGCTATTTAATTAGTAATTTATCATAAATCATTGAGGACTTGTTCAGCAACTGTATACCAATTAATAGGTTTGCGAATTAAATATAGTAATGATTGATGACACAGCCTATGGCGTATATCACTTATATGTTATGCATTAAATATCTTGGGCTTACCTTGGATAAACGCCTAACCTGAAGCCCATACGTAAAACTTAAGCATAAAACTGTTAACTCTAGACTTCACCTCCTAAGACTATTCTTGAATTCCAAACTATCACTATCCAATAAACGTACTATATATATATATGTCAATAATTCGACCAGTTTGTACATACGCGGTATTCAGTTATGGAGTTCTACAAAGCCATCCAAGCATTTCAATCCATCTGCTTATGACTATAGTAACGTCTTCTCCTTGGTATTTCACAAACAATAATCTTCACAAAGACCAAACATTCCTACTCTTCATCAATTAACAAAATTATACTACTTTAAATTTCATACTAAATTAAACTCTCACAGTAACCTATTAATCAAACAACTATCCTTCATCTCACTTCCCAGTAATTTACGTAGGAGACTCAAAAGACAGTGGCCTACTCAAAAATAAAAAATAAAACAATAGGCAATAGGTACCTGGTCGGGTGGCACTGCTGAGTGCCTGCCCATAAACGCTACCTCCCGTTAATAACCTTGTATCGAATTTATCCATTGTACTAATTGTATTTTATAGAATACAGTTAATAAAATGTTTAATAAATAAAAAAAAATAAAATGTTGTGTAGGTATAATATATTAATATACCTACATTACATTTATAAAATTGAATAATAAGCATTTAAATGATTAGATACAAGGCCGTATCCAGAAATGTTTTTCGGGGGGTTCCAAAACATATATATTGTTATTTTATTGATTTTAGGTATGGATATATTTGGTTAAAATAAGACATATTGAAGACATTTTGGAGGGGGGTCCAGATGGTGTGGACCCCCCTCAGATACGGCCTTGATTAGATACTTACCTAGTTAGTATTTACTATGTTAATTCTTCAGAGTAATGGATTTTAAAATTATTAGGTGTACACTTTAAAAGTTGTACAAATACCGGAATACCATTAGTATTGTACTGCAAGGTTGAAATAGAAGCTAAAACAAAAAATATAATATATTTGTAATAATATATAAACATCCATAATATTGTGTTTTTAATTCCACACTCATCCAACATGTACGGTATAACTACAGTTAATTCGATTCCCACTTCCTATTTCCCATGTATGGTTTTAAAGGTACCTAAGATAAAGATTCGAAGTCTTACGGTGCAACTTTTAAAGATATGAGGTAAAAAAAATGATTATCGAGTAGAGATTAATGAAATTTAATAGATACCTGCCTATAATTTGCATTTCTACTCACGATTGAAAATAATGTGTATGGTGTACCATTATGTGCACATTATAGGTACACTTTATAGTGATTATTCAAGAGAAAGTATGGAACTCTGAACTTCTATTCCCAAGTCCATAAAAATTATAAAGTAGGTAGGTACCTACTATCTATATGAAAGTGGCACAAATAATATTATTGTCATATATTATATGTATTTTCTCATAAATATAATAAGATATAAAGTTACGCGATTTAATAAAATCATTTATTTGTTATTATTATTTATTGGTAGGTATACTATTTACACTACTAATATAATTTATAATATATTATATATTAATGAGTTACAATGTTTATTTTTTTAGAGAGAGAACCGAACCAGTATTAACGATTGATTTGCCAAACGATCATTCTGCTGTATCCGTTAACTGCCGTAATGCTCCAATTAAAGAACCTACAAATCAGAATAACAACAATAATAACGACATTAATGTATTCAGAACTAAATCGAAGAAAACATTTAAAAATGCTTTACCACAGGTAGATTTATTGGTTTTAAGAGTTTACTAAACCTATATAAACAAATTAAATATCTATAATATATGTAATTACTAATTATATATCAATTATCAATGATTCAATTTTAAATTAATCAAATATTACTATTTAGTGGGTATTTAATATTATATAATACATTTTACAGATGAATTCTTGTTAAGCAATTCAGAGCATACCCAATACAATACTTATAATGTATTATAATATTATAATAATTTAAAAAAATTCATTTTTGTATTAACTAATAATATTATAACTTATAACAATAATACAAAATATATAGTGACTGAATTAATAAACAGCTATAATATTTAGATTCTTTTTTTATATATATTATAAAATATGTTTATAGAACATTTCTTGCTTTGGAAAAAAGCTTGACAGTTTAACAAAAGATTCCTCATAAGCTGTTCTTAGTGGTACTAAAAATAAAACTTTGAGTAGTCACTTAATTTTTTTATGAACATTTTAAATTCAAATTATTACGAAATGGTTGGAATTTATTATACATAGTCAAATTTTCAAAATATTAAAACCAAATTTTAGCTATTCATAGATGTTTGAATTTTTTTCATTTTTTTATCAATGTTGATAAATAAAAAACATACATTTTTATAAGCCTTTTCAAATGTTGACAAATCGTTTTAGATTCTGAGTGGAACAATGAATGTATTGATTTTATAATGATGTGTGTTTTTATATTTTTTTTTTTACTTTTTTTTTGTGCCTGTGTATACGATAAGTAGTCGAAATAATGCTTCGATTTTCAACTTCAGTATCTTTTTCGATTGGAAAGTGAATATCGTTGGTGCATTGGGGAGGTCAAAATTTAAAGTTCCCAGTAATTTTCAAAAGTGCCAAGAAAAACAAAAGAAAAATTAAGGAAAAACGGGAATTTTTACGCAAAATCGATTTTTCACAAAATTGAATTTAGTTTTTGTTGTTACTTTAAAACAAATGACCGTAGATACATGCAATTTTCACTGGTCGTTTATATTTTCATTTCCTATACACCATAACATTTTCCAAATATTTTGAGCTGTTTACGAACATTGTCAGTTTCCATTTTTTTTAGTTTTTTTTTTTATAAATATCAATAAAATTTTATTTGTTGAGTAAAAAAGCTTGAAAATTTAATAGAAGACTCCTAGGTTATTGTTTCAAAGGCAGATGAAAAAAATTAAAAATTCTTAGTCACAGTTTTTATTTACAAGCATTTAAAGTTCAAGTCTTGACAAAATACGGAAAAATCACGAAAATTAGTAAACTATTTTGAGTTGAGAATTCATAAAAATTTTTCTTTTTAAATCTAAGATTTTCAAATGTAATACAAGATTACCCATAAGTTTGTCTACCTTTATCAAAAAAAAAATGTCTACAAGAAACTCAAATTAAATTTTTATGAGCGTTTGAAATTCATATTTTTACAACATTTAATATTCACTCGATTTCTCATGTAACGATTTTCTTATTTTATTGCAATTAAAAAACGAATGACTGTAGATACTCAAAAATTTCCCTGAATGCTTATATTAGCATTTTCTATACACGATAAAATTTTGAAAATAATTTGACTCTTTTTGAGCTGTTTACGGACATTGCCAGTTTTCAATTTTTTTAGTTTTTTTTCTATAAATATCAATAAAATTGTATTTGTTTGGAAATAAAGCGTGAAAATTTAATACAAGGCTCCTGATATATTTTTCCAATAGCAGTTGAAAAATATTAAAAATACATAGGCACAATTTTTTTTTATAAGCATTTAAAGTTAAAATTTCGACAAAATTTATAAAATTTATAATTTAATAATTATTTTGTAGTTAAAAATTTATAAAATGTTCAACTTTTATAGCTAAGGATTGAAAATTGAAAACAAGACTCCACGTAAATAGGTTATATATAAATTACTTTATGCACAATAATTTCATCAAATATACTTAGTAACATCATAGTCTGACTGACCGTTTTCGCTCAGAATCGTTTTTCTTATACAATGATATTATATCATTGAATTCAAATTTAACACCATCCATTACAGTGACCCACTTGTAACCTACTGTACAGCAGAGCGACATCCACTTACCCACCTTTTTTGTATTTTAATATTTATAAAATGTTAAATTCTAATATCTTTTTTATAATCTTGAATATAAATATCATTGAAAATTAAATACAAAATTTATAAAATTTAATACATACGTTATTAGTTATTACATAGTATTTCTCAATAACGATTAACCGTGTCGCGTTTATATTATAATATATACAGCAGATTGAGTTGCCAGTTTTTTTAATATTAATATCCATTTTAAATAATTTTAAACTGCAGTAATAAAAAAAACTTGATTCAAATTATTCTGAAAAACTAGTATTACGAGTAGATATTATGATGGAAGTTGAAGGCCATAGGTCTCATCCTGTATTTAAATAATACAATAGAATCACGATATTGAAGATGCATTTTCCGGAATTTTTACCATGTAAGACCTTGGAAATTATAATTATTTTTAAATGAAATATTTATAGGTACCTAACTATATAATATAACTATGAGTAGTAGTATATAATTGTTTATAATAAAAGTGAATAAAAATAAACAACGTAATATTATAACCGCTACTTTAAATTCGTGTAAATAACTATTAACTTATATATTATATATTAGGTATATTAATTACTTTTACTTTTAACAGGGGGCGGATACAGGTAATTATTTCAGCGGGGGAGGGGTTGAAAAATAATAAATTATTTATTAGTAATACATAAACATTTTTTTGATCAAGTAACTTATTTTTTGTTTCTGACCTACTCATTGTTCCGCAATATTTGTTGGGGGGGGGGGTGAATTTTTTACCCCCTCACCACAGCGGTCGTCCTTGATAAAATAGTATGAACAAGTATTGAAGATTAACAGAGGTTAAACCTCACCACCTCGGGTTGACTGCTTAATATTCGTTTTACTAAGTAATCATATAATTTTATGATTTATGACTTGTTAATGCTAAGTAAAAGAGACAGAAAGTATCTTACTATCATAATAACTGGGTGTCTTGAGTTCAAAAATGACATTTCTTTTGTGTGTCCAGTTGTCCACAGTCGTATTCCAATCTGTATTGTATAATTACCGCGGGGCAACGTAAGACGTATAGGTATTATTAAAGCTGCACTAAAGCTATATAAATAATAAATATATAAAGAAAATACAATTATAATATCATAGTTAAATAAATATTAATACATTGTAGTAATTTAATACTTATTACAGAGTTTATAAATAATAAAAAATATAGTTATCTATTTTTCATGTAAAAATTATTTAAGTAATTTTAAAGATATGACAACGGACATTATTTTATTTATTTGAAACTGGTATGTGACCTATCATAATGAAAACTATGCTAGTAAAATTTTTTAAATTTTAACAAAAACGATAACATGTAGATGTAATATAAGCAGATAAGTAAAATAATTAACACATACTAATAAAAATTAGAATTAAATGAGTAATAAGCGTGGGTTAAAATTAAAAAAGTAAGAAAGTAGATAATCATTCTGCTGTACTGTATAGGCGTCGAGTAGGTCACTGTAATGGATATGTTAAATTTGAATTCATTGATAAATCATCACATACGAAAAATGATTCAGAGCAAAAACGGTCTATCAAGTATTAGCCAATATTTCTATAAGAATATTTTATTAAAAACGCTACTCGAAATAAAAGCGGTTAAAGAAGAAAAACCGTACGATTTCACGATTTTATAATATTAAATAATTACGAACGACGTTTTCTACCAAAAATATTGCTTCAAATGAAAAATGACAAGAGATATTTTTTGTTGTATTTTGGTTTTTGTTCCTTACAGTTTAAGGTTCGGAAAATTTTAGCCATTTTTTAGCTATTTATAGACATTTTAATTTTGGGAGTTTTTTTGTTGTAGTTCGGTTAAAAACATTTGTAAAAACTTGAAATTTGGGTTGTTTACTTATATTATCCATACCTAGACATGATAACATTTTCAAAACATTTGAGCCACTTATGAGCTTTTTATTTTATTTTATATTTTTATGATATTTCCTATTTGTAATTATAATTATATAAATTACCTATTTATATAAATCGTTCTTAAGCTGTTCTTAAAACACTTTGTTTATCATCATAGAAACGAATAAAATTAAATAAAAAAGATTCCCTCATCCGCTCAGAATCGTTTTTTATTGAATGCAATCATTGCATTCAAATCGAATACAGCAAAATTACACTATCCTGTCCGAGGCCCGAAGGGAAGATGGACAAACATCCACCACCGAAATGCGCTGACCTTCTTTTTTTTATTAGTACCTAATACAGTAGGTTGAATTAATTTTTAGTTCAAATACTGAATGTTTAAGAAAACAAGATTTTTGTATTCAAATGTCTACGTATTTGTGTACAATTTAGATATACCTTTAATTTTTGTAATATCAAAAGTTACTTCAATCATATTTTAGTAAAATTGTCAAAGATGTTTAAAGTGTTTTCAATATTTGTGTTGGTTAAACTCAAATCTTATAGTTTTGTCTGGCTTTTGGAATACTTGACGTGTTTATTTTTATCATCGAAGTCTTAATAGCCCCCTGAAATGAACAATAGTTTAAGTATTTACTATATTTTCAATAAGTGATAGAGCAAAACTAGAACATTATAACGTTGGTAATTTGTTAGCTGGTAGCCGCATAGGCGCAAATAGGGGGTATAACACGACTCCGCAAATTTGCGGAATCGTGTAGATTTTAATAGCCATTGATATACATACACAATTCCGCAAATTCCATAAATACATACACGATTTCGCATAATATTAAATGCAACGTTGCCATTCCGAAAACAAAATATATATTATTTCAACATAATATCATATTACAAATCATTTTACATTTTTTCTTTAATTTTATTTGGTTGGTTAGTTAAAAGTTTAAGTGCTTCCATCTAGCGAGTTACTTAATCAATTGTTCAATATTATAAAGTTTAATAACATGATATTATGATGCTATAATGTATAAAATAATATTAAACAAAAAAATCATTAAATATAAAAAAATATAAATATATTAGAGTTGTCACTTGTGAAATAGATATGTTATACTGTTATAGAAAGTTATTAAAATTAAAAGAAATTATTTGAAATATTATAGTTTTCGCTTGTCAAATAGATATGTTATAGAAAGTTATCAAAATTAAAAAAAATTATTTGAAATATTATAGTTGTCACTTGTCAAATAGATATGTTATAGAAAGTTATCAACATTAAAAAAAAATATTTGAAATATTTAATATATATTATAGTATGCATTATAATGATTTACCTTGATAAATATGACCAGTTAATGATAAATAATGTATTAAATTATCTTGGGATTTACAAGATGTATACTTATCGTAAGCCCTAATAGTAGCTTCAATGCGTTCTGTTTCCTTAAGAGTCATCTTTTTTTCATTACTAGAAATTGAGTACATTTTGACTTCTGTTTCGGATTGTGTTTCTAGTAAGACCGTGAGTACTGAATAAATGGGTGGATGAGAGTAATATTGTATGTTCGATGAAAACTTTCAGCTGCATTTGTTGTTCTGTGATAACATTATATAATAATATTATAAAAACTATATAAGAATCAAACAGTTTATATAATAATTATAGTACCTACCTTGGATTCTTTGATGGTTCTTCAGCCCAAATTAGTAGCGGAAATGGACAGTCTTTGTCAATGTAATTATTTAAAATATAATCAGAAAATAAAAAAACAGACTTATCAGGACATGTACTTATTAAATCTGCAAAAGCATCTTCAACCTCATTGCTTGATAGAAATGGTAAACCAAAAAAACATTTTAACCATTTTCCAAGATCATTATTTTCAGAAGTATAGGCTTCTCTTAAAGATTTCTCGCATTGGATCTAAAAATTTATATTTAATTCAAAATCTGAAGTATATAAATTGTTAAATTAATTAAACTTATTACAAAATTCTTACCTTTCTCCATCATGTTTGCCCTAAATGAAATCTGCATCCTTTTATACTGACATCAGGAAAAACTATGATTGCTTATTGGTGAACAGCTATAATTCGAAGTCAACATGAAGTGTTTTCAAATTAAATATACTTGAGCTCATTTCATAACAAATTTTTTTCATAAATGCCCACATTTTAATATAAGTTCTTTGGCTTTTATCTTTAAAAAAAATAATATATTAATGGAATATAGAATCCACTTTTCAACCCATGTATTGTGTATAACTACAAAAAATATTTAGGGCAATACTCAAATGTACCATCACCGAATAATTCTGAGCAATTTTTTGTTAAAAATAAAATATTATCAGCCGTTGTTATACAAACAAATTTTTCATTTGGTGGAGCATGAATAAATTGCTGGTTTTTATACATAAAGCTATTGTCTAATTGCAAAATTCTTAATTGTTCTAAAGCTTCATCTAATGATTTGGGTAGTGTGGGCATTTTTTTTCTTCGTTTGTCATACATAGCCTTTCTTATTAATGTAATATCTGAACATTTAATTGCTGTAGAGACTTGTGACTTCAGTAATTTTGTTCTAATTATTTTTACTGGCATGCTTGAAATGGATTCTTCTGCTTTCCGTTTGCAGTTTTCTCTTAAGACTTGCCTATCTAATTTTGCCTGAGGATCTGCATCATGATAAAGGCTATCAGAGACGTTGCAAACAAGAATTTTTTCAGGTGTAAAAAAAATGAGCGCTATACAATTTTTACTACTTGAACACCTCCATGGGGCTTTAGGGACTAAGTCCCCCCAAAAATGTCCATAGCTTCTCCCCCCCCCCCCCAAAAAAAAAAATCCCAAACGCTATTTGCACCTATACTGGTAGGTGTACCTATCATACTGCCGAGGTAAAATGAATCAACAATCAATGAAAATTATCGCTTGTGTAATGACATGCCATCGTGGCCAAATTAATAAAGACGAATATTTAAAATCAAGGTAAATTTATATAGGTATATAAAAATGTCTGTTTGTGTGTGTGTGACCTTTATATATTCCTAAACCGTTCATCTGATTGCGATGACATTTAGTACATAGATAGATTAAACATCTGGGAAGAAGATAGGCTAATTTAAAAAGGGTAAATTAGAGGTTCGACCTGGGGAGGTACTCAATTAACAGGGATTTTGAGATTTACGATGGAAATTTATGTTTGTAAATGGTTGCTATTGGTTTTAATAATAATAATTATTATTAAAATTATTATTATTGTTTATTTTTTAAATTTGTATTATTATTCCAAGGCATTTTAAACGACTGGACCGATTTTGATGACATTTTTTGTGTGTGTTTGAGTAGTTCCCGGGATGATTTATATTCACAGTTGGACCCACGGTAGGTCCAACCCGGGGAGGTGATCAAACGGGGATTTTGAGATTTATGGTGGAAATTTATGTTTATAAATGTTTGCTATTGTTCATAGGATAAAATACAATTATTTAAATTAGTAGAAATTAGTATTTATTACTGTAATGGTTGCCATTGGTTAATCGGGCAGATTAAGTGCAAACATGCATATCAAATCGAATTTTCACACATCGCTTACTTGATATACTGTCGCACGTTGTCTACCGGGGAAGCTGAGTTGCACCCTTGGAAAAGAAGTTGAACAATCACAATTTTTTTTAAAGTTGTAATCTTTTACAAGCGACCAAGTACGTGGGACCAACTAATGTTACATAACAGGCATGTTCACAGTGGAGGTATTTGGGGGTTTAGCTGGCGAGGGGAGTTGTTTTCGTGTAATAGGTACACGAATTCACATAAGAATAACCACGGATCATTTTTAAACCAATACCTACGTCTTATTATACGTCTTATTATAGCTCTACTCAGAATCTAAAAATAATAATTAATGGTCAGATATTAATTATTACTGTAACATTTGTATCTAAATATAAACTATAAGGTTTTAAACAAGTAATTTTTAAATCGGATATTAAATTTTCATTTATATGTAAGTATCCTAACATATTGGCTCAAAAATGTTTCTGTTAACATAGTAAGAGTGCATGACCTTTTAAAATAAGCCATATTCTATAGCTTATAAGCAAATTTAAATTTAATATGTAGTTCAAGAATATTTGTACACCTACGAATAAGTTTGTTTTTTGTATTTAGATATTGGCTGTATCAGCTAAGAACTGTTTGCTCTTAACATATGGAATGACGTTAGGACTACCAACAATAGCTATTCCAGCATTGTATTCTAATTCAGTATCAAATATCACTAGTGTAAGACATGACGATTTGCTCCAATTGAACAAAGAACAAATATCATGGTTCAGTTAGTAGAGACTGTTATTACTTATATACCTATATAATAGTTCATATATTAGTACGTTTAAGCTCTTGAAATATATGCGTCTTAATACAATTTTTGTTAAAATGTTTCCAGGCAGCATAAATTTAATATGTGTTCCACTCGGATGTATGATATCTGGAACTATTACTCAACCTTTTGGACGAAAACCCAGCATGATTGCGCTTACTTTGCCATTCATTCTAGCTTGGTTGTTATTTCATTATGCTTCGACAGTGACTCAGCTCTACTTAGCTTTAGCGCTGTGTGGACTTTGTGGTGGTTTGCTAGAAGCTCCAGTCAGTATACAATTATTTAAAATAATGTGAATTATCTATAATAATATAGCTAACTAATTGCTAGGTGTTGACCTACGTTGCTGAAATTACTGAACCTCATATCCGAGGTGTGCTTGCTGCTCTGTCATCGACTACAGTCATACTTGGATCTATATCACAATTTATCTTAGGAAACTTTTTTCACTGGAGAAAAATTGTACTTTTCAATACTATTATACCCGTAGTGGCATTTATTTCATTATTATTTATACCAGAAAGTCCACATTGGCTTATAAGTAAGATAATACAACAAATTACTAAATTTGGCTAAATAGCTAAAAAAAAAATGATTTTAAAATTGTAACTACCTTTATTTTTTTTTCGATTGAATTGGATTTATATTTTTATATTTTCGATACATTATTATAAATATTCATTATTTTAATTACATATATTATATTTATTCCATTTAGCCAAAGGTCGTATCGCCGAAGCCGAAAAATCTCTATGTTGGCTTCGTGGTTGGGTTCAACCAGATGCAGTACAATATGAACTATCAATGTTAAGTAAATCAATAGCATTAAATGAAGAGAAAGTAAGAATGAAAAAAAACAAAAAATTTTATTCATTTTATATGAGACGAACATTTTTACTACCTTACTTCATCATAACAGCTAGTTTCTTTTTTGGAAGCTTTGGTGGAACGAGTACATTGCAAGTCTATGCAGTAAGTTTCAATAATACATAATAAATAAATTGTATAATATATTGAAATATCGAATTAAAATGTACCTATAGGTTATAACTAATTTATGTAATATATTATATTCTTAACAATAATGATTGTGTACAAAACAGGTTCAGATTTTTGAAACGTTGGGGTCTCCGATCAACGGTTATACATCTACATTAGTTCTCGGAATTTTACAATTGATGGGAGGCATTCTAGGTCTATTATTAATTCACTGGACTGGTAAACGTCCTTTAGCAATTGTTTCCACGCTGGGATCATCTTTGTGTTTTTTCGTTGTGTCAGCATACGTATTCATAAAACAATACAATGAAGAAATAATTCTTAACGTAACTTGGATACCGCTAGTGTTTTTGAATACCGCTGCTTTTATGACGCATATTTCTATTAGACTATTACCATGGATGTTAATCGGAGAGGTAATTCAACTCGATTATATTATTATATTATTATAGTAGAGATTTAAAAAAGATAAAATATAGTGATACAACTCAATCGCCTGAACTAATAACTATTAAATGTCTAGGTATATCCACCGAATATTCGTGGGCAAGCCAGTGGTGCCAGCGGTTCTAGTTCCTACATATTTTCTTTTATTGCAAATAAGTCATATTTCATGGTACTGGATTGTATTAACTTATCCGGAACATTTCTTTTATATGCCATAGTAAGTCTAATTGGATGTCTAATGTTGTACACCATGATGCCAGAAACAGAAGGTGTACCTTTAGAAGACATTCAAAATCATTTTGCCGATAAAACTAAAACATTTGTAATGAAAATTGAAAGGAGTGATAAAATCAAAGAAAAAAAAATGTGGTCAGCAACAAATCCCGCTTTAGAACTAGATCATACTGAAACCCATATATAAATCTTACCTGTTATTATTTTATTTTTTACTTTTTTTTTTTTTAAACTATTGCAATAATAAATTGTTCATTATATTTATTTACATTATGGTTTACGATTAATAAATTATTTAATTTTTTATGAATTGTGTTATTTTTATTAGCTTCTTGGCTAATAATTTATTACTTGTTAGATTGGTCAAGCATAAACTGATAAATACTGATACCGTAAAATGGGGTAACCTCAATATATTGTTTTATAAAAATTATGTAAAAAATATACAATGTTCTTTAAGTATGTTAAAATCATATACCAGAAGAATAAAAGAATAATCATTAAGACCATTAAAGTTCACACTTATATTAAAAGTAGAACTTGGTCCGGAGTGACCCGCAAAATGGTGACTTCGGACACGTATAAGATTTCATTAAAAACCGATGTTATAACTTCAATGGTTGACTTCGGACAATATAGATATTTAAAAAAATGTAATAAATTTAAATAAAAAAAAACCCATACATTTATCGCAAATACAACATATTAATTTATATAATATTATCTATGGAAGTTAATAGGTAATAATTACGATTTAAGATATACAAACAGATATTATGTATATATATATATATAAACCGTGATTATAGTGGATATCATAAATTACTACAGTAGTAGTTCATGATAGATAATATTAGAGTGGAGTATCAGTTTTCAACTTTTATTAAACCTGTATTCTAAAATGATAAGGTAACTACAAACACATGGTATTATACTATTGTCCGGAATCATCCCACGTTTCTGAAGATACCCGATTTTACGGTACTTCAGTACTTGATAGTTGATTACTATAACGTAAACATAAATACATAATAATATAATATTATTATGTTGATAATACAGTAAAAGATGATGATTCAGAAATGTCGTCAAAGAACGTAATGACCAATGAGCTTATTTATTAAATAATTCGTATGACAGTGATGACCAATGAGCTATAGAATATAGTTATATAATCAAATGTTAAAAAAACATTTTGATCTGGATATGGATAGAGGTTTAAATATTAGATTTAATATGTTTGGGTGTCATTTGGTATTCTTAATTGAGAAAACATATTAAAATACATAATTTTAGTAAATTATTTTTTTAGGTTTTTAGGAACAGGCGTGAGGTGATTTGCACCAAACAATGGCTTTTATATAGTTTCCGATTATAGGTCATTCTACTGTTCAATCTATTGTATTAGAAGTTTATGAAGCAATTTTTTCAAATTCAAAAGGAAAGACTATGCCCATCCTTTAAAAAAGAAAACTAGGAACAAATATCTAATATTATAGGATATTGGATGCTATGAAAAAAATTGCGATGGTCAGGGGCGGAGAGGTCCATCTGGGAATTGAGAATTTTCTAGACGGGCCGGCTACTTCAAATATTGGAAAAGCTCTCGAACAAAACAAATTGAATATTCCCAGTGATAGGAAACTTCCTAGTTCAAATGAAAAACTTCCATATGTTATTATAGAAAAGGAGACATTTCTGCTAAAAAATTATTTATTGAAACCTTACCCAGGTCCCCAAATATATGAAGACGAGCAAAAAAGCAAGTCAACGAACAGCTTTCACGGGCGAGAAAAATTGTTGAAGATGCTTTTAGACGAATAATTGCCAAGTTTCGTATTTACTATAAGCACGGAGTATTAGACATTAGTTGGATGTATGTTTAACTTATCTGATAAATGTTTTAAGATTTTAATTTGTCAATACCATTAATACATTTACAACAGACATAGATTCAATTGATTTTTTTTTGGTATAGGATTAAAATAAGATTTCAGATGCTGAGCGGAGCGATGAATGTATTGATTTGACAATCATGCCTCATGTGATTATCACATGACAATGTTGAGTGTTTTTTTTTACAATGAAACCTCGATAACACGAATCAGTTGGGGGCGAAAAAAAAATTCGAGTTATCGAAAATTCAACTTATAGACGTTCGAGTTATCGAAGTTTCGCTGTGCTTTTATTTTTATCTGTCATCATTTTCTTCAACAGTATATCTTGTTCGATGGGAAAGTTAATCTAATATTAACTTATATATAAAATTAGTGTATTCGGGAGGTCAAAATTTAAAATCCTCATTAGTTTTCAAAGGTACAGGGAAAACCAAAACAAAAATTGAAGAAAACGGTAATTTTTCACAAAATCGTTTTTCGACAAAATCGAAGTTGTTGGTGTAACTCTAAAACAAATAACCGTATATACATGAAATTATCACTGAATGTTTATATTAGCATTTTATACAATAAAATATTCAAAATATTTTGAGAGGTTTTTAGACATTTCCGGTTTCCTTTTTTTTTAGTTTTTTTCTTTTGACCCCCCAAAGTACCAACTAGATTCACTTTCCTATCGGAAAGTTACTATTAAAGATAACCAAAGCACTTTACTTGTCCTAAAAGGTGATGACAGACACAAAAAAAAATAAACATCATTGTAAAGTCAATACATTCATTGCTTCGCTCAGAATCTAAAAAACTTACAAAAGCAATCACTGGAATAGATTATAGATATTTTTTTAATTTAAAATTCATAAGCTGGGATAAGCATAACAGAAATAAAAAAGAAATTTTATAATATTATTTTGTGTTACTTATATTATTTTAAAAATTATACTTTATCAAATAATAAAAAAATGGTAAATCTTTATTACAGTTCTCCTTTACATTATTTACCGGGTGTATCTAACTATTGAAGTCCATCAATATACAAATTCATAACCTAAAGATAAGTTCATAAAAAAAAAAATGAGGCAAATGCATTTTAGAAAATAAAAAAAAATATTTAGGAAAAATTAAGCCGTAGGAAAACACATTACTAAGTTTAAACTAAGAAGTCCATAATCTTAAATGAAAAAAACGATTCAGAATAATTATAGGTAGTTCATTTAAGAAGGATTATTCATAGGGCACCAGATTATCAATAATCAAGTCTACACAAAAATTCAACTAGAGTCACAATACTAAAAAAAAAAATTGAAAGAGGGTGTTGGCGCCCGCAGGCAAATGCATTTTAGAAAACAAAAAAAAAAAAAAATTTGAAAAAATTTTACGTTAGGAATACACATTACAAACTAAAATACCCAAACTCTTAGACAGAAAAAAAGATTCAGAATAATTATAGGTAGTTCATTTAAGAAGAATTATTCATAGGGCACCAGAATATCAAAAATTCAACTAGAGTCACAATACTAAAAAAAAAAATTGAAAGAGGGTGTTAGCGCCCGCAGGCAAATGCATTTTAGAAACCAAAAAAAAAAAATTTGGAAAAAATTTTATGTTAGGAATACACATTACAAAGTACTAACAAAATTGCCCAATAATTTTAAACAGAAAAACTATTCAAAATATTTAGCTTATTAAAGAAGGGTTATTCATAGGGTACCAGATAATCAATGTTCAAGTCTCCACAAAAATTCAACTAGAGTCACACTACTAAAAAAAAAAATTGAAAGGGGGTGTTGGCGCCCGTAGGCAAATGCATTTTAGAAAACAAAAAAAAAAAATTTGGAAAAAATTTATGTTAGGAATACACATTACAAAGTACTAACAAAATTGCCCAATAATTTTAAACAGAAAAACTATTCAAAATATTTAGCTTATTAAAGAAGGGTTATTCATAGGGTACCAGATAATCAATGTTCAAGTCTCCACAAAAATTCAACTAGAGTCACACTACTAAAAAAAAAAATTGAAAGGGGGTGTTGGCGCCCGTAGGCAAATGCATTTTAGAAACCAAAAAAAAAAAATATGGAGAAAACTATATTATGGAATAAACATGACAAAGTATAAACAAAAATGCCCAATAATTTTAAACAGAAAAATTATTCAAAACATAGTTTATTAAAGAAGGATTATTCATAGGGTACCAGAATATCAATGTTCAAGTCTACACAGAAATTTAACTAGAGTCACATTACTAAAAAAAAAAATTGAAAGGGGGTGTGGGCGCCCGCAGGTAATGCATTTAAGAAAACAAAAAAAAAATTTAGAAAATTAAATAGTAGGAACACACATTAAAGAGTTCAAACTAAGATGATTATAATCTTTAATGAAAAAACTATTAAAAATAAT
This sequence comes from Sitobion miscanthi, assembly GCA_008086715.1. Classification (NCBI taxonomy): domain Eukaryota; kingdom Metazoa; phylum Arthropoda; class Insecta; order Hemiptera; family Aphididae; genus Sitobion; species Sitobion miscanthi. The sequence continues at coordinate 35,245,513 of CM017802.1, forward strand.
TATAGGTAGTTCATTTAAGAAGGATTATTCATAGGGTACCAGATTATCAATGTTCAAGTCTCTACAAAATTTCAACTAAGGTCACACTCCTAAAAAAAAAAAATTGAAAGGGGGTGTTGGCGCCCGCAGGCAAATGCATTTTAGAAAACAAAAAAAAAAAAAATTTGGAAAAAATTGTACGTTAGGAATACACATTACAAACTAAAATACCCAAACTCTTAGACAGAAAAAACTATTCAGAATAATTATAGGTAGTTCATTTAAGAAGGATTATTCATAGGGCACCAGATTATCATAATCAAGTCTACACAAAAATTCAACTAGAGTCACATACTAAAAAAAAAATTGAAAGAGGGTGTTGGCGCCCGCAGGCAAATGCATTTTAGAAAACCAAAAAAAAAAAATTTGGAAAAAATTTTATGTTAGGAATACACATTACAAAGTACTAACAAAATTGCCCAGAATTTTAAACAGAAAAACTATTCAAAATGATAATCTCACTAAAGAACGATAATACAGAGGGTATCAGGTTATCAATGTATAAATAATATCTACAAAAAATACAACAACAGTTAAAAAAATTACGAATAAAATTGAAATGTTCAAAAATGCAGCTAGAGTTAAAATCTTTAAAAAAATTGATGGTAGGTGTAAGACCCGCGGACAAATGCATTTTAGAAAACAAAAAAAATTATAGAAAAATTTAAATAGTAAAACCACACATTAAATAGTTCAAACTAAAATATCCAAAATCTTAAACAGTTTTTAAATGTTTTAAATTAAGATATATATAAAAATTCAAAAAAGTCAAATATATAAAATTAATTGAAGGGTGAACGTGAGACAGCCTCTTTTCAAATTATATAGTATGTACACAGGTACTCAGTGTACTCCTAGGTATAACCGGTTAATGTTGAAATATATTTATACAAATCAATCTATTAGAATTCAAAATGAAAAAAAAATTGTTTGAGAAACCTGGGTGAAATAACACTAAACAAAAGAATACGCTGGAAGCTAAATACAACAGTACCTAATACTACATTCCAAAAATTAGGTATTGTTTACATTGTAATAATACGAACAGTTATTATGATCAGAGGTGTATCACTTTAATATATGTATTAGAAAATGTATAAAATGAATGTAATTTATTAAGGATGTAAAAAATGTGGGAAGGAAATCTTGAGAATACTTTGACAATAGGATACCAAAACACAAAACCATATTTTAAATTAAAACTATTGATTTCATACATTTTCTATTTACAAACTCATGAGTATTGAAAACATTATAAAATCCTAATAAAATAATATTTTTTTATATTTTATAATTTGTCGTGGTAAAAACATCATTATTTAATGTTGGCTGTATTTAAGTTTTTATAACTATACTGGTACAACTCTAGCTGACAGTCTTTAAGACCGTGTTAAAAACTATGATAATTAGTTAACGTCTAATTTCCTGTCCTATCCTTACCTAACCGAACCAAATTAATAATATTTAAATATTTTCTTTCATTGTTATGTTTACAATATCGAAAACCTTGATAGTTAGTAGAAAAAGATCTTCGCAAAGCTCACGACCTGTCTCGCTAGTCGTCCATCAGCACCATAGCTTCAACCAACCATAGGTTTACCTAACTAACCTCCTTATGACTTATTAGGACACTTTGAATAAAAAGATCCTGAGTTGCAGGTTGCCGAACTTAAGTGTTTGATTATCAAGTTGAACCTTTGATTGTTGACACCTTAATCCATTCTATATACCATAGATAATAAAGATATCCACGCCTGTGTTAAATACATTTGAGGCCGCGTTCCCGGAGGGGAATGCAATTAAGGCTACTTTATATTGATACTCGATATTGGTATACTTTATTTGGCCTCAATTGTTCCCCTCCAAGACCGCTGATATATGTCCTATCCATATCTTTATTATCTATGATGGAGCCATACCCAGCATAAAATCGATCAACGAGTCTCTATTAATGACTTATCAGCATCTATCCTCTCACCACACACACTTGGAGACAACACATGCACATGAAAGGTTTTTTTAAAACAACATTTTTAGCTTCATATTTTTTTTTAAAAATACCAGGATAATGTCGAGCATGGGAGCAACTTTATAACGTATTCAATTAATTTTATTTTGGACTAATTGAAACATGCTATGGAGGATGGTCCTTTTGGTCGTCCAGTGTCCACAAATATTTCAATTCATAATATGAAATCCCAGCCCTGTCCCCCATACTCTGATATTAAAAGCCCAGCCCACCTTCCTCTATGCAAAAAGTAAATTTAAGACAAATTTGTAAATCAACGCACAGTCTCTCTATTCTATTAATATTTGTGATTTCATTAATTTTCATTTTTTTGTATAATTAGATTGGGCAAAACATAAGACAATATCATTTACTCAAGACTGTGACTAACACAATCATTCCTTGATAAAAGCACATGATATAAATACCTTCTATATTTGAATTAATCGTTTTTTTTTTTTTTCAGGTACTTTATTGGTGGACGGCACTTTGACTACGGCCCCTCAACCTACTGTGGCGACTTTGAGGCATTTCCTTTTAGGAAATTAATAAATCCTCAAACATAACACCTAATTCAAGAGTTTGTAACTAATACATCAATAATATAATATGAGTATAGTACATTTCGTAATATTTTTTTTACTGTTAGTGAATATTAAGTTGTATTTCTAATATAATATATGTTATGATATTTTTGGACGTCACTTGCACCATGGCCCCTCGATATAGTAATGTGGCAACCCGGCACGTCTCTTTTAGATTAATGATTAAATACTTAGTCAAGTCTTCCAATTTACTAAACATTTATATTTTGTAGATAATTTGGATAATTTGAAGAAAAATTTGAAATTGAAGAGAGACTGTGTGAAATAACAAAATATGTGTGTGAAAGGTACATTTGAACGCGTGTTATAATGTATTATTTGAACTTTAGTTAATTTTTATAATGTAGTATAATAACATTTGAACATTCATTACAATATACGTATATTATACATAGATTTCAAGTATGATTTTTTGCTTTTTTTGTTGATAGTTACCTAACTACTACAATACAAGACACATTATTTTTATATTTTGAAGCATATATGTTTTGGATTATTTAGATCTATATAAACTAATTTCAGACCCGTAGTTTAGTATTTAAAGTTTGTATGATCAGAGTCGTGGAACCAAATTTTTTCAGGCTCTACTGAAGTATACTATACTGAGTATAGTACATTTCGTAATATTTTTTCATAATATTAACAGTTAGTGAAATATAAAGTTTGTATTTCTAATATAATATATGTTATGATATTTATGGACGTCACTTGCACCATGGCCCCTCGATATAGTAATGTGGCGACCCGGCACATCTCTTTTAGATAAATGATTAAATACTTAATCAAGTCTTCCAATTTACTAAACATTTATATTTTGTAGATAATTTGAAATTGAAGAGAGACTGTGTGAATTAACAAAATATGTGGTGTAAAATGTACATTTGAACACATGTTATAATGTATTCTATTGAACCTTAGTTAATTTTTTATAATGTACTATAATAAACATTTGAACATTTGAACATTTATTACAATATACGTATAGTATTATACATAGATTTCAAGTATGAATTTTTTTTAGTTTTTTTTTTTTGATAGTTACCTACCTATTACAATACAAGATATTTTATTTTTATGTTTTGAAGCAATATATGTTTTGGATTATTTAGATCTATATAAACTGAATTCCAGACCCGTAGTTTAGTATTTAAAGTTTATGTGATCAGAGTCGTGGGACCAAATTTTTTCAGACTCTACTAGAATGTTGTTGTCAGTGGCGCCGAGTACGTACTTTAGGTGGTTCAAATGAACCATCTAAATTGGGTGGGTGGGTGCTTGTTGGCACTGGGGTGTATAATAATATAATATCAAGTTATAATTTAACAGGCGTATTGTAATTTGTATAAACCTGTGAACATATTTTCAAAAAAAAGAAAATTGATGAAACTTTTGAGTATTGTTTTTATTAATATTGTTTAATTTTGTCTATAAATTAATATTTTTTATAATCTGATGGTTAATAAATATTATAGAATCTATGTAGGTACTTATTTTTCTTTGTAAATACTCGATTTATTGAATACCTAATTCATAGATATAATTATATATTAGTAATTAAGTAGGTAATAACATTAAATATTAAATAATAGTTGTATCTATATAAATAATTATCATAGCCCATATTATGTAAGTAATTAGGTTATATATTATAATATATTTTATTTACAATATTTTATTACATAAATAATTATTTGTTAAACTAGTTAAAAATGAACAAAAAATTAAAAACTATTTTACATTTTCACTCGATTTTTATTTTTCATACTTAATTAGGTAAAATTATTATTGTGAGTTCTTTATTAATATTATACTATAATTATTTGGTTAATTTTACTTCAGATTTATTCGATGAATTTTGAATTTTGACTTTAGTATATTAATATTTTATACATAAATAATATGTACATAAACTTTAATATTTATTTATTTTTATCAAAATAATATTTATACAAATAATAATGATATTCAATCTTAATTTTATCAAAAGAATTTTAAATCTATTATTTTTTATTTTCTGTTCTTAGTAGATAGGTAATAATGTTCACACATCATTAATAATGTTAAAAAAAACATTGTAAGTAAATTATTCAGTGTATTATCTATTTTTTGTTTTTCTTAATTTCAATTTTGGCTAAAATTGAAGTTAACGTCGGTGACAGTTGTGGGATTGACCAAAGTAGTGGTATTGATTTGGCAGATAATATAATGTAAAGAAAACATTCAACGTCAACGGCAATTAAAAACCATTTTAATTCAACATCTCAGTGCTTATTAAAGAGCATTTCATATTTTTCAATAAATCGGGTGCTAAAAATAAAAATGATCCATCATTACTACAAAAAGATTTTTTAAGGTATTTTGTACAATATATAACAACACAATACAATTTGAAGTTCTGGTTAGGAAGCATTTCTGTTCTTAGCTTTAAAATAGCTTGTACATTGCCTGTATCTAGTACGAGCCCCGAGAGAACATTTTCAAAATTAAAAATTCTCAAACCGTTTACGTACAACTATTTCTAAGATCGTTTGGAAGATTAACGATTACAACATGTGAATCAGATGATCAAATAACAATGAAGATGTCACTAATATATTTGCAAGTTTAATTTCTACATTATCAAAAATCTACTTACTACTTTTGAATAAATAAAAAAAGAACACTAATGTAGTAATGTTATAATAGATCGTATAATTAAATTAAAGTGTAAAAACTATTCACAATCTAACCTATACCTACTGCTAAAATAGTAACATTTATTTATTATTTATGCTTCAATATGAAAGCATAAATGTTTAAATGTATAAAGTAAAGTGTGTTAGTAAGTGGTCAAATTATACAAAATATTGAATATAAAATAATGTTTCCATAAAATAATTGGCTACCTATTTACTATTATAATTTATTTAAAACGGTAATGACTAATGACTAATGATAATAAATTTTAGTTTGTTATTAAGTTTGATGGAATTTTATTTTTTAAATTAATATGTTATAACTTATATATGTATACACTTAACTTCTTTTATATTTTTAAACTTTGTCTCATCGGTTTAAAGGATTTTATATTTTTAAAACTGGTGAATTTATTGAATTAAATGAATTTACAATGTGACTATAGCTAACTTTCATTCGCCACAGTGAGAATACTACTTGCTGCTGCTGCTTTATTAGGTTTTATCAGTTACATTATGTATGTATAGTACATTGTTGTATATATTATATTAAAATAATTTCATGATACTTATATAGTTATATTTATATTTTGTTAAATGTATCAACTATTGGTTATTGGTCCATCGGGTGGGTGTGTGGTAGGTTCTAAACTAAGATGATATTTTTGAACCCCCATTTTTGAAGGACCCCGGCGCCACTGGTTGTAGTGAAATTAAACTATAATAGGTATGTGGAATACAGTACCTAACCTTCTATGATATTTTTTATGAATATAATATTATCAGTAATAGCTCAAATTTAGCACTTTTACGGTACTTAATACATTTTCCTAATATTTTAACAGAAATTATGGAGCTAAAAATATAGAAATACCTATACTATGTCACGGTCCATAGTTCATAGTTTTGTTTCATTTATAATAATAATGCTTTTTAATATACTTTTTCATAAATTAATATTTATTACAGTTGGCTTTTATAATTTGTTTGAACTATTAGTACGTATTTTTTTGGGAGATCCCTATTATTACAACACCGTTACCAATATGCGGTTTTTTTGGGTTAGTTCATTTAATAGCATGTTTTCATTTATTTGATTCGTATTTATGCTTATTTTCTTAAATGTTTTTATATTTTCGGTTCATCCGTTAGAAAATAAATAGGTACCTACCTACCAAGTGTGTGAATAAAGAATTTTTTTTTGTAAACCAATTTGAATTATTATTTATTATTATACTTTTTTTCATTGCATTAAATTCACAGCCCTGCTAATTACTTTTACTTCCAATCATAATACCTACCACAGTTAATGTTAAATGTCAAATTGTAAACAATCAACTGCTTGTTCAACTTGATAACACTTAAGAGGATGTCAAATTTTTAGCGCACCATTTATTTCTCTCTCTGACCCACGCACAATCATTTTAGTGTTTTCTTAATCGCACATTTGGTATCCTACGTGTGGGTCAAAGATGGAAAACAAATAGTGCGCTGACATCCCAACCAGCAACAGATCTTTTTATTCTATCCTATAAGTCGAGGTTGTAAACCTATATCCACTGATAACGGTATAGTTTCAGCCATAGAGTCAAATGGCCTTTGCAATTCAAGATCCTTCCCTATGTATTCGGTATTGTTAACATAACTATTCTACCTTTACACATTTTCTTCCCCCGTCTCTCACAGCTATATAGAGGTTCAGCCACTCTAATTCCACACCTCCATATGATCGGTATTCTTTACCACTCTCACTATCTCTTATCATACAGTGACCGAACCACCTAAACCTATCTCTCTTGTTTTCACTACATATGTACCTACCCGTAATTAATTAATTTCTTATTCTATCCTCTTTTGTACCTCAACACCTAACTTATTATTTTCATATCTGCTTATCTACCCTCCTTACATTTCTTTTTCATCTTTCATACACCAAACGTTCTGAAATCCTGTTGACCCATTTCTTATCTTCGTCGCATCAACCACTTCCTAATTCCTATTCCTCAGTCTCTAGTTACCTACAAGTCATCGTACTTGATTATCGGTGAAAATATTTAAATATCATTGAGTGAATTCCCTACTCGAAAGAATTACTTAAAAAATATCATACCTGACCAATTTTATAATTTTATAACACGTCTAATTGATAGCCGGAATAATGTTATACCAGTATATTACAATACAATATTGAAATTTTTCGGGCATACATCCCCTGATCAATTAACAATAATAAAAAGAAACCTACTAAAAATAAGAAAATACCCCGTGACGGAATCAAAATCTGCTACGAAACTATAGTAAACGTATATGCTTCTACGTACCGAGTTAACAGATTTTCCGTGACAATAAATATTTAATTCAAGTCTAAAGAGTAATTTAAGCTCCAAAATAATATGAAAACAAACTTACGCATAAACATCGACTCTTCCAGTGAAACCTAGCTGTACTGCAGCACACGCTGTCGCCGAAGAAACAGCTATCTTCATCCGTCAATATCTCGTTCCTCTCCATCTCGCTAATTGAAACTTATCTAGTATAGAATACTAGTATCTTTATGCTCTGTTATATATTCTGGTTTCTATTTCAGGGGTAAAATACATATTTTTTTGATTTTGAATATGAAAGCTGTGAGATGATAGATATGAATTTCGTGAGAAATCTAGAGGTACTAGAAACTGAGACGAGTGTGTTGAATGAAATAAATTAAAAAATGATTAACACGAAATCGCTTAAAAATTAATTTAATTCAATAATGAGATGAATCTTATTAGATCATTTAAATTTTCCAGAACAAGCCCCCAGTTGTTGGTCGCATGCCAATTTTAACCATATACTAGACCACAAATTTATAGACATTCTATAATGCATTCTCCTGCCGGTGGCCCTAGACACTGTTGGAGAAATTAAATTCCTTTAGTAATTAAATTACGATACGAATTATAATAGTTACGTAGGTACTTGTCCAATACTCGAATATCAGAATTTAAATAACCTATCGATCGATTCTAAAACAGAAACTTAACCTAGGTATAAATAATATCACAATATCACATAGTGAAAATTTAAAGAAAATATCCTATAGGTATATCCTGTTAAACTCCCCAATAAAACGTACATTTGAGGTGTTCTCTTAAAACCCAAATGTTAATGCCGTACCCGACCCCGTACGCATAGAAAATGTATGTTTCACATTTAACGAAAACTTAACTAGCCATAATCACACTTCCTATTCACACATTCTCTAGTTACCTACAAGTCATCGTACTTGATTATAGGTGAAATCATTTAAATATTATTAAGCGAATTCCCTACGCAAAAGAATTACTTAAAAAAATGTCATACCTGACCAATTTTCTAACTTTATCTTGACTTTATTGATAGGCCAGAATAGTGTTATATCAGTGTTCAATACAAATATTGAATATTTTCGGGCAATACATCCCCTGATAAATTAACAATAATAACAAAGAAACCTACCGAAAAATAAGAAAATACATACCCCGTGACCGAATCAAAATCTGCTACAAAACTTAGTCTTCGAAACAGTGAAACATTCACTCATTTCAGTCTGCTTATGATATATTATTCCCATTTTGTAAATGTTCACTGATGAATACCATTTCTGAAATAACACGCATTTTGCAGTAAAATGTTCTACAGTATTCTTATGACGTATATGCGTTACAGATATTATATAAACCTACCAATAAATAATGTTAATTTTTATCATACGGAGTTTGTATTTTTAAATGTTGTATTCAAGGATTTATTAGTTTTATACCTAACGAAAATCACATTTATTCGCAAGTCAGTTATCAACTAGAACTCATTCTACCGGCAAAATATTTGCTCTTTGATATTTTTTTTTATTTGTATTTAATAGTTTTATACACGGATTTATTTCTATTGCTAATTATAGTAGGTGTAGTTAAATTCAATAATTACAAATATTATACCAATAATTTAATAACAACTTTTGAAGCATCATGTTAGAGTAACAGAGATAAATAGGATTACATGCATTAAAATTATGTAATGTACTTTTATGCAAAAATAAACAAAAACAAAAATAACAATATTGTTTTTTTTTAAGTGACATAAGAACATGAGTGTTCATGTTTTACACTATTAAAGGACCATCATAAAAATTAAAATATAAAATAATAATTATGGTAAAATACTAAAATATATAATTGTAAAATATGGGTGTATAATGTATACAAAATATAAGATTAATAACATTATATTGTTATAAATACTTCGCGCAAACCTAAGGTGTTACCCGGTGAATAGTTTAGGCAAATAAGGTACGCGTGTTAAACCGGTCGTGGTAAAACGAAGACAGCGTTTGGATTGTTCGAACTGGCGTATAATTTATTATTTATTATACATTGCGCCTTGGTAGGTAGTAACGTATATGCTTCTACGTTACCGAGTTAACAGATTTTTCGTGACAATAAATATTTAATTCAAGTCTAAAATTAATTTAAGCCCCAAAATAATATGAAAATAAACTTACGCGTAAACATCGACTCTTCCGGTGAAATCTAGCTGTACTGCAACACACGCTGCCGACGAAGAAACAGTTATCCTCATTCGTATTGAAACTAGAAACAATGGAAATATTCTATGAAAATAACCTAAACGTTACAAAATGTGAAAGTTCATGTTATATTATGATATTATACTGCTTAACGAACTGTCCGTCAATTGTTGGCTTGTTTTATTTTTTTGTTCACTGCAATAATTATTAGAATAGTGAATCGTCACCGCCGAATGTCGACAATTGGCGATTGCCACAGATGACATAAATATATTATAATATGATAAATACATAGAACTTATCCTCAGTATATACAGTATGTCCCACCGACATCTGACAAATGCTATAATACTTTTGCTATAAACAAAATGTTCAAGTTTTTTTTATATATATAATTTATTGTCACTCGCGCTACACGTATAATAAACAAAAAATTATTTATATTTTTTAAGACTGAAAATAAAAAATTTAAAATTTGATTTAAATATTTTTAAATTAATTCAAAATAGCCAATTTGTGAATCTGATTATAGAAACAATTTTGATGATAGAAACATTTATATAAGTCAAGTAGTTTATTTTTTAGAATATTTTTAAATATCTATAATTTATTTATTAAATTATTTTGGAACGTAAGTAATGACTTTTTTAAAAATATTATTTTTGAGAATTTGCTGACATGAGTATATTTCTTAAATTATTTACTTATCACATAATATTAACAATTTTTGTCATACGTTTAAGAACATAATATTTTTTTTTTGTCAGATCTTTCTGTTACATCTGTATAATATGGTCTATTGATAAAATATCATATGTTCTTTACAGAAAACTTTGTGATCTGTAATATATTCTGGTTTTCTATTTCAGGAGGGTTGTTCTGGAAAAGTGAAATCGATGAAAAAGATTGAAATAAGATAAAAATGCATATGTTTATGGTTTTAAATATGAAAGCTTTGAGATGATCGATATGAATTTCGTGAGAAATCTAGAGGTACTGGAAAACTAAGATGACCGTGTGAATGAAATAAATTAAAAATGTATTTTCTCAACAATCGCTTAAAAATAAGTTTAATTCAAATAATGAGATGAATCTTATTGAATCATTTAAATTTTCCAGATCAAGCCCCTTTGGTCGCATGCCAATTTCAACCATATATTAGACGTCAAGTTTATAGACATTCTATATAATGCATTCTCCTGCTAGTGGCCCTAGACACTGTTGGGGAAATTTTTATTTCTTTAGTAATTAAATTACGATACGAATAATTATAAGTTACGCAGGTATACTGCCCAATACTCGAATACCGAAATTTAAATTAAAGAATGTGATATACCTAGGTAACCTATCGATTATTATAAAACAGAAATTTAGCCTAGGTACCAATAATATCACAATATCAAATAGTGAAGTGTGAAAATTTGAAGAAAATGCCTTATAGGTATATCCCGTAAAACCCCCAAAATAAAACGTGCGTTTGAGGTGTTCTCTTAAAACCCAAATGTGTAATGCCCGGTATGGATAGAACATTTATGTTTCACATAAGACATGTTATCATGTTATATTTACAAAAATAATCGTCACCGAGTGGTAGGTATAAACTGCTATGTACATACTTACAAATCATATTAAAGAACATTAATCATTATGTATTTTCTTATTTTAATAGGTAGGTATAATACCTACCTTCCTACTTATAAAAGCATTGCCTAATCATTGATTTTAAATTTTAAAAATGATTCTTCTATAACAATGAATTAACTGTAGGTAGAGTATTATAATTTAAAGTATTTTCATAATATCCTAATTTTTTTGCACCTATAACAACTGGATTTTTTAAAACTATTTTACGTCTGGCGAGTATATAAGTTTGTCTGACAATAAATATTTACATTAGGTCTACCGCATCAAAAGAGTAGAAGGACAAAACTTACGTAATTATTTATTCTTCCAGCGAAATGCGTTCCCTTCGAGTGTATAATATTGTCGTCTAGTGTCAGAGCTGTGCATCTCTGACAAGGAAAATCCGCACGTCTTCATAACACCGATCCAAAAGTTCAGTCTGGAAGTATTAAGATTAATGACATTTGTAAAAATAGGTACATAGCTTAATAACCAGAATGGAATGACATATGTTAGTACGTATTGGAATCGCTGTTCGTCTCAGACGATTGTCATTTGCCATAGATTATTTGTAAATATAACCTAACCGTCATAACCGATGGATGATGGATATTTTCACATTATCTTTAAAAAAACATTTATTTGTTTGAACTAGACGCAAATGAAGTAAATTTTATTCAAATTTATAATAGATAACGGTCTGTTACTCGGTAAGCACTTATTTATTACTTGGTTTATTAACAAATTCTAATTTATATAAAATAATAAATAAATAAAAATAGTTTTATTAATCCCAATATTTAAAAATAATGTTTTGAATAAATTAAGAAAAAAAATTAGGAATACCTATTAATTAATATTAAATAACAAAATAACTTAATACATTTTGTATTTATGCACTAAATCAATGGTGTCTGAAGTTATAAAAAAAAACCGCTTTTTTAACTTATCAATACTACTTTCTGGATGTTTTAGATTCTGAGCGAAGCAATGATGTGTGTTTTTTTTAAATTTTTTTTTGTGTCTGTCATCACCTTTTAGGACAGTAAAAGTGCTTGGATTTTGTTCAATAGTAACTTTTCAGATAGGAAAGTGAATCTAGTTGGTACTTCGGCGAGAATCTATATTTAAACACCCCCCATTTCATAATCCTGGCTACGCCACTGATCATAGCCCATAATAAATGTTTAGTTTAGGCACAGAAAAATAAGTTTAGGTATACGACGACTAACCAATACGTGCACGTATTATCAGATGTGGAGAAAGATTGCACAATATGGCTTTGCTTGTATTTAAATATTAATTGAACGTTTTGTTGACATTGATTTGCTTAACTGCCTAAATCATTGTAAATCTGTTTTAAAAAAGAAAAAAGCTCCTACACAAACTTGTTACCCGGGGCAATTGCCTCCCCCCAGTCCCCTACCCCTAAATGATTGCCACTGATTGCCGTCCAAACATTTACGTTCCAAATTATTGTCCACGTGGTAAACACCAATAAATAGGTGATACGACTAAGATTCGGCGATAAGATAAGTCCAATTATTAGTGAAAAATTATCAGACGATTTAGTTTATTTAGTATAGGTAGTCTATTAATAATATTAGAGGGATTTAAAATGTGAAATATTTTTTATTAAAAAATGAAAAGACACGTATTTTGGTATTTTCTTCACATAGTAGGTTAGGTTAGACATATTATGTTTTACTTATTAATTATTATAAAGTATACAAGACTAGCTGCAATCTGCATTTTACATTGTCAATAATTGTCATTTGTCATTTATATATAATTTTAAAAAATTTAAAATAATTAAAAAAATGTAACTGTGTACAAATTTAAAATAATTTAGTCTCATTACTTTCTAATGTTGTGGCTAACTGCTATTAGAAAATCTAATATACTTATATCATTATTTTTAATTTGTACACATACATTTTTTAGGCGGTTTTCAATTAATTGTTTTGTACTCTGTACTCTGTCTCCTACATTACTCAACGCCAATTTTGCTTAGTCTGCAGCAACTTCCATTTTCATTTTTTTTATTAAATTCCAAATTTTTGGATGCTTATTATTGTTTTAAAAATCAATTTTAATTTACCTTCAACAATTATTTCTGACAGACATCTCGGCTTTGGTGGATTTTTATACCCTCTATGATTTCGTATACTTCTTTTTAAATAATCTTCCCTCGGCAATTCGGCTAATACACTCTCCGGAACATTTAATATTGCACTTGAAAAAATTTGACTAGGTGTGTCGTTGGTTATTGTGGCTATTGCCTTCATATTTTTACTGCAGAAAGCATATTTTCATTTGCCTCGTGTACGTGATCGTGTTCAATGGATAGTAAAGTTTGACTATCAATATTTAATCTGTTTTTAAAATACAGGGACACTTCATTGAACTTGATTTAGTACATCTCCAACGAATCATAGTTTTGCATTCTTTTCGAATGTTGTACAAATATCCACCGTATGGAATTTGAGGTTTTTTATTATTATTACGAATCACTTCCATTTTATATTCGCACTTTTAATTCAAAATAATCAAAACGTTATGACAAGATAATAACTAGATGAACGAAAAATTCGTACTGAAGAGAATATCAAACTGTAGCTACACCGTACACACTTTTAATTTAAAATGATCACAACAATAACTATATAAACGAAAAAACCACATTTGTAATAATATAATATTGTAGATACCTCAGATACTAAGACTAGTTTCCAGATAGAGTCTACATAATTTTTAAGATAAAGTCAAATGTCAATTACTTTTATTACCTTACTCTACTTAAATCTTTTATATTTCAAATGTTACTATACCTACATATATATTTATATATATGGTTATAGAATATACCTATGTCCAAAAAAGGTTAGTTTACCTATATACAAATATTAAATTATAAAATGTACACTATAATGAAAATGCGTTATATGTTTAGTTAGTACGGTGCTTTTTTTTCCAGGGCTTTTTTTCTGAATACCCCTACAATAGTTACCAACTACCTACTAAAATAATTATATTTTTTTGAAAACTGTATGGACGCGTTAAAAAAATATATTTTGGAGATTAAGATGGGCCCCGGGACCCCTTAATTTGGGCTTGGGTCGGTGCCATCCATACACTTCATCTATGTAAGTAAAGTTGAGGTAGAGCTAAATGAGGCAAGTTTGGTCTTAGATTTTAACATCTATACGTTTTGTTGGACTTTGGATTTTTATCTTTTACGCCCGGCAGTTAATATTATGATGAATGTTCTTTTTCCTTATCAATCTGCAGTATTATTAAAAGAATAGTTGGCTACACTGTGTTATGGTCTAACTGTTTATATTACTTATGCTATGGCCTAACCTCACTTATCAATATTATCCGTCGGTCGTCCCTCGACGGTCTCTCAAAAATTTTTGCTTACCTCTTTGCTCTCAGTGTCATTTGTGAAAATGTTTTATGGTATTTAATTTTTGGATTGTTTTCGTCCATTAACCAGGATTCATCATGAAGGTAATGCTAACTCTTTAATATCTTGTTTATCGATTATACTAGTTTTGAATTTAACAAAATTGATATTTTTTGTGATGCAATTGGATGAAGTCGTAAAAATTGTTTAACAACATGGTACCGAGTACCGACAAATCTTACTTTTACGAAAAATAGTTGGTCGAGTGTTATTTTTATTGTGTATTTTATTATTATATATTGAGCCTATTGCGTTCGCGTTACATTTATTTCAATATTTTTTTCATTAGATATATCATTATTAAGTCACTTAAAAATAATAGCTACAAACATTTTGTTCTTGATTTCTTTGACGTGACGATTAGAATTAAAACGATTAGGATTTGGTGTTCACCAAAACAAATTGACACTATTTCAATTATTTTTCTACTCAAGTACTGGTGTTCATATTTTAAATATGAGTATCTACTGTCTAAAATTTGTTAAAAATTAATTATTCCTACCTAAATGTATGTCTGTACAACTATTAGTATTTATTAATTGATATGGGCTTAGCAGAACATTATATTAATTTCAATTTACAGTAGTATATGCACCTAGATTAACCTAACCAGTAATACTAAGCTTTAAAGTATTAAAACTAACAAAATAGTACATTTTAAATTAATATAACATAAGTTGGGTACCTATACTTATTATTGATATTTATTTGTCTATTAATTAAATTATTATTATATTTTTTTTTAATAGTTGAACGTATCATATCCAGCCACAGGCAGTCAAAAGCTGTTTGAAATCGTAGATGAGCACAAGCTGCGTGTATTCTATGAAAAACGTATCGGCACCGAAGTTGAGGTTGATATACTTGGCGATGAATGGAAAGGTTATGTGTTAAAAATATCTGGAGGCAATGACAAGCAAGGTTTTCCCATGAAACAAGGGGTTCTCTCTAATGTTCGAGTGCGCTTATTATTATCTAAGGGACATTCGTGTTACCGTCCTAGAAGGGATGGTGAACGCAAGAGGAAATCAGTTCGTGGATGTATTGTTGATTCCAACCTTAGTGTTTTGTCATTAATTGTTGTCAAAAAAGGAGAAAAGGTATTTATCATTTTATTATTGAAATAACTAATAAGAAAATTAGTCAGACAATTTCCTATAAATTCAATATTATTATTTTTACATTGATTTATAGTTTATGAATGGTTATTGTTGTTCGTTCTTAATATTTTGAAATACACTATCCAATATGCTGTATGTGCAGTAGGCTCTTCTTTATTGGGACACATCTGTTGCGTGTTATTTTGTCCCGAATCAGAAAAAAAAATTTGTTTAAGTTACTTATTTTATTTGCATAATTTTACAAAATAGAAGTATATTTTTATAACGTAGTAAATATAATTTAATGATAAATTTTATTACGAAAAGGAATACATACTACTAACCTACTTATTTGTTAAAATAAAAAATACATTTTTATTAAATTTTTGGAAACAAAAAAGTGGTAGAACTTTGTTTAATACTTTTTCCTGATTGTTGATAAATGTGGTCTGACCAAGAACTTAGGGCGCCTAGGGGACTAAACTATGTTCCAGGAGAAAAGTGGACAGTTTTGCTCATGTATACTGACGGCAGTGGCCATTCTGTAGCTCCGTTTCCCCTACTATGTGACAGTCTGCCTTGACATGCAGTAAATCATGCACCCACAGCCACTACGCACATATTGTCACCGACAACACTGGCTAGAAAAGACGAATTTTGGTCACTGTCCGGTCTACTTATCTCGCGGAACGGAGTATATAGATATAAATGTCCCAATTATTCTGTTTTGTGGATCAGTTGTGAACAATTACATTAGTCACAAGTTTATTTTTTTTCTGGTGGGTTCCATTATCAAGCATAATGGTGCATAAAATTACTCTTTAGGACCCGACATTTTCCTGTTAATTTGTTTAAAATAATATTTTGACATCGGAATGACGGGAAATTAATATTCGTTTAATGTTTTAAGAATGATTACTCTATTAATCATTGTTAGTGTATAAGCGTTACATTTAAAGTTATATTCTGCTGTGGGTTTATTTATTTATATTAAGTTAACTATGTTGATCTTTCTCGTGTTTAAATCTTCTATTACAAGTAACAGATAATTTATAAAAAAAAAATCTTACCTTTATTGTTTAATTTTTAACTAATTTACATTACCTATACTATTTCTCTAGAACCCGACATTTTCCTGTTGATTTATTTATTATAATATTTTGACATCGGAATGACGGGAAATTAATTTTCGTTTAATGTTTTAAGAATGATTACTCTATTAATCATTGTTAGTGTATAAGCGTTACATTTAAAGTTAAATTCTGCTGCGTGGTTTTTTTATTTATATGGGATTTTCTATGTTAATCTTTCTTGTGTTTGAATCTACTTTTACAAGTAATACACAATTTATATATTTCAAAAAAGAAAAAACCTTAACTTTACTGTTCAATCTTAACTAATTTACATTATCTATATGATTTCTCTAGAACCCGACATTTTCCTGTTGATTTATTTAAAATAATATTTTGACATCGGAATGACGGGAAATTAATTTTCGTTTAATGTTTTAAGAATGATTACCAACTCTATTAATCGTTTTTAGTGTATAAGCGTTACATTTAAAGTCAAGTTCTTTAGTGCTTATTTAAGTAAACTATTCTTTGTAATATAAAATTGATATATTTCTTAAAAATAAACCTCATTTTTGAGCGTTGACATGTTAACAACCAACTATCAAATTGTGGTGTTACTTTCTGAATAAAATATAAATTTAAAAAAATACGATCTAGCGGATTAGTAAAAATATATTGAATTAATCCTTATAATTTTTCTTATCATTCATTTAATTTAAAAAAAAAAAACAGGAAACTATTTTATATAGTACGCATGTCATGTACAGTGTTCGCTTATTTTTAAGACATCCACATGTCAATTTGTGTTGGCATGCGTTCGTTAATGTGATGATTGTTAACCAAGTTGAATAATTTATACATTTTCTTCTGAACCCGACATTTTCCTGTTGATATATTTTAAATAATATTTTGACATCGGAATGACGGGAAATTAATATTGGTTTAATATTTTAAGAATGGTTATTGTTGATCATTTTTAGTGTTAGAGCAATACATCATAATTGTATTTGCATTATTCAATTGATTGATTTATTTGATACTGTATAATGTGGTATTCTTATATTTTAATATAAATTTATTATTGCCAATTTTTAGGATATTGCTGGATTAACAGACACTAATGTCCCAAGACGACTTGGACCTAAGCGTGCTAACAAGATCCGTAAGTTGTTCAACTTGCAAAAAGAAGATGATGTACGTAAGTATGTCATTAAAAGACCTTTGCCACTAAAGGAAGGAAAGACAAAGCAGCATTTCAAGGCCCCGAAAATCCAACGTCTCATTACTCCTGTTCGTCTTCAGGTACTAAAATTTAAATACAAAGCTTTTCAATTATTTACATATATAAAATTATTAATTAATAATAATCTTATTACATTTAAATTTCTAGCGTAAACGTCATAATTTGGCATTAAAGAAGAAACGTTGCTTGAAACGTAAAGAACAGGCTACTGAATATGCCAAGCTTCTTGCACACAGACAAAAGGAAAAGTTTGCAAAGAAACGTGCTGAACAGAGCCGTAAACGTACTATGTCTCAATCATCTGTTTCTAGCTCTGGCACAAAGAGCAGTAAAAAATAGAAATGTTTAAATAAAATAATTTTTTTTTAATCATAACTTTGTTGTTATTTTTTATTCTAATCTGAGAATCTTCCATTTTGGTAGTGCAATATAAATATAAAAATTAACCTATAACAAAAAAAATCCAGTGTGGTTATCATGTGACATAAATACAACATGTTACTCAATATTTTCCACTTGGAAGAAAATATATGAATCTTAAATATGTATTAAATAAGTAACCATTAATTGTATATACTTAGGGAGAGTTAGTAATTAATAAAATGTAATAATTATTAATAATAACGTTTAATTAAGGGTACATTATTAAGAATGGATGTTCGTTTAAAATATTTGCGTCAGTGATGAAAATAGTCCAAGAACTTGATCTTCTAAAATTCTATTACTGAATGGCCACCTTTTCGTGTTTATTCAGTTAACTGTACAACCATAGACTATAGACCTTATATACCTACTGGCCTATGTGTACCACAAATTATTTATCAATATTATTATCTACTTGTTATTTATGTACATCAGATACTAGATAGAAATATAATTTTGTAACAAAAATAATAGGTAATAGGTTATTTCTGGAATTACAATATAATGCAAAATAATCGATTCGATAATAGTATGCTCACTGAAAATTTCCAGTAAATAATTAATCCATAGTCTTTTTAATTATTTTATAATAGTACTATGTGCTAAATATATGAAACGTGTGTAAGACCAAACAACTTAACCAATCATTTGCAATTATTATAATTTAATAAATTCAGTGTTTGCCAAGTTACTTATAGAAAGGAATTCGTTCCTTTGAAAAAATGAACGGGTTCCTTTTTAGTTCCAAATAAAATAGAAATCTTATTTGATCATTAATGTTTTTTTTTCATATGGATACTTCTTTATTTTTTAATAATTATATGTTCAACATATTTTATAATTCTAGTTGGAGATTTTCTTCAAAATTAAATTGTTGGCTGACGTATGTCGACAGTCTTATCATTTATTGTTATAATAATAATTATATTTTATATAGGTACTTATTTCTAAATAAATTATGACAAATAACTTTAAAAAATATTAACAAAGGGACTAGAGTAACAATCACTAATTGGCAATATGCATTATGCACATTAAAAAAAATGTATCTTAATTTCAATTATTTACATAATATCTGTCTAAATTATCGGAACTAGAAAGGAACAAAAAATGTTAATTTTCCTTGAAAAAAGAGAATTCGTTATTTTTTTATAAAAAGGAATTCATCCCAGGAATCTGTTCCTTTCGGAACTCATTTCTTTCAAACACTGGAATTTATTTAGAATATCAGGATGAAACAATTGAAAATTGTCAGTCCAATTTGTCTCTTAAATGGGGAAGTTGTCGTTGAAATCTTTTTTTTTGGCAGTAGGGCTGTAGGGGGCTTGTATAAAGAAAGTAAAGTGACCAATACCGCAATATTACTATTTATGTCATGGTCCACAGATGTACATAGAATCCCATTAAGAAAGAAAGTCTGCTATTCTAAATATTGAGGTCTATGTATAGAAGTGTAATATATTTCATAAATATTGATTATAAAAACGTGAACAACTTAATAAATAAATAAATTATTAATTGATATATTATTATATATGTATAATTAATTCTTCAATTAAATAATAAATACAGAATTAACAAAAACAAATAATTGATAGAGTTATTTTATTGTTACATATAAATCGCAACATTTAACATACAATAATTATATACATCTTGTAAAAAAATGATACCATGTCTAAGTAATAAAAAAACATGATACAATTATTAACAAATAATTCAAAAACTAACAATTATAAGTCAATAAATAACTGACTATTCTTAATAGAGTTGTAGATGCTTACATCCGTTATTATAACTTCAATAATTTAATATGAGCAGATAACATTAATACACAAAATACATATTTTATAAGTGTTGTAAATGAAGTAGTTGAATTATCACTTGTAATTTGAAAGTTCAAGTTCCTTGAACAGATGACGACAATACTGACTTCCAACTGATAATGGGTAATCACATTTTAATAATAATTTAGAATCACTCTCTGATACGGTTTCAAAAGCTATTAAATACTCTTGATCAAAAGCACCTGAAATAACAAATATTTTAACTAAGTAAATTTCAATAGTAAATAATATTTATGTACATTGGGTAAAACAAAGCACATTAACAGTATATGATACCATTTCAAAAACACAATAAGCCAAATTAAAGTTTTTTGAACACACAAAGTCAAAATACCAGAACTTAGAAGTTCAGTTAGGTAAGGAATTCCAAAAAGCGATTTCAAGATATTGCTTTTGTGAAAAATCACTCCCAAATATAACACAGATAATTAAAAAATCTGTATGTTAGTGTAATGATCACTAAGAATAAATTATTTTTTTTATTATAATATAAAAAAAGTTTTTAATAATTAATTTGATACTAACTAATATCAATGTTCTCACGACCAATAGCTGTAATCGTTAAAAATAGGATGTCCCTGTATAACGAATGACTATGCGTCAAATCATTGCCACGCAATTTATTCCTCTCATGAGCTAACTTTTTGAGTGGATCTACTAGATTATTACGCCGAATGTTTGCTATAATTTTTGACATGACACTGAAACAAAATTGAAAATTAATTATT
This sequence comes from Sitobion miscanthi, assembly GCA_008086715.1. Taxonomy (NCBI): domain Eukaryota; kingdom Metazoa; phylum Arthropoda; class Insecta; order Hemiptera; family Aphididae; genus Sitobion; species Sitobion miscanthi. Next base: position 35,266,889 of record CM017802.1, read on the forward strand.
TTTTTATTAAAATTATTGTTAGAAATTATGTAATTATTTCTTGATGCTGATTTTATTTGCAAAGATGATAATCAATGATGGTTTTGACAAAAATCATAATATAATTGTTACTTAATATGTAAAATGAACATTATTATAAAATAATCAACGCTTCTTGGTTTGAATATAAATTCAAAAAAAAAAAAAAGTACATTATTTTTATTTTGAATTTGCTGTACTTAGATATTACTCACTTCTTAGGTACTGTATTGCGATCAGTGACCAAAGCACTAATCAAACAACTCTCCTTCGACTCTTCATCAGACCAAAAAGCGTACATTGGAGAACCTAAATCGTCATACAGTTTCGGATTGTCCCACAGAGTTGTTATTAACACATTGGATGAATCACAGGCTGACCAAATATCATGAAAATCAATGATATCTCGATCGCCAAGTACGCAATTTGCATTTAGACATAAACCAGAAATATGGGATGGTACTGCTATTCTTTCAAATACCCAAACCTTAGAAATAAAATGCAATAGAATTAAGATTATATTACAATTAAATGACTAAATTAATTAAAATTCTTTACTAGATTCCAATATATTATAGGATGTTCATCAGCAAACTTGGAGTGTATTAATGAAATGTCACCTTCGGCCACAAGAATTGACTCTAGTTCTTTGCGCAAAACAAGTGGATTTAAATAAGGAACTGTGATTGTGTCAGCTTTATATTCATTATTTGTTATTTCTGTAAATAAATTATTCACAAATAAAAAATATTAAATTGAGAAAATACCTAATTGCTTTATTAGTTCTGGAATAAACTAATTAAAATTGTATAATCATTTATCACTAATCACAATTATCCAAATAAACAAATTCCATAAAATACCTCTTGCATTATTTTCTGTTAGTAAATCTAAATTTTCTCGATTATTTTTGACGTTTTCATCTGTTACATTGCTATTTTTTGATCGATAGTCAATCACATCTACAGTTAAAAACGGTACTACTTCCTTGATACATAGCCTGCATCTGTTGTAAAATGTATGAAAAAAATCTTAATATTTTGAACACAGTTAATGGTTGGTTGGAATATTACTTTGTATTTAAATTAGAATCATCTGGAACCCAGCCAGACATTATTTCTTCGTCAAACATTAAACATCCACAGTTGTGACATTTTGAACATGTGGTCATAACAATTTCTAAAGCAACCAATTCAGGCGTATGACTAGAACGCCTATAAAGTTTTTCTTGGAATAAACTTAATTGTGATGAATCCATTGTTGCACAACCTAATTCAATATAAATTATGTATACATATTATACATATAATATATATTATACACAAATACACAATACAGTGTGTAATTTAAGTAATTATTATGTTTTTGAAGTGAAACGTTTTTGTACCAGAATTCATATTTGTAGAACTACTTTTCCTGTTGCCATCAGTAAAAAGATCAATTAAATTAGAACTCCAAGAATCTAAATGTTGAGCAACAGCAAGAGAAGATATCTCACTAGATATTTTACGTCTAACACTTGGCTCATTTGATTGTTGATCATTGTCATCTCCATTCCAATTGTCTTCTTCTTTTTGACATCTAAAAATTGTATAAAAAATTAATGTAATTAAAACAATCTAATCAAATAATGATGAGTAATAAATATCATAATTTGAGTTTTCAAAGTTGTAGAAAGTCTGTTTAAATATGGATACATTGTTAGTGTTAAATTAAAGTTAATCTATTTAATCCAATAAAAAAAAGTTATACTAAACTGAACATAGTCTTTTATGGGGGTATTATTCGTAGATATTGCTTCTTTGATTTCATCAAATTTTTTCACCATTGTATTAGCGGCACTTTTCAAACTAGTTAACCCGCCCATTAGAAGCTCATTTGATTTTTTTCCAGAAAAACTTGATGAACTGAAAACATAATAAATCATTTTTGAATTGTAAGTACAATTTTTGACCACAAGTAAAGTAATTTTCTAATGTAGGTAATAGTATACAATAATTTTACCATTCTGAATAATTTGAACAATATATTGTATATTTTAAAGGATATATTACATAATGCGCAACTTGGTGCTGCCTAGATTTTCTACATAATATTCGAGTTACAATTCGTGACCATCGATAATTAAATATTAATGTGAAATATGATGTCAATTGATACTTTACCTTAGATTGGTGAATGCATTTTCAATAATGTTGGTACCCATACGGAAGTCGGACTTACGTGGTAACGAAAATTTAGTCGGAGTATACTGACTGTAAATGTAAACAATAACTAAAACTACTACACAAAAAAATCTACAAACTATGTATAAAAATAAAATAATATAGAAAATTCTGCTATTGACTAATTTCTAATTAATAACTAAAATTATGTTAAAAAAAATAAAAATCAATTAACGGAAAATGTATACATGCTTAACATTAGTATATTAGCTTAAACTTCTGAATTTGAGTGTTGTATAGTTATGCGCCCAAACAGATTTCAAAGTTCCAACTAAATGTTTTTGATCAGCATTGTATCAATATAATGATTAGATTTAGTCACTTAGTTGTACACAATTTTAAATTTCTGATCTTATAAATAATTTGTTAAAAGACAATCAAATAAGAATAAGAATAAATATAAGTATTACACAAACATTTTTTTATTTTTACTTGATTGATTGTATGCATTTAGTTTGGAAAAATTTTATATTACATAGATTGTTTTTTTTATAATTAGTTGATTAATATATTTATATATATATGTTTTATTTTGCAAATTAAGTTATTACATATCAGTATTTTGTTACTTACGAAAAGGGTATTTTAAATGCTGATCCTAAAGCAGACTTGATTGGACTTTGTTGGTAACCTTGTTCGTTAGCACTATGAGCTGGCATAGTGGAAGATCTTTGTATATGCTTTTCGACATTACCTACATCTTCACTGTATGTAGCACTACGATGCATATTACTCCACTCACGAAATAATACAGGTGAGCCACTACGGTCTAGTTCAATACCAGACCTTACCCTTGGAACCGTAACTGATATATTGGGAATAGGTTCTGATGGTTCTTGAAATGCCCCCAAAGGATCATTTTCAAATACTGGAGTTCGCTGGGCTGGTTCAGCAAATCGATTAGGAGTACTTTCTTCATTTAGATTTTCTAACGAAGACTCAAAAGACTTCAGACCATCAAATACAAGCTTCTTAGATATGCCATTTGCCTTTTTAAACTCAGTTTGGTATTTAAGATCATTAAGATTTTTCAGAATCTGAGCATCATTACCAAAACTTTTAGAACTAAAAAAAATATATACAATATATATTTATAAAAACTAGATTTATTTACAAAATATATCTACTGACTAAATTCAGCTGTGATCAACTGATCAACTACTAACTTACCGTTTTAATAATTTTAGTAATTCAGATGATTTGTCATTGGATGAATTGTGAAGTGTATGATGATAATGATGATGTCTTCTTGGTGAAATTTGAAGACGAACTTCATCTGTTAGAGACCCACTACGGCCTCTGAAAAAAAATATTAAACTATTTTGCTTCTCTAATTAAGCAACTGACGGTTGAGTTTTAAATATTATACACACATAAATCATTGTTTTACATTTTATTTGTTGAATCTTAAATATTTTGAATTTTGAATTTATAAAAGAAACAGATTAAGCATGAATACAAAAAAAAAAATTAAAAATTAATATATTCTATGAAATAAAAAAATTGATTAATAACATCAAACCTTAACTTTTTAATATTTTCAAAAAAACCGTACATTTTACTTTAAACTAGACTACCAATGTTTATAAATAATAACCAATTCTCAAACATCTACTATAAAATACTACTAGATAAAAAAAGATTACCTGATTAATCGCACTTTAATATAATCAAAAATACTGCTGATAATGGATAAAAAAAATATTAAAAAATAATTTGTAAATACCTTTTTAAATCAGATTCACTTTCGATAGATATTGAATCACTATTTTGTTTTGAACAAGCTGAACTTGGTCTTGAACAAGTAGTAGTCATCAAGAGACCAGCGCTACTTTCAACTAAAAAAATACATTTAACTGAGCAAACAAAATTAAATATTATAGTAGATAAAAATGGCATGTTTCACTATTGTTAATATGTGTATTAACTCTTCCACTATATTAAATTAAATGTTTTAATATTTACATAAATATAACTAGAATGTTCTTAGGTATTTAATAAAACTTATAAAAATGTATTTCATTTTATGTTTTAATAATGTTTATTAGTTAATTTTTGGGATGGGTTCTTGAATTTATTTAACTCTTGTATACCTTAAACTCGGAGAACTTCAAAATCAAACAGTATAAAATAATTAAGTTTTTTATCGATACAGTATTAGTATCATAGTATTATTATTATTAAATTGTGTACCAAGAATTTTAATGTGTAGTACTATAACTATTTAAGAGTTTAAACTAGATATATTTTTGTTTAACATTAAAATTAAATTCATAGTTCAAAAGTTTGTGTAAAAATTGATTCCTGTTTGAGTTCGGGTTTATGAAAATTCACGTTCAATTCATCCATATTTAATACTTACATTGTTGTGAACTCCATGATTGTTCATCTTCTGTAGATAAGGATATTTGTTTGACAATATTAGTAGGACGACTCCTCAACCCAAAATTTGATTCTACATTTATGGATAATTTTCTAGGTGCTGAAATTTAAAATTTAAAGTCTAAATAATAAATTTTGAATCAAAGTAATTATATATGTAATACATTATTTTTCATAATATATTAAGATAATTGCTTTTTATGTATGTAAATAAAAATATTATGTGGTGTTTTGTATAAAAAATTTTATTATACATAGTATACTTTATACCAGGGATGGCTAATTTTCATGGCACGAAAAAATATTTTTATTTAATTGTTTATTTACAAAATTATCTATTATTTCTAAAACATAAAGTCATCAATTACAAAAGTTAGGAAGTCACTGCTTTCAGACATAATATATTTGGTACTTCGAAAAAAAAGTGGCTCGTTTCAAATAAACTCAATATTTGCGTCAACATGCATAGCTACCTAGCTAATAATATATGAGTTTATTTTCAACAATTAATTATTTTAAATCAAAACACAGCAATAATATAAGTATATTATTTAATGAAGCTAATGATGATTATTTCATTAAAATATTAAAAAAAACAATATACACAACAGATATTAAAATAATTTCTGTAAACTTTTTAAGACCTCCATCATCCTGAAAAAAAATTTTTTATAGGTAGTAGGTACCTCTGAACAAATTTAACTGGCACATGAATTTTTTTTTCAAAATATGATTAGAAAAATTTGGTACCTGACTCAAAAAAGGTTTGCCAACCCTGGTTTATACTTTATATGAGTGATTGTGTAAGACAGTGTACAGGGGAAGCCAACTTCACAGACTTTGAATAAACTTAACACAACCTTTATAGTGATCTACACAATGACGAGATACACTCGACTCCTATTTAACAGCAGAAAGTAGACTACAATCTTCTTTCCCCTATTTTTTTTATTTTTTGAACACATGTTTACTTTCAATTTTACAATTTTTTGTATATATTTTTTATAAATTTGTAAAAACCTATCAGATATCACAAAAAATAACAATAAATTTCAATACAGAAGCAACTCCTCAAAATTTCCAATATATCCAATTTTAATTTTAGTCATTCTTGATTAACGAATATAAAAAATAAAAATAACCATGTCTTATTCTATTCATACATGAAGATATACCTAAAAAGTAACAATAGCTTTAAACTCCTATCTAACTTAAGAGGACGTCACAACCGCATATGTTATCTCCGTCTTACACACATACAACATAGACAAAATGCGTTTATGCAGTCTAAGTAGAACTCGCTCAGTTTTTGTGTTGAAATAAAAACACATATAACAAAATTAAGAAATGACAATATTTTAGGGGCCTAGGGGGCGAGTTTTTTTTTTAAATTTAAATTTTTTAAGTTTAAGGTATTTTAAAAATATTGAAATTTTTGCTATTTCTAAACGATATTATGAACGTTATATTGGGTATAATAAAAAAAACGCAACGGCTTGCCTTCAGAAATATTGTCACAATTCAAATTTATAATAGGTTTTTTTACTCTAGAACCAAAATTGAGAGTTCTACTCAGACTGCGTAAACGTGTTTTGTCTATGTCGTACGTGTGTAAGACAGAGACAACACATGCGGGTGTGACGTCCTCTTAATATTTAATATAATTTCTATTATTTAATTATCTTCTTTTTTATTAATACAGAGAAAATATAAAATCCATTCAAAATGGTAACTTTAAAAATTCATCACTATTTTTATAAATTTCAGAAATACTAATAAGATATTTTTTTTATTTATTATTTTTTTTTTAAGGCACTAGTATAAAACTAAAATAACTTAACAGTTATAATAAAAAAAAACACAAATATAGAATTAGCAGGACATCAGCAAGATATAAATATATAAAATTAACTATTTAAAATAATATTTCTATGATTACTTAGTAAGAAATACTAAAAAAAATATACTAAGAAATAACTCACTATTTGATATTGAAGGATGCTTTTCTGTTGTAGATAAGCTTTCTAAGGAGGTATGGGAATTTCTATCCTCTTCCAAATGTCTTCTTTTTTTATTCTGGGCCCCGGCTTTCTTAAATAATGCTGCACTCAATACCACATTTCTATAATAAAATACAAATGGTATAATTATATTATAAAAATGTTAATATTGATATATATTGTAATTTAATATTTAATATACCTTTAATTAAGGTAAATTTTAAAATTAAAATTGAATTATTAACATTAGTAAACACAGATACTTGCCTAAGTTTTTTCCATAGTAATTGACTAGGTGTTCTTAAATCAGATGGCCAAGTAGATTCTAACAAAGCTCTGTTATAAAAGCCATATGTTATTGCATTAGGATGAAGTCCACAACGTTTCATTACAAGTAATAGTTTTACAGCCAACATGGGTTGATTGTAAATCCCACATAACTGCATCATAACTCTGTAGCAAACCTAAATAACACAACAAAAATACAATAAAAATATAACACAAAATAAAATGAGCTTATTAGTTATCAAGGCTAAGTTAAGTTTTCGATATCCAGATCTGTCAAAACAGAAATTGTAACAGATATGTTATGCTTATGATAATTGATCACATTTGAAAACATTTCTCATTAAAAATTAATAATGAATTTTTATATTATTAATCAAAATCAAAAATTATTAATATTGTTATTCAAAATTAGTTATTTTGTTTTCCACCATAACTATCAATAAATATTTTATTTTTATGTAAAATACTTAAAGACAAACCTCATCAGTCAATAAATGTACGCCAGTTTTTTGAAATTTATTTAATAACTCATATGCCGAACGTAGAGTAGATGTGGCACGGTCTTCTGATTGAAGAATATGACTTGGTAAATGAATAAACCACAAACTAGAAAAAATAAATCCCAATTAAGATTTATTATAAAACAGCTTACTTTATTTATGAACATTTAAGGATTATTATATATTTATAAAAAGAATTCTAAAGTTAAGTAAGCATGAAATTAAATTGTATATTAAAAAAAAAAAGGTGGGCAAGTAGGTGTCGCTCTGCTGTACAGTAGGTTACAACTGAGTCACTATAATGGATGGTGTTAAATTTAAATTCAATGATATAATTTACCATTGTAAAAGAAAAAAGATTCTGAACGGTGACGGTTGGTCAGTGTGGATATTTTATATTATATTTATATTATTACAAACTGTCCCACCCAGCATTGCCCGGGCTAAAGTTACCTCAGGTGAAAAACATTGGCAATATTATAACTTAAAAGTTATAAGTATAAAATCAAGGACTCAAAACCGCATTGATTGTATTTATATATTATAGCTGATCCTGTGTTCACTTTGTTGCTCCTTAAAATATTATATACCAACTCTATATGATTCAAACTTTGTTTGACAGTCAGTCAGCCTATGATATTACTAAGTATATTTGACGATATTATTTTGAATAAAGTAATTTATATATAAAATATTTACGTGGAACCTTGTTTTAAATTTTCAATCCTTATTTATAAAAGTTGAACATTTTATAAATGCATAACTACAAAATAATTATTAAATTTTAAATGTTATTAATTTCATCAAAATGTGAACTTTAAATGCTTATAAAAAAATTGTGCCTGTGTATTTTAATATTTTTCAACCGATGAAGTAACAATATACCAGGAGCCTTGTAATACATTTTCACGCATTTTTACAAAACAAATCCAATTTTATTGATAATTATAGAAAAAAAATATTGAAAACTGAAAATGTCCGTAAAAAGTTCAAAACAAATCAATATTTTTTGAAAATTTTATCAAGTATAGAAAATGTTAATATAAACAACCGGTGAAAATTTCATGTATATACGATTATTTTTATTAAAGTTATACTAAAAACCAAACTCGATTCCGCCTAAAAATTCCCATTTTTATGTGGTTTTTCTTGATGCTTTTGAAAACTATTGGAAATTTTAAATTTTGACCTCCCAAATACATCAACTAAATTCACTTTCCCATTGAATAAGATACTGTTGAAGAAAATCGAAGCAGTGATTAAATAGTAAAAACAAACACATCATTTTAAAATATTAAAATCTCTCCGCTTAGAATCTAAAAGTTATGTAAGGTCTGTGAATATTATGAATGGCAAACTTAGAAATATAAAATATAATAAAATAATTATCTTTCGATAAATATAAGCTAAATAAATATTGTAATATATCTAAGAGTAATTCACATAATTATGATAATAATATTTTAAGATCATTATATTACCTATAGCACGTTCCCAGTATAAATTTAGCCCAAAGACTAGGAGATGTAGAATATTTACGGGCCAGTTTTTGAGCTGATTTAACTTCATGTTTGGTACGTCTAGCCATTGGACTGCCTGGAATTGGTAGATGTTCATCATTTTTTACTTTCAAATAATTTTTTGACTCTTTACACTTTAATAATTCAGAATTTAGGATAAACCCATTCTAAAAATAAAAATAATTTTTTAGTAAATTAACAACTGATAACTTAATATATATTATCGTATTTTACTTCATAAGTATACAGAGTATCAAATGGTAAATCATTCATTTCTGGAGGCATTATGAACACAGTTCTTTCACTTTCGCCACATGTGTCAAGTTCTATCAGTCTTGTATCATAGTTTTCTAAATCAATCTGAAATACAATTTTGAAAAACTTAGTTATTGAGAAAAATAAATTATTGGGTTTAATCATACTTTTTCTGAACACTCATCAAAAAATTCTAAAGCAGCATCCATGTTGGATACAAATGATCGTTCTTCAATAAATCTAATAAACATTTGAGTTTTTGTTAAAAGGGAATAAAATTTCACATTTGTCTTTTCTCTGGATTTTAAAAAACCTAAACATTCAACAGTACAACAAGCTTTAGTAAATAATAATGTCCATGATTATGAGTTGATTCTTCGATAATATATTCTTTCATTTATAGAATACCGAATATTATTTTATGTCACAATAGGGTTTACATAATAATTACCTTGCAAATCAAATAATGAACTTGTATCAGTTGCCCCAACAGTTGGTGCTTTAGTAATAGGTCTTAGATACCATCGATATCCTTTTAATACGGACCCCATAAAACGAAGAAAAGCTTCCTGAATCTCTAATTCTAATTCATGCTAAAAATAAATATTAAATAGTTAATATATTTAATAAAAAAATTTTTATTTTCAATATATAAATCATAGTTTAGTAAAATACTTTGTAGCATTTATAATTTTAGTGGAAAAAAAAAGTTATAAAATGATATTACCATTCTCAATTAAGATGTTTATTTTGTACATGTTATGATCCAAATAGTACTAAATATATATATATGGATAAATACAACTATCATTCATTATGAATAAGGTAATAGTCACATTTAATATTATCATATATTGTCTACATTACATACATAAATAAATATGTATCTCTTTAGAGTGTTAAATATATCTCCATGAAAATATCATTATTTCACTTGTAATTTGATATGAGTTTTTTCCACCAACAATATTTTACGTTCAAACATTTTTTAAACAAAATGCAATTTTTTTATTTCAAATTGTATTACTATTTATGTGATTAGTGATTATTTCAGTAGTTATCGTCCATTATCTTGAAAAGTATTAGTTTTTAAAATCTTTTTTACCAACATAATTTAAAGTCATTACAAAGTTTAACACTTTTATGAATTACAGCATACATTTTAAAACTTTTTAACTTCAGTTTTCAAAGCAAAACATTTTTGCTAAGAATTTTGATATTTTTATGTCTTTTTAATCTTTTTGTTATAGTATGTCTAACTTTTAGAAGATAATTTCCAAGTTCAAAATGTAATATTTAAAACTATACAAATCTAAAAAAATTCATTTTAATTTGTTAATTTTTTTTAGAAGAAGTGTTATTTATCATGGGATTTGTAGCTTTTAAATTTTTTTGAGGGAAACAAAAATTTTTTCTAAGTCATCAACTTACAAATCCTAGTTAAAACTAACTAACTACTCTTTAAAAAATTTAATTTTTTACATCAGAATATTAAAATATATTCTCTTTTGTAATATGAAATATTTTCATAAGTATTAATAGTTTTTAAAATAATGAATATCTTATGACAAAAAAGTCATTCTGTAGAAGTATATTCATACCATATTCATAAATTATCAGTTCATGTTCATACTTAATGACCTTACACATATTTTTTAAATAAAATATTGATAAATACTTAATAGATTAACCTATTTATGTACAGAAATATAATGAAATATTTCTGATGGAAAGGAGAAGGTAGTGGGTATTATCACTGTTGCATATCTGAAAAAGAATGTTTTAAAAAAATAATCTTTGTGGGTCATTAAATAAAAAAAAACATACATAATAAAATGAGACAATATACTAGGTGATCAATTTAAGTATCTTTAATCATTATTTCAGTTCTTACTTTTTAAAAAATATTCTTTTACATAATTTGATGGTATTATAAAATAACATTAAAAAAAAAATGATACTTTTTACAACTATCATATTTTTAAGGTCCTTGTTAACTGTCAAGTTAAAAACATAGCTATTTAGAATAACAACATGCAGTTATGATTTTATATTTTGAAGCAAAATATTTTTGGGATTATTTAGATACATATACATCAAATGTTGAACAAGAAATTGTTACAAATGTTTAAAGTTAAGATAAACAGAGAGGTTGAGCAACATTTTACGGAATACTCACTAAGAGTGCTACTACTCTAATCATAAAAACTTACAATACTTGTAATAACTTTTGAAATAATGTTTGATGATAATTAAATAGATCACCTTGTACAACAATTTATAGTCCGATATTTAGTTGTTGTTAACCTTATATTTGTAATACTAAAACTATTTGATACTTATTTTTAAGTACTGAAAAACAGTAATTTCTTATTCAATTCTTTTGAAAACAATAATAATAAATTAACAAATAATATGTATTAGTAGTATTAATAGTATGTATTACCTCTTTCCGTTTTTTTAAAAAATCTCTATCAATATTAGTTTCTTCAATACTTTTGTTGCAAGTAGCTTTATAGGTTCTTTGTAGATCATCAAGTTTTTCATTGAGTTTTTCTAAAGTATTCTTTAATGTCCTTGTTGGTTTTTTAGGAAGTAGTTTTGCTGTTAAATGTTTCTTATCTTCACAACTTTGTAATAATTTAATAAATTAAAAAATGAATGTTATTAACTGTACAAAATTAAAAAAATATTCTTACAGTGTAATAGTGTTAGTATCCAGATCCACACAAGTTACATCTGTGGGTGGCTCATATAAATCAAAAAACCTTGAATCAACTCCAATCAGAAATGGTAATGGAGCGTGTAAGACTTCAGCCAAACTAAGGGGACATAATGGAATATATGGACATTGCCATTTAAATGGAAATATCAGCTGAAATTTGTTCATGACTATTATTATTTGTTACATATTTTTTGTTAGCAAAAGTACATAATTAATTATTGTAATATTAAAATTAAAATATTTTAATTAAATTCATTTACCGTAGAAACCGCTTCTGCTACTGCCGTAAGTACATTAGGTCTTAAAGAATGAATGAGAAGTTTCTGTTCCGTTAAAGCACACAAAAGTAATAGAAGACAATTATCAGGATGTAAATTCATAATCATTTGATGAAAACCGGCACCACTATAAATATATTATTGAATTATTTTATTGGATTTTATATTAATATACAAATTACCAATAAATTAATATAATATTTTTTACTTATTAATTATAATAAAACAAAACTATATTTTTTTTTCAACTCTTAAACTAAAATTGGAACATACAGATTTAATAAAAGAATTCTATAAAGTGTTATATTATAAAATATAATTGTTGTAACTTAACTTGATCTACATAAAATACTAACGCAATCAAGAAATTTCTGTTATTAGGAGCTAAATGCATTTTTTACTGTAATACATAAAATCAACCTAACATAATAAAAAAGTAAAATTTAATTTCTAACCTTTCTGAAATAACTCAATTAAATTACCTTCTAGGAATGGGTAGGTCTTCTGGTTGAGTTAATATAAGCTGAGTATCTGTTGATAATTGTACAAGTATCTGTGGTCTTTCTGGAGAAGGAAATGGTACTTCATCCACCAAATGTGTTATGTATCTTTCAATAGGTATGGGTATTTGTTCATTGAGAGAAGTCTTTAATAAAAACATTAAGAATTTTTGAAAAGTATCAAAAAAAGGCCAGTGTGACAAGACGCACACACTCTTATTAGCGTGTAAACTGATTCCTTTTTTTAACTCATTTGAATCTTTTAAACCTAATAATTTTTGTTGTTCAATTGAAAGTTTTCCATTATACTTTTCATAAAAAGTAATTGCTGCACCATAGACCTAATTAGAACAATCAATTTAATATTGAATATTATATTTAAGGTTTTTTCTTAAAGAAACTATCATATAATCTTTAAATGCATACTTTTTCTGAAGCATCGCTAACAGTTAAAACAAATGTTGAAAATATAGGATCTGGTTGAGATGCTTCATCTGGCCATGCTTCAAGTGTGGCTCCCATTGGTAAACAAAATAAAGCGACTGAAGGCAGAAGATGGAAGTAATTTCTATCTGTCTTAGGATATCGATCAGTTATAACTACAAAGCATTATAAAAATCACCAAATTATTGTTAAATTAAGATTTAGAAATAAGTATAAAATAAGTAGTTTTTACCTGGTTTATAGGTAATAGACTTGGGCTTCATAACAGACTTTTTGTAGCATAAATATACATCTGATCCAACCATACCTTTATTGAGATTTTTGTGTATTAGACAAAATGCATGAGGTGGTGTTTCACCTCGGCTTGTTATAACTACGCATACATGTGATACAGCTAAAATATTACATGGTGCGGTAGGTGATGCTCTTCGATAAGTTATAAAAGTACGAGATGATGTAGAGTTATTGATATTTGCTATTTGACCACTAACACTTGTTTTTAAAACTTTAGCATCATGCAATACTCTTTCTTTGCCATCATACATAATACTGAAAAAAATCCCACACATTTACACAGAATATAAAAGTAAAAATGTAAGATTTTTAAATATTAATTCTTTTATGATGTAATTTATATTTTATAATATTATACTCCAGCCAATTGTTTTGCTTAAATTTAAAATTAGACATATATAAGTATGGGTTAACAGTTGTGATCATTTTTTTTTCTTTTTTGTATAGCTATGTTCGGGAGTAGGCCCAAAGGCCTAGTTTGGACGCCTATTTGGCAGAATTTCTATTTGGGCACCCGTAGGTTTCTGCTGTACCTGGTTGGGGGATGACGATCTCACCGTCATAACAGTTGCCTACCCAGAGAGTGATGCCGCCCGTGGCTAGGATTTGAACCGGCGACGTTGCACAAAACAACTGACGCTATAGTCTGGTCAGCCAAGCCACTCCGTCCCCTAGTTTTTATCATTTCCCCGATGTATGTGTGTTACGCAAATTTTGTACACAACATGCTCGAAGACCTCTTTAATTATTGTAAAATTATTTTGAGTATTCAGGTTATTAATATATTGGATGATGTTTATGTCTGAAATGATATCATGCCTCACATCTGTAGCTAATACGGTTTTATAGACATTAAATATTTAAAATTTTAAACATTATCCTATATTTTAAATGTACCAGATAACATGTTTATTCAAATAGTGATATCAGATTCATTAACCCTTTCAATGTTCACATACTATTACGTCCAAAACATTTACATCTTTCACTACTCCAGACGTAATATTATGCTCCTGTATTATATAAATATAATATTATCATTTGCCAGTAACCGTACAACTTTAGGAAACCTTGGCTCGCATTATTTTAAACTTAAATAATTAAATTATATAGATTAAAAAATTAAAAAATTTAAATAAATTAATATTTTATTTTACATAGCATACACAGATTACAGTGCATAAATAGTGTAACAATGAAAGGGTTAAGGTAATTAAATAACCACTTAAATTGAAGAAATACTAATTGTTTAATAAGGGTAATTTGAGGAGTAGGATATATCATCAATAAAGATACCCAGTAAAATTTTTTTAAGGATTTAACTTGCATTAAAATTATAAGAAAACAAATATATTTATAATACAAAATATCACAATTTAAGTATAAGTAATAATGATAATATTAATTTATATCTTTAATTACCCAATATCGACAATAGGAGGCTTATTACGTCCACGCTGGTAACATAAAAATACTTCTGGACTCCTTAGACTTCCGTGATTTAAATCTGCTACTAGACCTAAAATTGAAATTATGTTAGGTTGATTCAAACAATTAAGGGTTTAATCGTAGACTCACCAGTAGGAGTTGTCTCTATAAGTGTATAACCAGGAGGTACCTTTTCACCGAGTGAAGGAAACACTATAGCTAAATCGGTAATTGGTGGTAAATCAGAACATAAACTTTGCTTTAGATGGGTAGAGTTAGAATCATCTTGGGATTGTTCATCAGATGCTCCAACTACTACAAAATAATCAACTACTCTTCGTTCTTCCATAATTACTGAAAAATAAATAACATAAAAAATAGTTATTTGTTTTAAGCAACATAATAAGATATTATATATCTACAGTAAAATATTACACAAAAATCATGAAAACCAAAACCCAATACAGCCTTGGATGATCCAAGGTGATATTGCAATACAAAATATTTAGTTACCTACTTTTTATGATAGAAGTAAAAAATAATATATATGTACAATATTATATGTCAATATTAATTATTTATTGGATCGAATCGTAATATAGAACACGGTCCATCAGCAACTGCAGCCATCGCGGTGCAATTGATATTAATTTAAAAACATTAACACATTGTTACAACTTTCCTCGCAAAAGTAAACACAACCCAGACAATCTGGAGAGTGGAGAAAAACATTCAATGATATTATATTATATAGGTAGTTGTAGACTGAAACGAAAATAATAATATTATACCATAGAATATTATAGATAAGTATACGAACCTATTGTTCATTAACAATTCAATTGATAAATTGGTTTTAACTTCAGTAGCAAGGTTTATGATAACAAAAATGATAAAGACACGGAATGTGTATAAATATAATATTATGTATGTAATATGCAGTTTGTTACCATTGGTCAAACATGGAATATTATTTTCTTATCATTGTTTGTTTGTTTTATGAACACTACTCATTTTTTATCTACAGACTATGACTATTGAGTGTTGAGTCTGTACTCGGTCTCAGTGTCACAGTACGCTCTAGTCACTACTCTAGTGACTACTCTCTTGTTACTTTTGTGAAGCATAAAAAAAAGATAGGTCTGAAATCTTTATTTACTCTACTCACGTCTGACTAACTACTGTCGACAAAGTCACAACTCATTAGTTCTGAAAAGACTCGCTATTCTTTTAATTTTCATGCCTTCATGGTTTGTTTATTTACCTGATTTAGAAAATAATAAGTTGAATGCAATATTACAATAAAAAATTCTTCTGGTTGTAAATTAACCGGGTATTCAATCATAATTTGACTTGATGCCCTATGTTATGTTGTGTTATTAACTATTAGAATGTCAAATCTGTGTAGAGACGATTTTGATTCGGGTCCTAAACATGTATTTTCTATTGAAGACGGTCTATGGCTAGGTAACAACAAAATATCACATTGTAATGCACATTCTTATGAGAACAAATAATAATAATAATGCCACCATGTGCTATGTATTATCTAGAAAAAATCAACATTTTGAAGCCATAATATTTCATGTTGTAAAACTTTTTTTCTTCATTATTATTTTTTTAAATATATCTGTTTTCATATTATATTTTAATTAGTTATAAAATAAACTGATCAACATATTGTTTTAATTCAGGAAACTTAACAGCTGCCATAGATTTAACATTTTTACGAAGCAACGGAATTAACTATATAATAACAGTGGATTCTTGTCCATTGCCTGAAATTATATTAGATTTGAGAGACATTAATGTTAAATATATACAAGGTAAATACATTTTCATAAATCACTAATTAAAATTATTTTGAACTGGCCTCTATATTATATTTTATATTCAATTAGTTATTAAACTGCATCCCTTCTGTATCAAATAACTTAGATGATGTATTCATTATGTCTACTTATAATTTAGTTGATAAATATAAGGTTTTAAAATTTAAATTACACATATTTATAGTTACCGATATGGATGGAGAAGATCTTTTAAGCCATTTTGATAGCGCCTATGAGTTTATAAAAAAAGGTCAAGAAAAAAGTTCTGTTCTTGTACATTGGTGAGTATATAATTTTTAAATTAAGTATTAACTGTATAATCTATAGGTAGTTAATTATTCACCGTTCCAAAGCAATTTAGCTTAGACAAAAATAATCTGACTTATAGAAATTTAAAAATATAACACGTAAGTAATCTTGATATAAATATTTAGTTTAAATTTTCATATTTATATCTATCAGTATACTTTATAACCTATTAAAATTTTATTTAATCATATTAAAAAAAAAAAATGTATTTATGAACTTTTAGCTATTATGGAATATCCAGAAGTGCGTCAATTATAACAGCGTATATTATGAAGAAGTATAAAATTAGTTTTGATGATGCTTTCCAAAGGTATGATGATAAATATTTATTAGGCAATGTCACAATATAACAGGGTCAACCCGCGGCCAGCATGCTGCCCCAAAAGTTTTTTTTTTACCCTTAGAAGACAAATTATGTACTAAATATATTTAATAATTTTTAAATGTTTGTGTATGATTGAAAAAAAAATAATAATTTTTATCCGTGGCGTATCCCGGCTTTTTTTGAGGTGGGGTTACAAACACCCCCCCTCCCATTGGATACGCCACTGTAATACTGGTAATTTTCAAAAATTAATATATAACCTATTGGCTGCTGGTGTTTTATAGAATTTTAAATATCAAATTGTTATACTACTTTTTCAGTAATGAATACACATTTTGCAGCATGCTTTAAATAATTTTGATCTTGTCAACCAGATCAGCCCAATGATAGATATTTAGTTGTTGAATATAGAATCGTTAACTTATTTCTATTGAAATTATGTTAAAAATGTAATTGTACCAACAAATTATGGCTTGTTGTTTGCCTTTTGGTTTTTAATTTTACATACCTTATTTAAGGTTGTTTATTAATTCTTATTTTGTAGTTATATATATAAATAATTATAATCATTGTTATTTATCAAAATTTGAAAATAATATGAATATATTCATAAGTTTATCTCGACCGTTGTGTTAGAGTATTAAATTAGACAGTGAGCATATTATAATACTTGTTCCAACCTTTTTCAAGTCAATTATTTCATTAGTCGTTAGATACTTTCATAAGTGATTTCAGTCCTTAATTTTATTTAATTTCTATAAAAACATTTAGGCATAATATAGTATTATTTAAAGAAATAAACAAAAATAACTATTAACTATTGATTTTTTTTAGAGTTAAAGTTAAAAATGCAGCTGCATTGCCAAATATTGGTTTTCAAGCACAACTTAGTTTATATGAAACTCTGGGATGGAAAATTGACAAAAACAATATGCAATTTAAACTGTTCAGACTGAAAATAGCTGCTAGAAAAGTAAAAAAAGGTTTGTAATTGTATTGAATATTAAAATTATATTAATTGTTATATACATGGTGCTATAAGTGTATAGAACAAACTAAACTTATAGTTATGTAAATACTAAATATATATTAATATCACATAACATTATTATTTACTTTTGAGTCAAAACCATAGAACGGTATCAATAGGTTTGTTCAGTGGCGCAGGAACGCCAACGTTTTCATGATTGGCGGGGGGGGGGGAAACATAAAACACCTAACAACTATTATATATTTATTTGTGATTTATAACAGAAAACCTTTCTTAATATTTTATTCTTTTAATGCTGATACAGGTAGTATATTATAATATAAGAATTATAAAAATGTAGGTTTGAATTAATTGAATATTAAAAAATGTATCTACTTTAATATACTTTAAGTTATATTCTAAAGTAACAATATATAAATAATAATTACTCAATATGTTTATTAAGTATTATGTCATAAATGTATTATTTATTATTATAACTTATAATAATAAATAATAAATCTATAATAATAATAATATCACGCACATGCATACATTCATGAAAATGAGACCAATTTTGGATACGTAAACGTATAAATTAAACATAATTTATGATTGTATACCCTTTAATTTTAATGCAGGAGGAAGGGAAGTATACTTTTACCCCCTTGGATTATATCTGAGGGGTCAATTGCCACCTCACCTCTCCTTCTCCGACGCTACTGGGTTTGTTGGTTTGTAATTAGAAATAAACAATAATTAAAGGTTAATCTAAAATCCTTAGATCATAATATACTAGTATGATTTAAACTAAAATACTTTACAAATATCATTGTCAGGGTTTCATTTTAGAATTTTGCATGGAATTCTAAAAAATGTTACAATTACATAAGCTGAGACGTGTTTAAAAAAGGTACTATCAGATTTAAATTGTATTATTAATCATGACAAAATTTTAATAATTAATTGTTTTTTCTATAATACAAATGAAATCTAGTAGGTCGACTCAGGGGTTGGTTTTTGGGTCAGCTGACCCGCAGTTTTTTCTCGTTGTTATGTGGCCCTTATGTCCTTATTTTGACATTATTACATAAGACTGTTTTTATTCAAACAAATATTTACAAAAATAATCATTTGAAAATTGTATACAAGACTTTATACAGGGCTTAATATATTGTCATTTTCTAAAAGTATAATAATTGCACATTTTACTAAACAATAATCAATATCTATCTACTAATAAACATACATATGGCACAATTAAAAATTTCATAAAAATGTTTATGAATTAACATTAGGTATTTATAATTTTCAGTAATAAAAACTTGCGAGAGATCTTGTATCAAATTTATAAATAATACATTTTTAAAACTTAGGTGATGAAATTAATTTTTAATATATTTTATTTGCTAAAAGAACAACTTATGAAGTACCAAACATTATATTTTCATGGATTTTTACCCATTAACATCATTTTTATCTTGCATAAATCAAAAAAAAAAGTAAAACTACAATTGCCTATAAATAAATAAAAACGGCTAAAATGTTTAAGAGGACGCCACACAGATATTTGTTGTCTCCATCTTACAATAGTGCATAACATAGCAAATTCGTAGCAGATCACTTTAACTGTGTTAGTGTAAAAATTAGAGTGAATCAACTTATTATGAAACTTTATGGTAAGAACATTATCTGTGTTTATATGAGGATTTTTTAAAATAATTCAGTTTTTAAGTGAATTATGTGCATTTTTAATTTACGCTTTATTATATACGCATAATTTACTAAAAAATTTAACTATCGTAGCCCCTCCCCCCCAATTTGCACCTATGGTTATGCACTTATAAAATGAAGACAACAAATGGCTGTGTAGCGTCCTTCCAAAAATGTATATATCATGTCTAAAAATTGATGATATCAATTTTAGGAAGAAAATATCAAGTATACAGTTCTTCGTTTTTGAAAACCAGTGTAGTGTTAATTTTTCCATTTTCTTTAATTTTAATTTTTCGTTTTCTCTGATAATTTTCAAAAATCCTGGAATTTTTTTTAACTACATAAGTACCAACTATAACTACATAGATTCAATTTGTTACCATAACCCCCCTTGATTTTTAAGATCAAATCTTTTCTGCTTTAAAATGTGTAAAAAAAAAAAAATACGCATCATTGTAAAATTAATTAATTCTATTCTAAATAGAATCTTAAATGATAAATTTAATTTTATATAGGTACATTTATATTTTTGTTCTAGTTAAAATTTTGCCACAAGACTGTATTGACGTTATTAAAGGAGACCCATCTCTAATATGTGCTAGACCAGATCCAAAAGTTTATCGATGCCGTAAATGCCGGTATTATTTTTATTATAATAATTATTATTGTTTATCAATCAACTGTTTAAGAGGATATGACATATTTATGTGTTGTCGTCTCCGTCTTACAAGTTCGTAACATAGAAAATGTTTTGCTCATCAGAACACGTGTAGCTCTGTTAGTTAAAAAATTAGAGTGAATTGACCTCTTATAGAATCTAAAGGTAAAATTATTATCTAAGCAACCTAATAGTCTTTTTATTTTAATTTTAAAGCAAATTATGAGTATTTTAAAATTGCAAATTGTTTGTACATCTTAAAATACCCATAACTCAATTTAAAATTAAAATATAATAAAAAGTCCATGAGGTTGCCTAGATAATAATCCTACCTTTAGATTTTATAAGAGGTCAATTCACTCTAATTTTTAAATTAACATGTGTTCTGTTGAGCATACAATTTGTTATGTTACACACTTGTAAGACGGAGACAACACATGTGGGTATCACATCCTCTTAATATTATTATTATTATTTTAGAAGGATTTTAGCTTTACAATCAAATGTATTACCCCATTATATCAATGAAAAATTGTCATGGAAAGATTCAAAATTATCTTCAGATTATTCAAGCTCTCAACTATGTTCAGACACAATATTTGTTGAACCAATGACTTGGATGTCAGTGAGCCAATCTGAAAGTGGAAAGATCAATTGTCCAAAATGTCGATCTAAACTTGGTTCATATAGTTGGACAATGGGATGTCAATGTCAATGTGGTGCCAAAGTATCTCCAGCATTTTATCTTGTGCCATCTAAAATAGATTACAGTGGATTTTTGCAAAATGTTCAGGCTACTGTTTGAAAACCTATTTTTTTAATAATGATATTCTAAATGAATATCATCTGTTATTCACTTAATAATAGATGTTAAATAATAATAAATTATTGATACTTAAGACAATAAACCCAATATTCACATAACCTAAGATCCTTTTATTCATAAAAGTAAAAATTAGATAAATACCGTTGAGCGAGCAGCTTTTTTTTGATATGTAAAGTTTTATAATTATTAGGCCGGTGATTTTTATGCCCCACCATGGAAAATATTTAAATGACGGCCCTGTTATTATTACTTTATTATAACAATGTATGACAAATTTTATCAGTGAAAATACATTAGACTAGTTATATTTTATCTAACAAAATCAACATAAGTTCTTTTATTTAAATTGTAGCTTACTAAAGTACAAATAAGTGTTTTAAGTTTAAATTTAACAGAAATCTGTTTATTTAAGTGTTCATAATAAAAATATTTATAAAATGTAGATTGAAATACCTATATGGAATCACTTTATAACCTTATTTTATTATATATATATTTTTTATCATGACTGAGGACATAATATAACTCCAATAAAAATATTAAATATTGTACACCAAATTTTAGTGTGGTTATCATAAAGTATAGACGTATAGCTAATATATTTTATTAATTTGGTTGATAATTAGCTTATTCAAACTTTTAAGTTATAACTTATGACCATTTTCCTTGTACATTTTTTATTAATCAAAAAAACAAACATAATTAATAATGTCAACAATATTTTAATAATAATTTCCCTATTTTAGAGTATTTTATTTATATTATATTTAAATCACTGTCAGTCTGGCATAATTATTAGGACAACATGATTTCTATACTCATTATATCACCTTATATTTTATTATGCTATAAATAGGCAATATACAGGATGGTTTTTTGGTGCAAAACTATCATATTTTGTTTTTACTTTAGGAATGTCAATACTTACATTTTTAATTTCATTATATTCATTATATAAGAGTATTCCGATATATAAAAGTCAGGTTTAAAACTATTAGTTGATAAAATTATAAATTATAAGTAGAGCTTATGTTCTTATGCACTAAACAATATATTAATAATAATATGCAATAAAAACAGTGAAATGTGCAAAAAATTTTTAAATAAATTGACATTTATGTAATAATAAGAAAAACATTTACATAGTTTATTACTTCAATAAGCAATAAATATTAAATGCAAAAAAAATTATTGTCATTTGCTTAAAATCATTAAAATTTGTAAAGATTACTGACAAAAGTCAATCGCATAACAATCTCAACTCTACTTATATGTATTTTATGTTTTGAAGAGCGGAATAGTGGACTAACATTTTCAAAGGTACCTATACCTCTGTGCTACTAGTCTTCTCATACTTATCAAAAATTGCAATATTTGTGACTTATAATTTATAACCACTTATTCAAATTTCAATTTTTGATATAGAAATATTCCAAAGAATATTCTGCTTTGGGATATGAAATTAAATAGGTTTGTTGTCATTTAAAAGCTTAAAAAAAAATGATATGTTATGTTTGAAATAATGAATCACTCTGTATAATAATTTAAGACTTATATTATTGGATAAATACATTCCTCACATTTATTATTTGAATTTAGAATGTCGTATAATTATTATACTATTTCAGTTAAAAACATTATTCCCAATTTAAATTATTTTTTTACTATTAACATTTAACTGAGTGGATTTCTAAATTACATATTTATTTATATATTAACCTAAATATTGTTAATTTAGAGGACTAATTGTGGAATTAGTTAAAATACACTTTCAAGGATTATTTATTTATTTAAAATATTGATTCAAATATCATTCATTATTATAAAAATATAATTTAATATTGATAGTAAATTCTATATTTTGTTCTGTTACAAAAATATATTTTTAGTACTTATTAAAAATACATCACTTATTTACTTATAATTATATGTAATATATAAATATATGTATGTATACGTTTTTTTATTCAAATTATTAATTATAATAATGATATTTTAAAATGGTGGACAACAAAACTTAGGTAATTATGATAAATTAAAATAAAACTATATTACTGGCATTCAACATTGTTTTTCTCAAACTATTCGTAGTTTTTCTTTATACTCTGACAAAAGACTAAGCAATTTAAATGGATGGTTCCTAATTTCTATTAACAATTAACAATTTTTCTTGTTAAATATTTATATAAATTAAGAAATAGGGGTACTTGAAAATTTTAGTTTTTGATTTAACCAAAAAACAACATTGTACACTTTTTACAAAATCAAAAAGAATAGTATATTAATGTAATATTACATTTAATTGTTAATTAATTATTATTCATAATTATGTAAATAATGATAAATGAAAAAAACAATGTCATTATTTGATTGTTAGTTCTTGTATTATTTATGAACAATTATGTACTAAAGCAATCAAAAATGTATATTGAGCAAAGTTTTTTTTACTCCGTCTGTACTTGTCCAAACAATATCCGAATTCATTTTAGAAGATTTTAAACAATTTAAAAATTCAGTAATTGAACCACCAACGCCAAAATAATAATTTTTGGCAATTAATAAAATACTTCCAGATGGTTTTAATTTATTTTCAAATAAATTGATAAGCTTCGTATAGTTGTTTACATTGTAAATAGTTTCTGATGTCAAAATGAGATCATAGGTATCTTCATTAAATGTAGTAAATGATTTCCAATCACCTGAATAATATTTGCAAACTTTTAACCTTTCTTTACAATTTACTAACACATTGCTCATAGTTGTATTGGTTAATACATCTTTATTAAAATCTTGAAAGTCGACATTCCGAGCTCCAGAAATCAATGTAAAAATTCCTAAAAGGCCAGTACCACAGCCTAAATCTAAGACTGATTTGTCTTTACAGTACATGGTGTTATTGTTTAGATATTCTAAGAGATCAAGAGTACATTCCCAAAGTTTAAATCCTCCTTCATAAGTGCCAGAAATGAGATCCGAATTGTATGTATTAGGAAATTCTTGAATTAGTTTTAAAGACTTATCTCCAATGATCAATTCTGTGAATGGCAAAGTGGCCAATGTATAAGAATTAGTTAATTCTTCTGTTTTGACCACATGGTCATCATTTTCATTAGATTCAGACACGTCAAACTCATCTGCATTAAAATTGAACTTGAACATTTTGAAACACAATTTTATCTGAAAAAATGAATAAATTAAAATATTAGTATTAAAATAATTTGTTATAATATTTTGAATTGCATTTCAATCTTAGATTTTAACAACTTATAATATGAAAAATAAAACAAATTATTATTAATTTTGATTTTCTTAAGGTGAACCAAAATGTTTGTATAATGAAATAGGAATATAGGATCACATAATTTCACAAATTGACAATTAAAAAAAATATTTGATGACAAGTTGGTTTGTTATTCCTCTGAAATATTTATTTTTTCTAATTATGTATGAGTTATAGAATTTGATCAACAAGGAACAGATGATGAATATACACCAAGAATTACAATTAAACCATGTATAAAATAAAGCTTAGCAATTAAAAACATTTTGTATTCAAAATCTGTATCGTAAGAATAGTTTATATTTATAAAATATATGAGATTATGGCATTCATTTAATGTGGCCTTTCTTAATAACAGAGATAAAAGAACAACAATCCAAATAATCCGAAGAGGAGATTTAACAGGGAGTTGGCAGGACAATTATAGTATCTGATGAATAGAAATCAGACTTTAGTCTTCAGTATAAACAATACTTATTAATCATTCAGAAAATGTTGTAAATATTGCAAATGGGGCTTATCCACAAATAATTTAATGATAAGTAATTAAAATTTAAAATCTAAAGAAAAATGTGTAGAATATTAAAGGGATTTGGAACTAATGAAAATTACTATGCCATTTAGCTAAATGTTGGTAATATTCTATAATAAATTAAATAGCACGATAATCTTATTCGTACATAACCAGGAAATGAAATGGATGATAGTTGTTTGATTAATGGGTTACTGTGAGAGTTTAATTCAGTATGAAGTTAAAAGTAATATATTTTTTTAAATTGATTAAGGGTAGGAATTTACATTTAATAGTTAAAAAAAAAGTATATTGTACCTAATATTGTTCCTTAAAAACCATTCCGATAAACTTATATCTCTTTGAGCCACATATAATATAGGTACAATAATAAAAAAATTCTTCATCATTAAATATTAATGTAATACAATTAAGCATGATGTTACTAACCTGCTTAAAATTATAAAGCTATTTTTTACATTATACAAAAAAAAATTATTATTCAATGAAAGACAAAAAAATAATTCTCATGTGTATCAGTAACTTCACAAACAAGGAACTCCCTACTATTAAATAAATATAATAGTGCACAGTTAAAATTTAAATCTTAAAACGATTTAATTATAATTTAAATTTAATATTTCAGTTAACGTACTTGGTTTGTTATTAAGTTAAATTTAAAAGATATCTTTTCATAACTTCTAACTTTCACTTTTCAATTTTTTAATGATAATTATATTAAAGATAACCACACTACCACAACTTTACAAACTAACTTGTTTATATATCTGTGAAGATAACACAAGTTTTTTATTTTGCTTATCAGTCTTTACAGTGGTGCCATTTAAAAATATTTTGTTTTTTAACCCATTACTTCAGCTTTTTTTTATATTTTTATTAAAAAAAACTTACTTAGCTACTTACTAAATCACTTCTTCGTCATCTTTAATCCTTATAACTTATAAGTATTAAATATTGAAATGACAATAGTTTTAGCAATCTTCAAAAACTTATCAACATTTTTTTTTTGAAAAATTTTCTGGTAAAAATAAAATATAAATGTTATAAATACATGGCAGTTATTAACAAAAATTACAATAATATATTGATAGAAGTGAGGAAGTATTAATTGTTTTAGGGAACTAAGCATAGGCGAAACTAGGGTTTAAAATCTGGGGAGGGCTACAACCTACCTAACAAAACTAATAATTTTAAAAAACCCATGTGCGGCTTATTTCTATATTAATAAGGAATATTTTTTTTTGGGGGGGGGGCTAAATAGAAGTCAGGGGTGGCTTTACCCCCCCCCCCCCCCCCTTCGTTTTGCCACTGGTACTAGGATAGTATTAACTATCAATGATATTATGTACTTTTAACCACAGATTATACTCTATACTTCTAACTATATTATATCTTAGCTTGTGATTATTATTAACTTGTGAGTTGTATTTATGAACAATGACTTAAAAATAAATTTAAAGTCATATCCATAAAAAACTTGATGAAGATCAATTGTACTTGGGTTCAACATAGACGTGCAATAAGGAAAGCTGGTATCTGCATTTATCATGTAAGGCAACAATAATTTTACTATAGTAAACAATATGTAAATAATGAAATTTATGTATCTACCTACGATCTACTCCCTCAATCATTCATTGTAAACAATATAGAAATTGTGTAAATACCTCAAAAAGCTGACATCTTTTTCTATATATAGTTTTATAATTCTGTAAAAATTAAAACAATTTTTCAGAATATTTATCAAAATTATTTATTTATTATGTTTTAATACTTTATCTTTTATAAAATATTAATTCAATAATATTATCTCAATAATCTGTACATTTTACAACTATAAAAACAGTAAAACAACAATGACGGATTTTACTTTATAATTTGTACTTACAAATTATTTTTACAGCATCTTAATTATCTGGAAAATTTAATATTGTTAAATTGAGTTTAAATGTTTAAATACATTATAGTTTGTAACACAAAATTATTTATAAATAGGTATAATAACTATATTACACAACATATTTTTGCTTTTTGCAACAAATATAAATAATTTATACCATTAAAAATTAAAAGTATTGGTAAGATGTTCTGAAGTAAAATTGATTGACTTTATTACTTTATTATTTGACACTATAATTATTAAGGACAAGTTTTTTATGCAAAACATACAGTAGAATATGTATATAGTTAAGCATCAACAATTTCAAAAATATGCAAGGAAAATGCATACATATACAATGTTTTAATTTGATTTATATTAAATAATTAAAATGGAATTAAAAGTAAGTTATAAACTTAAAAACTTTATATTGTATAAAATATTCAGAACAATATAAATTATATCTGGCCTATCATTCAATTCAAATACTCGAAACAGTCCATGACAATCAAAAATATAATCAAAACATTGAACAAATTTAAATTATTTGAAATAATGTTTATAACACACAACATTTGTGCAATTATCTAATATTATGATTATCATAATATTCAAATACCTATTAAAAAGAAAGACTATAAAATCTACGTATTTAGAAATGTGGATATTTTGATCAAAATAATTATTCTAAGTTGAGAGTAGCCTTCTAAAATCTTTTATGGGTTTACTATCTACAAACAAGTCTGAAGCCCTAATGACAATATAAACGAGTGTACAGATGATAATTTTATTTTTGGGAGGGGGGGAAATTCTGTAGTTTGACCAACTCTTCAACTTTATTTTGTTATCTATTGGAGGCATTTCATCAGTATACTGTTAAAAAGTTTTTATTTTATAAGTAAATAACAAATTCAAGTTGAATACTAATTATGAAAAAAAATACTTATTACCATTTATTAGATATGAAAAAGGCAGATAAGTAAGTAGTAGGTATCACCCACTGATCAGTCTTTAAATAAATATTGGACAATCATATTAAAAATTAACTATACCATAATCTGTTGATCAGGAATGCAATTATAAACTTAAATGCTCTTTTACGTTTTATAGACAAAGTAAAGTATTTATCAGCGAATAAAAACACAATTTTGTAATAATAAAAGAATATAATTATGCTGCATATAATAATATAAATAATATACCTAAACAAATTATAGTCGATCACCAGATACTTAAAATTTTGAATATGAGCCCACTTTTTAGGAAAGGTTGGTGATCCCTACTCTAAAAAGTGTTAAATATGAATGATTATTTTTTTTGTAGTAAATCAAAAACAAATGACCTTAATACTAGATAGTTTCACCAAATGTCTATATGATCATTTTCCATGCAAGATAAGATATTCAAAATATTTTGACTTTTTTTTTTAACTATTTATGGAAATTAAAATTTTATTTTTATATAAATGAGTAAATAATTGTTGTTTTACTTGGTCAAAAAGTTTGAAAATTAATACAAGGTGTCTTATAAATATTATACCAATTGAAAAATATTGGAAATATATTGGTACAGTTTTTTTTAATGGTTATTCAGTTTTTCATAAATGAGTAATTGGAAAATCTATAAATCAAATTTATAGGGGGTATTATTACCACCTTTCCTCCTAGCTAGGTTAGCCCCTGGATTTAAAAACTGTATTTCATACTGTTTAATTGATTTAGTCTAAATTATAGACTATAGATCATATGTACTTCTTTGAATATAATTACCGAATTGTTTCAATTAAACTAAATTCTGTCTACTAAACACAAACAATGCCATTATTATTTCAATAATAGAAATGAAGATATTATCAAAAAATTAATTAGCTTAGTTAAATTCTCTTAAAAAAAAATTAATAAATTATTATATAATATAAATCGATAAAATAAGTTATTAATTGGATATTTAAGAGATTAATTAATAGAAAAATTACAATCAAAATAATACTGAATAATATATTATATTATATATATACTTGTAATTCAAGAAAAACTATGAGAAATCAATATCACTGAAATAAAATCCTCAAATTATAAGTTAATCATTAATGATCACGCTAAGAAAAAAATTATATATATATTATGATATATTCATGCAAAAATAACACAAATTAAACATTTACGACTAAAAACACATACAGAATTAAGTATTAATATAAAAATTAAAATGAGATTTAACTTATTAACATTATTTGTATACACATAGTCCCAATTTCTTACTTTATTTTTATATATTTTGCTGAAATATATTTGATTTACTTATCAATCATTGACCATTTTTCTTTTTATTATTTACTAGCGATGGGCTCTTGAACTTATCAAAATCTCAAACTATTTCAAGAAATTTAAATTTTATTGGAAATTAATAACTTTGAACTTGAGCAGTAATTGATACGATAATAAAATATATGATAGTTTAATCAAAAATGTGTAAGAAGAACATTAATAATAAATATTATAACTTTCTATCAGTCACAACAGGTTTATTTATGTTTAAAATTAAAATGGAAGAATAAATTTAATTTAAGTGTGAGTGAAAAATGGATTCAAGTTTGAGAAAAAAACGAAGTTAGAATTTGAATTTGTGATAATTGATGTTTGTGTCATTCCTATGAAAAATATTACTTATTACTTCAAGTTTTAATTAGTATAAAGATGATTGTATGATTGTTCATCAATCATATGAACTTGAATATTAGGTTATAATATGAACGCCATATCCCTTAAATTCATATTTTTATAAAGCTTCTGATATTATACATTAATGGAATAAGTGATAACTGAATCAAAATAATTTGTATATATATAATTAAAGCATATTGTTATTTAACATATTAATAATTAATTTAATCACTAAACCTTTCAATGTACATAAATAAATAATACTTTGTTACTAATAGATAGCAAAAAATATATGCTTAATAAAAATAGAATTTATTATTTATTATTACCTTTTAAGTATTTACAACTAATACCTTTTGTAAGCTTTAAAAGAAAATTCTAAAAACTAATAGCTGTGTTTTATTAGTTATCTGACTTTTGAATGCGATGATAATATACTTACTACTTTCTTTTAAAAATAAGGATACGATAATCTAATGTAAACTCCTTATTACATTAAAATCAGTATATTTTGTATGCTATAAGTAGTTACTCATTTCCTAAAATAGTAAAATACGAAATCAGTTTGATATCTTTAATACAATAATTATTAATATATATTTTTATTTGATACAAATCTGGAAGTCAGGTTAAAAAAAATTATAAATATTGTACAGTTTTTCAATTTTTACATTATTTTTTATTTTTTTATTTTTTTAACGAAAGACAGGAATAAACTTAGAGTTTGCATAATGAAAACCTTATTTGATAAGTGTAGTGATGTGTATATTTAACACACAAAAAATAGACTAAAATATTATGAATAATTATGTTTAAATAATTAACACTGTTATTATAAGTTAAAAAAAATGTTCATTACAAGTAACTATACTCAATAAATTATTACACACTATATTTCCTAAATTAGTTAGACATATGCTGAACGATCAAACACAAACACAAATCATTAAGATGGTAGTTGGACTACAATATGAAATTTTTTATTAAAACTCAATTAGCTAAATGATCCATTACTCCTAATTCTAAATAAGATATAAAACACTATCATTAATTCTCATATCAATCAAAAAAAAAAAAAAAAAAATTAAAATAAAGTAATTAATATATTTATAATTAATTGTTAATACTATCTATATGCTAATGTAATTTGTGGATGTCATCTAAACCTATCTCTTTATTATTTAAACCTAACTTACTACATACTCTTTAATTTGGAAAATTTGCTTACAGTTCTGAATAATACTGACTTTTAATCTTTACTACTTTTTAAGAATAATTATCACTCACACAAAAATGTTGTAATCAAGACACATATGAGATAGAAAAAAAATTACACACAAATCTTTAAGCCTAAGTTTCCTTTCTTTTTTGTCAATATAAACTGAGGAATAAAATTTTAAAAAAAGATTCCTGATGACCTGCACAAGTTTAAATTTCTGCGGGTTGGAATTCTCCTGACCCAAACCCCTTATGTAACATTTTGGGTCAGCTCATACTTTTTTTAACCTGTGCACAAATAAAACAAATAATCTACTTTAAACCTGTTTAATAAATACATGTTTATAGATCTAGTCACGACTTAGAGCCAATCATATAACATTTCAATAGAATAATTTAAGTGACAATTTTTAGATTGTACAAAATACAAATTTCAATTTATATATATACAACTATACAATTAATTAAGTAATACATTATTACAAATATAAATTGGTTTAACTGATAATTTAAACCAATGACTACAATTTGTAATAAATAACAAAGAAGTATTTTAAATAGTATTTGCGAAAAATTATTAATTGCATATATTAAGGTTTTAAAATTTTAAATATATAATTTAGATTTTAGGTAGTACTAAATAATAAAAGGTCGTACATCTGAATAAGATTGTACACACTTATAAATATAAAAGTTTTATGAGTTAAAACTTTTTATTTTTGCTACAGTTATATGATATGTTAAACTAAAATAAATGTCAATATACTTCAGAAGGGTCTTTTTGAAGTAACTCTTTAATTTATAAATAATATAATGTTAATAAAATATAATATAGGTAAATAAAGTATTTATTGTAATTAGTGGTTTTATAAATTCTATGTAATAATGGCTCTAAGCGTAAAATTGAAATGTGTATATTTAAGTTTTATAATACAATTATTTATGTTAATAACAGATAAAGGTTAAAAAGTAATTTAATTTACCTTAGGTAGTTAGTATCTTCCTCTTCCACCTCGTCCAAAAGCACCTCTACCACCACGACTTGGGTTTCCAGGACCTCTTCCAGATATTCCTCTTATAGGGCCACCTCCTCTTCCACGAACACTTCCTCTTCCTCTTCCGCCAAAACTACTTCCTTCACCACTAGCAAAATTACTGCCGCTAAATCCACTACTAAAATCATTGTAACCACTATCAAAACCACCTAAGAAATAACATAAAATAAAATTATTATAATAGTAAATAGTAATTACAATTATGTATTACTATTGTAAGGTCCAGGTCTTGCAGCTCCACCTCCTCGCAAAGGACCATTACTTCCTCTTATAGGTCCAGCACCAAAACTTTGTTGATAGCCATCACTGAAACTATTATCCCAAGCACTAGTTGATGGACCTCCCCAATTACCTCCTCGAGAACTAGGGCCTGACTCCCATGGGTCAGGATCATTACCACCTGAAATGTTATACAATTTATATGGAATAAATATGTATGTATTATTTACAAGCAATATATTATAAATAAATTTAACAATTTTTACTTCTCCATCCTCCACCTCTTCCAAAATTTCTCATTGTTGGTTCCCAGGCACTTCGATTATCACTACCCCAATTATCGGCAGAATTACTGTTATTTCTAGCATTTACTCTAGCCATTTCTTCTTTACTCAATGCTTTTTTTACATCAATTTTTTTCCCTTTTATTATATGTGATCCTTTACTGTTAAACAAAATTATATGGTAAAATTAAAATAATATTATAAATATTTATTAATTAAATATGTATACTTGAAACTTACAACATATTTTATCCACTGGATCATAATCATCAAATTCAACAAAACCAAATCCTCTTTTTTTGCCCGTTTCTTTATGAACAACTAGAGCAGCAGAAGTAACATTACCATATGGAGAAAAATATTCTTTTAAATCTTCTTCGGTTATGCTGTCATTTAACAGACCTACAAACAATTTTTTAACCGTTGCCCCTGCTTCAGGTTTTCCAATATCCTATTAATATATATATATTTGATTAACTATTATAATAACAATTAAGTAATATTGTATTACAGTTTTTGGAACAGCTCTCTTAGGTTCTACTGTCCGACCATCTATCTTGTGAGGACGTGCACCTTGTGCATCATCAACCATATGAGCTGCAGCATAAGTAATGAAGCCAAATCCTCTTGATCGTTTAGTCTGTGGATCTTTCATGACAACAACATCCATGATTTCGCCCCATTGTTCAAAATATTTTTTGAGATTTTCATCTGTAGTTTTATAGTCTAATCCACCGACAAATAATTTACGTAAATGTTCAGGTTCCCGCTAAAACAAGAAAGTAAATGGCTTATATATATATACATTTATGTTTGTCTGTCTGTCTTTGTGTCCTTAATGCATTCCTAAACGGCTGGATCAATTTTGATGACATTTTTTGTGTGTGTTTGAGTGGTTCCCAGGATGATTTAGATTCACAATTGGACCCGGTAGGTCCAACCAAGAGAGGTGCTCAAATGGGGATTTTAAGATTTACGGTGGAAATTATTGTTTATAAATGCTTACAATTGGTTATAGGAGAAATTAATAGTAAAAATTATTAGTTTTCATTGGTTAATTGGGCAGATTAGGAGCAAGCAAACATTAAATCAAATTTGTCCACATTGTCCACGATCTGACATAGTTGAATTGATTACCAGGGTGATTGAGTTGCATCCAAAAGGAGTTAAACAATCATAACTTTTTGAAGTTGTAATTTTTTACGTGCAACAAAGTGTGCGGGATCAGCTAGTATTAAATAGAATACATTAAATTTGTATTTGAAGAAAGTGAAGTTATTTTTAAACATTAATTGAAGGGTTAACAATCATTGGGTTGTATAGTTTACTTAGGTTACATAGGTACATAGTATTGAATGTATTAAACATTTTAACAGTGCATAGTAAAATTGAAAATTTCTTGCTAGGTAATTCAATGTTTTTATGTTTTCAAAAATATGTATGGTTACAGTTTAGTAATGTTGTTTTAAACAATACTTCCTACTAATTTTAAAATTATAAGTTAAATATAATGTTGGAAAAATGCTTGAGATACTAATACTATACATAATATTTTGAGGATAAAACCCTATGGTAAAAATCCAAAAGTATTGCCAACTATACTAAAGATTATTGCCATTATGCAATAAACAGGTAACAGAAGTTATAATATACCTAAACATCAATAATTATTATTAGGAAGAAAATTTAGGAAAATTATAGTATAGTAGAATAGAACGAAAAATGTGCAGAATGTGTTCTATATAGGTAATAACAAAATATAATCAAATCTAGAAATCAGGTCAATTTGTTGTTTGTACAGTTATTTTATTGTACATTAGCTTGGCACTTGGCAGAGAATTTGGGTCAGAGAAAAATAATATTTGGTCTAAACTAATTTCTTTAATTATCCATATAGTATGATAACAGAAATCAGATAAAAATAGAAATAAAAAATAAATTATATATAAATCTATAACAAAAGTATATTAATATATTTTGAATAATTGTGTTGTTATGATTTCTAAATTTATAGATATTATCAACTACCTACCTAATAAGTAGAAAAGTGTGGCAATAATTAATTTTAAAATAGTAAAAGCAAATAATTAAATAGGTACTTTACGATACATAAATTTCTTTTCAATGCATAATAATTATTCGTGTTGATTAGGTTATTTAAAAAAAATTGAAGTATTTTTTTTCTTTAATTGCAGTGGGTAGTTAATTAAACGTTTGAATTTAATTGAATGCAAATGCAAATTACAAATAGCCTAAATTAATTGTTAGAAACTACCTATCACAGAAATAAATTGCCATAATTCAATATTGTTTATCATTACTGTACTATGTACATAAACAGTAATATTATCTAGCATTTATTACCTAACAATATCACAATACAAATCGAGAAAACCAAGTTTTTAGTATTACTTTATTGTAGGTACGTTATTAAAAGTTACATATTCTTATGGTATACAGTTTTAATTAATTATTTTAGCAGATCGATTGGTTATTCCTTATTCCTTCTAATAAATTACAGTTCTAACCCATTTTTAAACATTAAAATAATAATAAAATATAATTTTCATTAAATTATCAATTTATAATGTGTTCTCGCTTCAAAATAGAGAACTAAACATATTTAACATATTTAAAATATTAAACACAATTGTCATGCATCAAGAAATTAATTAATTTAAATTTGTATAATATTACCATGTTTACGAGTCGTACAAGTTATCTAAATTGAATGCGAACAGATATCGTTTAGGTTAAATGTTTTGGTAGTAAACGTCAAACGAAATAAAAAAATTAGATATGACTAGTGGACTAATGTTAAAATAAAAAACCAATCAATAAAAAATAAAATACAGATGTGTTTTAAGACTTAATATGTTCAAAACGAGAAGAATTTCTACTTCTACAATCCGCAGGATTGATTAATGATTATAATTATTTAATAAAATTTAAATCACAGAAGCGTCAGGCACTCGGGCAAGAATGAACTATGAAACATCGAAACGTAAACACTAAACACTAAAGTCTATAAAAAATAAAAAATAAACACAGAGTTGGCGAGGAGTTATCCATTATCCAACGCCTTATGTGGTGGCAGCGATCAGTGTAGTCACTACTGGCGGTAAACTTCAGCACGGCGACACTGTGATCGGACCAATAACAGTTTGAAGAAAGCGCGCAGCAACTTTCGTTTAAACCTCAGTATATATTATAATTATTTATTTTTTATAATAAAATGGGTATACAGTAGTGTAAGAAAAACTAAATTTTGTTTTATTGTGTGGTGAGTTGTGGGCACTATTAATTGTTTTCTCTAGTTTTGGCAATGATAAAATATCTAATTATGAACCCTTTGCCCATAAAGTGTTAACTACACATTTAATTTTGTATGACTAAATATATTTATACTAACAACTATACCTAATGTATTAACATTATTGTCTACTAATATGGATTAATGTATTCATTAAGGGGAGTCGATACCGTGATTTTCTGTTTTTGTCTAACACACGCGCGACATAGTATTTTAGACTTGTTTTTTGTCAAACATTCTAATTGATCTATTGAAGCGATAAGAACTCTGAAAACAGATTTGAATTTATTGTCAAGTCTACTTGAAATCGACTTTCTCACATATTTGATATTATCCCCCAAATTTCTAAAAATGTCATATTAAAAAAAGTTTTTAAAAATATTCGTATTTTAATTTTTGGAGAAGTTAAAATCAAAAAAAGTGGGTAAGTGGATGTCGCTCTGCTGTACAGTAGATTACAAGTGGGCCACTGTAATGGTTAAATTTGAATTCAATGATATAATATCATTGTGTAAGAAAAACGATTCTGAGCGAAAACGGTCAGTCAGCCTATGATATTACCAAGTATATTTGATGATATTATTGTGAAGAAAGTAATTTATATATAACCTATTTACGTGGAGCCTTGTTTTCAGTTTTCAATCCTTAGCTATAAAAGTTGAACATTTTATAAATTTTTAACTACAAAATAATCATTAAGTTATAAATTTGATAAATTTTGTCGAAATTTGAACTTTAATGCTAAAAAAATTGTGCCTAAGTATTTTTAATATTTTTCAACTGCTATTAGAACGACATATTATAGGGCTTAATATTACATTTTCACGCTTTTTTACCCAACAAATAAAATTGTATTGATATTTATAGAAAAAAAAAACCAAAAAAATTGAAAACTGACAATGTCCATAAACAGCTCAAAAAGAGTCAAATTATTTTCAAAATTTTATCGTGTATAGAAAATGCTAGTATAAACATTCAGTCAAAATTTCGGTCATTTTTTTAGAGTTGCACCGAAAACCGAAATCGATTTTCTCAAAAACAGATTTTGCATAAAAATTCCCGTTTTTCCTTAACTTTTCTTTTGTTTTTCAAATCGCTTTTGAAAATTACTGGGAAATTTTTACTTTTGACCCCTCCCCCCCCAAAAAAAAAAAAAAAGTACCGACTAGATTCACTTTCCTATCAGAAAAGTTACTGTTGAAGAAAATCCAAGCACTTTTACTGTCCTAAAAGGTGATGACAGACACAAAAAAAAATTTAAAAAAAACACATATCATTGTAAAATCAATATATTCATCGCTTCGCTCAGAATCTAAAATCAAAAATGTGGGAAAGTCGATTTCAAGTAAACTTGACGACAAATTCAAATCTGTTTTTAGAATTCTTATCACTTTATTAGATCAATTGGTAAGTTTGGCAAAAAAAACGTCTAAAATACTATGTCGTGCGTGTGAAAAACAGAAAATCACGGTATCGAATCCTAACATAAGAATATTTATATATTATAATACCATTACGCGTTGTAAACAAAACATTTCATTTTTTGTTCAATTAACTATTAAGAATAAACACTATATTAAGGCTGTTCATTTACACCTATACCTAACTAATAAGCGGAAAAGAAAAATAAACTTCTAAAAGTCCAATTTTAATTTGAAAAAAGATGGGCAAGTGGGTGGCACTCTGCTGTACAGTACGTTACAGTGGGTCCCTGTAATGGATTGTGTTAAATTTGAATTCAATGATATAATTTACCATTGTAAAAGAAAAAAGATTCTGAGCGAAAATGGTCAGTCAGCCTATATGTATTACTAAGTATATTTGATGATATTATTGTGAATAAAGTAATTTATAATATATAACCTATTTACGTGGAACCAAAGGTAGATCAAGTTATGAGGAATCTTGTATTACATTTCCAAATCTTAGATTTAAATTGAAACATTTTTATCAATTTCAAATTCAAAATAATTTGCACATATTTTTCTTGAATTTTCGTATTCTGTAAATATTTGAACTTTAAATGCTTAAAAAAAAAAATATTTAGAATTTTGACTGTGGATTTTTAATATTTTTCATCTGTCTTTGAAACAATATATTAGTAGCCTTCTATTAAATTTTCAAGCTTTTTTACCCAACAAATAAAATTTTATTGATATTTATAGAATAAAAAAAATTAAAAAATTGGTAACTGAAAATTTCCGCAAACAGCTAAAAATAAGTCAAAATATTTTGAAAATAGTATGGTATGCAGAAAATGCTAATTTAAACATTCAGTCAAAATTTCCTGTATCTATCGCGGTCATTTGTTTTAGAGTTACACCAAAAACCAAAATCGATTTTGCGTTGGAATTCAAATTTTCCTTAATATTTCTTTTGTTTTTCTCGGCGCTTTGAAAACTACTGGATAATATTTACTTTTGAACCCCCCAAAGTACCAACTAGATTAACACTCCTATCAGAAAAGATACTGTTAAAGAAAATTTAAGCACCAAGGTGCATTTATATAAATACACCTTGTTAAGAACTTTTACTGTCCTAAAAGGTGATAACAGACACAAAAAAGTTTTTCAAAAAAACATTTTTGTAAAATTAATACATTCATCGCTCCGCTCAGAATCTAAAAAATAATAATATTTCAATTGGTTCGCTCCTTGTCTGTGTTTGTAGGAAATTATTTTTTTTTTTTTTTGAGGTACTAACGTAAAAGATAATTTAAAAAAAAAAAATTAATTAGGTATTTTTATTGTCAAAATTAAATAAGTGTGATAAGATCCAGTCAGTCTCTTTTTAAATGGCGAATGGTACCTTCACGTCCTATCACATAGTTAGATAATATTTAGTTATTTACTCATATATCTGTGATTCTATAATAATCTACATTATGTCTATGCACGGTCTATTGACTAGTTGTAGTGAGTAGTGACTACAAGTTTATAAATTATATAATATTATCTATATCCAATATTAAAGTTAGTTTAGTCACAGAATATTATAGTTTAATATTATGTTCACCAATTCTGTGGTTAAGTCGTTAAGTGTTAACTATCTTAAATCTCGGCTACTGGTTATAATATGAAAAATAGTTTAAAGTACTTATATAGTAAAGTAAAGCATCGGACAGTCCGTGTTTTGTGATATCATAGTCATAACCACTAACATTTAATATTATACATTTCTACAGTAATTAGTGATAGTGTAATACAGTATTAGTATTTACATTTTACATTTTACTATACATACTGTACGCTACAAAACTAATGATTAATAGTATTTTTATAATGTATTAATTAATTGTTCTCATTCAGAGATTTTTAAGAAATTTTTGAATTTATTGCCATATAAAATATTTTGAACTTTCAATTTGTATGTAATATTGAATAGTTCAAATTCAATGTTTTAACTCAACTCCTGAAATGTTATAAGTAATAAAATTGATTGCTAGTGCATAAGTCAATTATAAATATGTCTTCAGCAACAAAACGTCAAAACATTTTACAGTTGATAAGGAATCGAGAATTAAACGTAATATAACATCCTAACATATTATATTTTATTATTCTATTCTGTCAGGTTAATTTAAAAACTTTTATTGATGATTAGGATCACATCCGTACAAAGTATGCATTAAAAAGTAACTTGAATTACAAATGTATTTCAAAACTTGGATTACTCACTCAATTAGAAGGACATCAAGGATGTGTTAATTGCCTACAATGGAATGAAAGTGGAAGGTATATATAAATTTTAAATAATTTTAATTTTATGAAAGTGAAGGTATAACTATTAAAAATAACTTGTTTAATAAGGATAATATAATTTTTCAGCATCTTAGCATCAGCATCTGATGACTATCAAGTAATATTATGGGATCCATTTTTACAAAAAGTTAAAACTTCTATTAAAACTTTGCACCGCGGCAACATATTTTCTGTTAAGGTAATTAAACACACTGCAGTATATTTTTAAGAAATCTATACTTAGTCCATTTGCTGAAAGAATGTAGTTATTTTGCGTAAACCACTGGAGTCGATGAGTGGGGTTTTGTGTGTATATGGCAGTCTACGACTTGTTTTGGTTTGTGTGCAACCACATTCTGTCAGTGAAAAGAGTAAATGTACTCAGTTAATAAAATTGAAAAACTATTTGAACAAAAACTATCTATAATAGATATTATTATTTTGTTGTATTGTATTATATAATTTATATATTTTTTATTTATAGTTTATACCTAGTTGTAATGATGATATAGTTGCGACTGGAGCTGGTGATTGGAGTTCACATACATATAATGTAACAACAGGTAAACAATTAAGAAGTTGCGTTTGTTCTCAAGGACGAATCAAACGTCTAGCTGTAGCAAACGATGCGCCTAGTGTTTATTGGTGTGCTTCAGAAGATGGATGCATTAGGTATGATTCGTCTAGTGAATGTGTGATAATGGTTTTTTTTAAATTTAGCTTTAATGTAATCATACGATTGTTGTAATAATATTGACAGCTAATTATTTGTTGATGTTCATACAGTCAACATGATATGAGAATGAGCCATGAATGTCCTACCGACAAATCTAAAAATACTTTGGCGACCGTATTTAGTATTTCGGGAAAAAGGATTGAAGCTAAATGCTTAGATATAAACCAACTTAAAACTGAACAGCTTGCAGTTGGTGCTAATGACCAATATGTGAGATTGTATGACCGCAGAATGATTCAATCACTGTCATCATTAGATGTAAAATGTCCTTCATTCGTCTCAGAGTATGAAGCCAATAATGCAAATAAAGTTAACAATGCACTCCAATATTTTGTACCGGGTCACATCCATTCTAATGATAATGATGAAACAATAATTCCCAAAAGACAAAAAAGTTATGTAATTACTTATTTGACTTTTAGTCCCGATGGACAAGAGTTGTTGGCTAATTATGGTGGTGAATATGTATATTTATATAACTTGGTGAATCGAGCTGATAATGCATTTTTCAACATCTCTAAAGTTATGAAAGTTCCTCGTAAGTTTCTTAATACAATTATAAAGTTTATATGTTACTTAATTATTTGTGTAATTTTAGGAGAAAATGGGGAGGGTTCTTCTAAAGATTTAATATATGATCAAGTTCCTGTTCCTCATTTGACACTACCAGATAAAGTAGTACAATTAAAATTAAAGGTTAGAAGTGTACATTGTAAATTGCATGTTATATATTTATACTTATAAAACAGTAAATAAACAAATGTTATAATTTACAGGCAAATTATTTATTTGAAAAAGAAGACTATACTGCTGCTATTTTCCTATATAATGAAGCTATAAATATTCATAAATGCAGTGTACTGTTTTCAAATAGAGCTGCAGCCTATATTAAAAGAAAGTGGCATGGAGACTTTTACGCAGCCCTCAAAGATTGTGTGACTGCATTAAAATTGGAGCCTAGCCATATGAAAGCACATTTTCGTTTGGCAGTATGCCTGTTCGAACTGGACAAGTTTAAAGATTCTAAAATGTATTTAGATCAGTTCACAATGAAATATCCATCATATAAAACTAGTGCCGCTTACAAAAGTCTTTATAGTGATTTATTAAATGCACAATCTAATAATAAAGATAAATCTGATGGTAACTACTATAACAGTATTTTTGTATTCATCTGTTTAGTATTATATGTATAAACTTTTTATTGTTTTTCATTGATTTTTTGTTCTCTATTTAGGAAAAAAATCGCGTGAAACGTCAGATACATCAAATTTTCTAGATGCGTTACAAATTCAACGAGCCCCAAAGATAGCTTTTGAGAAATACTTTTGTAATCAGGCAAAAGATTACCATCGTAGATATTATGGTCATTGTAATACATCTACTGACATTAAAGAAGCTAACTTTTTTGGAAGGTGAAGTTGTTATTGATAGAATATTATAATTAATTTTTG
The DNA here is from genome assembly GCA_008086715.1 of Sitobion miscanthi. NCBI lineage: Eukaryota > Metazoa > Arthropoda > Insecta > Hemiptera > Aphididae > Sitobion > Sitobion miscanthi. The sequence continues at coordinate 35,308,755 of CM017802.1, forward strand.
AATATTTAATTCTTTCGTTATTTATAGTCAAAATCAATTCATAGTAGCTGGTTCAGATGATGGTTTATTTTTTATTTGGGAAAAAAATACAGAGAATAATTTGCTCATACTGAAAGGGGATACTTCAATCGTAAATTGTATACAACCACATCCTTCAGAGTTTTTGTTGGCAACTAGTGGTATTGATAATGAAGTCAAATTATGGAGTCCATTGCCAGATGTAAAACTATTAAAAATTAAAAAATGATGCTTAAAATTAAATTAAAACATTTAATACAATGTTCTAGGATGTGGATAATACATCTATAGTAAATAGTTATAGCACAACAGCTATGTTAAACCAAAGACGTATGATGGCTGATCCATTTGAAGTAATATTGCGTAATTTGAGGAGAACTGCAGAAGGACCTGACAGTGTTGACTTTGATGCTATACGTGATCAATATGGAATTGATCCATTATCTGAAGAGTTTAATGATTGTCGAATGAGTTGATAGAAACATAATTTTTGTAATTTTTTTTTATTAATATTAAGTATAAATAAATATTTTTTAATTGTATAAATTTTTTTTTATGTTTTTAAATTCTATGTCATTTTATCAACAAGGATTGTTTGTTTTGCAATGTCCAACTTTAATTCAATTTCATTTACTTCTGGTAAACTCATATCACCAATCTGAAATAAAATATGCATAATAAATTATGTTTAGGTATACATAAAATAAAATAGTATAGTTTTAAACATATACAATTTTATAAGAAGTCCTGTGGCAATCACTAATAGCCCCTTACTCGGGTTACTCTTCAAAAATGTATGTCTATATATTTGTATACAAATACAAAATATTATATTGTTATCAAGTATGATTTTCCAGTCTTTATATATTTTAATAAATATTACTTTTAAATAATTATAAGGTTTAGATTATAAATATTATTTTGTTGATTTCTTAATATTATGAATTTTGATAAAGAAAACACTACGTTAATATTTGTGATCTTTATATTTTAAATGAAAAACTTGTTATAATTGGATGCTGAATCATTAATTTACTTACTTAATTAATGATTCCATTATTTAATTTTTGAAAAAAATCAAATCAATGAGAAAATGTATTTATTTAATATAAAATAAATTGTGATTGTTTACTATATTAAATAAAACAGAAAAGATTTTACTACAATTTAATGTGTTACAGATGTATTCAATATAATATGTGTCAATAACAATATTTGTATCCTTACTTTTCATTTATAAATATAGATTAACAGTTAAAATAGATTAAAAGCTAAATAAGATAATATATATTCTAGTATATTTGGCTAGGTACTTTTTTTTTTTAACAATGAGATAACTAGTAGTAGGCATTCGCGCAGTGAACATTAATAAACCATGATATATACCATATATTTCAGTATCTAGGTACCTACTCTTAATTTCCCCTTAATATAATTAATATACATTATTATATCAATATATTTATTGATATAATTATTATGCAACTTTTTTTCATGTTATTGTTTACCATAATTTATCCAACCACTTACCACCTACCCAAACATTTTTCATTATTACACCTAATCCTACAGCGATACCACTGACACCATGCCCTTCAAATCGCCAATATCCATAAAAAATTTAGCTTTCAGATTTTTCATTATTAAAATTGTTCATTTAATTGCTCAGAGATTAATTAAAAAATTACTGTTATAAATTATCAAGTAAATAAAATTTCCATTTAATATTTAAGGTCCATTGAACTAGTAATCCTAAAATAAATTAACTGCAATAAACTCATTCTTCCTTATACACAATTTAAAAACTGACACTTAATGAAAAAAAAATATATATACATGTACAAATTTAAAAAAATTATTTACTTACGGCCAGTAACAAGTAATCTATATCCAGTGTTAGCTGGGAACGAATTTTATCATCATCAGAATTAACTTTGTAATTTGGATCTCTAATCTTTTTCAGTTTTCTTAAGCTTTCTTCTGTTTTTTTTATTGCTTTCATTACATCATCAACATAAGCTACATATCTAATATAAAAGTTTATAGTATAAACAGACGCATTTAAATTCCTCCTTATTTTTTCATTACTAGTTTAATTACTTACTGTGTTACTATATGATCTAATACTTGTTTTTTACAATTTTTATTCTGTAATGTTTTTAATGTTACCACAATTGATTTCATGTAAGCACATGGTTCATTTGGATAATCTCGATTTGTGTGTCTGAACAACCTTGGTACATCAGTTACTCTTATTACATGAGACATGGCTTCATCCGTCACCGATTGCACTTTACATTTACTTAAATCATTAATCAATGTGTTTAAATTGTCATTTACAATACTACCTGTATAAATACGGGAGCATATGAAAATACAAATCATGATTCAAATGTTTGAAACACTTACTTTTTTGTAATTCTAGAATATCAGCAGGTACCTTTATACGTAACAATTCTTCAAACATGAAATATATATCATTTAATTTAAAATAAAATATATTTAAATCACTTTCCAAATCCTCGAGAAATTTAATACGAGTGCTAAAGTTTTTTAAATCAGTCTTAGATTTGACATTAGCATCTTCTGCCCAAGTCTGATATCTAGATATTAACTGTAATATTAATTTGAAAAATCTGAAATAGTAAACCAAATTAAAATGTTTATAACCAACATTGTGTTTGCTTATTCTTAAATGTATTAATAATTGTGTAACCTGTGGCTCAATTGATGTATGAAGATATTTGGATCTAAACAAGAACACATAGAATCCCATACTGCTTTTGTGACTTTAAGTTTAAACGTTTTATCAATACATGACTCATAACTTTCGTGGTTCATAACATTTTCAGCACTAAGTCCAATTTCTTGAAACCTTGAATTCAATAATTGAAATCAAATTGTAAAACTATTATAATTTATACAATGAAAAATAATTTATGAAAAAAATACTAACAAATATTTTAACCCACTATTTTCTAATTATGTATCTATCTATTTATTTATTTCAATATAATGAACAGGCTTGCGTACATATTTCAACATAAATTTGTTTGGATATTTTTATATACAGTAGATTCAAAGAGTTTAGCAACATGAGATGATAGAATAGTAACGGGTCCGAAATTTTCAATCTTTGAAAAACTTAACGATTTAAAGATAGGAGTAATAGAACTTAATTTCCACGCCAGAAAATAACACTCGTCAAAGACCTCCTAAATAGATGAAGAATAAATGGAAGAGAAATATCTTAAGGTGAAAAAAAATCTCATTAGAGACCATCAGAACCTATGGATTTTACTCCACTTCTTTTGGTTATACTTCTACTTGGCTCCAAAAAATAATGAAAATGATTAAATATTAATTGAACAATCGTCGCTCATTTACATTTAAAACATTTAAGTCGCACATTGTATTGTTCATTTAAGCAAGAGTTTAATAATTAATGAATCTTAAACACAACATGCATTTTTAATTTAATTTTTTTGTTTAAGGCAAACTTATAAAAGTAGGATTAAGAAAGAAAAATAGATAGTTCCATATTAATTTAAATTTTTCAATTCTTTGGTTTTTTATGGTAAAATAAAATAATTTTAAGAGCATATTTAAGCATTTTTGCATATTAATACATTTATTCATTTTTACAGCATGAAGTCAATATATATTATATAGTGCCTAGCCCTATATATTATATTTTCGGTAATAGAGTTCAGAGTTATAACTTTATTGGTTACTTTTATATAAGTTAATAAATAGTAAATACATAAATAAAATTTGAATTTACAAAAAGTTTAGCTTTTCTACCTTCTGTATAATGGTATAATGCCAGTGCTCAAATTAAGGGAAGCGCAAGGGGACAGAGCTTCCCTACTATTTTTATTTATTTTTTGAGTACTCCTACTATTTTTTTTTTACTTGGACAGGGAAACTAATGTCGGGAATAATTTTTATTATACTTTATCAGTGTTTTTGAATTTTAAATTTTAAAATTTTTTATTTTTATCAAAATATGTAGTTTTTTTTAAAACAAAAACAATAATTATTTGGTATATTGAATAAACTGGTAGGTTATTAATTTTTTTTCTACTGTAACAATGTAAGACGTAGACATTTCTATCAATATATATTATACCTATTTGGAATTCAAAATGGTATTGAAAAGTGGCATTCAAAATGTATGAAATGTAAATGTGTGAAAGAGGGGGTGGGGGACAAGGCCCCCCCACAGGTCTGTAGAGAATAATTTCGCTCTTGGAACGCAGTTTTTAAATCATTGGATTGAGCTCCTATACTTAATTTTTCCCAATTCAGGCACTGTATAATGCAGCATTTTTTTGAACCCTGGGATTCATGGATATAACAATTTTAAGAAACACTGGTATAATGTATACTGTTAGTACTTATAAATTGTACATACATAAATGCTTTAAGTATAATATAATATCATTGATTATAATTATAATTATTTATAATCAATGATAATATGTATATATAATATTTGTAATCATATTCAACATATATTTAAATGAGGGTATTTTTATAGTTATATGTGAAAATAAGACACCAAACTAAGAAACAAAAATGTATACTATGTATAAAATTCTATTATAAAAAAGGTATATTCTGTCCCACAAGAGATCATGCTGCGGGCTGACCAAAATCGGTTTTTATATATGTTCCCATATGACACCCTACAGGAACCGGTTTTGACAGCAGGGTGACGTGAGGGGATGCGCAGAACCGGCATATTCTCTCATGACACAGTATAAAAGAAATTTAACTAACCCCCTACCCCCCTCAAAACTTTCTGTATAAGCCATGTGAGAACTATATAAATAAAAGGCATCTCTCCACTTATTTTAAGCCACTTCGACCACTGGACTCTCATATATGAAAGCTTTGAAACATTTTTAGATTAAAATTTGAAGAGTGCCGAAAAGAGAAATAAATTATGATAATCGGAAGGATCAAGCTTTGTATATTTTTATATTTTTATAGTTATATGATTAAATATATTTTGGCTTACCGATATTGATAATAAATTGGCAAATTCCAGCATTTTTTAAAATCAGCCCAACTTTGTACTTTATGTAATGGCTCACTTTCATGTTGTGAAACAGATAATTCAATCAAATGTTTCATGAATTCATTAAATGTTACTTTATAATTCTAAAATAGTAGCCATACTTCAGGTTATGAGTTATACTTAAATTGTCATTTAAAATATATATTAAGAAATCATACTTTTATGAAAATATCAGGTTCTCTGAAGTTATAGATGCATTGCAAATTCTTTATTACTTGATCAAAGAAAACAGGCCAAAAGCTTTTTGAAACAAAATTGAACTTGCAAAACTTGTCACTTCTATAAATAAATAATATATATTTAAAGGATATTATCATAATTGAAATGAATAATAATATTAAAACATGAAGCATACACATTATTTTGTTCTTCTGCAGCTTGAAGCAAATGTTTCAAATCTACTTGAAGGAATTTATAACATTGGCTGTATAATTCTTTTAAACCATCTTTACAACTTCGTAAATAATTTTCATTCAGTATAGATTTCATTTCTGGAGTCACAATTTCAGTTCTGCACACATCTTCAGCATATGTTATTCTACCCAAAGATAAATACAGTTCAAGAAAACACTTCACCGCATTTGCATTTGTTGACACTGAAGACACAAAGGCTTCATTTAATTTGTTCATTAATAAATCATTCAGCATTGTTTTTTTCTAAATGAAAAAAAAAAAGCAAACATAAATTTAGTCATAATATTATATGAAGATTAAATAAGTTTTAAGATAAAATATAAAATTGAATTTATAAAAATATTAGATCTTATATGAACCGTACCGTCAAATGCACAGTTTTCAATATATCACTGCATTTTGTCATACTTGATGTAAGCTGATTATATTCAGCCACAGCTCGAGTTAAAATGATTATATTACAATCATTTTGATCCAATAATAATTCTTCTAATTTTTCTAAAGATTTTTGAACTTTTATAATAGCATGAAATGCCTGTTTATCTTTACACAGTTTTTTATTTAATTGTATTTCATTATCCAAATAACATAATGTATTCTCCAAATTGTTTTTAGCTTCCTGAATAAAATTATTAACATTCTTATATTTCTAGAAATAACTCCATACACTATATATAGTATGTAATGTCATACATTAACAGAGTTACTTAACAAACTCAATTCTGGTTTTAAGGTTGCTAATTGCTGGTCAATACCAATTAAACCCCTAGATAAATGAAAATATTTATCACAATCATCATTGAGTGAATTTATCATTTTAGTGCGTAGGTCTTTGAGAAAAATGCCCATTTCAACTCGCATGTTTTCTAATGTCATTTTATTACGATTTTCTGTTAAAAATTCATCAACAGAAAATGATTCCTAAAACAAAAATATTATGTATGAATGTTTTGTTATTATAATATAAATCTATATTCTATACCACGCGTCCTCAGAAACAAAGAACACTATAACTTTATAAATATTTTTTAATTGAGTATGAACATGAAACTAAAGAATATGAACTATTAATATTTTTAACATTCCTATACATTCTATGCATACACAATATAACTCAATTTTTTTAATAAGAACTCCCAACTGTTCTATACACTATCATACTCTTATTGGTCAACATTTTTTAAGTCATTTTTAAGTAGGTACCAATTGTTATCTATATACAAAATTGACTAAATTAAAGTTATTTCAAATAAAAAAGAAATTAAAATTAAAATTGTTTTAAATGTATGTACTTTTTAGTTCTAAACACAGTGATTCAGTCAACATTTATCAATCTAACTTTTATTATTATAGAAATTATTATTTTATTTTTATTTAAGTAATAATTAATAACTAATAGACACGTTATTCAAAAATGTTGACTGCATAGAAACACTGAATACCCAGTTTTAAATTAAAGCCTATTTAAGCTCTCATTAGTCTCATTTAGTCAATTTTGGATGTAGAATACAAGTTCATAATGCATCATAATTAGTTTTAAGTATTAGACTAATCCAAATATGATGTTGATAATGTCCCTATTGTATATATGTCTCAATCACAAAAAATAAGTACTGTTGTACAGGCCCAGAATCCAAAAACTATATTATATTTAAAACGATATAGTTTGGAACCACTATTTTTAAAAACTTGAAGGTTGCAGAGTGAAAAAGATGAACTAGAAGGATTATATCTGTAATCCAATTAATACAGAAAAGATTTTTTTTTTAAATATCCAAGTAAATAACAAAAGCATAATGATAAAATCTATAAATCAATTTAGATGTAATTTCCATTGCTAAAAATGATTTATTTTGGACTATGTACAGTTTACACTAATAAATATTTACATTGAAAAAAATGCTAGATATTAATAGCCAATTATTCATTATAGAAATGGAAACATGATTATTATCGGAACAATAACTTTTATTAAAATAAATAAATAAATTGATGAAATCATGTAAATCTAAGAAATATTAATTTGTATTTACTGAGTATTAAGTAGGTAATACTGATTAAAGGAATAAAAAAAAAAATGCTTGATAATATAATAAAACTAAAAAAATTACATCAGCAAACGTCTACAACAATAACTTTTGAATATGTAATAAGTTTCTTCATATTTGTTTTTAATAATTTTTGTAATAAGCAAAAAAACACGTATACTTATTTTGAAAATAGAGTATCTTGTAAATTAGATTTGTACAAAAAATATTTGCATACGTAGGTACCTTTGAGAATGTCTGCATATCAAACATCGGAGAAATGTTGTCGGAATCCATATCAAAATTTAATATTACTTAAGGTTTTATGTTTTTTAAGATTAACGTAAATTGTCAAAAATTATGCGGGTACTTATATAAGATGATTTAATCGGCTAACAATTTATAATACCTGGTAAATGATAACACGTAACATAATATCGCGATAGAAAGCTTATCAATTTTTAGGCCGACGGTCTGTAACGGGTACGGATTACAAGTCCGGATCAAGGGGTGGCCACGGGGGGGCCACGTATATAAAGGGCACATAGTCTTCTCGGTGTTGTTGAAAAAAGAAACAGGCTATTTGTGTCTATTTTGGAATGATATAATATTACAACATCTATTAATTTACAAAGCAAAAACAATATTTTACAAGCGGTAAATTTTTTGTAAAGTTTAAAAGATTTTGTTTCAATATTAAGAGATTTGAATAATATCTATGAATGTAAAGTTGGAAGGTTTTGCTCCCAAATAAGTATCACATTCAAAGATGGAAATAAAAAAAAATGTCTTGATGGTAACAATAAGGGTTTAACTATACTTATATAGTAGTTAGTGGTAATAATAAATTTCGGGTTGAAACGCATTATGTAATAATTGATACATTTTGCTCAGAACTGGACAAAAGAATAAATGCATATAGTGTGGTAGTTGAACTCTTTTTATATTTTATTCTTAACTAGACTACATATTGAGGATAGTGTTAATAAATTCTTTACCTAGTGTATATAAAAATGATGATGATTCAACCAAATATGAAGGTTAGTAGATTTCAAGTAGTTTTGGGATCAATTAAAACCAACATTTGATGGAAGTGATGCACTCAAGATATTTGAATGGATGACCGAATGTAATATTATTAATTTTTTCCCCAATATTCATATTGGCATATTGCTATAAGAATATATCTTACCATTCTTGTTGCTAATTGTACTGCAGAGAGAGCATTTACGAAGTTGGCCAGAATTACTGGACCCCTGAGCGCTGGGCCTCTGAAGGTCTTAATCCGGGCTTGCACAGATATATAACTATCGTCCATCATTTTCATCTGTATATATAAAACAGTAAGTTGACTGACTGTGCTATCAACGCACAGCTCAAACCATTGGACGGATCGGGCTGAAATTTGGCATACAGATAGCTATTATGATGTAAGGGTCCGTTAAGAAAGGATTTTTGAAAATTCAACCCTTAAAGGGGAAATTAAGGGGTTGTAAGAATACAACATTGGCGCCATCTATCAAGTAATGTCTAATTTAATTATACAGTATTGGTTTTAAAATACAAAACGTACGTACTTGATACATGTGGTTCCTCTAATAATCTAGATGAGCAATAAGAAAGGATTTTCTGATATTCATATTTTAAAGAGGTGGTCAAACAGGAATCTTAAGCTAAGTACCTACAATTACGCCGATTTGTCCGTAAAAATAAATTAAATTAAAATAAAATAATTAATATATTAAATACTCATAATAATTCGGGATGATCAACTATGACTTCAATACTATTTTAGGTACACTGTATAAAAATTTTTTTCAACTACAAAGATATACTAATATAGTAGTATAGGTTTTATTTTGTCACCCACTTCGGTGTGTCCGCAATTTACCGCAGATAGATTGGCTACCAGTTAATATACTGTTCACATAACCATAAGCAAGTCTCGCGGGCAACGCCACACGGGATGGCTAAAAATTAAAATATAATATGATTATGCTTCCATATGCACAGTGAATTATACCCAAAAGGAGTTAATTAATCAACATTTTTTCCCGTTTTTATTATTTTTGTATAATTATATACCTAGGTATAAATGTTATAATGGAATATTGTAATACTAAGTTCCAACCAATATGTTTTTTGCATTTCTTAAATTTATACGACTTTAATTATTAGTTAGGTACTTTAACAGCTTAACCTATGACTGAACCCAACTTCTATGGGAAGATCACTGCTCAGTGCTCATATTTATTATGCCAGTGAAGAAAATCAACTATCAGTTACAATTAATATAATATACCAATTATTATAAAACAAAAAATCATAATTTTAAAATAATAATTATCCTTATTCTATGATTGTTATGTATGCGTATATTATGTCAAGAAAACAAAAACTCAAAAATAAAGATAATGATTATCCAAACAAATTGTAATGACCAGTATTATGTTAAAAAATAATGATGGATAATTGTAATAATCAAAAAATATGTAGGTATGTTATAACTTATAATATTTTGAACTGTGAACAGAAATTATGTGATAAAATTTGTAGATATTCTAACTATTAAGTCTAATAGTCCATTATTATAACTATTTATAGTGTTCTCTAACATCATATTTTTCTTTCATTTTTAATTTTTTACTTTACTTAGTTGAGATATATTATTTACTATTTAGTTTTACATAAGCAAAGTCTTAACACTGATGGAGATTCCATGTACTCATCTACTATATAGTAGGTTGTTAGTAGCAACCCCTCCCCCTTCTACTGGATTTACAAATAACTAGTTTGTGCCATATCTGTTACCATATGCCTTAAGGGCTAAGGGGGGAAATATTAAACATTCAATTAAAAAAAAAAAAAAATTATAAAAATAAATAATTACTCCATATATTACAACAATTTTAAAATAAAATTTAACTTGTTAAGTTATAAAATCACTTTGGGAAATAAAGTAACTCATTAGGTAATAGGTATTCATCATTATGTAAATTAACCAAATATAACTTAACTTTAATTCTTAACTCACTGCCCAGCCTTTTCATTTGATATAAAATATAATAAATAATTAAGTTTAAGAGAACGCTACACCGCATGTATTGTTTCCGTCTTACAAATGTACAACATAGTAAAAACTGTTTAGCGTGGGGCAATTATGCTCCTTCTGTATTTATAGTAGAATTAAAATTTCACAACGCATAGGGTAGAACATTATCTATGTCGTAGCATTTTTATTAATTGGAAAGTATAAATAAATACAAATAAAGTTCTTCCTAAGCGTTGTCTAGTTTTGGTAAATTTACTATAAATACAGAGGGAGTTCATATGTTGTCCCACGCAAAACAGTTTTGTTATGTGTATTTGTAAGACGGGGATAATGCATACAGGTATAACGTCCTCTTAAGTTTAAACGCAAGTTACTGACGTAATTCATGGGACATAATATTTTACTTTAAATAACAATATGTGACAGAAATACAGAATGTACAATAATCCAAGACTGATCATATATTCGGTTTTTAAAAATATTTTTTGAATCAAAATAATTTTCTATAAATATGTTATATGACCAGTAGAACAATTTTAAGGGGCGGCTGGATACTTAACAGGTCTCAAGAAAGGATTGTCAATGGGTTCTTCTGGTTTTGATTCAGTTTCATCACCATTGTTTATATCTTCTTCTTCTTCATTTTCATTTTCATTTTCATTTTCTTGTTCTTCATTTTCATCAAATTCTTCTTTAATCTGAATATCTTTTTTGAACTTAATTTTTTTAGTAGGTACTGGTATTTCAGTTTCATCAGGATCCTCATCAAATACTTGATCTTGTGGTAACAATGCTGAGAAGTATGCGGGTTGTTGTGGCTTATTGGCTATCACTATAACAAAAAACATTTACTATTAAAAGCTCTGTAATTTGTTTTTCTGTTCAGGATTGATTCTAGACTAGTTTGGCATTATTGTAGTACCTATTGGACCATAATATACTCAGTTCAGCATCTATACTTCTATACCAGGTATGGCAATTTTTTTAAACGATACGTGCTAAAAGTTATGATTTTTATTTCCTTGGGCGCCATTAAATTTTGAAAAATATTAAATACATATCTAAATAAGAAAAAAATGCTGGTCTTATTATTTTTCATTAGAAATAAAATATAATAAGTAGGGTTTGGATTTGAAGACAAAAGCCTTCTTTTTAATAATAAAAATAGAGAAATAATTTTTATATAAAAAGTGTGTCATTTAATGTGTATGATGAACGTATTTTTTTTTTGTCTTTTTTACTTATAAATGCATTTTTGCCTTTTTCAATAATAAATGCCTTTATTGTGTTTAATTTTCAACTGATTTTATAGTTTTATACACAACATACGTATTAACGGTACAAATTGATAAGATTTTCTGAAGACTGTGCATTGTCGTCTGTCAGTTATTTTTAATGGATTTTATTATCAGCGATATTTATCAATATCACTAAATACTTTATTGAGTATTTGGTATGGCCATTTAATTTAACATTTATAAAGGTACCCATACTACTAATCTATAAATTAAAATATGTTCATAATGCATAGATACTAGATTCAAAATTGTTCGTCAGTCCGCCCTGATAACTTCCGTGGACGTAGAAAGATCATTTTTTATGTACAAAAATATTTTAAGCCCAAACCTACAACGTTTTACTGAAAACAGTTTATCTAAGTACATATTAGTGATTTTTTTTTTAGTTAAATACTAGTTAAATATACAATATACATTATACAAACTAATTAATTTTGTAGTAAATTTTTTGTAATTGCTTTTTTATTGAGTATATTGCCTTCAAATCCAAACCCTAATAATAAGTATTTTATTTTTTTCAAAGATGAAAAGTACCCATTGTACTAGATACACAAATACAAGTGCATTGTCTCACTAATTCAATCATCTTAGTGTTGGGAATCCTCGAATTGGTATTTTTATAACGTTGCTATTGCGTTTGATAGGTTATGGACACAAGGAGTTGCTTCTGGCTTCTCAAATTAAAAATCTATACTAATTTAGTTGACACTTGCCAAGAAAGTATTCTCCCGCTATTCAGGTTTAGTTGATGCACGTAATTTCTGATGTTCCAATCATCATACTGAATATTTTATAATCTATACATTTAAAATTAAAATAATAAATACAAAAATACTTACTACTTTAATAGTTTAATTAATTATATGATATAATATGTGTGTATGTATATATTTGTTTACCTAATGGTCCACAGCTAAATAGCAATAATCAAATTCATTATTAGAATATAATTAATTGCTTACACATATAATATCAAATATTATTTCATTCAGCAGCAATTCTATGAATGAACAAAAATGTAATAATAAGCAACTAATAAGTAATAACAATTAATTAATAATTTTTAATGATTATACAAACATGTATTGGAAACTGAGTAAATGTTATATTTTTCTTATCTGAATAACGCAGTTTTACTTATAACTTTTCTGTTTATAATATCTATAATATATTCAATATTTTAATTTATAACTATTAATTATTACCTTATTTATAAATAAAATTTGATATTTCTGATTAAAATAATTTTTTTTCTAAAATTTTGTTTTTTAAATAAATTATAATATATTTTTTGGTTTAAGAAAAAAAATTAACTTAACGTAATAATAAAACTAATTATAAATGTAACAATAAATGATTGGTACATTGGAAATAGGAGATATAAGTGGTGGAAGAATACTTTCTTGCGGGCGTCAACTAAACAAATACTGAAAATATAATGCTTGCTCCTACGTATCTACTAATTCTCACTATATTTATAAGACGCTTACTGCTCATTTTCATACAATTAAAATACTATCTTAGCTAACCTTACAAATGATGGCTAGGAATAGGGGCAGATTCAGATTTGTAGAAGGGGCGAATATCACATATTAAAAAATAAAATACGTGTCAAATATAGATATATCAGTATTTATGTGTGTTAAAAAATAACTTAAACAGTAATGCTGAATACAATTAATAAATACTAAATAGTAAACTTAAAAAAAAATACTGATATCAAATATTAAATAAAATAAAAACATACGCAGTCATTAATTCTACACGTCATACAAAATCTATTTGTATGTGTAGAAAAAGGATAGAACTATTTGGTGGTTTCCGATGGGTTTCTAGTACCTAATTGGTTAGTTCTTTTATTTTTTATAAATTAAAATAATTTAACATAAAATACGCACTTATTTTGGCATGATAGTAACTAGGTACTAAGTAGTATTATTGAAACGATAAATGTACCATAGTAAATAAAGTTGGTAAATGACCGGAAATGTAAAATTAATCAAACATGATGCGATGATTTTCATTACTGAATTGCTATTTGCTATCGAGCAGTTGTTCTTTGTGCAACCATTGAAAAATTATCGCTGCTTATATATTATATAATATATAAGTCAATACTCATTATAATTGAAATGACACTACTACTGCCACACCGCAGTATTGCTAATTTTCATCGCGTTGTCCATCATTATTGCCAATTTCAAGAATAACTTAGAACGTATGTGCACATTGATTCGTGCATAATGCATATACACACATGCATGTATATAATATTATAAGGACTAGGTACACTGTATAATTCAAAAAAGATATTTGAGTTTTTTATTAAGTTAAAGATAGCCTACGGGGGGGAGAGGGTGGTGGTTGATGGGTGAGCGATGTGTACCGATGTGTGTAGTAACTGATCATTATTGTGTGCGAGTTCCCTACTTACAAGCAACATACTTACAAGCAAAACAATCATTTTCTTGGTTCAAAAATAAACTCTCAGTAGGGCCAGTTTTTATTAAAAACTTAATTAATGATTTTTCAAGTTCATGCTTTTGAATTGCAGATTTTTCTCTGATTGCTTCATATTCAGTTACTGGTTGTTTGTGTGTCTGCAAATAAATAATATATTGGTGTATTGCAAAAATAACTGTTTGTTGTACATTGGTACAGAACTAGTGATCTTACTGGGGTCCTAATGTATGCATGCGGATCTGGAAAAGCTGGCATATAACTTGGCATATATGATGGATGTGGCAGTCTTGTCCCCGCTTGTAGGTTACTTGTTTGGCGGGGCTGTACAGATGGTACAGGGCTAGGGAGAACAGCTCGATTTGATCTTTTGGCATAAGCTAATAGGCTAGACGCATTTTTGAACATACCCATGTCAATTAGGCCCATCATAACATCGGCACCGAGAGGCTCGAGACGCCCAGCTACTTCTGCATAACGACGGCTACTATTTCCCATTTGGGATAGCACTAAAATCAAATAAAAACATTCAAAAACATTACATTAATTACAAATAACACTTTCAATATTTATAATTTTTAACATAAAATATGACCATTGAAAATATACAATACTTTCATTAGAATCAGTGACAGTAGCACCAAAACTTTGATATATATATTTTTTTTTATTTCAGACAAGTTTTATTCAGGTGTTTTAAATCATTCTTAACCTATATATTATTATATTAAACCTTGGAAGATTCTGTTTAACTTTAATCACCTTCAATAATTCCCATATTGTAATAGGGAAAAATAACTCAGTAAAAAAAATCTAGTATAATAACCATATTGAAGTCTTAAATATAACTAAAATAATCTACTTGGAACTTTAAATCTTAAGAGGATGTCAGCACACCATTTATTTTCTCTCTCTGATCCACGCGAAACATAGGTAACAAATTTATGTTCAGAAAGAGAGAGGAAATAGTGCTCTGACATCCTCTTAAAAATTAATAATTACCATAGATAAGTATTGATAATTATTTTTAAAAATATCTTGATTTATTTTATATTATGATTTTATTTATTTATAAATTAGTTGGCTATGAATCACATTTTATTTTAAAAAGACAGAGTATTATCCCACATTTTATAATATGATTGTATACATAATTTACTTTTATTTGTTTAACAGTCATTTAAAAATGATCTAACTTATAATAAATTGGCTTTAAGTTTATCTATACAACTATATTAAACATAAATTATTGTCTTATAATTATTTTTAAAACTGTATGGAAATCAAGGTCGAAAAATATGTATTATTTTAACTTTATTTAGCTTCAAAAACTGTGTTTATTAGCTATAATTTCTATTTACTATTTAAATATTTTTGGTTTCTAAATTCTAAATTAATTTATGCAAGTCAATGTTTTTTTAAAAATGTGAAATACATTTTAATTAAGTGTATATGAGACATTATAATAACAGAATAATACATAATGATAATAATATACCTGATTAATAAGTTTTTGGACATTATTTTAATGTGTTCTTGTACTATATTATGTATTTCATTATTTTATATTATAGTTTTATGTACATCAGTATAAGCTTAAATTATTCACTTAAGTATACTATCTATATAAATTCAAAAATAGAAGAGAAAAAATTTGTATTTTTACATGAGAAATGGTGAATGAATATTAATACATAGTTTGTAAGTGATCTTCAGAAGCAAAACCTATTGCAACAACAATTTATTTGAAACCAATAAAAGAACTGTTAAAACACAGTTTTAACTAATAATATAAAAGTACCTATCCACCATTAAAAATGTAATACTCAACCATACCCTAAATGCAGTGGCAAATTTAAAAAAGGTCACTTAGTCAAATTTAGTTATGGAACCCACGTACGTAGATAACAATGAATAGGTTTAGTAAAAGATAGGTATGATAAGAGGCTTCCAGATAAATATTGCATTAGTGACCTTTAATATGTTTGCCCACTAGGTAGGTAACTATCATTTCAATCATAAATATGCTACTGTCAGAACAGCCAAACTGTCTAATTTAAATTATTAAAGGCATACAGTCAGTAACCATCAAAATTTACTGACCACTAAAGAGCATTTCGACGAGGGTCTCCATGGCACCTGGTTCTGCGGCTTGAAACCCATTTTCCATTAATATTCCAGCAACAGTGGTCTTCAAAAACTTCCTCTCCATAGTCTTATCCATTATCGCCAGACACAATCGATGCGGATCTTCAAGATTTACGTCACCCCAGGCACAGAATAAAATATTTTAATAGTCCAGGTTGCAGTTACGTACTTACGTCCGAAAATCCAAAAATTATTTTTGTTGTTTTAGTATTGTTGTGGTAATATGGTCAATGGTCATCCGATTTAGTAGTCCGTGTGCATCAATACAGTATGCACTATGCAAGTATGCATCTCAAACATAATATATTCTGTGATAATATATACAGTCATAAATCTCATACAGTGTATTCGGTATTCGGAACTGAGTCTTTAGTCGCCTGTTGCAAAGTGTAAAACAAGCACCGCTGTCTGTGGACAGTACACAGATCTACGGCCTATGGGGCTGTTATGCCGTAGCTGTTTTTCAAGACAATGCTATCATTATTTCAAGTTGATAACACAGATAAATAAACATACGTTGTTACCACGGACAGGGTAAGTAAGGTCTATGATTTTGGTATAAACATAAAAACACAAAATCATACGGTGTAGTGTGAACCCGGCTACTATCTACTATCTAGTATCTAAATTCTACGCCATCGTGTCCGTCGTCGATATCCGTGTAAATGAAAACAAACTATTATTTATTACTTATTATTATCATTATTAAAATATTATAGATGTTTTAATTATTGTTTTACATTTTTTTGCTTACCAGTTTACCACTGCCCTCTTTTTGACACCTGTTCGTCCGATAAATATCGCGTAGAAATAAATGTTTCTCTACAGTTTTATTCTTTTTTAATGTAGCAGACGCTTAGGAGATTGTCTACATCCATGGATTATTTTAAAAGTGGCTTAAAAACGGTGCTCGGTACGCCCGTTGTCGAAGACCAGCCGTCCGGTGCCGATATTGTACGTTGTTTTTAGATTATTATGTTATGACTTAACATACACACACACACTTGATTATTTATTTTGATAAGTTTGCATAGTATTTATTTATTATTTGTGTGTGTGTCTGTGTCACTATGGTTTGAAAAATATTAGCTTTTGCCTTAACCGGCAACATAATACCTTGTCCACAGGTTGAACGTTTGGTGGAACGAGTTCAAAATTCCACGTTGCTGACAGACAGACGTGATGCATGTAGGGCACTTAAGGCCCTTACACGAAAATACCGCGTTGAAGTGGGAGCAAAAGGAATGGATGCCC
Source organism: Sitobion miscanthi (assembly GCA_008086715.1). NCBI lineage: Eukaryota > Metazoa > Arthropoda > Insecta > Hemiptera > Aphididae > Sitobion > Sitobion miscanthi. The sequence continues at coordinate 35,326,512 of CM017802.1, forward strand.
TGTGCCTAGTGTTGCAGCAAGACCGCGCAGACGCTGAAATAGCTAGCTATGCTTTGGGCACGTTAGGACTAATTATGCACGATAAGCTCTATGAAGAAGAAGGTAAAATGTATACGTCAAATAAATGATTAAAGGTTATTAGTTATTACGCCTCTATTAAGTATTCATCATAATATATTTAACATTTAGGTATTATTTCTTTATTTTGATTACTTTTACATATTTTGGTTTTGATTGCTAGAGCCTACAAGCGGCATATTTAAGAATTGTTACAGGGAAGGGATGAGCCATTAAATGGCATACCTAAAATTGGAGAGCTTTGCCTCCTACACCCCCCTTTTAAAGTTTCCGAAATTTGCTCACTAAATGCTGTACAGTTAACACTTTAAACACCATATATTCTACATTGAATACCAATTGTCATTATTTTTAATGAATAACAATAACAAATCGATTATTATTGATAAGATATACATTAAATATAAATATAATATCATACAAAAAATATTCTTTGAGTTTAGACTCTTTAATAATTATCATCCTACTATCACCACCAATGTCCTAATAAAAAAATAATTATTAATTACAACATCGAACAAAATAAATTATTATTCTTAATTTGATAAATTAAAAATACTTATTTGAGACATACATACTTATACTTTTATACTTTGCACTTATACAAATAAATAAAAAAAATTACAAATCTGGTTTTTCTAAACAATTAAGAATGCTGATAGCCTGATTATGTGGAATATACTAAAACAGTGTTTCTTTAATTTTTTTATGTCCACTTTAGAACCTCTACTTTGTTTCAAAAGTAATTTTTAGCATAATTTGAAGAAAGGATAACAGTCGCACAGGATTTCTAAATTTTAATTTTAATGAGAGTTTTGAGGAACTCCAGGGTTTTGTGGAACACAGTTTCTGAAACGCTGTACTAGACCATTCCATAATAATATAATATACTTATTGATTTTTGTATTTTAGTCAAAAAATATCTTGTTTTTAAATTACAAATTTACATTGTTTAGTAATGAGTAATACACCTGTGTCCTACTGGTGCATCGAGTGTGGCCTGCATGCAGAACAGCTATAGCACGGTAGAATATGAGTCCAATAGAATTGCACTAGCTGTGATATAGCAGAGTTTCAGTGGCGTAATAACAAGCTATTTACTACCTTTTAACTGAAAAAACTAAAAAATATATTAATATAGTAAATACTAAACACGATATAGTGTCTAGATATATATACCCCCCCCCCCATAAATACGCCACAGGAGCCTACTCTAAGTGTTCTAGTGGTTACATTTTTCTGCTTGAACCATACATTTTGGTATCTATAAATAGTTAATTAATTCTAAAGTGGTGTTCGAAATCATATTATATTTTATACTTAAATATTACTAATACCTATTTAATTATTTAAAACTTGGGTAATTTTTATTTATTTGTATTAACTACCTGATTATTCATACTTTAAGGTTACTATTGGGTCTTCGATACATCATAATTTTCAACTTTTTATTATATTTTATTCATTACTAGCTGATCCTGCCCACATCGTTCATCGTTTACTGTAAAAAATTACAACTTTTAAAAAGGTTGTGATTAATCAACTCCTTTTGGATGCAACTCATCCTCCCTGGTAGAGGTAGACACTCCGACCCCGTTGATCGCGGACAATGTGCAACTGCATATCAAGTAGGCGGTGTGTGAAAATTTGATGTATGTTTGTACCTGATCTGCCTAATTAACTGATGACAACCAAATAATAAATACTAGTTTCTACTACTTAGTTATTTTTTCTATAACCATAAGCAACCATTTATAAACAAAAATTCCAAAATCGCGTTTGAGCACTTCCCCGGGTTTGACCTAGGAGGGTAAAAAATACTTTACGACCTATTCTCATACCTTCCAAATATACAAAAACAATGTCACTAAAATCGATTGAGCCGTTTTGGAGGAATTGGACCACAAACACCGTGACACAAGCTTTTTATATAGTAGATTATTAAATTCTTACCCAATTTTAGAAATTTTTAGTTGTCTAGTCCTAGTACCTATTTGTGGTCTATAGGGGTAACATTAATCCATATTATAATAAGTAATGAGTTTGTTTTTCAAAATCTGTTACCAAATAGATACTAGGTATGGTTAGCTGTGAATTATTAAGTCACCTTGGCGCCGATACCATTTTGTCCTCCAAAATACACTCTACGGCAATAACAATCCAACCTTGTAGAATCAACCAAATTTTATAATTTTTTTTTATTTGCTAGATAGAAATATTTTACTGCCCACATCGATCTCTGTTTTTCAATATTTTATTCTCAAACTTTATTATGTCTAAAAAAATACAAGATAAAAAAAATTTTTTTACAAAATTTTTAATACAATTATTTGAAATAAAATACAAAATCAGAGATCGATGTGGGCTGTAAGAAGTCTCCTTCTTTCAGACAAAAAAATAATCATCAAAATCCGACAATTCTACAAAGCTTGAGAGTTATTCCCTTAAAGTAATTTTTTTCAATATAATACACCTTATCAACCCCCTCTGAATAAGTATTGGGTAGTAGATTAGTGGAAAAATCTTATAATTGAGGTGACAACAAAAATATAAAATTTAATTTTCAAATTTTTTAGAATTGTGGAAAATTTGAAAAACTGGCACCGAGACCCTTAAGTTGATTTATTTAAAAATAATAGGTAATAATTTTATAATTAGTACCAAATTATCGGTATGTAACTCATGTCTCATGACTCGTGTTTCTTATTAATGCGAAAACAAAAATAAAATATAAAAACAGGGAACTTGTACTGCAATATACCAAATAGGTTTTGAGTGTACCTCATCATCGAATCGTTCACTTTAATAAAGGTGTCACATTGGAAGTTGTTGATAATTGCATATAAAATACTCGCAAAAACAATTTTTTATTAAAAATTCAACTTCAAATTCTTATAAAAAATTGTAATTAACATTTACAAAAAAAATATAAAAATTTGTATGCTACTCAATTTTTTTCCTCTGCAAGGAAAATTGATGGATAAGTTTGTATTGTTGATTTGCGTATCCGTGACAACTCAAAAGAGTCAATAGAAATTGGTTACAGCTCAACCAAAAAAATGTCGTATCCAGTTCAAAAAGATATCTATGTAAAAAAATTTGAAATTTGAAATTTCTATCAATATCTCAAAAGGAACCGATGTCTTAAATATGCAAATATAATTATTTAATTTGTTTTTCTAATTTTTTTTGAAAAGACAAAGTACCAAAGATTTTTTACTTTTAATTTTTTAATATCAACTAGATACTTACCAGAACCACCCTCAAAATTGAGGGTTGAACTCTTTTTTTACTTCTTAAAGAGGTAATGACCAATAAGACACAAAAATAAGAGTATAAAACTATTTAACTTAACAACCTAATATAATCATTGCTAAGAAACTAAAATGCCAAGTACTTACTACAATTCTGTTGAGTGAAGTTATTAGTATATACCTTTCTTTATAACTTCTTATTATCTTATAAATACAAACATAAAAATTTTTTTTTTAGAAATTCCTGCCGTAACAGCAAAAGATTCGGATAAATTGGGTGAACGTTTCACAGAAATATTCATAAAAAAAAAAGAAAATGTTGGATTAGTTTTGGATTATTTAGAGGAATTTGATTTTCACGTACGCTGGCCAGCTCTTCAGTTACTGTTACAATTGTTAACAAATAAGTAAGTTAAAATAAAAATCAAAGCAAATCTAGTTTTAAACTCCATTTAGTCTTAAATAAATATATTCTCTAATTGTTACAATTTACAATATCATATATTTCTAAATTATTAACATATTATGTGTTTATTGTGAATTATTTATTTTTGTAATGTATCTTAACATTTTATTTAGTTAAAAATTTAAAATATGTTATTATTAAGTCTTACTTTTATTAAATAGTGCTTTTAGGTAAATAAGTGGGGTTCAAGTCTGATCATGGTTCGGTAAAATAAGGTATGCCTGACTAGTGTCAACCACTTGCATACACAAATTAACATAGTACAATTATATACTATTTGGGGGTATTCCATATTATGTATTTAGTGAATACTAAATAATTATTAATGAAACATTTTTTTTTAACTTTACATAGGGAGTGCTTGCATTTACATATTATCAAGCTGTTTGCCAAGAAATACAATTATGACCATCATTTTTATGGTTATTTAGTATTTACCATAGGTTGTTTTATATATTGTTTTGTATTATATTATAATTAATCATAATTCATAATCATTGTAAAGAATTGATTATAATAAGGTACTATTACACTGTCATCATATTCCGTGAAACCGTGTGGTATATGTTCAGAATTTTCTTGTTATTTACCTTTATTAATACTAGTGTTTCAATAAAATGATTCCACATTTCCACTAGTCATTATTAACCACATTGGCATCTCCCAGACACTAGCTCACATTAGCAGATGTGTTATTGGGAACCAACTAGAAACTTTCTACAATTTAAATCCTCTAAATAGTGGACACAATTTCAGTGACCAAGAGTGAGTGTCTGGTATTTAGATGTTTCACTGAAATTGTATTCTATTAATTGGTGTATAGAAGTTGTTAACACTGGTCGAGCATACATTATCTTACCGACCATGGTCAGGCGTCTAGACACATCGTAGAATAATCATAATATCTAATATATACAATTTTCATGTCACAGTGTTAATGGTCGCACTCCTCCTTAACGGCTCCACCGATTCTCATGAAATTTTGTGTGTATATTCAGTAGGTCTGAGAATAGGTCATTAAGTATTTTTCACCCTCCTACCACCCGTCCCCCGAGGTGCTCAAACGGGGATTTTGAGATTTACGGTGGAAATATTTGTTTATTAATGGTTGCTAATGGTTATATAGGAGAAATAATTAGTAGAAATTAGTATTTATTTATGATTGGTTGCCATTGGTTAATCAGGCAGATCAGGTCATATTTTTGCTCATTGCCTACTTGATATGTTGAACAATCACAATTTTTTTTAAAGTTGTAAATTTTTACGGGCAATGAAGTGCGCGGGATCAGCTAGTAAATTATAATCATCTAATAACCATCAAATATGATTTAATTAGAAACTTTTAAAATCTATTAATTTAGATTTTAATTAATTAATTAATACTGAACTCCAATTTAAATCTAAAATCATTTATATTTATAAATTTATCATATTGCAAATCCTTATTTGTTCAATCACAAATGTGTTCTGTAGTAGAGCATCAGCCGGTGTCACTACTTCCCGGATGGATTACTACCCAGATTTTAGTGACATATTCTCACCACATATACATGTTTTCTAATCAACCGTACCCCCCTTACAATTCATAGATGTTGAAGTTATTTGTAAAAAGAAGAAAATAGGTATTTAAGTGGACGCCACACTTGCATGTGTTGTCTCCGTCTTACAAACGCGTAACATACCAAATTTACGCTCAGAAATTCAAGTGTTATGCCGATAGCATAAAAATTAGAGTGAATCGACCTATTATGAAACTTGGTGGTAAGAACATTATCTGTATTTTGTAGGAAGTCTTTTTACGATTATTCAGTTTTTAAGTGAGTTATGTGTGTATAAAAAATGTAAATTAAAAATGCTCATAATTCTCTTAAAAACTGAATTATCGTAAAAAACTTTCAACGTTTGTAAGACGGAGACAACACATGCAGGTGTGACGTCCTCTTAACAAATATTCTAAAGTGTAAATCCTCAGAAGGTCAAAACATTAAAAATGAATGTAAAATTATTATTTGCTCAATTTTTTTTCCAGTGTTTACTCACTTTCTGCTTCACTTAATAACATGAATATAAGTTATGACATTGCAAATATAAATTTAAATTTATCTTCATGGTATAATTGGTATATTAGTGAGGAATAAATTTCCGATGCTTTGCATTCGCTTAAGTGGTTAACGTATATAATAATCTGAGTCTTGATGGTGTGCCACTATTACAGTGGCGCCTAATCTATAACCTAAGAAGGGCGACCACCCCCCCTTTTTTGGTGGGTGGGGTCGTGGGGGTCCGTGGTTACCCCAACAAACTATTAATGAATTATGTTCCTAACTCCTAAGCTATTAATGTATACATATGCAGCAAAATTTTGTAAACAGGGTTGTTGGTCCGCATAACTTTTTACTTGCCCCCGCTTTTAAAATATAGTTCAGCGCCACTGCCCTATTATATTAAAAGAATGCAAAAGTAATGCTAAAGCACTGCATAAACTATTTAACTTGTCTCTGTCAACGGTCGTTTTTCCAATATATTGGAAAATATCGTATATTGTTCCTAATTTTAAAAGTGGTGATAAAAGTAATGTTATTAACTATAGACTAATTTCTAAATTGTCAACTATCCCAAAACTATTTGAGTCTATTATTACTAAAAAGCTTTCTAAATTATCGTCTAATTATATCTGTCCTAACCAAAATTTTTTTCGGCCTAAAAAATCAGTTTTCACAAACTTACTCACTTATCACACTGATTAAATCTCATCCTTTGAAAACGGATGTCAAATCGATACAGTTTATACTGATTTTTGTAAAGCTTTTGATAGAGTAAACCATGAATGCTTATAATCAAGCTTCAAAGTTTTGGTCTGCACTGTAATTTTCTTATAATTGGTTAATTTCATACTTTACTGATAGAAGCCAGTTAGTTAAATAAAATTGTAACATTCAATTTCATAAGTTATTCATGTTTGCTCTGAAGTACCTCAGCACTTGGGGCTTTTATTGTTCATTCTTTTCATTAATGATCTACCATCTGTTTTTGATTTGTCAGTTAATGTGTTAATGTTCGCCGATGATACTAAATTTTATTCAATTATTAATAACCAGGACGATGCAATTAATCTCCAAGAGAATTTAGATAGGTTTACCACATGGTGTTCTGAAAATGTATTACCAGTAAATATTAATATATGCAATGCTATCTCTTTTACTAAAAAAAAATATCATTTCATTTTTAATTATAAAATGAATATTATTATTATTATTAATCTAGTGGATTCAGTTAGAGATTTGGGTATTCTTTTTTCCTTTAATTTGTCTTTCTTTTAATACTAACATAGTTTTTAATAAATAATTTAGAATGCTTGGTTTTATATTAAGGAATATTAGAGATTTTAAAATATTCAAGCACTAATATCGCTCTATTGCTCCCTTGTTAGATCTAACTTAGAGTTTGGATCATTGATATGGGGTCATGATTCAACCGATCAACTGGTTGACAATGTTTAATAAATTCCTAAAATCAACTGCTTTCCGTTTAAATGTACCATCTCCAGAGACTCAATGTCATTTGTAGCAGTCTCTATTTATATTCAGCCATGTGAGGTTAGATATCTGACATCTTATTTATTTATGATTTCCTTAATAGCATTATTGATTTTTCTGATTTGTTAAGTAAGATCAATATTTCAACTCATAATTCAATTAGAAACTATTTGAGAAACTCATTTTATTTTGTATGCCTTTTTTAAAAAAAAATGTGTATAGATTCTTTTTTCCCGTGAGCGCTTACGCTATGTAACCTATTTTGTAATGATATTGATTTTTTTTTTATGTCTCATGAATGTATTAGAATGAAAGCTTTGTTATTATTTTCAAATTATAACCATTTATTATACCTTTCACAATATTGTTCAGTACCTACTTAATTTAAACCAAAAATATACTGTATAAATTATTTTTTTTTTTGTTTTTGGCTGTTTAGATCAGTGGTTTCCAATTAGTATAAAACCATGGCCCATAGCTAAAATTTTAATTGGTCCGGGGACCTCTTTTAATTAAATACTTACTTTTAAATTTGAATAAATTGATTATTTACCTTTTTCACGATAATCTAGTTTCAATAGTTCAAAAATAACCGAATTTCAAACTACTACAAATTTAATAATTTTACTAAAATAAAATAAAAATGAAAAATCACATCAATCTACACAACCATGGACTTCAACATTAACACGCGGACCACCAATTGGGAACCACTGATTTAGATTATTATTATATCTTTTCTTCTTTTCTTCATGTTTTATTTTCTTTATAACATTTTAACATCTCATATTTTAGATTCTGAGCGAAGCGATGCATGTATTGATCGAGGTATTGATTTTACAATGATGTGCGTTTTTTTTTGTAAAAGTGCTTGGATTTTCTTCAACAGTAACTTTTCTGATAGGAAGTGAATCTAGTTGGTACTTTAGGGCTCAAAATTTCACAAGTAATTTCAAAAGCGCCGTGAAAAACAAAATAAAAATTAAGGAAAAACGGGAATTTTTACACAAAATCTATTTTCGAGAAAATCGATTTTGGTTTTTGGTGTTACTCTAAAACAAATGAACCTATATTTATGAAATTTTCACCGGTTGTTTATATTTGCAATTGCTATTCACGATAAAATTTTAAAAATATTTTGATTTGTTTTGAACTGTTTAGGAACATTTTCAGTTTCCAATTTTATTAGTATTTTTTTCTATAGATGTCAATAAAATTGTATTTGTTGGGTAAAAAAACTTGAAAATTTAATAAAAGGCTCCTACTATATTGTTTCAATGACATTTGAAAAATATTAAAAATCCTTAATCACAGTTTTTATTTATAAGCATTTGAAGTTCAAATATTGACAAAATACGAAAAAATCACGAAAATTAGCAAGTTATTTTGAATTGAAAATTCATAAAAATTTTTCTTTTTAAATCTAAGGTTTGAAAATGTAATACAAGATTATCCATAAGTTTGTCTACCTTTATCAAAGAAATTAAGTCAAATTAAATTTCTATGAGCGTTTGAAATTCATATTTTTACAACATTTGATATTCACTCGATTTCTCATGTAACGATTTTCTTATTTTACTGTAATTAAAAAACGAATGACTGTAGATACTTGAAAATTTCACTGAATGTTTATATTAGAATTTTCTATACACGATAAAATTTTAAAAATATATTGATTTGTTTTGAACTGCTTATAGGAACATTTTCAGTTTCCAATTTTATTAGTATTTTTTTCTATGGATGTCAATAAAACTTTATTTGTTGGGTAAAAAAGCATGACAATTTAATAGAAGGCTCCTGATGTATCGTTCTAATAGTAGTTGAAAAATATTAAAAATACAGAGGCCCAATTTTTATTATAAGCGTTTAAAGTTCATATTTTGACAAAATTTATCAAATTTATAATTTAATAATTATTTTGTAGTTAAAAATTTATAAAATGTTCAACTTTTATAACTAAAGATTGAAAATTGAAAACAAGGCTCCACTTATTAATAGGTTATATATAAATTACTTTACTCACAATAATATCATCAAATATACTTGGTAATATCATTGAATTCAAATGTAACACCATCCATTACAGTGACCCACTTGTAACCTACTGTACAGCAGAGTGACATCCACTTACCCAACTTTTTTTTAATTAACTTTTATGTGTACAAAATTACAAATGCATTGAAAAAACCACATTTAAATAACATTCAAATCTTATATAATCGTAAATTTAGCAAAATTTATTTTTCATGATTTTTTAAACATTTTCACGCCTTTTTTAATGGACAAGGCTCCACTTATTAATAGGTTATATATAAATTACTTTATTCACAATAATATCATCAAATATACTTGGTAATATCATAGGCTGACTGACCGTTTTCACTCAGAATTGTTTTTCTTATACAATGATATATATCATCGAATTCAAATTTTACACCATCCATTACAGTGATCCACTTGTAATCTACTGTACAGCAGAGCAACATCCACTTACCTACCTTTTTTTATTTTATAATCGGAAGCAGAATATATTTTTAATGGTGTATAAATTAAAGAATACCAATTCTACAAAAATTGTTCACTCTACCATTTATTAAAACTATTTTATGCTCGTTAACACTTAAAAAAAATACATGTTTGTTTAATTAATTGATATACATAAACATTTTTAAAATGTATGCTGCTTATGAATATGAATTCATAATTTTTATTAAAATAAAAAATTTAAAAAAATATAAATTCATCAAGAAATACTGGGAAAAGAGACCTAAAAAGATTTTTATGAAAATAAAAAAATACCACTCCGATATATTATTTAGTATACATATTAGTTTTAATAGCAACTGTTTTATCTTAAAAACTGTCTTGAGTTTTTGGATTATTTTCTTTTATTATGTCATTCTATTAAATTTGTAAAAGTAAATCTTGTTAATAATAATAGGGCTAAGGACGTGCAAGAAATGATTTTGGTCAGCCCAATGGGAGTTTCCAAATTAATTGACATGTTGAGTGACAGCCGGGAAGTAATTCGAAATAACGTAAGTTCTTTTTATGACGGCTATTTATTTATTTTTCACAAATAAATCAACAAATGTATGGCTATATTTTACTTTGCGAAATTGTCTTGTGACCATGTTTATTTAAAACTGATATAATATACTTTATATTTGTATTAATTGAATAATATATAATTTTTACTTATTAAAAAATAAAATTATATTACTAAAATTATATATTAAGAGCACGGCCAAATAAATAATGAAGTTAATAGAGCTAAATACTATTAACTTAAATGATAATATTCATTATAATTAATTGTTCAGTATTGCATACATTTTAATAAAACTATTTTATAAATAATTTATACTTTTAGTTGTTATGTACATTATATTATAAGATATTAATATACCAATTTCTCTTTATTTATGCTTACTTGTTTTCATAATTTTTGATGTGCTATATTATACTGAGGAAATAGACCTAAATAGCCTTTGTTATTTAAGTTAACATTTTTATTCAGGCTGCTAAACCAAATTATCAAATTCAATTGCTATTTAAATGATACAATTATGATCACATAAAAATAGGCTATTCAAAATGCACTACTTTTATAGGTTCATATGTGTGTCATTATACATTCTAATGTCTCTTAAAGTATGATTTGTTAGTATACAATAAATACTCATGATATTAAAATACAGATCCCCCTTCCCGCCGGCCTGATAATTGATAAGCTTTCAATCGCCAATAGCTAATTATTAATTGAACATATTATGTATGTAATAAATAATAATTACTTAGGAATTAAACTTTAATATTTATCCATTACAATTTGTTTTAGTCTGTTCTTTTGTTAACACTATTGACAAAAAGCAATGCAAATATTCAAAAGATATTAGCTTTTGAAAATGCTTTTGATAGACTATTTTACGTTATACAAGAAGAAGGCAATGCAGATGGAGGAATTGTTGTTCAAGATTGTCTGAATTTAATGTTGACTCTATTAAGAAATAACATTTCGACACAAAATTTCTTCAAAGAAGGTCTGTTCTCCAACAACAATCAAAATATTACTTAATAATAAAAAATAATATTGTTTGTTTAGGTAATTTTATATCGCGAATATTGCCACTTTTGCAATTGCCCCTTATTGATGAGTGGCCTGTTCAGAGAATAAATAATGTGCATTCAGTTCTTCAAATTATACGCACACTAGTATCACCAACCAATCCAGCTCAAGCTACTTCTTCATGCCAACAAGCCATGTACACATCTGGAATCCTAAAAGCATTATGTGACTTGTTGGTTGCGATTGGTGTGCCCCGTAATCCATTAACTGAAGCCATATATACTGTAGCAGAACTTATACGTGGGCACAACGATAATCAATCATTTCTTGAATCAGTAAAGTCCAATGAAAATCCTCCAAAGTATATTCATATATCTGTGTTAATAATTAAATTTCTGATGAATGTAGAAGTAATTTCATATTATGTATTTATTTTTAGAGATATTCTGTTATTATTGTTATATACAATGTTAAGCGACAAGCAGCCATTTGATATGCGTTGTGCGGTGTTGTATGTTTTCCAGTGTTACTTGTACAGAAATGATTTTGGAAAAATGAAAATTATTCAAAAACTATTACCATTGGAAAAAGAAGGTATTATTATAAGTTATAAATTATAATGTCTTGCTACTATTATGATTATTTAATACTAGCTCAATTCCCTATTTGTATATGTATTATATAGTAACTGAAACTTGCATCAGCAATCTTCTTTGTCGAGGTTTGTTCAACAAGGAACCGTTGAACAGCTGGTTTTCAGCAGTGGCACTTTCATACGCTCTTATTGATAACCCAGAAGGTAAAGAAAAGCTGCTGAATGTCAAGTTGTCGTCCAATGATAATGAGCCACCTACATTACTGCAACAGATAGTTATTTCTATCCAAACAGTATGTATTTTCTGTGATCGTAACAGTTACAAGATTTGAAAAGAATACTCAATTGATATTGTATTTTAGAATGATAGAGCACAGTTTAAAATTGGCTATTTGATGTTTTTGGCTACTTGGTTTGCTCATTGTTCACTGGCTGTTGAAAGTTTCTTGAAAATTAACTCAGGCATACCATACTTTATAACTCAGGTTCGTATTTATTATTTATTCATGATTATTTTTAAGGTATGCTACAATCATATTATTTCTTAAACTCCCTTTTATGGGTAAAATGTAATTATATTTTATATTCTGATAAATATATTGGTTATATTTACAATGATAATGATGTTTTATATTTAATTTTTTTTTGTCTGTGCATTTTGGAATAGTAAAAATATTTCAATCTTCAACATTGACTAATGATGGTAATTTCTGGAATAAAATAGGATCTAGTTAAAACTTCTGATTTTTCATACAATTTTCTTGCTGGATATAAAAAAAATTAATTTTTCCTCATACAGTTTTTGTTATTTTTTATAATTTAAGATTATGATAGAAACTTGATACATTCCACTATTACTTAAGTAATCATTTTTCTAAGCTCAATGACATTTTCAAAATATTTTAAGACCTATTTTAATTTATTTATACCATGGACCTCCTATTCATACCGTTCTATGGTATGTGGTATTGACTTATAAGATAATAATATTAATAACAATAATTCATGGTACAATATTAATATAATGTGATAATATTTTTTAAAACTGATTTAAATTTGTTATTATGCATACTTGAGACCCCCCCCCCACACACACACCACAACAACTATAAATTTGGTTTGATTATTTTGAAATTTCAGAATTTTTAAATGTTAATCATTCGGAATTTAAATCAGTTTTCTGAAAAATTATCTCATAAGTAGTTCGATCGGTAGGATTGAACAAAATAAATACAAATGAGCATAAATTGTTTACCGTGTATTATATAATCAATGCTAATACCTTACTAAGTGTGTACGAACAGGGACAGTAAACCTATTACAGTAACTTATAGTATTTGCATAATGAAACGACCAAAACAAACAAAATACAGGTAATTGTGCATGTGTTTCGTTATAATACAGCTCCAATCGTCCTCTTATGACATAAAAGCGACTAAGCGAGTACGCAATTTTGATTAGACTCAGACCAAATAACATGATCAAAAAACAAATTAATTAATTAACAAGAGAATCGATACAATTGGGTGCTTTGAATTTAGGTAATAGGTACCCACTACCCACGCTCAATTTTTATCGATATTAAAATGTAATTTTTGTCCGTAGAACAGTGTACAATATAATATCACGCAAATATTAATAATTACAATAAAACACAATATTACTTTTATTTGTAGCTTGTACAATAATTATTCTTGTAATACATTAGTATTCATCTGTGTCGTATACACAAATATAATAAATGCCACCCTTGAATACAATAAACCGTCACTACAATAAGTGCTCTTGAACATCTCCTTAAGGTGCGTCGTAAATATAAATATATAATTAATTTATTAATATAAATATAAAATTACCGGAAGAGAGATTATACTTTAAAGTCTACTCAAACATTAAAGATATATCTACGATCTACCTGTTTTTACTAACCTAATAGTATATAAAGGAACTGTTCTTGTAGGATCTACTACATATTTTAATTTGGGCCGGTATTTATGTACGTGTGGAGCTATATTATCCAGGCGCGGTTTTAGGAGGACTAATGTTGACTATGTTTGTATGAGAAATAAGGGTATTCAGAAAAAAAAGCCCCATACTAACTAAATACATAACGCATTTTCAATATAGTGTACATTTTATAATTTAATAATTGTATATAGGTACCTAACCTTTTTTGGACATAGGTATATTCTATAACCATATATGTATAGTATATAATTTTACATCATAAAAATATTTAATAAAATAACACACCAAATATTTATTCAGCTATAGATATAAATATACATTTGGAATATAAAAGATTAAAATATAGTAGGGTAATAAAAGTAATTGCAAGATAAAAGATTGCAGCTATACTTGTATATTTTATTATAATTAATAAGTAATACATAATAATATATAATATGTTATTGAACTATTTATTATATATATTTTGAATTATGGTTTATGTTATATTATTTTTTAACTGTGATTTAATTAGTTATTGTTTAATATCAAAGACTAGATGTAATTTTTTTTATAGTTACCTTTTAATAAAATAAATGTATTGTCTAGTATAATAAATATTAAATTAGATACATACCTAATAAAATAATAACTAATAAAAAACAATTGTTACTAAACTAGTATTTTAGAATATTATATATTTTATGGTTATAGATATTATATTAAAGAAGTGTTAGGTACATTGATAAATGTAATGATTATATTATGATTATAATTAATTATGTAAATCATAATAAAAAATAATAATGTATTTAGCTGGTACGGGGCTTTTTTTTCCTAAATTCAAAATAAGAAATATAAGAAAGTAATTTTTGTGACAGTACATGTATATACATTTATAATTACGTCTTCACTGAGAATAAAATCCCCATCCCCCTACAAAATTTTCTTAATAAAATACTTATGCTTATAGTCTCCAAGCCAGTGGTGTTCGTAACAGGGGGGGGCTAACGGGATGAAGCCCCCCTTTTGCCAGGATTATTATTACTTTAATTTGAACTTTAAATGCTTAGGTATAAAAAATAATCGGATCTATGTTCTTTAATATTTTTAGATAGCAATAATAAAAACTTTTATAACTTTGTAAAATAATTTTTTATTGACGTTATTAAAAATAAAACAAAATTAATCAAATACAATTCAAGCAAAGACAATCTAACAAAGGTTACCAAACAGTTTTAACAAATTTTTGTTTATTTTTGTTTTTCCAGATTTTTTTAAAAAAAATACTGAGAATTTTCAATTTTGACCTCCTTAAGTCCTAACTAGATCCAATTTGTTTCCAAAATACTCCATCGAAATTTATGATCAGAACATATTTTATACTAGAGAAGTTGAGAAGTGTAAGTTTTCAAATACCTCACCTCAATGTCTAAAATTATTTGACTGGAAAAAATAAAAATAAAATTATAGGTAATTAATTATTTTTCAAATCCCCTCCTCCACTGAAATAATATTGATTATAATAGGTATTATAAAGATTTTAAATATAATAAAAGGTGGACAAATTGGTACCGTTCTGCTGCAGTAATACAGTAGTGTATTGCATGTACAGTAGTGGTCGAGCATGGTATTGTAATGGATGTTTTATATTTATATTTTAATAATTAAATGATAAATCTTTGCATACAAAAAATAATTCTGAGTGGAAATGTTGTGTCATATCAAAAAAAATAATAAATATGAAAATATCTTATGGCTATACATACATATGGTAGAAAAATTTTTATGAATTTCTAACTGAAAAATAATTTACACGTATAGTTGGCACATATGTACCTACTATTTTCTATTTTTGCCACTTGATATCGTTTTATTTGATCACACTTTTTTGTTGTTCGTTATAATATTATATGTACGCAGTATGCTATTAATTCCATGCGCACTGTATATTACTTATGTCTTGCTTATATACAGACGAATCGTCTGGAGAACGAAGAGATCGAAGAAATTGTCAGCGGTCTGAGCACGTTCGTGATGGGTATATGCCTAGCGTTCAATCCTGACACTGTGGACAATTTCAAAAAAGTAAATTCTCGATTTTCGTATACTCAAATTTTTCAGTACTGACGAGGTTTTGTTTAATTCTCAGGATAGCCTCAGACATTTGATTAACAAACGGATAGGCGTGGAAACGTTCGTGGATAAATTAAACGATGTGTCTCGAAACGAATCGTACACCAGAGCCAGTAAACACCCGCAGCCGACGGCTCAAGACTCTAATTCTCTATTATTGGATTACGAGTTTTGCAAGTTGTTCAAAATGCTCGAAGGTGCGTACCTATATAGGTACTATAAATTACAATAGTATAATAAGAATAACACCTAAATATAGTTTATGCATGGTTATAATACGATTGTATACAATATTTTTTTTCGTTATGAGTGACAACTTAATACTTTAAATAAATTGTCAACGATGCTTACAAAAATGTTAATGCTGATAATAACAGTATAAACATACAACATTCGATTTCACAGGCCCGCAACCCATCTAATTCATATTTCATATAATTTATAAAGTCAAAATACGTGAATATACAGAGTGATTCACCAAGTATGCAACCTTTATTATTTCTTTTAATATAAAAAAATTACCAACATTGTGTTGAAAATATACTTGACGATATTATGCATATTTTCTAATTCTTGAGATTTTTACCACTTTAGAAGTAAGCTATGACGATATAAATTTTTGTTTTTTAAATAAAAAACCCCTTTTTCTGTAAATTATTTAGTGGCTTTATTTTTTGTGCACATTTCAATGTACTTTATTCAAAATTCAAACAAGTAGTGTCTCGGTTTTTATAATGTTTATACAAAGAATATTCCTTAAGGGGATAGGTGGCGGACAGTTATTTTAGTCAAAACACACCAATCTTTATTCCATCCTACTGATCGACCTAGTAATGCGATAATATTTTTTAAAACTTAGTTTTCTGAAATATCATAGCATTATTAAGTCAATTGGTGGGATGGACAAAAAATACATACAAATGAGCATACATTGTCTACCGTTCACGCGCGCAACGCAGAGGGACTTGTACATGCGCGTGTTTGAGCGCTCCACTATTTCTTTTACACTGTTACACACACTAATGATCACTTACTACACACACACACATTTAAAAGAACTACATGCATGCAATTTTAAAATTGCCTATTTTGAACTCCTTAAAAACAGTCCGCCACCGATCCCCTTAAAAATGGTTTTACAAAATATAAAATATAAATGTTTATAGTTTAATCTTTAAGTACTAAGATTTTCAAACCACCATGGCCTCCATATCTTTAAAAATCATTTATCATGGACCTATTCGAATTTTGATTGAGATACGATAACATTTTTAGTAAAGTCATCAGTTAAATAATTTACAGTAGAAGGGGATTCTCATTTGGAAAATAGAAGTTTGTATCTTCACATGACAATCCTTAAGTAGTACAAAAAAATCTCAAACATTTGAAAATATGATCTTAAATTTCATTCCAAAAATCAGATTTTGAATAACTAATATATTATCTATAGCTCGTCTTAAGAATACGTTTGCTATTCACAAATATTACAGTTTCCAATTTATTCGCACTACGCAGAGAGTTCAAACCGTGTTATCGTCATATAGTGTATCGGCCACCAAATCTGTGATATACTATCATACAGTAAATTTGTGTCTATATCCTACGCAGGAATGATCATGAGAGCGCTTAACACGCTTCCCGGCCAGGACGATAGCGAAAAATTGGTAACCAATCAAAAACAAATCGAAGAACTCAACATCACTGTGGACTGCCTGAAAAACGAATTGTCTGAGAAAACCAACCGGATTGAGGAACTGTGCAGGCTGGCTAATGATTTCCGAGATGACACGGATCGTATAAAAACCGAAGTGTGTATGACTTTAAACTGATTTATATTTTCCTGATTCGATGTAACCCCAAATTATAATTATCATAATTCATGATGCTAACGTATAATGTTAAACTTATAACATTGTTAATCGATCGATGTCTGTTGTGCTTTAGTTGTTTAGACTCCAGGAAAATCACATGTCGCTCATACAAGCTTACCAAATGAAAGAAAATGAACTGGAATCGTACAGACGTTTACTAGAAATGCATGGGATTTGGGTAAGTTGTAAAATATACACATATACATACATGTAATTATAAACCACGCAACGTTTTGAAAAAAAAAAATGTGTGAAATACATTTAAAAGTGTAGGTAAAGCCATAGAGGCTTGTTGAGATTTATATTCAGTTGGTTAGGTTATTATTTAATAAAAACGCACAAAACTCCCTTCATTGAGTAAAAATTTCGTCTTTGCGATATTTGAAGCCATCGCATACAGTAGTATTGAATTTTAAGAGCACAAAAGTGGTTTTGAAAGAATTGTTGTGATTTTGTTTATTATAGTTTTAACATAGTATTGTTTGTAGATTTCTTAAAACAATTAATTTAAATACTATATATGCATGTTATAATAGTTGGAAGTAAATAATTGTTATTTTTGATGAACTAAATAATTTCTTCTTCTGAAGTTTTGAAGACAAAGTCTTGCTTGCAGGTTGTAAATTGTTTGATTTTATTTTGTGTTTTGGTATCTTTATATATTATTCTAGCTGGACACGGCAATGCGTTGCTATTGCTAGGCTTTTGTGATTATACGAGTAGTACTCGTATATTATCAGGTAGGTAATCTACCTGCGGTAGATCGCGAAACCCACGAGGTAGTACGTAAGTGTGTAATTTTACTTTAAAGTATCAAAGTTGTACAGTCAATTAATACAAAATCCTAACTTAAAATCCGATTAATAAAAAAAAAACCAAACATTCTTACATTCGTACGTATAGATAAAAAAAAATGTAATAACTATTTTTTTAATTAGGTAGGTACAGTCAAAAGTATATAATGGAAAAAATTACACACCAACGGTCAATAGGAATGTTAACAATCTTTTATTTTTAATAAGGTATTAAATAGGTAACTTTCCTGTAAATACTTAATGAATAATCCAAACAAAAATAAACAATTAACAAAATAACAAATACTTGGTAAATGGTAATAAAATAATAGATAAGAGAAAAATCAAAAAACAGTGCAGAAAATGAAAAAAAATTCCTGTTTTTTCGGATGGGATTTTTCAGAAAAAACCCGATGAAATCGCCCATTAATAGTTTTACAATAAGACCCGCTGAATTTTTTTGGGGTTTTATTTGAAAAAGAAATTATATCTTGAAACCAAACATATGTGTGTAGCTTATACCTATATTAAAAAGAGGGGGTTTAAAGTCTTAAGAACCAAATGTCACTATATAAAAGAAGATAAGATAAAGGCGTATCTCCACTGCATGCAGATACATCAGATATGTATATGTTTTGTAAATGTAATACATTCATCACTACGCTCAGAATCTAAAAAAGTATAATAAAGTTGCTATGGTAACCTAAATATATTAATTATCGGTTGCTAGGGGTAACCTAGATACGTTTTAACATTAATATCATCTTTGTTATTGTTTGGTTGTCATGATAACTGTAACGGTAACGCTCTTCATGTCGCACAAAATTATAGAATGACCCCAGCCATAAGACATATTATACATGTCAAAACAATGCAATTAATTATAATTATTATTATCATTAAAACCTATAGCAACCATTTATAAACAAAATTTTCAAAAATATAAAACAATGCTTTTTCGAACAATTCAATCACTTGCTTGAGAACCTCCCCTAGTTGAACCTCATATTTTACTTTTTCGCGACAAAATGTAGCCTATCTTCTTCCCCAAGGTCTAATCTATCTCTGTACGACTGTACCAAATTTTATCTCAATCGTATGAACGGTTCAGGAATGCATAAAGGACACTGAAGGTAGTCGGGCACAAACATTTTTTGTCTCTTATACATAAAGATAATACTTTTTAATAATAATTAATAACAATTATAAAAAAGGTGGTCAAGTGGGTCGTTGTTATGGATTCTGTGTATTTGATTTCAATGATAAATCATTGTATACGAAAAATGATTCTGAACGGAGACGTTGTACCATACTCATAAAAATAATCAAATTTATTAGTTAGAATAAAATGAACAAAAATCGAAAATATCTCATAGCTATAAATAGCTTAACTTTATATATTACATTTTCAAGGCTTTTGACTAAACAACAATATTTTTGTCTGTATAGAAAAAAAAGAATCAAAGTATTTTAAAAATTATACCATACATAGAAAATGCTAATATAAACATTTTGGTGAAAATTTTAAGTACTTACAGTAATTTGTATTCGAATTAAAATAAAATAAGAAAATCAATTTTGTTATAAACTAGTTTTGTATAAAACTTCCCCTTTTCCAACATTTTTTCTTAATTTTTTCCTGTTAAGAAATATTCTGGGAATTTTCATTCAAGTACCCCATTAAGTACTAATAACTTCTAGATCTACAAAACGAATAATAATAATACTTCATTGTAAAATCAATACATTTTTTGCTCTGCCCAGAATCTAAAATTTCTCCCACAAATGTTCTGATTTTGAAATACCTAAAGGTATATATATATATAGAGTATAAGACATTTATCCGCGGATTTATAATTGCGATTTGGGCAAAAACCAAATCGGCTTCTATCCGGACGATTTGCGTCTGTTTTCGTTTGATTTTCAATCATAATTTATTTTATTTACATACTGACAAGCACACACACTCTTAACTTATACATAGCGTATCTGGGGTTGTGTTTTCTTAAAGCGGCTTATGGAAGAACTCAAGAACGTGTAGGTTAGGTTAGGTCCAAAACCCAATGTCCCTCCCTCTGTCAGTCACTGGTGTTGGTTTTTATCGATTCAATTAAATTGAATCGGCTTTTTATTTATTATTATATTAGTCTCTTGAATAGCGCAAGCATGTGTTCTAGAGCTGCACCTATATAATATACAAAATACAGGATGATTTTTATTTAACGTTTGACATCAACTTTTTTAGTCTATTTGCATGTTTTTTTAAAAGTAGCCATACTATTATAATAAATATGTTATACCTACTATACATGGTAAAATATTAAACAAAAACTCAACTTTCCCATCTTTGACAGAACTATCTAAATTGTTTTTAAAAAAAACAATTATTGTTTTGTTTTAATTTTGTTGTCTATTTAGACATTATATTATATTTTAGTCTTTACATTTTCACTAATAAAATAAAATATTATATAGGTTTTATTTACAACAAATTATATTTTTATAATTTCATGCCACGAAACATTTTTTTTCTAATAATTCAAACATATTTAAACCAATTAAATTATATATATCTACCCTTAATAATATAGCCTCATAAATAATATAGTTTTAAAGTATACGAATCGAGCATATGATGCGTATAAACTCCTACAGCGGGATCGTTTACTTTATATGTGGATATTGCCATATTGTGGTCTATTTTTACAAAGACCGTATTGCCTTGGAGGAATGTGTACATAATATACATGTACAATATACAAAATCATTTATGCGCCTATTATATATTATACGTGAGGAGGGGTTGGGTTATTTCTATAGAGCCCCCAGATGAAAAATAATGAACCTCAGAATTTCGTGTTTGGTACATAATTTAGCCCCCCCCCCCTATGTAATTTCTAGTTGAGCCTATGGAGTGATGTGTAGATGCCCAAATGTTCAGTTTTTATTTTTTTTTAAAAAGAAAAATATGTAAACCTTTTATACCTACACCTATTTAGTTTGAACATATTATATTCTGTATTATTATTACTCAGGCGCAGTTATTGAGATATATATTAACATTTAACACAAATGGGACAACAATCTCCTCGTTGAAAAAATGTTTTGAATATTTTACAATGTACATTTTGAATCGATTCGATTTATATTTTTGTATATTTGTTGTGTATAAATTATATACCTACTCAATTATAGCATACCTGAAGTCTGTAATAGGCACACTAGAATTTACCAAACACATGTTGGGAATTTCGAAATTATTGTAGGAATAGATACCAGCATACCACCTATAGGCTGTAATATATTTTAATGCAATATAATGAACTAGAAGCTGTTGGTCCTTTCGCGCGTATATTATAAATTTGTATTTATTCGATATTATAGGTAATATTGATATTTCTTTAAATTTGTTTGTAGGTTAAATTAATTTAGATATTAGGGTATTAGGGTGGTATATTTAACGTAAGACACTCAATATTAAACATTATAATATTATATTATGCTTTGATTTCATTACGATTATTAATTACTTAATAATTATATTATTAGTTAATAAGTTATTAAGGCTATTTTTTTTTCTCCCTCCCCAATTTTCATGAAACTATGATACAAATTATTATTCTTAAGTTAGAATAGGTACTCCTCTCATGTTACGTATTCTGCGTGTTGAATTATTTAGATACCTATTCAGTTAATGATATATTTCGGGTGGCTGATATATATTAATTTATTAATTAGTTGTATATTTATGAAAAACACTCAATTCAATAAATCTATAATATGTACCTACACCATTAGTAATCATACAGATATAATATAGCACATAATTTATGACTGTTCATAACGCGCAATATATATCTAGATAATATATATTGTATATTACTTACACGCTTCTTTTACACAAAACATATTAAGTACATAAACACATCAATCAATTCACATTTTTTAAGGTAAAACATATCGTCGGATTAAGTCGCGTAACTCCATTTTTTTTGATTTTCGGATTATTTGTAATGAAAATTAAGAGGACGTCACACCACTGAACTAATCACACCCGCATGTGTTGTCCGTCTTACACACGTACAACATAGACAAAATGCGTTTACGTATAGTCTGAGTAGAACTCGCTCAATTCTGGTTCTAAAGTAAAAATACCTATTATAAAATTGAATTGTGACAATATTTCTGAGGGAAAGTCGTTGCGTTTTTTCCATTATACATAATATAACGTTAATTATATCGTTTAGAAATAGCAAAAATGTCAACATTTTTAAAATACCTTTAACTTTTCAAAATTTTAATTTAAAAAAAAAACTGAACGGCCTGCCTTCCGAAATATTATCATCTTTTAATTTTGTGATAAGTGTTTTTATTCTAACGCCAAAATTGAGCGGGTTCTGCTCAGACTGCGTAAACGCGTTTTGTCTATGTCGTACGTGTGTTATAAGACCGAGACAACACATGCGGGATGACGTCCTCTTAAGAAAAAAAGACCGCATAGTATGATAAAGTCGTAACTGAAATTATATGATTATATCCTCGATGAAATTGATAATTAGAAATCGTCGTATCTCCGATGCACGGACTAAGATATAATGGACTGGAAACGAGCAGCTTATCACGGCCACGAATGTATGTACAAGAGGCAAAGTGCGGGGGGTCACCTGTGTTCCTGGAGTTCACAGTGCTCTCTGCATTTAACACGGACTAAGATACAAATTGTGTAGCCAAATAAAACCACTGGTAGCGCTGAAAACTTCAAGAACAGTATTCTTATCAGCTAAGTGACACCTTTTCATGGCCGTCCCCCGACCCCTGCCGACCATTTCGTTTCCAGTCCATTATAACTTAGTCCGTGCTGCGATGTAATGATTTTAAGACTTATAAAATGTAATAAATGATGGAGATACCATTGCAAGTTAGAGAATTAGGCCGACGAAATGGTCGAAACGTTTTTTTTCTCCTGTAAATTTACCATTTTGGACTTACGATAATTGCGAATTAAGCTGACGATATGCAATATAATCTCATGTTCAAAAGTGTGATGTAAATACAGTATGATAGTATGATAATATTCGCTTAATGTTGTCATTCTCAAATAAATCGATAGCAGACGTTCCATCAAAATTTGTTGAAAACGTGAATATAATATATTTGTATGTTTTTATAAATAACCGCGTGTAGCCATGTAAGTATAAGTATAATCTCAAACCGTTTTTGACCGATTACGTTCGGACGAATTAATTTTATGTTCAATGTCCTATGCGTTGCGATTGGAATCAATTAATTTGACTATAATTTATAACAACACTTATTTGCCGAACGTAGTAAAGGCGTTTTCAATTTGTCGACTGTTTTGTCCCGTCTGACTTCAAAACTTACTAAATTTTTGATTTGTTTGATTATTCGTTCATTAGCAGAACGAAAATTCGGCCGTCAATCAGCAGCAGGAACCAATGGTCAGCGCGACGGTGATCACGGGAGGACTGTCGCCATTGCAACAACAGCAACAACAGCAGCAACCGTACGTCGAAGGTACAACGACGCACCAACAAACGCTCGAGGAGTCATTTAGGAATGATTTGAACGTCTAAAAAGTAAAAAGTCAACGGGCGCCACTCAACTCTGCCAACTATACTTTACACAAATGTTCCCCACCAGGAAACGAGTATTACCTATAAACCATGTATGTATATTGTACTTGTAACGCTGTCGACAACCACGATTTGTATACACGTGACCATATTTCTTACCAAAAATCTAAAATTGATATGATTAACATCAGACACCACTATAATACATAATATAACAAAGACATAAAAGTTTTGCGTGGTTTTTTTAATAAAAAAAAAGAAATTGTATTGATTATTTTTACCTCTGTATCAATATACTTACCTAATAAATGCCTATATTAATATCGTTATTTAATTTTTATAATATTATTGTGTTGAATATGAGGTTACCGTTTAAAAAAAAATTGTTCGTTACAATTCGTAGGTTATTTTCTATATACATAATGTTATTATTGAACATTTCCGTCCGCGATCGTCAATTATTATTATATATTATACGCTCGCGCGCGCGGACCGTCAATTGAACTTAATTACGCGACCTCTGCGCCGCTGCCGTCGTCCCTGCCTGCGGACTGCGAGTACAACGCTTGCGCGAATTGAACTCGGCCAAACAACACAAATTGGTTTTAGTGTATATTATTATTATTATTATTATACATCACATAATATTATTCGCAACCGTCTCCCTCCGCCGCCTCATCGTAATGCGAAACGGCTGACATCCGCGTTATCCCGCACATACCCGTTTTTGCGTTGTTGTATGCTGCTGTGATTGGATTGGACGGGCGGGAGCGAGCGGACAAATGCGCCACTCCACTAAAGCGAACGGTTAGATGAGAACCCCTTCGAAAGTATCGCTCATATACCTCCGTATTTTTTTATTTTCAGCGAGGCAGCGGTAATTTTTTTCAATTTTCAATACATCTGTCGCGGAATGAATGTATGTCGTATACGGATTCCGCAGTAGACTGCACGATGAATATATAATTATATGATATTTGATACAAAATATTGACAGCGGGTCACGCCATATTATACATATTATCGTTTTTTTTTTTATGAATAAATAGATATCAATAATGGGTGTGGGTACAAACTATTGAAACTACAAAATGTTAATTGTAAGTACAATAATTGCATTTAATTGGCATGATTATAATTTATAGGCAATACTATTATAATCGTCAAAAAACTTTGATTTGTAATTTTAAAATTGCTAATTTAATTATTATTTTACCTCTACAATTACATTTTTAGAATACATGCAATCTATAAATATACCTACAATAAGAATAACATATAAATTACAAAAAAATAAACTCAGATTTATTAATAAAATAAATTATTAAAAGTAGGATGAAGTATACGAGAAAAAACGATACCTAGTGAAGAACTTGAGACAGGAAAGGAAATCAAATAGTTTAAATGTTACATGTATAAGTGAAAGTTGAATGCGTTTATGTAGGAAAAATGTTAAGGAGTAAATTAAGAGCTGATTGTAACCATAGCAATGTCACGAAAAAGATGGTGGCATATCCGGGGAAGGAAATATGTGCGCAGTAGCAAAGTTAGCAGTGAGAGAAAACGACTAGACCCTCAAATATTTTTTGGGGTTTCACAATGAGCTGGATGAATGACAGCGACCACGCAAGACAAAGCGCATATTATAGGGTAGCCAGATTATATTTTATGGAACCCGGGACAACAAATTCTAACTTGACCTAACCATTATTTTACTTTATTTTACCATTTTTCTATATGGTAATTGTATTATATTATGCGTTTTTATGTGTGATTGCTTTACTGCAAAAAAAATGTTCGATAAACATTTATCAACCAAAAAAAATAAAATATTAAAATCTTTTTTGCTCAAGTTAAATTCCGAGACATTCACAGTAACACCTCTAACACCCCAGAAAATCCGAATGAATGGTCTCTCTAAAGTAATTGATTATAGGATATTTATTTCTTTTTATAGTTGACCGGAATGCGAACGGTGCTTGGGACTTTCAGAACGTTTACGGTTTCTTCTGATTCACGGAACAGGTGAATTTAGGATTTTATAACAATAACTGATAGGGGGGCTTAGCCCCCATGACTACGATTAAACCTCCCCAAAAATATTCCTTATTGATTTAGATATAATAGCCGCCTATTGGTTAGGTATTTTGAATTGATAGTTTTGTTAGGTGGGCTGTAGCCCCCCCCCACCAGAATTTTTACTCTAGTTGCTCCAATGCCTCAGGTACCGATGTAATCCCTGCGGAGGATCTGACTCATAGAGGTGTCGCGACAAGTTGTTATTTTTAATACATGATAATAATTTTTATTATTAACGGTTTAATATACACTAACTAGTCTATAAGAGTCGTACGAAAAATCACAAAAAAATATACGTTTGTTCACCGCAAACAAACGTCAATACTTGGTACATCAATTAATTTTATACCAATATGTTCACTATTATAAGTATAATTACCTATTACCTAAGCCGGGTTCACACTACACCGTGTCGTGTCTCGTGTGATTTCGTATAGTTTATACCAAAATACAATATAAATATTGTACCTGATGATAACATAATATTATTTTATTTTAGTTATCTAAAACGATTTGATCGAATGAAAACGAAAATCCACATTTAGCAATTACCATCATATTATGCGGTAAAAAAATTGCGCTTGTAACGTACGTTTATACAATAACATAATATAGGTACAATGGTACATACTAGTACCTACTACATATGAATTATGAGAGAAAACCAGAACGAACCAATTATTATTTATTCGTTTCCGGTGAATGTTATATTTTTATATACTAAAATGTTTTGATCCTTTATTAATTGATACTTAAGTTGCTTTTACAATTATAATATGACAATATGTACGTACAGTGTACAATAACTTTCGATGGGTCCACTAAAAAAATCAAAACATCAATTGTTTTCTTATGCACTACCGCGGGTACCACCATTATGGTATCGAAATAATATGATTACGGCAATTAAGTAAATGTACGGCGAGGCGTGATTAAAAAGAATAGCATTTTCAATACCTATAGCTTTATTGTTTACTACTGCTGTTTGGTTATTAAAAAATATATAATTTATGTTATTATGCAATTTTTAATACACTATATCATCTATCAAAACACTATAACATCGAACGTTCAATATTTTTGACTTAACCTTGAGAGTCGAGTTCGACATATATACAGTGTGATTCCTTTTAATGGTAACACTAAATAATTCTGTCCAGTGACATCGGATTAATATGCGGTTTTCGGGAGGGGATAGGGAATACATAAATACACATTTCTTGATGATTTTTAGATCTTTCCGTGAGCGCATGCGCAATACAACTTGCATTTTTTTTAAATGGCAACAGGTGTTTTGAATACCAAATTCGAATAGACCGAATTTTTTAAGTCGATTTTGTCCTTTTTACCATAGCTCTAAAATCAAAATTGACTAAATGGCAAGCAGTCAAAGTTTCGATTAAAATTATTGAATTTTTCAACAATCATACTAGAATTTTATGTATTATTATGAAATTTTAAGTATTTTTTTTGTTTCTGTAGGTTTGCAGATATTATTAAATCATTTAAATTTAATTTTGAGGAATTAATTAACCTCAATTAGACGTAAATGTTAGTTTATTTACTAAGAAAAGATTAAACAAACTGATATGATTTATTTCTCATAACTTCTATTATTAAAGTTTCTATTTAAATTATTAAGTATTCTAGTATGATTGTTGAAAAATTCAATAATTTTAATCGAAACTTTGACTGGTTGCCATTTGGTCAATTTTGATTTTAGAGCTATGGTAAAAAGGACCAAATCGACTTAAAAAAATTCGGTCTATCCGAATTTGGTATTCAAAACACCTGTTGGAATTTAAAAAATGCAAGTTGTATTGCGCATGCGCACACGGATAGATCTAAAAATGTAAAAATCATCAAGAAATGTGTGTTTATGTATTCCCTATCCCCTCCGAAAACCGCATATTAATCCGAGGTCACTGGACAGAATTATTTAGTGTTACCTTTAAAAGGAATCACACTGTATATATATACATATATATGATAATAATATAGTATAATATGCACAAAAGTGTTGAAATGTACTTTATCTAAATATATAGGTACTCTTCAGTATACTATAATATTACTTTATACTTATATTGTTTAGATTTATTACGATGATAATACTATAGTTTATTGTTTATATGGTTCCAGCGTAACACGACGATTCGTATAATAATATGTTATTACTTATATTTTTTATTGTTACTTACTATAATATACGAGCAAGACATAGGTAGCAACGGTTTACTGTCGTAAGTGCAATAATTATAAATTTACAGAAAATCGTTAGGTCGAATGGTATTAATCGAGTGTCTCAGCGCTGGCAGCTATATGTTATAATTTATACCTATATGGCTACACAGTACACATATGCATATATCGCTCATCTTTAAGTGCATTATTCGTGATTCGTGAATAACAGCCATTGTAATTTGTATTTGTATGGAATCAGCGGCTCGTCACATAATAATATCAGCGAAAGGTGGGTCGTGGGTTAAGAGGTTAAAAGCTAGTGTTCAGACCCACTCTCTCCGAACAGATTTTTTTTCATTTTCAATGCAAAGTATAGGTACTTGCACGTTTCTTTGTTTGTAATTTTTTTACTTATGACGGTAGCCATTATACGATGTACTTATGTCTATAATATGTACTTATGTTAAACGATATTATTATATTATTTGTGTATATTATATATCTATATAAAATATTATAAAAGTATAATGTTGTATACCATTTTCCTGTTCCAAAAATATTATTATCTGAATAGTTGTGCGGCATTAGACACCATAATGATTCAAAATGGTTATTACATTTTTTTTACCTTATACAATAAACTATATTTTCAATATCGGTTTGGTGGCTATTATTATATTATTAGTATTAATGCGGTTGTTGCGAAATGCGCGAATACAGTGGCGTATTTAGGAATTTGTCATGGGGAGGGTCCATATAATTTTCAGAAAACAGAGCCGCGGAGGCAAAACCCCCCCGCATAGCACCAGACTGAATAAAGAGTAATTCTCTTAATTAAATAAATAAACCATATTTATAAGACGATAAAAAATGTTTGAGTTTTTAATTATTAAATAATAATATGTACAAAACAAATTTAAAAAAGCGGGTAAGTGGATGTTGCTCTGCTGTACAGTAGATTACAAGTGGGTCAATGTATAATGGATTGTATTAAACTTGAATTCAATGATATAATATCATTGTATAAGAAAAACGATTCTGAGCGGAGACGGTTTGTCAGTCTGGATATTTTATATTGTTATTATTTATTATAGCCTGTAAGTTGAAATATTTTTTTTTTTTTATTCGTTTTTATGGTGATAAACAAAGTGTTAAAAATTAAAATCCCATTTTTAGGCGGTTTTTCCCGTGGCATTAAATAACTATTGAAAAAATCAAAAAATGACCTCCCTAAAGTAACATCTTGATCCGATTTGCTAAAAGATAAGGTACTTGCATTGAAATCGAAACACTCCTTCTGGTAGAAATTTTGCATACAGGATAAGAAAAAATAATAAACACCATTGTAAAACCACTAGCTTCGTCGCTCCGCTCAGAATCTAATATACCTATTACCTATACTCCGGCCCACGAGAGTCCATACGTAAAAAACGCGTCCGTCGCTGCGCATCGGCACGTTGCCGAATAGTGGGAGAAAACAGACGTCGTGTATTACTATATCGATGCGCGGTTTACGTATGGACTCTCGTGGGCCGGAGTATAGTAATGTTATAACTTATAACTTTTATACAAATGTTTCCTAAAGGTTTGAGGATTTTAGGTTTGAAAAAGATCTCTCTGGTAGATACTAGCAATGTTCAAAACTACCAAATATTTGAATTAAAAAATAAACTCGGTATTTTTAAACCATTTTCAGTACCAAACTCATAACAAAAAAAAAATCACGATATTAATTGAAAATGTTGATAACTAAAGCTTCGAAATTTTTTTACAAAATCCTTCGTATAACTTATGATAACATTTTTTTTCTTAATCATGTAAAAACACAACATTTAACATGTACGAAACACGATTCAATAGGGGAGGGGGGTCCGCACCCCTTGGACACCCCCTCCCCCCTCCCC
The DNA here is from genome assembly GCA_008086715.1 of Sitobion miscanthi. NCBI lineage: Eukaryota > Metazoa > Arthropoda > Insecta > Hemiptera > Aphididae > Sitobion > Sitobion miscanthi. The sequence goes on from CM017802.1 coordinate 35,357,019, forward strand.
CAGTAAATACGCCACTGCGTGAATAGTCTGTATAATGTATATTATGTACAAGAAACCTAAAGCTGTAAATGTATAGCGTGAAGACACGTGCATTATTTTGTGCCGGATTAACGTGTATTATAGTCGTATATAGGCAAGCTGAAGGCGTCTTAATTTCAAACCTCGTACTGCAAGATGTACTAATACGTTTTTATTCTGATAATGAAAGTGAAAAAATAGTAAATACTGAATATTGTAATCGTTTTAATTGAAAATTTGAAAATTGAAGATGAAACGCATAAAAAGTTGTTTTAGTTATAATAATTCACGGTTAAATTATTTTATTGAACATAGAAAAAAAACAACGTTCAGACACAGACGGTTTTCATACCTTTAAGTAAATAGCTGATCAATTCACTTAAATATTAAAGATTAACACTGTAAAATTAGTTCTGCTAAACATAATTAATGTTCTCTTGCTCGAGTGCACGACTATAGTATACATTTGTAAGACAATGACTAGTGACTACATAATATATGCGGATGTGAAGTAACATAAATTATTATACGGATGAAACAATATAAATTTTATCGTGTGCTTTTGATTTATTTTTATTTCTGGATGTTTTATAACTTATATGGAATTTTATGAACGTAAATGTCACAACATAGAAGGGATTTCATGGACATTATGAATAGGTGGGTAGGTACTATACGTTTAAAATATTTATTTATACTATTCCAAACATAATAATTGAGCGTTGAGCATACCTAATAATATTAATAATATTTTTTATGGTAGGTAAAAAAGTGTCGAACTTTGTTACTTTAATCTAGACCCCTATTTTTATTTGGAACTTATGTAAAACTTATATTCAACGTTAAAAATAAATATGAAATCGGACTCAGTTTTGAAGTTAAAAAATATGAAGTTTGCCAATATTATAGTATGCAGGCAATGAACTAGGCATATTTATGGTATAGGTACTATCATATAGCTAATTTCATGTGCATATTTAAATATTGTTATTATGTCGGCAATAGTCATGGGTATAGCCGTATAGGTACCGACACAGTGTTCAATAGGCTTATAGTTAGTTTATAATTATTTTATTATCGTAGTTCAGTACATAATGCCACAGCAACCAACTTTCAAGTTAGTACAGAGCACGAACCGAAAAAAAAAAGTTGACTTCTTTTGTCTAAAAGAGTGTATAAGTAACCGCCAGGGGTAATATATCGTAACGCGTTACAAAATTTTGTTGGAATTTTTTCCAATTATATCGAAATTTGAATGCACATTATTTTTGATAAGTATAGGTAATTGTTAAAATACAACGCATTACCGTTGCAAGTTTCCTGCAGAATTAAAAAAAAACATATATAATTAGGTAATCGGAAAAATAATAATATGTACCTAATATTGTAATGTAGATGTACTAGTTGTCCCAACCGGCGTTGCCCGGACAAAGTCACCTCAGGTGAAATCAAAGATTTTTTGATATTGACAATAATATTATAATTACCTATAAGTTCAAGGACTCAAAAACACATTCGTTTTATATAATATATTATGTATTTTCATGATTTTCTATTCTTACGTTGGATGTCGATTGATTATATGGTTGATGAGAAATTACAGAAATACTCGTGTACATACTGTTATCTTTTTTATCTAAAAATACACTAGGTCCTTATTGATTATTAGATATTAATTACTCAGAAAATTAATGGCCAAGAAGAATTTTGATCAAAAGCACACTATTGGTTCTCAGTTATTACTTATTAGAATATACTACCTAATAAGTAATACTATGAGGTTAGGTATGGTATTTCCTGTCACCACTGGTCGATTTCACTGCCGCGCGAACGTACACGCCTTTTTTCGATTTACATTGTTTAAATTCATACGCACCGACGGCTAGAGCCTATAGAAGAATGTAAATCAAAAAACACACGTGCGGCTGTGAAACGGGCCTTAGATATTAATTATTGCCATTAGCCGCATATCTCGCATTAATGTCTTAAAAGAATTTTGATCAAAAAATAAAAATACACTGCTTTTATAACTCATGCACATCAATATTATATATAATATGATATTAATAGGTATTTATAATATTATATAGTAACCCACATTAATTGCAGATAGATATAATAATCAAACTATTTTAATTTAATTTTAATACGAATTTTCTGTCTTTTAAATTAGGTACATAAGTATTTTTTAATGTGTTGTCATTCTTTAATAAATTGACAACATATTCTATTTCAATATTTAGAATGCCCAAATTTGAGAATGAGTACTGCAGTACACCAATACTCGTTTTTGAAATCCCCGCCTAGCCCGTAGCCTAAGAAAAGGATTTTATAAAAACGTCTGAAGTATATATTAAAAATATTAATGAATTAATGATACATTGACACTTCATATAATAGTAGACGCACTATATTAGTATACTATATGTATACATTGTACTTAAAATATAGATTGTATTAAACTAAGTACATATATCTATATAAAAACATAGAATATACTGCATACATACTATACAATATTATAATAATTCATTATGTATAAAATATATATAATACGGTTCCGAAGATAACATCCGAATTCGACAATTATTGATATAATGTCATTCTAATATGTTAGACGTGTCCAAATGAAATCAAAGTTCATAATATTGTGTGCTCTAATTTTAAATAAACTATTTTATTTTATTAAAATGTGTAGTAAAAAAAAAAATTACACAAGTATAGGTACACGCAAAAGAATTATCTGCAGACCGTGGATTTGGCTAAAATACGATTGAACACGATTTTCCATCGAGTACCTATAAATTAATGCATACATCGATAATATATTATATTGAATTGATATTACCAAAAAACACGGATACGGGCTTTTACATTTATACATATAAATGTAAAAGTCCGAGTGCTTACAGAAATGATTCACAAAGCAATCACGGCCTCATGTTTTCATTAAAATATAATGAATTTATTCAAATTCTGATATTTGGAATTCTTAAACATAATCGAAAGAAAATTGAGTCTTTAAACATATTTAAAAATTTTTAAGATTAGATTTTAAATAACTGCGTTATTGGAGAAAAAAGGGGTGAGCATGCTTGGTGAATCACCCTGTATTTCCCGTTGAAAAATAAATTCATAGGTAATGATTGGTCACGTATATAGTTGTAAAACATGTCTTGTTATATTATTTTAAATAGATAGGTAACAGTGTAACGCTATCACAACGATATAATTTTGCATATAAATTAAAAATCAGAAAATTGCATCGGACATTGACATTGTGCATTTTGTGCACTAGCCGTCAACTTTCATTATTTGTGCATCGTTGATGAAATATTTTAATATAGTATGAAATTGTTTTTGAATTCAAGAAAATATTCATCATCGTAAAAATCCTATTGGAAATCGAATGGAAACCGAAACTCGTGTTTTGTAAGAAATATTCATGTTGTATACAATAATGATATTACCTATATATTATTATTATTATACTTATAAACTGAAATATATGTATATTATATTACCAGACGACTCCACCTATAAGAAAAAGAACAAATTTATAAAACACGACACTCTGTTTATTTCGGTTTATTTGCTATTTGCACTTATTAACACAGCTGACGGGCAAGTCGGTGTCGGTGTACTTTGCCTTGCAGCAAAATCCCACCGAGATGGGCAATCCGCCTGCTGATAAATTTTGACAGATTTCATATTTACAAATGTTTTTTAACGCTTTTAAAGTTTTAAATATTATACTCTAATACTGAACAAGACAACTGCCAATATAATGGTGAAAAAAAACCTTTTTTTATATCGTGGAACAGAATAATTTGGCTTTGCATACAATATTATAGCAATTTTTAGAGGAGGTGACCCATAACTATGAGTGTCATACAACTTTGTTCGGAACTTCAAAATGTTTATACTGCGTGGGTTTGTATTTAGCACATTGAATAGTTTGAGATTATATTCTAAAAAATTTTTTAGCTCCATGTATAACAGATTATTTTATTTCAGATACAACTTTACTGTGTGTTGGTAGTGTATCAGTAGCTTAATCAAGAGCGGGAAGATTTAAACATTTTAATTCGTATCAAAATATTGCAGGCTTCACCCCCCCCCCCCCAAAAAAAAAAAAACATACACACAAATTTAATGGTTATTTTTCAAAGACAGAATAATTTAAAATAATTTTCTTATAATAATTATTAGAATTTAAAAAAATACAAGATGAACATTTTTCAAAGTAATAATATCGATCTTATTTCTTATTTTCTAATCAATATACGATTGCTCGAACTTCCACTTTAATATTTGTATGTATTATTATTATTAAGCCAAACCAGTTAATTCACATGAAAATTGCTTTTACTCCCAAAATTAGTAATTCGTAATTACTATTTTTTTCGAATTACCGATGGTCTGATTACAGTTTACGCAGAGCTAATAGTATGTACACCCCGCACTCCCACATTGGCACACGTAGAGCCATTTTGATAAAATATAATATAAGAATTAATATTCATAGGTAAATATTGTAAATACAGAGTGATCCATTAGCAATTTTAACAATTGATCTGCCACATCTGTGTTCTCGGAAACTGTATGACATTTTGAGAGAAAAATGTTTTTATTTAGTTTGAAATATTATCAACAATTAATATAATAGCTTATACTAGTTTAATTTTATTTAATAATAACGTAAATATAAAATTATGGTCTGTGATCTCTGCCAGTCACCTTATGGCTTATATTTTTGGCATATGAGTATATAACGGCACGGGCATACATTTTAATTATTATTATGTTATCAATTATATATCATTTGATTTATGAATAAACCTATATATTCGTACATATTATCTTACCAATTTTTCACTACTTATAATAAAATAAATAATACTGATGATAGTATGTACTCCGTGTCGCCGTTATATATGCGAAATAATAATGAAGTGCCAAACATCGTGTATAAACGGGTACAGAAACTACACTCTGGAATATAACAGAACAATCTGGAACCACTGAACTGTATTATAGTATGTATAGTGCATACAGTTCAGTGTCTGGCACAGAGTGCTGGATTCGGATACAAAACGTAAATGCTCGGCCAGGTATAAAAATAAACTGTGTAACAGCAATCAGCGAGTCTTCTGCAGAACAAACATAAAAAGTGCGGCCCTTCACGGAACATTTTTTTTAACTCTCTTTTCGTAATGGTAATTTTTCAAACATTTTTTTTTTTGTATTAATAACGACACATAATTATTATTTTTGTCTCATATTTCAAGTCAGAATACTTCTAAAAAATATATTGATGCGTAATAGATTTTTCAATCGATAAGCCGCCGAAGATGTACAGAAACGTTTTGTGTTTGCATAAATTATTCGTGTAAATATTTTTACCATCTCAGAAAAAGGACGTATAGGTATTAGTTTTCCGAATAATGAAAACCTCGTCTGTCGGTCGACGATACGTTTTCGTTCGATTCGCCCAATCGTCCGCGGCATCAGAATCCTATTAAGGTTATAAGTCATAACACACACACATCTCGTGACTTATTATTTATAATAGTAATACAATATTGGCACGCGAACCGCGTACGTGGTCGATCACACGCACGAAGCGTATATTCGCGTCGTGTTATGCGAGTCTTTTACGTTTTTTATTTTTTTTGTCTTCGTCTACCCGCCACGTCGTCGCGGCAGCTTTCGTATTCATAACATTAATATTATGCACAGGTACACATCATTATGGTCTATTATTATTGTAATACCAGTACGTGTATCACATTGCACCGAAATGGAATAAATTCGTTTCCCCGATGTGTCAAAGCAGGCACCTACCGTGCGGGTAACACTATATAACATTATAATAATTTATAGTATCCGTATTATGGGTATACCATATTCCTTCTATTATATTAAAATATATTTATAACACTTTGACCTTTGGAATTTATATGATATATTTGTTTTGTAAGGCGATATTGGATGGCTCGCGCAAACACATTATACTAATATTATTTTTAGTGTACACAATATTACATTAATTTTATAATATAACTCTTCGAATTATTATTATAGTCAAAATCGCGTGTACTCAGCATCTTTACGAAAGTCGTAAAATATTTACGTAAGTTATTATGCTTATTATTAGATTTTATAATATTAAAATACATGATATTACTACAGTCTACAAACGTTCGTTAATCGTTCGGTACAACCACGTACAGAATAATAAATAATAATAGGTATTATTCTAGGAAGTAGGAACTACATAATATAAATCTATTATATAATACACATAGGTGAAGCAAATTCAAGCAATCGACAAATATTTAATATTATACTGTACACAGGTAAAACTTATTGTACAGCTGTACAAGTGACAAGTGTACGACTAAGTATACGAAAACGAGTGTCCCTCAGTAGCTCAGTCCCTCGAAATATTACAATTGCGACCCCTGAAAATATTATATGGCTAAGCCCCCCCAAAAGTCTGTCCAACCTAGAAACTTATTGCAACCCTAACAATTTAGCCCAATTTACGCCACTGCGCCGTAACACCGTTCCACCGGTTGTCGGTAAATTTGGTCGCATCAAAAGATGTTACGCGCAAATGTTACAAGTGTGCACAAATACCCTTCCAATAATTTTAAAATATCATTCATTCGAATTGCCTCCGACATTATGCAATAAGTTGACCATTTTAATACTCGAATCGTCTCCGATAAATATAGTACAACTGTCAATTGGTATATCGATGTTATTTTTATAAAATATTTATTCCATAATCGACAATAAAATCTAAAGTTACTAAATTTGCATGTTGGCGCACTATTTGTTTTCTCTCGCTGGCACACGCAGCCACGAGCTGCATAGACAAAATTAATTAACGCAGAATCATTTTTTTTATGTTTTAAATTAATCTTAGATTAAAATCACCCATTACAAAAACCATAGAGAATACTATTTTTGAGCGTATGACATAGCGATTTGTCTATACTATATTTTTGTCTCAAAACAATTCAAATATATAAATTTACAAAAAAAAATTGTATTTTTAAAGTCAAGGAATAATAAAATATAACATCGATATGTATGTGATACCCTCGAAAATATTATCCACTATAATTTTTGTAATAGGTGTTTTTACTCTAAGATTACTCAAAAATCTATGTCATGTGTTATACGTGGGTCTGAGAGAGAAAACAAACATTTCACTGACATCCTCTTAACGAATTATTATTTATTATGAATAGAATTTATATATATATAGTTATAAATCATAATAATATTATACTTTAACTAGTTTAACTGATAGCTGGATTATTAAATAAGCTAAACAACATTTTTTTGTACCAACGTTTTTTGTTAATTTGCTAAATATTTAACAAAACTTCAATCCATCAAAAATTAAAATGTTTTACCTCATTTACTAAAAATGTTAATTTTATATTTGTATAGCGAACGTACGTGTTGATAACGTAACGGTACGCAATCGCAACTGATTATGTTGTACTAATTTTTAACGATTTTTAATGATCGACGATGCCCAAAAATTTAAAATAATAACAATATTTGTTTAACGAAAATCGATATGATTCAATAATAGAATAAAATGTATTAATATATTAATATGGGTATGATATTAGAGGCAACTTTAGTACACCCAAATAGCAATAATAGCATACTACTTAATTGCCTCAAAAAACAGCCGGTGACAATTCCAGTAAAAAAAGGTCGCTTATATCTGGATTTGGGAGGCAATTTGTGTGCTATGGTGTGGCGGTGTCTATGAGTAATGACTAATGAGCGTCAGTTGTACAAATACGACTAATATTAAGTATATATATAATATTTATATTATTATACGAGGTGGCAATATTGTCAATACTCAATATTACTATACTGCAATCATGTTTGGACTTTGAAATATAATTACTAATTAGACATATTGCAAGCAGTATTATAAAGAAGAATACAATTTTTAAAAAGGGTTAATAGTTAACTATATGAAAAATGTATTTAAAATATTATAAAAGGACACAATGACACATATTAAGGTACATTTACTCAAATATTATAATTTCGAAGTATATAAAAAAAATTTTAAAAAGTATACCTACCTACTGATGTAATTTATGTTACCCAATAAGCGTTATCGCCGTTATCTGTATAATGCAGTATATTATAATAGACAATAATAGGTAGGTAATTATTATTATTAGTAGTATTGGTTATCTAACGTTTATCTAAATTATTGTTTATTGTAAACGGTAGGTTAGTACCTAACTTATTATAATTTATTTTAACGTTTTAGAATCGTTAATCGTTATTAATAATAACTTATTACATATTATAATTTTATTATAAACCATTAAATGGTTATGATTTACTTTTTAGAAAACGAACATTCAATAGAGGTTCCTATATACTTCTTGTATAAAAATATAAAAATCCGAATATTTAATTACTCGCGGCGATTATTGAACAATAGGTATGAGAAAAACAAATTGAAAAAGTCAAAACGTATCAATTACGCATCATATCTAAAAGAGACGGGTATTTTAGTTTTTCATAAATGTTGTGATGTTGTGGTGAACAGTAAAATTTCGGTTTACAGGGTATTGAGCCAGATATGGGCAAATTAAATTTTTCTCATAAATGTTGGTATAAAGTATGTTATATAACTTTATTACAATTTTAAAGTACGATTAATATATAGATTACATTAATTATAAGTGTCAGGTAATATCATTAAATTAATTACTTACTAAAAATAAGACAAAGGTATAACAGATGAATTGGAAAAAATTTTATTTACACATCTATCAGTTATTCCTAATTCCAATTTATTTAAGTTTTGACAATTATACAGTTGTTTGGCATGATCTGCAGTTGTCATTTATCACGTATTTTTGGGTGAATAGAAGATTTATTATATATAAATTCATCTGCATTCCACGAAAAGACTCGCTGGGTTAGGTCTTCGTAATCAGATCACTTACCTAAATATATTACTGTCGAAGTAGGGTCATCAATTAATCTTGTAGAAAACACGGCTGAATTAATGTATACATATACTTTATGGCACAGGTGCACAGATAAACCAGGAATAAAAGTATTTTTAAAAATTCACATTTTTGAAGAACTGTTAGCTGCTATAACAGTTTTAGGCAATGATTTATTTTTTTAATAGTATTTTGTTCTGTGAGCACTTTTTGTGGTAAAAGTTCTTTCTCGAACGAAATCATTTTAAGTTGTTGTATTTCATTTCTCACGTTAATTTTGTTTTATTGAAAATTAATAATTAGTCTTTATGGTTTTCAGTACCTATATAATATAATATTACGAGTATATACCTATTATGTAAATTATTTTTTCAATGCCGTTCTCGGAACAATGGCATTAAACCTATTATTTCATTTTTATATACTTATCGTAAATTGCCAAAAATTTCCTATTCGCGTACAATGTAATTACGTTCGTGTAAAAGCACATAAAAATGTTTGTAGCCTAATGTTATGACATTGTAACGGAAATTCGGGACCCGAAGACAATAATATCGTGGAAGAGTGGAACTTGCGGAACGTTGGACGCACGGCCATAACATTTTGCCAGCGGTCACGCCATTGAAGAATTGGTAAAAATAATGATACACAACAGGGTTTTAATGCATTACGTATTTTGTTTTTAAAATATTATTAATCCGAAAACACAAAAAATAATGGTTGATGTAACTTAAATAATAACTTAAATATTTCTTAATTATTTACGCAACTTTTTTAAAATACTTTTACAACTATATTATTTCCCTGAAAATATTTTTATGCAGTGTGAGGCGTGAGCCATAAATTAAAAGCCGTAAACCGCTCAAAACAAGTCAAAATATTTTTGTGAAAATTGTATCGTGTATAGAAAATGCTAATATAAACATTCAGTAAAAATTGCATGTATATATGGTTATTTGTTTTAGAACTATACCAAAAATCAAAATTGATTTTATCAAAAACTGATATTGCATAAAAATTACCGGTTTTTCTTAATTTTTGTTTTGTTTTTCCCTGTTCTTTTAAAAATTATTGAGAATTTCAATTTTTGACTTCCTGAATGCGCCAACTAGATTCACTTTTCCATCGAACAAGATACTGTTTGAGTAAATCGAAGCTGTGTTACTGCCAAAAACGGTGATGACAGACACAAAAATAAAAAAATGAAAAATACACATCATTGTAAAATCAATACATTCATCGCTCCGCTCAGAATCTAAAATATGTATGGACTAGCTCAGGGGTCGGCAACCCGCGGCCCATGGGCCGCATGCGGCCCGCGTAGCAATTTTATGCGGCCCGCGATAATAATTTATAGTTAGTTTAAAAATATTATACAACACGTTATCTTTGCTGATAAAAATTGGGATTTCTCACGAGAAGTTAGTTATACAATTATTGAACAAAAATAGATATTATGTATAGAAACATTGTACACGTTATCTACGTTTCGTTAAACATCGATAATAATTTATTATACAAAACGAAATACGACTTAGTATTACTGAATTGATTTTCTAGTGAAGTGTAATCGTCTCAATTCTGTGTTTAAAATTTTTGTACGTGTAACTCTATGGTACAGTGATGTACTTAAATAAATTAAATTTTAAATTGCTACAATATTTCGTTTAAATAAAATAAGGTGTATTCAAATTATGGCCCGTGAAAAAATTTATTTTTATTTTTTGGCCCTTGACACCAAAAAGGTTGCCGACCCCTGGACTAGCTGATCTGCTGCATTGGAAGCGTTGCTATGGATTTTTTTCTAAATGAAAGAAAATATTATGTTTTATTTATTGCTTGTTATTTAAATTACAATAAAAAGCAATGTCCTTGTGTTTCTAGATTTAGATTCAAAAACTACTTGATTGATTTTGATGAAAGTTTCTGATACATTATTCTTGGAGATATCAAGTTTAGAGATAAGTTTGAACCATGTTCGAAAATATACCAACTGCTACATCCAATCGATTGCCAATCCCAGTTTAATTAGTTCACAAAGCGAAAGGTACTTCACCGATGCCGTTTTGCGCTCGAACTGCTATAATAATAATGAGACATTTTTAATAACTTCATTATATTTGAATTGTACAGAAAATATAAATTGGTTTTTTTTAAAAGGAGAACACAACTTACCACTTCTGTTAACTATTACGCATGCTCAAAAAATCTTCAAACACCCACAAGTCCACCCAATACAAATTCTATTTGTTTTTTTCGTCTATTTGTACGAACTTTAAATTATTTTACTTGAAGAAATCGTATTGCTCCTAAAAAAAATCGTAAGGTCGACCACGAATGCTAAATTATGGCTCACTGACGTAGTGACGTGACATAAGAATAAGCCAATATTCCACGGCCATTACTCATTTATAATTATTAAACACAAAACAAAAAAAAAACAGCAAGTTATGAACCAACAGGTACATTATTATACCATTATTACCATTGGATGTTCTTTACTCGTAGTCGTCTTCACTCTTAAGTATATTATATAATAATATATCGACCGGAGCAGTGTTTAAAACTTTCGCACACGTGTCGTATGCTATATACCAAGAAAATTATATCTACAAAAATCTACGCATACGTGTCGTATGCTATCTACCAAATAAATCATATATAAAAATTTATAAACTTAAGTTACTAACCTGCTCAATGCCCGTTGGTTCACAGTTGCCCTATTTTAAATAGCCTGTTTGTTAACAGTTATTCACAGTTGTTCACATTTTTTTATTGTTTTTTTTACATCTTGTAAAAAACATTCAAATACATTTTTTTGATTGACGGATCTCCACCATTCTTTTTGCAATTGTCTTTCAAGAAGATTGGTTAGGTATATTTTACTTTCATGTGTTTCCATAAGCATTCAATAGTCTGTGTTTGAGCCCCTGTACGTGGATCTTAATCCACTATTATTTTTTGCATTTTTGTCGGTATTAGTAAAAAATGGATTTTCTTTTCGAATGTATTGCCATGTTTAACAACCCTTTTTTTAAATACAATATAACTTTGAAATTCCTAAAGGAATTATAAATATATATATAATATATAATATATAGAAATATAATATCGATACCGTCAATATGGATTACGGTAGATACGGTATAGATAGCATATGACACCGACAATTTAATATAGGAAGCTTTCATGTTTTTCGACTTAAAAGTTAATAGCTATGAACACGACGGACTAATTGGATAATATTTTTTAGAAACAAATTGTTATTATTAAGTATTAACGTATATGCGGCGGCGTGTATACGTGAAAAACAATATTACAAGAGGAGTTAGTTGGACAGGCACATATTTATGTACAAAATATACACGTATGGTTTGTACACACTACACATACAATATAAACGTATATTTTAAGTGATATAATATGTATATTTTTTTTTAGAAAATTGAAAAAACTCTTTTACATAAATATATTATATTAATTAATAATTATACTATAGGCTAGGAAGAACTCGGAGGGGGAGGGTCGACGATGTCCGGCCATTTATTTTCTACAGGCTCACCTAGACAATATAACACTAATTACACGGTTTTCGATTTGCCATAATGTTTTTAGGCAATAATAATTGACCTCGTTGCAGCAATAACCGTTGTAAAAAAACCTCCTTACATTTACCTAGGTATAGGTAGTAGGTATACGCTTCTAAGAATTGTACATATACGTACTTCCTTATACGTAGTGTACCAACTTACTATTATAATAATATGTGTCTCTATCACGGTTGTCGGGTTGTAGATATACGTCTGGTTACACAACTGAAATATTAAATTGTTTATCAAGACATAATGGACCATTCAATATGATGTCTACGATGAGGCACAGAACAATATTATAGTAAGGCTCTCTGTATTGCTTGATTGTAGTGAGCCCTAGCGGCCAACCCCATAAAACTGTTGTACAGACTTCTGATATCTTATCTTATCTTATCTTGATAAATATTTTTTAAGTCACGGTCTTAGAAAACCGTGGTTTAAGTTATCTAATATTTATCTTAGATGAAAAAATACCGTACCTAACTAGATAAATATCTGTAAATATCTGTGAATGATTTTAAATTTATTGTTATGAAATAATTAAAATATTAATTATCTATTCTGGGAAGAGTGTTTTAATAATATTTATAAAAGTAATTTGTAAAATTAAACATATAATAAATAAATGAGAGTTCTTCAACATAAAGTCTATATTATTATAATACACCACATAGATTTTATCGACTTGTTACCTGCATACCTATTATGGTTGTATGTAAGTATTATGTAATAGAATTCATTTTTTCGGTTATTTGACAACAAAACATTGGCGTAAACAAGGGTGGCGTGGGGATCAGATCCCCCATCGGCTTTTTATTACCTTAGTGAAAAGTTTTGAGAGGGTGGGGGATTTTCCAATTTTATTCATTTAATTAATAAGATAATATTAGGTATGTAATATTATGTTAAATTGTATAAAATGTTTCATATGACCTGTGGGGATAGTATGAAATAGTTTTTAATACTTAGGCACGTAAATAAAATTGTAGAAAAATGGGTAACAAAAAAAATGTATTTTTTAAAGTTTGTGAATTTGTGAATATAGTCCCTAAGAGCTTTGCAAAATAAATGTTCATGGCTTTTTGAAGAGATGAATCTGATAAGTTTTGCGCACATAAAATAACAATATAGGTTAGTCATTGCGACCTATATTCATTGCATATTTGCATCATTGCCTTAAAATTATAAATGAGCGTATGCCATATAGTTATTTTTATGAAAGCACCACTGGTAAGATTTTGTCTACAGCAATCCTCATTCGCTATTGTTCTAAGTCCCAGTCACTGCAGGCAACAATAATTTTTTTTTTAAATTATCTTCAATTTGACTGTTTATTTCTATTAATATTTAATAGAAATTACACGAAGTAAAGGGGATCTAGATCACGCCTGACGCCATAGTCATGGTGGAGATGTTTTGGGGACTTTATATTCCCCAAATAGTATTCTAGTGTTGTATCTCTACTTTTTATTATAATATTTAATGTATTGAGATTTTGTTGATACTTACTACTCATTGATAATATAATTATAGGTATAATTTATGTATACGATAATCGGATAATCTATAAGTTTAATATACCAGCTATATATACCTACTCAATAAGATAATATTTACTCGTAAGGATTATTCCAATAATAATTAGTAGGGTACTTGAGTATATTCTTATTGTAAATTAATGTAAGTTATATATACTTATATAAGTAATAATGCAATATAATATGTATATTATATTATGGTAGGTATATACTAGTTCGTCTAACAAACGTAGTTATAGGTACAACATGGCAAATTTGCGTCCACCAGTGGAACAAATGTTGTTGGTTTTTTTTCGATTACTCATATATTGTTATATCATGGGCATTGGGCTGGTCAAAACTTTTGCCAACCTCTATGGAAAATTGAAATGACTCTACAGCAGGTTTATTAGGCCATGGTCTACGACCTTTATAAGGTAGATATTTCAATTAAAAAATTTTTAATTACTGTAAATCTATTTATTATGTACTCTGTACTTTTTATTTTAGTGGAAAAAAATATACATACTGTACGTTTACGTACGGTGATGATGTACATCTCCGTTGTATTATGTTATACAAATGCTAATTTTTACTTTTAGACTAGTTTTTGTCTTTTCATATAGGTATACATTTTTGTTGGTAGGTACTGTACAATTCACATTTGACGGAGTATATTATAATGTTATACAGAAATACATACTGCAGTAGAATCTCTTGCAGACGTGTACATTTTGTTTTTATTTTTCATTAGGACAACATACATATAGGCATAGGTATAATGTTTACTTACGGTATATATTACGCCAGCTACTGCGATATTATTATTTTGTTAGTAGCAGCATAATATGTTTTTATACCTTTAAATAACGTAGGTAGGGATTAGGGAAGCAAGAGTAAAATTGCGGTTGCATCATTCCGTTTGCTCTGTCGAATTTGTTATTTTATAAGCTTTTTTATTTGTATTTTTTAAAAGCTTATCTCTTTTTCACGCCATAAAACCCCGTAAATTACGGTAATCAACTACGAATTCCTTACAAATTAAGCCAAGTGAAAAATGTTAGTTTATAGAAATGTACACGCGAGAGCAATTTAATTATTCAATTTTTACGGGAAAAAAACAAACAAGGATTACAGTGGTATATCCGGTTATTATATGAGTTTACACTGCTTTTTTTATGCATAATATTAATATTATAATATACTAAACAATATATACAAGACCGATTCTCTGTAAAATATACAAAACTATATTTTCTTCCGAATGGAGTAAAATCTAGACGTACAACGCATATACGTATACCTATTTGTTCTGATCCTTCTGTTTAGTGACATATTTAGTTAATAAATATAATAATAATATATATTATACATAATATATAATATTCAAGATTCTGCTAGTTACTCTATTTATTAAAAAGTAGTTGAAGTTAGTAAAATATAAGTAGGCACAAGTGCACAACACAGTACGTAGTATTATGTTTTATTATATACTGGGAAGGTACTTATTCTAAAATATCATTTCTGATATTATAAGTATTTATAATTTATTTAGGTATTATAGTTTTTGATCGGTGATGAATGATGATCTGTAGATAGGAAAATTAAGCTTTATTTCAATTTAATAAATTTATTAATGATTACACAACTGTATCTATGAACTGTTTCTAATTTTATGTTAAAATTTGTTTTGACTTTTAAAATGAAAAAATTATAGGCATTGTACAATTTATTTTATTTTATTTTATTTATTATTTTCTAAAACGTACAAAAACGATACATGATTTTAAATCATATTATGCAGCGAATTAAATTAAATATAATTAAATCAATTGTGTTATTTTAAATCAGTAATCATCCAACTAAAGTGCTTCTTTATCACCGAACTACTTATCGTATATACATATAGCTAATATAGGCGTAACTAGCAAAATAATAAAATAATAGGACAGTGAGTCACAGTTTTAACTTATAAATTATAACTTTATAAAAAATAAGTTTATCGCGTTATTCAATATCGTCAGTATTAGTTTAAACTAAACATATTTATAGGCATTTTTAAAAATTGTATAAAAAATAAATAGTTATAAATATCTGCAGCCATCAGGTATGTATACATATTTCAATATTTGCTCAAAAAAATTTGAGTGAGGGCCAAACAATAAATTCTGCAAGAACCTATATTATAGTTTGCACATTGTAGGTACACATTATATGCCGTAATATATATATATTATTTTTATTATTCATGATACAGCATCAACTACTAGGTTCATATTAGTACTATGCATTCTTATTTGTAAATTAGGTACATAGGTACGTATACTTACGTGAAATTGGCACGAATTGGGACGACTGGTTTGCCAGAAACAACGGATAACGATTAACGATGCACAATTTTGGACTAGTAGTGGAAATCAGTGCTAATTAGGTAATATGTGCATACTAATTATTGGCGCAGAAAAAATTTTGAAATCAACACTTTGATGGACTTGAAATTTGTTAAATCTTAATAAAAACCTTGCCTAAATTGGTCAATGTAGCTATAGCAGTAGTTTTTACTTGTAATCTATACGTTTTGCATTTTATATTTTAAATAGGTTATGTCACCATTTTTCCCAAATCCTACCTCGCTAATATGTCTAATTGTCATTTTTATAGTGTAGGTATGTAAAATAAATAATTTGTTTTTGAAAATATATCCGAAAAAAATATGATTATGTATAAAGGAACATCATACATTTATAATACAATATGAAGTAATAGTTGTAAGTGTACATGTATGTATTACACTATACAATATATAATTATATAAAATGCAAAACTTTTGGTTGTTAATTTACCGGTGATACCTAACTATTGTCCATAAAATATAGCCTGTAAATAATAATATGAAAGTGATGTGTAAATAGTAAATAAAACATTAATATACAGTATTAAATATTAAAACATTAAATACAATTCTAATGGTAAATGATAACTTAAGTTAATAAGAAAACAAAACATAAATAAAATGTATGGTGTTTAACAAAACAAAATTAAGTTTCGTTCTGGCTAAAGTAATACATATTTTCCGTTTTTATATAGGAAAAGAAACTATACTACTATAGAGGTTATACCCCTCCCCCTATCATGTGTATACAACTGATTACAATGGGTAATTAGATAAATTGTTTCTAAAACGAAAACTTATTTAACCCTTTCAATTGTTAGTTCAAAACTTCAAAACGCGATTATTCCGTTCTATGGACAACAATACACAGATCGTATTTGCATGGGTCATGCAGCATCATGGAACTTTTAATTTGTAATTTGGTACTAAACATTTTACTTTTCTTTCCAAACCAATGGAAACATGATATACTTACGTATAAAATATTATCATTGTGCACAATGATTATGCAATTTATAAAATATATACTATTGGTACTAGGTAAATAGGAACCTATATACATAATATTATAATACATTTTAACTTTGACTAGTTGAACTCAAACCCTAACATAAACTATACACTAAATTGTTTAACCTAATTCTAATTTAGCTACCACAACTGTAGATTAAATACCTTGATTAAATTTCAAACAATTCGTGGTATATCAGACTTCTGACAAATTTTAAATCGACTCCGGAACTCGCTATTACGTTACAGCTATATGCCTGTATGACTGTATAATATAAATTATATATATATATATAATATCTGTAAAATATTAAGCATTTATGTGATATTATTTAAATTTAAAAAATAATTATTTTTGCATACGTTTAAAGTGTAATTGCAGTTAATTTCAGTTAACATATTGTTGTAGGTTAGGTTAGGTTAGTATATTATATACGTAAGAAAGCACAGAATAAATTCCTGCATTATTACACATATAATGTTCTTATTATGCGGACTTAATGTTGCGAATAATGTAGATTATAAGCATTTATGTGCACGTCGCTATAAGGTTATACCTAGTTGTATCGTATAGGCACCATACAACTAATTAGGTGTGATAAAATAACACTGTTTTATTTAAACCTTTATAGCTTCATAAATCATAAGCACAAATTGTATATATGCTTTAATAATATAAATTAATTAAAGAACCGTAAAAAATGATTATAGTAATTACTATAATATAGCATTGATTAAATAATCAAAAATTGTAATCAATGGCTGCTGCCTCCCCACTCCCACCACAAATGAAATGTCTGCAGGGTACTATATTTAAGTGTTTTATAATTTATATTATGCATTATTGGTATTACGATTTTATTTTCTATTATTATTGTACTATCCGTTATCATTTTTAATAAAACTAAATAAAATATAAAAGTAAAAATAAAATGATATAACATTACCATAGTTAATAATGTATTATTATATATTAGGTAGGATAATATTATTATGCTATATTTTTGGAAAAAGTTAGTTATAGAAGAATTAACTACCAACAGTAACATAAATACGGCGGGTTTGTCTTCGCTCTGAATCGTTTTTCGTATGCAATGATTTGTCATGGAAATATTGAATACAGATTTAACCACGGACTAAGATATAATGGACTGGAAACGAGCAGCTTATCACGGCCACGAATATATGTACAAAAGGCAAAGTGCGGGGGTCGCCTGTGTTCTTGGAGTTCACAGCGCCCTCTGCATTTAACACGGACTAAGATACAAATTGTGTAACCAAATAAAACCACCGGTAGCGCTGAAAACTTCAAGAACAGTATTCTTATCAGCTAAGTGACACCTTTTCGTGGCCGTCTCCCGACCCCGGCGACCATGTCGTTTCCAGTCCATCATATCTAAGTCCGTGGATTTAACAGATTCATTGCAGTAACTTTCTCAATATGATAAGGTACATTTGAAAGTTTCAAACAAATACTACACAGCAGAGCTGCAACTTCCCCTGTTTATATTTTAATTATATGGACAAATGTCCCGGATTCATAATTCCGTGACAAAAAATGAATATTTAATTTTATACCAATTATTGAAATATAAACAACAATACCGAATTGAATTAATTTATACATCATTATTTATTCCTCATTACTGTTATTATTTATTTTATATTAACCCTTTTTGTTATCACGAATATTGTTAACGTCCCGTGCTGAGTTTAATAATATGTTTGTGTGTATTTAGGTGCACTCGTTATTGCCACTATTACACGATTTAACGATTTCTATTGTTTCGTTCGAAATGCACCACATGCTGTAGATGCACGCAGACGCTTAAGCATTTAAATTGATATTACGACATAAAGTCCATGTGTCCGCATATGGAATCTAATATAACCTATACCCGCATCGGACTACACAATATATTATCAGTACTGAATACGCGGATCCTTTTATGGATCCTATAGGGACTTAGATATTAGGACAAAATAACTTGATAATGGTAATAATGATAATAGTTAATAGTTATAATGAAATAAAATATAATGTTTAAAAACATTCAGTGTAAAATAATACTAATGAATAATATTGTATTATACAGGATGATTCACAAAAATCAATATAGTTTTAAATATTTAAATTAAAAATAGGTTAATGGTATTTAAATGTTTAAATATTTAAATAACAAACACAGGTTAACGGTAATACAATTGATAAGCCAATATTGCCAATTCATCGGGTAGCAATAACATTTAAAACGGGAGAGTTTACACATTTCCTTCAGGTAAGCATAATATATTGACCCGGGAGAGTTTATACATTTCCTTCAGGTAAACATAAAGTTGACTCGGGAGAGTTTACACATTTACTTCAGGTAAACATAATATTGACCCGGGAGAGTTTACCATCGGGAGAGTTCACTAGTTTTGAAAATCGGGAGAGTTTACCTCTACCCGAATACACAGCAAAATGATAACGTCTGTATGACTGTAGCCTGTAGGTATTACGTCCCGCTACAAATTATATATTTTTTATCATAAATTATAAATAGATAGTCTCGTGAATTATCGTGATATAATATTATGTAGAAGTAATAAATCACACACTTTTTTATTATTTTCGCGATTTCAACTCCATTATTTTATTTTATTCGCATCATAGATATTTTTGAGGCAATAGCCATATTTCATCACATAAAAAATTTTGCTTTTAAAAACTGTAGATTTTTTTTATTATATAATAATTTATTTTTAATGCCTTGAAAATGAATAGTATCTATTTTTGTTTTGTTGTATTATTCAATTATTGTAATAGTACCTATGTAATTAGGTTGTTTCATCCAACAAAAAAAAAAGAAAACAAATCGACAATAAACCACCGGTCTTATGGTAAATAAAAATTATTAAAATAATTGCTTTATTATACCCACTTAAACCAAAGTACAAAAAAAACTTGTACATTCTGATACAGAATGTGATAAATTTTTGAGAATAATAAATTTGAAATGGGATTCTCTTGAAACACAATTTTGGTAGATCCGCCTTTATATATTATGTGGAACAAACGACCTCAATTGCACGATTCGTTGTGAGACCCTTAGATTAGAATTTATGTCCAATTATACGAGTATTTAAAAAAAATAAAATAAATGAAAACGTTATAACGACGCTACTGTAAAAGTGTAAACTGTAGTCTGTTAGTCTGTATAATAACTATTTTATTATATCAGACTACCAGAGTATCAGACATTATAACGATATTATTATTCAAAAGTCTCGAAACGCTGTTCAAATTAATTATAACCTAACCGGGGAGAATTAAGAACGATCTATTAAAATGTTACAACGTAAAATCTAAAACGGTTGAGTATGCAAATCACAGGAAAAAAGTAATTAGTTTTTAGATTTTTACTACGCTTTATTATGAAGTGCTTCTGTCGCAGAAGACAGAACTTCTGTGTCGGTTTAACAAAACAAAAAAAGTTAGCTTGCTTGTAGATATTTTTGACTATTTGTGCTTAAAGTATATTTAATATTTTTTCCACCAACAAAATAGTTATTAGCCGATAGTCGATAGTCAATATACTATTTTTTTTTAATGGACATAACTGAAAACCGTACATGCCATGGGCGTCCATTGGGTTAGGGGGGCCATGTCACCCCTGGTTTTTCTGTACTTAAACTAGTTATGTTATAAATAATTATGTAAATATAGCAACAATGCATGGACGTATAATGATATAATATTAAGATATATAATTTTACCTATGACCGTTTAACACAAAGGTTCTCAGTACAAACGTTATACGATTGGCTACAATTTGAAACCGGACTTTACAATATGTAACACATAATATTCATGTCAAATTTAATGGAAAATAATTCACCTAAATTTTGATAGATGTTCGACATCTAGTAAAAAAAAATGTCTACAATTTTCTGTTAACTATATTAGAAAATAATAAAACGTAAAATTATAAAACTATTTGATATTCTTAGTTATTTTTAGCGTACCTATTGAGATAGGTGTATTTATAATTAAATCAGTAATAAAATACATATTAGCCAAAATAAATCATGTAGAATAAAATTGAGACTCTTACAAACTACGATAGTACCCTATTTTGTAATTTTCAACTATACAGGGTGTAACAGAAAGATCTGACAAATTAAATAACTTTTGTTTTAATCATTATTTAAAAATGTTATTTTTTATGTATAATTTATATTCACTTGCGTTCCATGTATAATATAAAAAAGATATTTTTATTTTTTAATACTGAAAATAAAAAAATTTCATTTTGATTTCAATTTTTTTGGATGAATTCAAAATAGCCAATTTGTTAATCTGATTATAAGAATAATTTTGATGAAAAAAACATTTATCTAAGTCAAGTAGTTTATTATTTAGAATTTTTTTTAAATATCAATATATGTTTTATTAAATTCATTTGGAACGTAATAACTTTTTTCAAATATTATTTTTGGGAATTTGCTAACATGAGTATATTTATTAAATTATTTACTAATCAAATAATTTTAACAAATTTTGTCAAACGTTTAAATAACATCTTTTTTTTTTTATCTTCCTGTTACACCTGTATATATATGGACGAATAACCAAAATTGCATTCAGATTTAACACCTATGTCTTTTCTGGTTTCTCCGTAAAATTAGATTCATATCGATTGAGTGTTGCCTGAAGTTTTATGAGATATAAATGTGATTATAGGCCTAGGAGTTGGGAACTATTAAAAATCGAAACGAATCATTAATCATATTAATGTTAAATATGTACCCATTGTTTTTTCTTCTTCTCTATTAATCACATAAATAAATACAATGTATTTAATATATACAATAAAAACAATTTTAGACTTATTTATTATCTGCCAACGAGTAAAATAATATATGCATTATAAATTATAACCACATTTAAATTTATAACCATGGCTTAAGTTCTTCAACAAACCCAACGAGCCGCCATAGATCAGTGGTCAATGATTTTAATATGTTAGTCTCGCGAACGAAATTAATTTCGTTCAAATTCGCGTGTACTTTTAAACTGTTACAGTGTTACCTCAGGAATTCATCAGGAATTTTGCTCACAGAAGATTTTGTTTACTTTTATGTTAAGTGTGACAAATTTGTATGGCCTTAGCCCTTATTATTTTAGTATAGGTACTATTCGTAACGGGCTCACTATCTTATAAATAATTTAAATTCGTAAAATCGAAAGCTGCAAAGACGCAGAGTTACTATCATGAGAACGTTATAATTAGACTACCTACACAACATTCCTATTATTTTTATACAATTTTATAAATAATGAATATATCGATAATAGTATTGTTTGATAAAATAAAAATAAAACATTCACATGTAATATTAACTGTCTAAATATCATTTTAACACTATGAAAGTTAATAAGTACTAAGAAAATCAATATTATTGTTGAACAAAATGTATAATAAAAATAACAATAAAGTAAACATGAGAAAAACACGGTTGATTTATGCCCGAGTAAAATCTAATAATAATCTAATAATCTAACAATAATAAAATAATGAGACGTCAGGTGATAATATTATTATTATACACTGACAATAATGGTTCATTTAAAGAATATCTAATGACGATAACAAGTTTTAATGCTGTGAATTATCATTTTAAAATATTTCATTTATTCTTTTTATACGTGAAAATATAAAATATATTTTACTGTCCTTTGTAATATTATTATATATTAATATCATTGCTATAATCATTATTTATTAGCTGCACTTACCTAAATAAAAATGCTTTAAGTCATAATAATATTCAATGTTATAACTTTAAGCTATATATTATTATTGTAACACGAATAGTGCCATGATATAAATATTAAATTATAATGACCCCGAGATATAATCCATAATCCAAGTCTATAAAAAAAACCTATTAGGTTTAGAGTGGTTCAAACCTATAAATTATACACAACACAATAATTAGAAATTAACAAAAATTATTTGCACAACTAAATTGAGGCCTTAAAAATTAACCTAAGCAATTTTAAACCGTTCTAATACAGTAAAAAGTTAATATAAATTTTTTTATTTCGAAATGCCAATTGAAATAAATAAATTTAACCCATAAAATATAAATGCACGTGTGGAAGTCCACCCCCTGATTTTACAAGATCAATTCAAAAAATATGCCAATATTTTTTCAAATTAATTGTCTTTTTTCAAAATCATAATTGATTACAATAAAGTGTTCAACGAACGACATAATTTTAAATCATTTCTCTAAATAATCCCCACAAAGCCTTATAAGTAAATATATTTAAATATATTATAGTAATATATAATAAATATATTTCTAATTAGTAGATATACGAATTCTAATCACTATTACCAATGGCTTATAAAATCCTGATCGGAATATACCACGAAAACGAAATTAGAAATAATAATAATTAACATTTAACAAAATATCCGATTTGTTTTTGTAAAAATAAATTCATTCCTACGTATTTCAAATTGATTTTATTTTGTGATTTTAATATATTTTAAAACCAATGGTATTACTAATTTCTTATAAAATAATTTAACTACTAACAGCAATATATACAATTTAGTGAAATATTTTAAGAAATATAGGCTGACGGACATTCTCACTCAGAATCGTTTTTCATAGTATATTTTTTATCGTATCAATTTATCATTGAATTTAAATGAACATAGCCATTACTTCTCATTACTGTGATCTACTCAATGACGAAGTACACTTCACATCCCACTAAACGGCAGGGAGACTTTTAATTATTATTAACTATTAATATTTACTGCTTACTAGTATCTATATACAATTTTTTTATTCAAAAATAATTTACCCGATATATGTTAATAGATATTGATATTTAAAAATAGAACACTTAGTTTTGGTTCTTCAAAATATATAAATTAAGTGATCGTATTTTTGCATTTTGCACAACCACTTCATAAAAAAAAAGATTTCAATAGACTCTATGGATGCAACATATTATATTTTTGAGAACCCTTTAATGATCTTGTGGCCAAAAAGACAATAATTATTTCTTGAATATTTATTTATTTAATTATATTAAGTATAATGTACGGGTTGGACTGAATTCAATATAATATGTTACAGCTAAGTAGATTTTAATTAATATATTGCCAGTGTTGGGTAAACTACTTTTGAAAAGTAATAAAACTACGTTATTCGTTGCATTAAATATTTTTATTTAAATAACATTCGCGTTAGCCAACATTATTTCTATCACTTAACTTTACTATTTCATTCAAAAATTAGGGCGTTACAAATAACGTTACTTATTTTTAAAAATAATTACAAAATCAGTCCATAACGAATAAAAATGTATAAGTATTAATTTATGGGATCTTTAATAATATTGTTGATTATTCTTTATTATAAAAACTTAGTGATTACTATCAAGTATCAACTCTTCTATCACTTAACGATTTTAAGTCGAGGACACGAAGAACAGGAGAATAATCATTAATCGTGGCGATTGGCATTCAATAAAATTAATAAAAAAAAGCACAGAACTTGAGGAATTTCTGCTGAACACGCTTAGGTTGACACTTGTCAGTATTAGTGATGGTCATAGAATAGGGCATAGGACCCGGACTACCTTAATCCAAGACTGGCCGAACAAGGGAATAATAGACAGATTTAATAGAGAACTGATCCTAAATTGCCATCGACTAGTGCAGCTACTACATCCGTAATTTCCGAAACCGAAATTTCAACGATCCTGAAGCACAGCCAATGATTGAATTCTTGAAAGATCAATTCGGGCTACAAATGAACTCAAACAGAACTTAACACACAACACAACATGGGCCAACCATTTATGCTGTTTTCCAAAGGGGGTTGGATACATTATAAACACAAGTTTTCATATTTCAGCTATCACGAATCCCTTATTTCCTGCCTGCCAAAATTACCCGAACCTCAATTAGCCATTTCACCCGAATCTGTATCATCTTTATTACCTGACACATTATGACAAAATTTCTTAAATGTCAAATATGATTTGTATATTTTACTATGTTTAATTATAGATGCAACAAATTATTTAAAAAAAAAATTAATTAGATTAGGCGTTTCAAAAAATATAATTTTTCAGACTTTTTGAAACATTTTTTGATGTATTGAAAATAAAATAATTCGTAATTTTAAGTAAGTACAAAGTATAAAGACATATTTGTAATGAAACTAATATTTTGACCATGTCTCATCAGTCAAGTGTGAAATTGATAATTGTTGAGCATTACAGCTTTTTACCCTTTTAGCTGGCCAGTGGCCACTGATATTTTTTACATCATACTCTTGATCAGACACTTTTTTCTATAAGTGTTTCAATCAAAAGTTCATTATTTAGGCATAAGAATTCAATGTTCACACAGAGTTGGATTAAGGTTTGTTAGACATTGCTCGCCACACCACTCTCCTTTATCAACATTGGCAACACTTTAAAACTACTGTTCAGAGTATTGCGTATGCAATTTAAGATAAAATGAGTTGTCATAGAGAGTATTAAAAGATAAAAGTACAAAATCTACGAGAACGACAGTGGAATAGTCGCTTTTCTTCGTCGAGCCTGTTTAGTGCTTTAAGTAGATGTATACGCCCTGTAGCTGTACACGACACAAGTACACAACATCTTGAGTTTTAGGATACTTTTTTTTTCTTTAAAAACAGTGGAAATCGGGGTTGTAGAAACGACGGTCTAGCGCGTCAAAAACAAAGAAAAAATAATAGAAAAATCGGTCCGCGTAGATACGAAGACAAAGGAATTTACGTGTATAATACGAGAGTCGCGGTTTGACTCGATCAGCTGTTGGGTTCCTCTCATATGTTTTCGGGCAACGAAGAGGCAACAGCTGTCCGCCGCCCGGCGAAAGTAGCGGCGGCGGCGGCGCGGCGTCCCGGCAGGTCGTTGTTGTCAGGCCACCGCCGCCGGCGATCAGCAGTGTTTTGCCGACAACGTTCCAGTACGGTCTTCCGTCATGTCCAGCAGCAGTCGCCGTCGCGAAGTCGTACGGTTATCGGACGTTTTCAGAAAAATTGCCGGCATGTGGCACAGTCAAGACGCCCTAGTGGCCCCTGCCGACAAGGAAGGGTCGCTGATCACTGCTGCAGGTCAGTTTCTCGCTAAACATTCAGTGCTGTTCGAATAACAAAAAAAAAAAGCGTGTGCAGGATAATATTATATTAAACACCGGGATTGCGGGATAATCCAATTGTATTTTTTAATACCGGCTAGGGGCGACCGACGACATGAAATATTAGAATATTATCACGTACGGCACACGATACACAAATTAGTGTGTGGTAATTTTCAATAGAAAAAATTACTAAAATAATAATAAGTGCAGTAAAGGGATGAAAATGATTACGATTTTCGGTGACACATGAAATAATTCATAATTTCTTGTTTTAACAATACTTTATTTTTGTCGTTTTGCACGTAAATTAAATAAATTATAAAATACTATTTATTTTTATTTTTTATTTAAATAACATAATGCATTTAAATTATTATTTATTGATTGTACCGTATTATTTTATCGCTATAATTGTACGTGATACCGAAAAACCTTACAAAAACAAAAAATTGCCTAACCATACTTAAGTTTATTGGTATAGTGGATACTCTCAATGCCCGCTACAGAACTAGAAATAATTAACGCTTTAAATGTACATATTGTTTTTTGGTTATCCACGAGTTTCTTAAAAAATATTCATCTATAATCTCTGTTTGTCGTAACCTATAAGTGCTTACTGCTTTCCATTATAAAAATTTTGATTTGTTGAAATGCCTCAAACAGATTTTAAGATTTTAGATTTCTTGAAAAATTTACTCTTTCTACTCTTTTGACATTTTTTGTATTTTTTTTTTGGCTCGTTTTAACTTTAACTCATATTATAATTGAAAATGTATTATTAAACTTTTATATTAACATGCTACAAAATGATGGCACATTAAAAAAATAAAAAAACCGTAAGGCACAGTAACACTATTAAAAATACTATTTCCGTTTATTCTTATCAAACTCTCAAGGACTACCTATGATAGAATTGTGAAATCGAAGTTATCCCGACTTTAATAACTGTATTAACTTTTTATCTGAAACAGTGATACAAATTAAAAACATTTAATTTCGGCCGAACCTCAAAGAAACAATGTCAAAATTGCAACTAAACTCTCACGGTAACAGTGATTTAATAAACCCAAATGTTAATTGTTATGACCGTTTGATTATAAATCATAAATGCATTTTCAAATATATTATCTAAGAATCTAAGATTTAAACTTTTTCTTTTCTTTCAAATATATTTTTGACACGGTGTTAGATTAATTTTGTTAGTGTTAATTCGAAATGTGTAATGCGTGTATATTTAGTAATCAGTAATTACTAATATCTAATTAGTATTTTGTAAATTAATATACAGAAAAACAATAAGTACCTATTCATTAAATAATGATAGGTCATTAATAAAACAGAATCTATAAAATGTTTAATTAATTAAAATAAATATTATATTTCAACATCGTCGAGTTAAAATTAAAAAGTACTCTATCCGTTTTAATACTAAAAATTTTTATATTTCATTCAATATTGAAATATTATATCATTGATACATAAATCATAATATAAGTATGTGTGTGTTTACTGTTTAAGCTAGTGAAAAAATTGAAAAAACTGGGGCATTTTGATCGTAACAAATATTGGGTAGGTATACCTATATACAATTTTTATCTTTCATAGGTTAAAATGTTAAATGGTCCTAAGTGAATGTACTTTTATTTTTTTGTTATAACGTTTGTCTATAGAGGATGGTCATAGTTTTTTAAACATTGTCAAAATGTAAAGTCATTAGTCAGTACCATATTATATAGGTGCAACTAGAAATTACATTTTGTTGGAAAAGATTTTACATTACACAACTATTCTAGCCTACACATAGTTAATTCTAATTAAATAATACAGTTGGCTGTAAAATACAAATCATCGACCATTTAAAAAATATAAATATGGAAGACAGTTTGAAGGGAATTGTTTTTATGCACATCGAGAATTTAAATTTATCAAGGTTTTTTGATAGGTTGCTGTAGTAAATTATTTAAAATATATAAAACTTATTAAATGTTACATATTATTTTTTAATATTTTGATGACATTTTAAGTGAATTCAGTGGCTATATCTTGAATAATGTTCTTATTATTATTTTATTTTTAACAGCTTATACAACTAGGTACGAGATACTTATCAAACAAATGAACCTATATACATGAAATTTTCACTGGTTGTTTATATTTGCAATTGCTATACACAATAAAATTTTAAAAATATTTTGATTTGTTTTGAACTGTTTAGGAACATTTTCAGTTTCCAATTTTATTAGTATTTTTTTCTATAGATGTCAATAAAATTTTATTTGTTGGGTAAAAAAGCTTGAAAATTCAATACAAGACTCCTACTATATTGCTACAATGACATTTGAAAAATATTAAAAATCCTTAGTCACAGTTTTTATTTATAAGCATTTGAAGTTCAAATATTGACAAAACACGAAAAAATCACGAAAATTAGCAAATTATTTTGAGTTGAGAATTCATACAATTTTTTTTTTTCAATTTAAGATTTGAAAATGTAATACAGATTATCATACATAGGCACAATTTTTTTTTATAAGCATTTAAAGTTCAAATTTTGACAAAATGTATCAAATTTAAAATTTAATAATTATTTTGTAGTTAAAAATGTATAAAATTAGATTGAAAAAATCTAGTTACCTAATAATATCATAATTTTTAAAATCTTCTATTCCATTAATATTATAGCGATTCTAGATAATATTGATCATTTCGATTATCAGTTGTTCAAGGTACATGATAGTATTATACTCGAAAAAAAATAGAACGGCCCAAAAATCTTCAGACAAAATTATAGTTAGAGCTACATACACTCGTGTCGTGGAAGGGGTGTCAAATTGTAAGCACATCCTAATTACCACACTTGTGACATTGCTCGAGATTTACTAATATATCCTTCTTCAAAAACTGTATGTGTACGTAAACAAACAAACACACTAGGTAGGTACACTAGATGAGCACAGCTATAGGTATAGTGCTATATAATACCTACCTAGTCTATATACCTATGATTACTGATTAGGATACAATGAGTATTATAATTATCATATATCCCATTATCCCAAACAATCATAATATATAATATAGTCGCAGTATTCCATGACGTTAAATTTAGGTTTTTATATTTCGTACACGTTCCGTATTAGGTTTGAACATTGTGTATAGGGAGTAGAATTTAAATTGCATATCGCACACAATCAACATTTTTTAACCATTCAGATGGCATATTCAAATTTGGTTTTCCAAAACACTTATAATGTTTACTCAGCTGGAAATTAATAACTGAAAAACAGTTGTTTTGTTTTTACTAATTTATCATTTGTTTCTTTGTACGCGACTAGTAGCCATGGAATGGATGGACGGTATTGACCCATTATGTCCAGAACCGATCTTTATCGTCCGCACGATTTACCCGTAACGATTCAACCTTGAATGAATGACTATAGTACAGCGGAACCTATATCTACACAACAGTGGGTTGTTGCTAACAATAATTGATGGGTACAATTTTAATGCTGAAAACATCAGAAAAACAAACCATTGTATTTTCGATGTACGGAGGAGATAACATTATACGTTTTTACCAAATTTCTCAGTCTTCGCTATCTGGTCATTTTATATTCTAGATTTCTATATACATATATATATCATATATGTGGGTGTATATAAATATTGGTATAAAATATAACTACAACTACTGCATCCGAGTCCCCTTCGTGCGTAGACTATCGAATTATATCTAATGACTACATAATATAGATGATATATCGATGTTAATATTTTTATGTATACGATATATAGATACACAGATTAATAATCATTAATCATATATTAGTATAATAGTATATTAAGTATTTTTCCGAGGTTCTTTGATTTTTTTTCATTTGAGAATTGGATCTGTAGTTTCAAATGGAATATTATAATTTATACTATACATGAATTAAACATCTATATGATATACGATATACTTACCTAAAGTTCTTAAGACATTTAACCAAATTCATTAAATTCACTAGACTCTACTCAAGAAAGCGACAATTCAATATAAAACGTAAAAAATGATTCAAGTAAGTAGAAACAATTTTGATTCAACCAATTTTTTGAGTATATTTTTTATAAAATATTTCTATATGTCAGCGTGGACTTGTGATAGTAATATTTTTCTCAAATTAATTTAAATGGTCGACGGGCTAATATATAGTGTTAAAAAATCGTTGAAACATTTATAGAACACTCAACATTTCTTCTCTTTTCACCTGTTATCTATTGTGAGCGTTTACAGTTAAACTTTAAAAAGACAATATTTCCACTCTATTTGAATTGTTGTAAGCCGCCGATAAATACACGATAACAGGTGCGGGTGGTGAAGAATGTGCATTTTGAAACGGTTCTGGTCTATTGTTGTTCACTGAACATCGACGGCATTTTCGCCTGGCAAAGCCCAAATATATGGTAAAAACTAAAAACACTGATGTTTGGTTGACATCGATAATTTCTGTATGTAAGAGGCGTTGGTAGTCCCAGATTTCGTGATATAATATCGAGCGAGCACAATTATAGACGATCCTCTAATTTTATATTTGTATGCATTCGAAAAAATAATAAAACACTACAAAGACGGAAAAGTGGTACTTATTCGTAGTTCTCAAAATATGTAACTTGTATTATAGAGTATCTATACTACCTAAGTGTTATATTGATACAATATTATATAAGAATACATTCATTGGTATATTGAATATCGCACGTCAGGGACTGCACTGAAGACAGTGTTGTGTCGGCACGGACATACGAATCGAATTTTTACAGTCGATAGCTTATTATTACTATAAATTATGATTATAATATTTTGATATTACATTCTGAATGATATAATACTAGAGTCCCCCTCTCATGACGTAATTTTCTGTCGGGCCTTTGAAACGTTGTTCTCGTGGTTACGCTGTTCCGCGTATATATAATCTACACATTATTATATGTTAGAATCTCAATATAAGAAAAATATATATATATATACACATACCGATGTACCTACATAATGATAATATAATCGTGGCGTACGCACTGGTCGCCAACTATATATATTTATATTACATTTATCATTTATGTAGGTATCAATGCATAATGTATAATATTATGTTACGGTAAAAGTGCGAATACCGGAATATCGGTGAAACCTAGAATTTACTGGTAAAATCTAGGATACACAAAATAATTTGGTCTAACCTCGAATGATTTTTACAAACGAGATTTGGTAAATCTTAGGATGAAAAATCAATGTCAGTAAAAGACACTAAAAGTCCGACATTTTTACCAATTGTGTGATATTTTTCCATTGCTTACTATACTTACGAGTATAATTACTAAATTATACGTTAATTTAAAAATAATAATTATTATTATTTAAGTATGTTAGGTACTACATTAGGTATTACTATTTTTACTACATTTATTTTATTATTTTAATACATTAATCCAAAAATTAAAATTTTTATTGCCTATATAATTTTATGTTAGGTATATTTGTATTGCAAAAGTTATTATTTATGTGTTTGCATAACAATAGTATAAGTATAACTCATTGTACAAGTATATATTTCATAGCGTAATAGGTTGGCTTTGTTATCGTGCCACCAAGAAGAATAAATAAGCACAGATTAAGTTATTACAATCCTTGCCTTCAAAAATAAAATTAGATTTTATATTATACATTTAAAAAAATATATAATTTTACTATGATTTATTGCGATTGGTATTACTAATTTTACTAGAGCCGCACTAAAATTTGAATTTTCCATTCCTCCCCTCCCCTCGATAAAATAAGGAGAAAATTCGTGATTAGAACGGTATACGTAGAAGAATGACGTGTCTCATTTCAGCATTCAAGTATACCCATAGGTATATCATGATATATAATATTATTATACATATATACCTATATGTGTTGTACTATAATATAATATATAATAGGTATAATATCGTGCAGCGGTCCAACCCAACTCGTAGGTAGGTGGTAACGCGATATAATTACCAGTTACCCAGGCGTTGTTCAGAGAATACAGACAGAGATATAGAACGCCGCGCCGCAGCTCAGTCGAGAACGCCGCAAATCTCTCCTGCGGCTCGATCGGTGCGAACAATAACAATTCGTGAAAAACCACTGCACAGAACACTCGACCCGTATCCGAGAGTGGCTCATCTGAAATTCGTATAATGTATATTATTAATTCATTATTATTATGTATACCTACGCGGTTTATGTTATTATATATAATATTATGTTATGGTTATTATTTTTTAGCATATTCGTACATTTTTGCAGTTTGGTGTGTATTGTTTTCATCCCACCCGAGCTTGACCCACTTGGTCGATACTGCCTACAGCCAGTTATTTAATTGTTTTCAATTTACGCGCTCGCCCGTGATGTTGTTGTACACAATATTATTAACTAAATGTCTAAATGCTAATTCGAATTATTTGAATAGCTATAAAAGAGTAAATATACTCACGTGAAAAGGCGTATTAAATAGGTGCCTACTTACGTTGTCGACAATTATTAATATTATTATTTATTAGACGCGCAGTGCGTGCGTTTCGTTTCCTCCACAGCGCCGGTGCGAGCGATCGAAATAAATAATAATAATAATATTAAAATAATTTCACATCATCATAGTGTAGCCGGGAATCAATAATAGGAACAAAAGATAATCGTTTTTAATAAAAAAATGGCAATGATGCCATTATCGCGCGAGCGGTCAGGCAGACTCTGCGGTGGTCGTACTATAATTTGATACCTATATTAATATCTTATCTTATACTTTTGAGCGAAATATTTACAGTTTTCCAGATGTATACAGATCATAATATTATTAAAATTAAAATTACTTTCTATTTTATGTGAACATCAATTGCGCATAATTTACGCGTTTTAATATATTCTAACTTGAACTTGAAATATTTAAAAAATATTATCGAAATTATAACCTAACCAACTTTTAACTTTCAAACCGGCAGTGACAGGTTATTCGGCTGGTTCAATGATAATAACACGATATACATATTATTATATTGTACGTGTACTACGAGTGTATAGCGCGGCGACGTATACCTTCAAGGCGGTTCGTACGGAAAAGATTTGCACGAACAGTAAAAACATACACAATACAATAGGCCGTACGCTTATTATAATAATATATTACTGGAATAACAATAAGTAACAACAATAATATACGCGTGAGGACTAATACGCTATTCCTTTTGCGCTCGCGATCGTACGCGTGCCGTCTATTATAATATTATTATTATTATTGTACTGCACATAATTCGTGTGTGTGCGTCTGTGTGGGTGTGTGGGTGTGCGTGTGTGTGACTGTGCGATCGTGCCGTGTTATCGCGGTGCGCACAGTCTTCGCGGGTGGCGAATGATTTGTGGTGCACTCGTGTAAGTCGTTTATTGCACGCTGTACACGCGGTAGGTATATATTATAATGTAGTACCTATATAATAATATATTATGATATTATAATATAAAGTAGTAGCAGTATCATAGTACCTATTTATTATGTATATTATGTAGGTAATTGGTATAATATCAAGTGACTACAATAGTGTAATGTATAATATAATAATAATAATAATAATATAGTGGCTGAATGCCTGAATAGCCTACATTCGGCGTAACGTCCATGAATCGCGCTGCTCCCGTGTTGTATACAGTGCGTTCCGCTTAAAATGTGTAACACGAAATTGTTTCTACGGAAAACCTTAAATTCCCATCAATGCATTGATTTTTTTTTTTTTTGGTTAAGATAAACGGAACGTTTTGGGATTTTTTATAATTATTAATCTTTGTGTCGCGCAATACAATTTACATTATTTTAATTAGAATTCCATCGTTTTTTACATCTGGTTCGTGTAGACCAGATGATTTAACAGTTTTAAGCCAATTAACTATGATGAATCAACTCGAAAGGAATGTGTACCTATACTATCTACAGTCTATACATACTATATATAGGTAATGATTAATTTGTACACTTAAATAGGTTTTTTCATACCTTCGATTAATATTCTAATTTTAAACTGATTAACGAAATTACGTTTTTATCGGATTTTATATTTCTTAGTTAAATAATCATTTGAACATTTGAATTTTGAAACGTTCACGGAGCGTGTGTTACTTACCACCTACAACATTTTCCTTTACCAAAATACTAGATTCAAATTCAAGGTCTGCTTTAAGAATATTTTCGTGTTACATAAAATGTGGAACACACTGTATACAATGAAGTGATGATAACATAATGTATGTAAAAAGGTATATAGTAGAGAGGCGTGTGTGCTGCCGAAGGACATTCAGGCCTCAGGGCGAAAGGCATATTATACCTAATATTAATATATACATTGTTATTGTTACGAGCTACGTGCAGCAACAGTAGCACTAAAAGCAGTATGTTTATATTTTATTATATATAGGTATATATGCCAACATCTTCGTCGTTATAATCTATATCTATACTCTATACTACTATATAAAATGAAGTCAGTTTTTTTTGTTCGGGATAAACTCCGAAACTACTGAACCGATTTGGCTGATTCTTTTTTTGTTGTGTTTGTAACTGTCAGGACAAGGTTCTTATGAAAGAACATTTTAGGAAAATCCACCAGAAAAGTAGAAAATAGGGATGTCAAAAATACAATAGTGGCGCCATCTGTCCAGCAAAAAAAATAAACTAAATAATAAAAAATTTAGTTTATTGTTCCAGATAAAAATAATAATAGTGTACTATATATTGGTCGCTATTGGGTAATCGGGCATGTTTGATGATTTGTATTATTATTTTTCGTATATATAAATGAATGTTTGTGTGTAGATTAGACCTCTGGGAAGAAGATAGATTAATTTAAAAAGGGTTAAATTTGATTTTAGTATGGTTAGGTTAGGATTTTCTGTTAATTAATTATATTAATCCGCCATAGGTGGAATTAAGTAAAAACGACAAACTTCGTATAACTTTGATACTTAAGAGTTAAATCATACATTTACGTACAAACAGCACGGGGCCCGAGATCTACCGCAGGTAGATTGCCTACCTGATAATATACTGATGCGAAGCACAATTTTTATTCTGGGTAACGGAAAAGTTAAGATAAGTTTTGAAAACCATACTCCGATTATTAAATAACGATTTCAACAAAGTTTGAGTCATATAGAGTTGGTACCTACATTTAACGGGCAATGAAGTGCAAGGGATCAGCTATTTTTGATAAAAATATATTTATCATCAATACCACTAGAAACATTTCAATACGTTTTCATCAACCATTTTTTATATTTACTTGCCGATCACATTAAACGATAACATTTGAATAAGAAATTATACATATCATCTTCCGGAGGCAAAATAAACAACCAATCATGGGTGAAGCTGTGACGGGTCAGCGAGTAATCTATATAATATATAAAGTTATATATAAACTATATTTCCCACCGACGATCCAGTTTCTGTCGACCACAGTTGTAAGTTTCGTTACACTTATCGCATCTCGACTTTCCGTCTCGCAAATCGTTCTATAAAATGAATTTAACCCTACATAATAGATACCGATTTCGGGTGGGATAATATATTTGTGTATAGATGAACTCTTGCAGAACTTTGGACATTTTCATCCAAGCTAGTCGGGCAACTTCAGATGAATTCCGAGAATGGACTCGAAAATATAACATATATTCGTGAAATCGAAAATCAAATATTTATACCGATTTCGCGAGGGAATCGTATGTGAAATGCTTGCGGGAAACTCATATTTGTGTCCATATTATAGCGTATACCTAAGTGACTCGAAAGTTATTCGCGAAATGTCGGCACAAGTCTGCAAGTGATCTTTGCTGCAGTGCATTAGCATATGATTAGCAATCATTGCATCCGATGTGTTTCATAGTAATTAGTAAATCCATATACTTCAGTGTAATATTACATGCATTTAATATAATAATTGTGTGTGACAACTGACAACTGCAATGATCACGTGTCGGGTAATTATCGATTAACAGACGTTTCGCGAGACATACTATTACTAAGTGAATGGTCCTTGGTAAATATAATAGTATATGGAAAATCTATACGATCCAGTATGACGACCTTTCGCCAGAATTCGTCAGGTGGTAGTGTGGAACGATATATTATTATTTATTATTAAACCGGAGGGACAGCTATTAGTTATTACTTATTACTATAGGTGCCTATATAATAATATGATGTTATATTGTGTATTTTTGTAATTTTTTTTAATGTTTGAGAAGTCTCATTGGTGGTATTTTTGGCCTATAGTTGAATAGTTTTATATTTTATGTTGTGTAGGACTTAGTCCCCCAACTTTCACCTCCATAATTTTGAGATCACGTTTTATATTTTTCGGTCGGGTAGGACACTCCGTCACTCGGAACTGAACCATAAACATCCCTTCTAATTTCTATACACTTATAAGGGTCCTCTAAACCAAGCCTAAATTACCTAAAATATATTGTATAACCGTGAAAATAGAAATATCGCCGACATAACAGTGCATATAGCGTATTACCTAAATAATAATAATTTAGTATATACTATACATATATACGCGCGTAAATAGTATTATTTTTTTCATTAATACTCTTGTTATTATTATAGTCAATATACCTAACTAATAACTATGAATGTATAATGATAAATTAATAACGTGTGCATAATAGATAAATTTATATAGTATGCCGTGGCCGTCTGAAAGTTTGTATCGCGCCTCAAAAATTTATAAAAAACCTAAAATACTAAACACTACCACAACTCCGCGTGCAGGGACTTGCAGCGAAAAATCGCTCAACACGTCGGCGTACATTATATTTTTGAAACTGCGCCAACAATAATCTCTATACACAGGCGATATAATTGATGACACGCCACCTACCCCTTCTCCCCTCGCCAATGTAACCACCAACAATTGTCGGTGGGTCGACTTTTAAATGGAAAATCCTTGAAACCGAAATGCCGTTCGTTCACACCGTTAATATATTTAAAACTAATATTATACATCGCGGGCAGCTGTGTACATATAGGTACGCTTATATATATATATTTAATTAATCACTACATTATTATGTACACGAAAACAATTTTTTCAAAATATGCTTAATTATTACACATTTAGATTTATTATTCGCGTTTGAAAATACATCGTTAGCATACGTTAGCTTTGGATGATGTTTTTGTTTTTATTTTTTAAGAAAATTCATAACAATATACAAACAGTTTTAATGAATAAAAAAAATCGCATTCGTGCGAGGTAAAACGCACAGAGCTAAACGACATGGAACCGGAGGATTCGCTTATGGTAATATTGTATTCTCTTTCGCTGAACATGGTATATTTTGTACCGAGCCTAATATATTATATTACCATGGTCTATAGCCAGTATAGGTAGATAATATTATGGAAAACAACGCCAAATGGTAACGGAGCGTGTTTAATGATAACTGCATTACAAATGTTATGCTTAAGAAACATCTGTGATAAATAATAATTGTGTTGTAAAAATATCAAAATTCAAAAAATTTACGAGTAGGTATTCAAAATTAATATACGAAAATTAACATTTGCACTGGAATAACACATACAATGATAACCTCGGAAATCTTTCTAAAAAACTCGCAGTGATCTATATACATACCTACTACCTAGTATATAATATTATTTTAGTTGATCGTTTCATTTTTAATCGGTTTTTTTATTACGTCGTGTTTCATTTTGTTCACTTTTGTAAATGATACATTGTCCTCATTTCATATCACAGTTATAGTTACACTATAAGCATGTCTTTAAATATTATCATTATAACGCATGCCCTTGGATCTCTAGAGTAGTATTTAGTCACAAGTGTAATATAATATAGCATCAAGAACTATGATTTTTTCGAATCTCGTACAAATACAACATTACAACTGTTGTACACTTGTACTATATATAGTGCTCACATTTAAGGCAAGATGTATACCTACTATGTACATATTATTGTGTACATTACATACATGTTTAATATATTGGTCTGGTTATAATATGGTATAGCATTACGATCCGTGTCCAGTGACACTGTCCACTGATTAAACCCGTCCCTATTGTAGACAGTTCTAAAACGCGACCGTGTAAAACGGCAACAATGTAGACAATATTTTTCGATATTTTTTTATTATTATTCTTTATTTTGCCTGTATACACGTTCGTTTGCTTGTCCGAACTGCACGCGACGTATAATAATATTCTATAAACCCACTTATAAATGTGTATTGTGTATACAATATACATCTATAGTATCTACGTATATAAAATATTATATATATATGTATTATAGATATTGTATGTAATATATGTGCTCCACACCGGACTCGTATCGAACGTTCGGAAAAGTAAATAGTTGTTGGCAAAGTTTTAAAATATTTGACTGAAATCCCTCCTAAGTTCGTGCGTGGGTGGAGAGACGGAGAGTGTAAATACATCGGCCATAGTTTAACACGTTAGAGCAAATAAGAAACCCATCGATAAGTATTGATTCGCCGTTGAACAACTTTTTTTCTTAAACGAAAGTGGGTCGTAACATTTTCCAAGATTTTAATATTTTGTGACACGTTTATACACAATATCTATTTTACTCATACCTGGAGTACAACGAAATATTATTGCATTACTTTCTTTCGTTTCTCAAAATAAGTTGTATATTATTATACCTGACCGACTAATTCCACAGCTACCGCACTATTCGTATTATTCGTGTATTATATAATTGCTGTTGAATTACTTTCCAAAGGTTTATTTTTTCGGATGTTTGTTTTTTTTTTTTACATCTCCGGCGATTTAATAATTTATTTTTGTAACATCGACTGCGTTGGTTAAAAACCTTATGAATATTGTTAGATCACATGTGTCATGCTTACGATGCGGTAATTTAAAATCGGAAAAAGATTGTTTCGTATATAATTGTATAGTCCAAAACGTTGCAACGTTTAATTATTATAGTATTTTAAATGTTTGCAGCGGACAAAAAAAAAATGATGAAAAATATCTTGGATTGTATTTATTTAACTACTTAAGCACAATATTAAATCTTATCATATAGCTTCTAAATATATACTCTGTACGTGTGTATATATAATATTATAATATGTATATATTGAGCACTGGAAACTTGTATTTTTGTTTTTTAATCATCTAACGAATACTTTGCAATATAGTAGGTACGTACTCGTATATGTTATTAGCAAAGTATTATGGTTTTAAGTATGTTTTTGAAAGATTCTGAGAATAAACAAGATAATATTTGTGTCTTCGTGTAAACAAAAAAGAAAATAGTAAAAAAAAATTCGAGAATTTATGCACAAACAAAATACATAATACATCATTATTTTGATTTAATATGAAGTTTCAATACTTGATAAATAATCAATTATGTTTAAAAATATCCGACGTACACGGTAAACGGTTATTAGTAAACTCGTCTATTGTGAAGACTACCAAAAGTTAACTTTTACTATTACTATCCATTTTTTTATTTTGTATTTAGAAAATAATATTAATTAATAAGCTTTAATCGGTGTTTAGAATTGTTATTAAATTTAGAAAACCTTTTGAGTGTTAGCGTCAGTAACCGTATAATTAATAGTATTCGTGTTCGTACTGCATTTTTAACTGTATAAACAATTAAATTGATGACGATTACAAAGGAAGGCAGAAAACCAAGTCAAATATACATAATATATTATTACGAATGAACTAATAATTTTTAATTCCGTCATTTTATATAACTATATGTTATATATCATAAAATTAAATATTTTTTTATTTTATGTTAACCTTTTTAGTTAGGTTTATTATAATGTATACATAATACGAATATTTTAATTATATTTAATCAACTACTTTATACATTAATGACTTAATAAATTATTTTATTCGTAATTTTATTATACAAAATGAACGCACTCCGCGTTCTGAATTGTGTACAGAAGACTGTACAAAGTCAAAGTGGTGTATAATAATATGTAACCGGCAAATAATTGAAGATATTTTGTTGATATTGGGTTTAACAATATAATATAGCAATCGAGCACCGACACGATATTCGCACGAAAACCATTTGTGTAATATTATTTCTATAGTTTTATTATTATTATAATACCTATTGGTTCTCAACATTTCTGAAATTTGCTTAAAATAAATAAAAACAATTTCACAATATAAGATAGGTAATAAATTGTATTTGCTGTGTATTCAATTTATACGTCGGTTGTCGGTGTATGAGATTTCCAATAGGCAACAGTGTACAAATAATTAAAATATATACCTATGACCACGTCCAAACGATAATATATTGGCACGATTATAAGTAATATATAACTTATAACTTATAATAATCTCGAATTTTAAATGTTGATTTATTAATATATAATTGCCGCCATGGGTACCTACAGCATATTTCATTGGTACACAACTGACAATTTATAGGTATAGCTGTATAGGTAGTAGATACTATATACTTATGTGCATTTAGAATCGATTTCGGGAATTTTTTTATAGCCCTCCCCCCTACAAAGATTCACAAGGTTAGGAGGGTTGCGATGAAAGTCAATGTTCTTATTTAACTGGTAGATATATGTGTATACAGTGTATACAGTGTAATATAACATAATGATGTTTATAAAATTAATCTATATATGTATATATATATATTATAGCATTATACGTGTAAAAATTCGTTTGGACGATTTCCCAGACGAAATTTCGATCATGGCTAACTTCCTGATAATGATGTGCCTGTGTCATTAGTGTGTTGTGCTTACAGCCGTGAGGTATTCACCACATATTAGGTCATATATTATTTTATATACTTATCTCGTATCCTACCGCCGTGACCTTTAATAATATAACCCCACTACCACGAGATCTGCAACGTAGTATATTGTTTTTGGTTTTCTCCGTTGGAAAGCTCGTGTACGTGTGACGCGGCTTGTTTCTCTTCGTATAGGTATGACAAGCAGCGTGATGAGAGGGTTTTCCGGAGGTTTTCTTGTTGGGTTGGTGAGTACCGTGCTCGGTGTCTTTGAAAATTACACTAGAGACATTTAATTGAATGAGCAATAATTAATTATTAATAGGTAATTAATGCAGTTAAGCATTAATTACGGGAGTGGGTGGATCGGCGTTCTGTATTTGGCCCCTGCACAAAAAGTAACTCACCACGCCACTGGTATTGGCTCCGATTATTTTTGGTCGAGGATTATCAATCGCTCTTCCGTTGAACGGTATTCTGCATCGATTATGAATATATTATGTAATATTATGTACATTTAGAGGCGCGCGTGAGTCAAAAGAAGGGTGGGGGCTTCCCCGCGTGGTAATTTTCTGGCAGCTACACAATCCTCTATTTTTGACTCCAGTGGATTCGGATTTGGTGACTTTGGCGCGCAAGGCCATTTCACGTTCGTTTAAAAATAAGACGACTGTATTTCACAGCACATATAATAATATACGCGATGGATTAAAATAT
Source organism: Sitobion miscanthi (assembly GCA_008086715.1). Taxonomy (NCBI): domain Eukaryota; kingdom Metazoa; phylum Arthropoda; class Insecta; order Hemiptera; family Aphididae; genus Sitobion; species Sitobion miscanthi. The sequence continues at coordinate 35,399,322 of CM017802.1, forward strand.
AGTATACTATACTAACTACTATATTGGAAAGCTGCGTAAGTGCTAAGACACTAAGTAAATAATATATTATAGGGATTTGAGATTCGGTGGCATTTTCACGAGGACTACACAAAGTTGTATTGTGTTGTATACGTCTTGTATGTCAAGGAAAAATCTAAATGATTCGTTTCAATGGTCATATTTTCTTATATTTCTGTGTTAAGTCCCATGCTGCTGCCACCAGCCGAACTCGATAGAAAGTTGGCTAGGGTCCCGCCTACAATGCCAAACGAAAGAGAAAAAAAATTACAAAGAATATAAAAGAAGACCCATACACGACCGATTCCAATGTCAAATTCAAAACTATATGTATATATTATTTTATACAGCAAAGATACACACACACACACACACACACACACACACACAGAGAGGCGTGTGAGTATTTGTATACTCTACTCAGTATAGTACTATAGTGTGGGTCTTCTGTTGGTGAGTGTATAATATACAATATTATAAGCCCTAGTATGTATATGAACATATTTTATTTCCACGACTGAAATTCGTTTTTTTTTAAATTTTACTCTGAAAATCAATGAAATTCTATATTATAATATTGTAATAATATGATATATAATTGTATTATTGCTCGACGCTCCAACAACGATCCCGTATAATATTTTTATTATTATTATTAAAAATCCACCGATCGTCACTACAGTATTATATTATATTATTATTTATTATACAATACAAGATTGGTACATTATTCTGTAAAAAATGAGTATTCATCTAATTTTCCCATTGATTATACAATACACAGTTGATATATCTATTCCTATAATATATCGGATAACCAAGTCAATACATTTAAAAATTGAAACGTTATCCGTCTGTTTTATTTTTTCATTTAAATTGCATTGGATTTTAAAATATTCAAACAAACTCTATGCATATTATTATATTATATTATATCCTGTGTCTGTGTATTGATTTGTAGTCGTCGTTAGTCGAGAGGGATAATACGCCCATTAGAAAACGTTAAAGTTATACATTTTTAAATTAAAAAATATATTAAGGGGATCGTTAGCGGACAATTATTTTATATAATTATGAGACAATCATTTTTAAAAATGTTTTGAATTTTCCATTATGTCTACTTGAGATCGTTTAGTCCACTTTTCCCAATTTCACCCCCCTCCCCCCCTCCGAAAATTGTTAAGTATAACAAAATTTTCATCAATAAATGATTTTCAGATAAAATTTGTCAAAAGTTATTTTTAACTCCCCCCTCCGAAAAAAATATATTATATATTATAATATATGTAATTTATTTTTGGTGAAAATTATAATAATTATAATTACTAATAGAAAAATAATTTAGTAATATTGAATATACTTAGAAATATAGGCTAACAGATAAAGCGGAAACAGACTGTCTGAATTCAAATTTAACACATCCATTACAGCGACCTGCTCAATGACGAGGTACACTCGACACATAGGTACCATACAGTAGAGCGACTTCACGGTTTTCATTTTCAATTCTTGATACATGAAATGGCAACACATTACATTATAGGAAATGGGAATGGCTTGTAAAAAGTAATTTTCGAAAAAAGTCTTATCGAAAATGCGGAACGCGTTTTTATACTATTGTTTCGAATTTCGATACCCACTGGCTATTATATCCAATACAATTTAAAGACTATACAATATATTATAATATTATCTTGGTGTTTACAAACGAAGTCGTGAGATTATTGTACTGCAGTATGAGACGCGAATATTGCAGTATAATATTATCGTAAAAAAACAATATCCTAAACAACGCTGCCGCCGGATCGGTGAAAAAAAGAATTTACAAAAAAGTTTTACTACCAATAATTTCGAGTCATCAGATTCCACGTCGCACGCCACCGCGCGACCTGCGTTTCTCCCTCCGGACTCCTGAGCTGCACTGCAGCGCGCACACACACACACACACACACACAACACACACACACACACACACACACACACACACACACACACACACACACACACACACACACACCACACACACAATACCAATGGATGTCCAAGGACACAAACACCAGACACGCACTTAATCATTGTCCAATAACGCGTGTTTGATGGTTGGTACTTTGGTAGGTAATAAGTACCTACACAATGTAATTTAATACATGTATAATAGGTATAATGTATTAATATGGGCCTATAACGTGGCTATATAATAATATGATAAGTGGTAATGCGGTAGCCACTGGTCAACGTTATTTATACCGTTTGAACCGAGCGACGCGCCGAAGACAACGCGGGTTGTAGACGTAGAATTAAAATATTATAAACTTCTATGAATATTATAATACTATATAAACGTGTAATAATAGTATAATGGATCCGGTAATGGATATTAAAAATAACAACATTAATATTCCTAGCCGTTTTCTTCTCTGGCGGTATAGCATCGACCGGGCTTTGTTTTAATACTTTGTTTTCATAGAGCGATAAAATTAATGTAATTTAAGTGTATAGGTCATTTTTGTTTTTAGTGTTCAAAAACACTAAAAAGTTGTTGTTTGTTTTTTTTTATTTTGTGTTAGACGTGTTTAATAAAAAATAATTGTACAGAACCCTAAAGCATAATAATATGATACATAGTATATGAAATAAAATTGTTATTCTAAGGCACCTTAAAACGTTAAAAATAATCCCCAAAAGCACAATAAAATGTCGTAAAATGAAAAAAATAAATACCCATTCAATTCATCTGAAGGAATAACATACAGCTATAGTATACGACATAATAATTTTTGTGTATAACTGCATGTCTAAATACTATTTTTAGTGCGACTGTTAATACTTGATTATTTCAAACGATAAATCAATACAATATAGGTAGGTAGATTTCTGAATTATTTATTTTTTTAAATTTACTCAATATGAAAACAATTTTTAATTTATATATTAGGATATTTCGATTTCCTCCATCACAGTTTTTAAAAACCGTTTTAATATACAAAATAGAACAGGTGTGTTCGACTGTATGCCTGTCGAAATTGGAAATTAAAACTCATTATTTCGCAAATAGCGCTATACTTTTAATTTTAAAATAATACATATGTTTAAATAAAGATAATAATATGTAATAATAATACAAGTACTTACCGTTATAATAGACTATACTTTTTTCGCGGACATATTTTAGTACAATGTACAATGATACTGTATGTCAGCAACTATATTAAATAACTAACAATAGTAGACACATAAATAGTAAATACATTTTATTTTAACTTCAGTGGTGCTCTGAGCTCTTATTAACCATTATAGCTTATAAGTAATAATATTATAGAGTTGGATATTATAACTAATAATTGTTGATTAATGATTATATTAATATCTGATTCTTAACGTATATTGCATACAGTATGTATTATGGTATCAGCATTAAGTTACTCAAACTGTAACTATATCGTAGTTGTCTACAAAATTTGTATAATCTATATGAATATTTATGAGACTCCTGAATCAAGTAAACAGTTACACGGTCTATGCTTTTGATAAATCATGATCAATAAAAATAGACATCGTACTAAACAGTCATCAAAACCCACTATAATTAACGGTACATTTAACTGCCATTAAAACCAACAATTTTATATCACGAACGTTTGTAGACAAAGTACAAAGACAAACGCATACTGATAATAAGTACTGACATTTTCTGATAGCGAATATTGGGCACCGACTGGCAACTAGCAATTCATCATTGATTTTATTATTGTCTATTATAAAGTCGGCGATATTAAATTGTATTTACATCCATTAGTTGTGTACGGTGTACGCAAATTACACGACACCACTGCGACAGAGACATAATAATATTACTATTACCGACTGTATACAATGTGTACCATATAATACCATATAATATGGATACGTATATTAATGTATAATGTACTCGATTATCGATTTCATTTGACTGCAGCGGAAAATTAAATTATAAAATTCGCAACGGATTACAATTTTTTCTATTAAATCGGTAGATAACTCGAGATACATCGATCTGACAATAACTGACACACTTTTATTGAATACAAATATCCGCATTGTCATAATTCGTTGTCCGCTAAGTTCTCTAAGTTTCCAACGCCGCACATAATATTATGCTTTTCAATAAAATCATGTACGACTGCTCGATTATAAATTCTATAAACTAATTTACTACGTTCAAGGCTAAATCCCGTGAAATAATCAACTTTAATGTTCTCACTACCTGTAATTGGTAACTAGGTACTAATTAAATGTTCAGCGGGGAAAAAATTAAACGACGATATACAGACCTTAAAGTATACTTAAAAGTTAAAATGTTTTGTCGGAGTGCAAGATTCCAATATAATATCGAAATTAAATTTTTTATTAATTATAAATTATAATAAAAAAAAGTAAAATAAATTAGTGGAAAGTAAAAGGATAATATTAAAAAACTTTACGGGCGAACAATTTACCTTAAATCTATTCAGATATTATTCTAATTATAAAAGTAAAATCTTAAATCACTAAAATGACTGATGATTCTACAAAAAATTAAACTATAAATTGCCGCCATAAAAATTAATGAGAAACGTCTAAAAAGACTAAAACAATATATTGTAATTTGATCGATTATAATATGTTTTACTTGCTAGTTTGGAAATTATGAACTCAACGAACATAAATCTCTATACAAACATCGAGGTAAAATAAATTACGATTAGCCAAGTAAAAATAGGTATATGTCCAATTACTAATGTTGGTATCTATTTAGGTACATATTATATCATTATGTTTTTGTCTAATTGAATGTATCATAAACCGTAGTGTACGTACGCCAGTTGCCAATACTTATAAATGTATTTCACGTGCCACAGAAAAAAGAAATTATCACCCTGGAAATGTATATTTATACATATAAATTATAAGATAATCATAATGTAAATGTATAGTTCACACTGGAAACATTTCAATTCCTCTTAAATTACACCACAATTATTGTGTATGATGTATTGATGTATATTGTCGTATACGTTACATTAATACAATTTAAGGAATACATTATGACATCGCCATAAATAAAATTGTTCGAAAATCATAATTTGATATTATGAAGAAATATATTTTGTTTACTGAAAACCAGGAACAGCGAAAGAACAGAGTACAATATCGTTTATTTATTATTATTATTTGTCCAAAGACCTCGTCGGTATTGGATTGATTTCAACGACAATACAATGTCTTATAGGTGTGTTTGCGACAATTCACGAGATTAATTTTTGTTTTAATTTTCGTATACGTTGCTCGGGATTTCAATAAGATGTGAAATGCTTACCTACGAACGTATGAAATGATGAAATCAAAACACCCGTGTGGTGTCCGATATCTTATATCTTCATGATATATACATTTTTTAATCTATTATATGATTGTAATAATATTATACCGTCTCGTTCTCGTACGATATTATAATAATGCCATGTAATATTATGCGTGTTCCGCCGCTCGAAGTAACCCTATACCTAGCACCTACGACTTACGAGCCGAATAATAATATCCAGTCTCGATTGAAACCGAAACGCATTAATTACGGATAATGGGATTCGTCGTTATACCGATCGGTATTCACTATTCAGTCGACTGAACGTTTTAAAAACAAAATCCTATAGAACAGTTTTGACGACGACGATGCGACGGAGTATTGTACGCATACAATTAAATAGGGTACAAGGTACCTATTAATTATTATTGTTACCTGTACATCAACGTACTGATTCGTCGCATCCTCAATTGTTTGTGGCGTTTTTAGTGAATGCCACGATGACGAGTGACGACGCTTATTGTTCGGACGTGGATGGAACGGTAAAAATTATAAACCGACCTAGTCGGATTTTCCAGAAGACGCGCGCAACGTGTAGTGTACTAGTGTAGATATTATATACTTAACTATAATATCTTTAATGTATTGCGTGTGTGGTGTACTGGTGTGCGGATAGCGATTTAAATATTATCACGACGTTATATTATATAGCGGTGTAAAGGCGCGGTCCCGCAGGAAGTGTTTGGCGTTTTCAACAAAATCATAGAAATTTTAGATACGTATAGGTACGCGTTTTAAATTTCGTATATACGTAAAAACCTAAGTGTACGCTAAGTATTACGCATAGGAACGATTAGAATTCCGACGGCGAAATACAATTATAATATTTATATTGTATACACCAGATACGTACAATGTCCTTCGAAATATATAAAACGCTTATATTACTCGAATAATTGCCGAATAGGTGCCGAATTTACTTTTCGGGGAAAGTAAATCGGGGCCGATATGACCTTTTTACTATACACAATTACCAGACCGAGTTATAATCGTCAGAGAAAAACTGTAAGTGTAAGGGGAAAAATAAAACGCCAATTGTTTTAGTGGTGGTGGCGTTTAGTGTTTTTCATCGAGAAAATCTCGGCAGTGGCGCGAGCACTCGACGGGAGAGAAAGAACCCGAACAAAGCTGTTATATTATAATATACAAGTGATCAAGTCCGTTAGGTACATATTATATAATATTTTATTATACATGTAAGCATATAGGTATACTGCATACCCGTACTTGCGTGGAAAAATTGCGGACGAATTTTTTCTTTGTTGAGGCTGGCATTTCCCCCTTCTACCGACACCACCACCATAAGAGGCCTCGTCGTATAACCCGTAGGTATTGTTATATTACAATATTTAACCAAATAATACACATTATACACATATAAACGCACTAGTGTATGACGTATATGTATAATATAACGATATATATAATATATGCGCGTGTCGGATTTCACCCCCCCCCCCAAATGCAAGGGCGCGGGCGCGAGCGTGAGCCTAAAAATAATAATAAAAGGGAAAACTACGACTGCTGTGACGGAATGAGGAGAGGAGGGGTGAGAGTGAAAGGGGCGGCCTACCCCTACCCCACCAATACGCTCGTACGCTCTTCCTCACCGCCGCCCACCACCGATTATGTATAAATATATATATATAGAGAGACGTCGAGCGTTGAAAATCAGCGGCGTCATTGTCCCCCTATATACACGTACAACAAGGGCGCACACACCCCCTACCCCCGTCGTGTGCTCAAAGTCACCCCTCGCCCCGCACAGCTGCGCAGATCAGGGGTGGTGGCGGCGGCGGCGGCCGCGGACGGATGAATGAAGTGCACCGGGACAAAGAAACTAGCAGTGCGCATGGCCGCGGCGGCCGGTAACGATTTTCCGGCGTCCGCCTCCCCCCCCTCGGTCCACGTACACCAGCTGGTCGCCGACTGGCTGTGTGGCCTTTGCCTGTGCGTGTGGCGTTCCACCATCGCCTTTGTCAAGGTTGACTATTGATTTGCTGGGTCGATGAAACGCGTCCCTTTGTTCGCGGCCGAGCGCGCGCGTGTCGCTTTCACCCCGAGCGCAGCGATAGTGTCATACATTTAATAGTCTTAGTAACGCTCGCTAATATTTCACTTAATATTAATGTACGACACACTTTTTCAAATATGGTAACAATATTGTGTTATTATTGTATATCGTCTCCGCGGCCTTTGTTTTGCCGTCACCCAGCAGCTTCTTACAACCGTGTATAACCTGCACGCGAAAACGTTTTTTAATTTTCGATCGTTCGCCGTTTCACACTTTTCATTTTCATAACGCAAACACGATTGCCCAAAATGTTTCATATGACGTGGCCTGCAGTGACGGGTTAAGTAGTACAAAACAAAATAAATATAATGTACACTATAGGGAAAATCACTCTGCTGTCATTGAGTAAAGTGTACATGTTAAATTTGAAATGATAAACTGTAGCACATTAGGTATACGAAAAACCGCGATTCCGAGCGAAAAGCCGCAGACAGCGTGTCGCCTCTGTATACGAGGATATTTAATTTTCATTGTAACTAAAAAAGATATATCAGCATAAACAATAAAATAACTAAAAAAGTCGAACATTTTAAATGTTTTTAAATAGCTTAAAAAATATTTTAAGCCCCCACTTGGGTGACATAATGGGACATTTTAATGACCAAAGATTTCCCCGGATACAACGGCCGGGAACTAAAAAACGGGACCGTCAAGTTTTAAAAAAGGAACTTATAATAAATATATATATAATATATTCTTTCGGTCACTGCCACTATTTATACTGAAATATCTCGGTTTTGTTGTAATTTGGGAATCCGGGGTGAAACCAGCCCTCCAACTAAACGTTTTCTCTTACACAATCCATTCCCCGTTTGATTTTGTTTAAAAACGGCATCCCCCGTCTATAATCAATTAAATACATTTTACATATTATTTACTATCTATAATATATTTGTATACATCTTCTTATTGTGTTAAGGTTAACATTACAGAGGTATTAATTTCTTGGATATTCTTATACCTTATACCCATTTAATTTAATTTTTATAACGCAAAGTGAAACTACATTATACATTGTAACATGCCCAAGTGAAATTTTCAATGTTTGAATACCAATTTTACCATCTTTAATTCTTAAGCCACTTCGACCCTACTAGGTATATTGCTATGGTTACCATTTAAGCATTACCCATATGAGAGATTTCGTGAAACGAGCGAGTCCGCAGTCCGGTTCAGCCAACTTGTGCAAATGGCGGCTTTTATACGACAATTACTCTGTGATTTAAACGCATCCTTGACCTGAACCGCGTTAATGACGGAACATAAAGAATTGCACATTCAATGATCGAAAGAAAGGAAAAAAAGCCATACCTATTTTTACACTTTGATGTTCGTGACGCTTTAATTCTCGTACGTTTCTCGGTTTACTATCTTTCCATTTGTGTAGTAGGTAGTTAACGAAATCGCTATTTGCAATTACCTACAGCGCGATCCTATCGTTCAACCGATATAGTATGGTGTTTACAGACCGTAAATGATTCAATTTTTTGCTGTAGTTGTAACGTTATTTTTCCATATTGTGCTCTGTCCTTGCAATATTGCAGTTGCATTGAAAACCTAAGACCTACGACGACCGCGGCGGTGAATACACTACTTAGTATATACGCTCGGTTCTTACTCATTATAATATTTAATGAAAAATATGCAATTCGAATTTATCACACATTGCAATTGGCGTAGTACTTGTATTATAAAAATTAAAACGATTTCTCTAGTCCGAGAACTGAGAAGAATGACGTACATAAAATACAATTATGATACAATAACAACACTTCAAAAAAAAATTGTGCCTCGGTGGTTAAACACTAAAGTCATTTAAAATAATATTTAATATTTGTAAATACAAAAATACAACACATAATTTATTAATATTTGTATACTGTGTGACCATCAGACCATTAATCATACATACAACATACAGGCGTATCTATCGATGGTAATAATGTTATAAATCGTAGACATTTTAATTAACAATCATTTTTAATTTCAGTAGGTAATAAGTAAGTTCAAAACATTTTATCGGTAAAAATAGAACATTTTATATGCAACTTGTCATACGCACATAGGTCTTTAACGTTATGTATATCACAATTTCATATTTGTTGTACTTTTGTATAATGTAAAAGGTTTTTAATGCTAATGGTGATAAGCTGATATAAGGATTACGTGAAATAATGTAAATACTAAATAGCTTATTTACAACAAGTCAATAACGACAATAACATTACTGATACTGATGAAAAAAGGCAAAACATCTATTTTTAAACGTGTTGTATAGTTTATTGCACCGAAAGATAACATAATATTATTATTTATTAGTTATTACTAAATATTTTAGTTATTATAGTGTTATTACTTACTGTTTGTTATTACCAACTATTATTATCCACATCATAAGACGAGTTTATTATTATTACTATTATACATTAATTTTATGGCAATAGTTTCCTGTAATTCTATCTTGTCTATGACTTAATAAATAATAACTAAAACATCATCTTGAGATTCAAATACTTCTAAGTTTCAACAGTGAATACAAAATATTACAAACCGTAACGAATTAATTAGTTGTAAGCCATTGATGGGTGTGAATACTTTATTTTTAAATTTTAAAACTTATACAAGTAAAAAATTTAAATCAAAACAAAGAATAAGATAAACTGGGAAAGTTTGTCTGCTTCTGTAGAGTAACTATACTGTTATTTTATAATATAATAATAATTTATCGTACTGTAGGTTCGTGGTATAAATAGCTTCATATTTTTCTAAATATTTTGAAAATTGCACGGTTTATAAAAAATATTAAATAGTAATATACTATACGTAACGGCGAAAAGTTTCAAGGCCCTATTATTAATATATAATATTATTTGAATTACCACGTATTAACTTAAATCGTGATTTTTTGTGAATATCCAATTTTGTCAAAATTAGAACTTCAAGTGTCTTTAAAATATATTGTTCGTGTGTATTTCCTATATTTTTGAAAAACTATAGAACCAACTTATGAAAAACCATGTATTACATTTAACTATTAAAATTGATGATTTTATAAATTATTTAACTACAAAATAATTGCACATTTTCGATATTTTGAACACACATTGTAAAATACATTAAACGCTCCCCTCAATACTCATTAACTATAACAAACCATTTTCGATATTACAATTGTTAATATTATATTATTATGTTTATCTAAAATATTTCGTTTCTAGTGTTTCGACAAATCGACAAAGAAAAATAATTAAATCGTACAAAAATAGTAGGTATCATATTATAGTCTAAATAAAAAACGGACAATTGTAGTTTTTCAGTGATCCGATAAGACACAAGTCTATGATAAGTTGCTACTACAATGTCATATACATTTAATCACTTGATACACGTTTACATTACATAATTTAGTACTTATTATGTAAACACAGGCGAATGATTTTTTTACTGCAAAATCTGTCATCTAATGTTTTGACGAAAATAAGAGAATCGTCGGAACGTCGGTATGTGCAGAGTGTTGAGCATTTTCCAAAGCCCAATGGAGCGATGCTGTGAAACTCCTGTTGTTTTTTATGTCGTAAATAAACCTATATAAGGAATTGCACGCATCGAAAACAATTAATTTGTTTCGCTGTCCGTTCACAAGTATCTACGTAACGTCGGTTGATCGACAAACGGTAGTTGTGTAAAGGTTAAATAATAATAATAATAATAATAAACATCGATTTTCTCTTATAGAGTTAATTTAGCGTACCCATCTAGATACCTATCTATATCTATCCATCTACACCAGAAATAAAATATAATGGTAGTAACAAAAGGATCGAAAACCTTTTGTTACCTATAATACATATACGGCGATAGTCCCGCATATATATATATTGTATATTTATACGGCAAAACCAAAAATAATGGATCAGGTTTCACAAAGGTTTAAATAATATATTACACTATTATGGTATATTGATATATTATATGTATATTGAAGAAAGAAGAAAAACTTCAAGAAAAGGCCGACACCAACACCCCTTATATTGTCGATGGTCTATGATTTTCGTATGGCATCAAATTAATGTCGTTCAAATTTACTTTTAAGCATTAAAGAACCGGTCATTGTCTGATTGAAAGTTGTATTATTTATTTGGTAATTCAAAAAATGTGATTAATATGATGACTTTGGTCTTTGGAGTTGAGTCGAAGAAGTACGTTTTATATAGGCTAGAGTGATCAAATGAAAAATATGTACATATTTGATTTCTTTTATTCATTTATATACAATAAATACACAATAAAGTGAACATAGAGATCTAGACACTCGACTTTGCGTTGTCATATAGTGTTTATTAGTTACTACTATTGTACTACGTCTAATATATTTTATTTTGTATCATATTATATTCTGTATATTATATTAGTAGTCACTAGTCACTCAGAATTATAATTTTTTAACCACAATAAAGGTTAATATAGGCCCGCAAAGAATATTAAATTTTATTCGGGGCGAAATTATTTTTACATAGCGCTGCTGAGTGAAGTTTGTTGTGAACATTATTGTGACTTGTAAGTTGTGAGACGTGCTCTGTTCCGGTTCGAACTACAGTGAATAATTTATTATAAAAATAAGTCACTCACCAGGCGCATTTCAAAGTATGTTTTCGAAAACAAGATAAATGTCAAATCCGCGTCGCAGTGCATCAGTTGCGTAATTAGAGGGAGTAATTTGGGTGACATATTTAACCCCTCCCCCTCTTGACTTTTTTTAGAGACCCACACACCACATTTATTTCCTTATTTAACACTGGGTACTATATTTTATTTTATTACAATAATTTTTAAAAAGCCCAAATCTCTTAGCTGTACATAACGAAGATAATATTATTCCGTACTAAACACTATTGCACAGTTAATAGTGTATTGTGGTACAAACTACAAATTACAAGCACAAACCACTGAACGGTCGAATATTATTTTATCGCGAAGCGACGACGCACATCAGTAACATCGTAAGATTAATAACTTCATCGATATTGTATGTGAATATTAGGTAATGTGTAATTATTTGTTTCCGTGTGCGTTTATATTTATACGTATACATATATTATAATATTTATGGTTGTGTTGAGACGTGCTCATGATACTTACAAACAATTTTTGGGGAGTAATAGGTAAAATGTACAACAATTTCATCCCCCCCCTTCCCAAACGTGACCAAATTAGGCTACTGCAGTGCATAGATCCTTAAAAGTTAAATTTGTATGATCGAATAATATTAATAGGTTATGGCTACTGTAGTATTGTGTCAAACTTCATTGCATGATTTGCAATTAGAAGCGTGATGCACTGCTATGAAATACATCACATAATAATTTTTGTCATCGGATTGAAAATCCTAAGTACTGCGTAATAACTCACACGGTTACAACCAGTGTTCCGAACGTTCACTAAAAAAATGAACTCGCTCACGTTCACGTTCACGTTCTTTTAAAAAACGAACGCGTTCATTCGGTCGATCATTTAATTTTTTTTTATGAATCGTTAGCCTGCAGTTGATATAAAAATTAAAAACCCATAAACATAAACGACTCGACCAAAAAAATAAAAATACAATTTTGACTTTAGAGCGTATTATACAATTTATAAAGTATTGAATTAATTTATAATATCTGACACGTTATTTGAGTTACATTTTAATAAGGATTTCCTAGTGATAAAATTAAGCAAATTATACTAGGGTACCTATTATGATAAACCGATTGGGTTTATTACAAATTCGTGGAAATCATAATATAATTGTTGTTGTATGTCTAGCCGGGGACACTGGAATTTCACGTATTTAATTTATGTATTTTGCAATCAAACAAATATTATAGGAATTATAATGGGAAAAATGAAAATTCAAAATATTATTATTATAGTATAATTAATCAATATATTTTATAAATATAATATTTTTTAAATGGTTAGCTTAGTAAATCAAACGTCTTAAAAATCGATCAAATTCATTAAAAATATAAACGTCGTTCACGTTCACGTTCTATTGGCAAAAAACGAGTGACTTATCGTTCACTATGTATGAACGTGAATGCGTGAACGTGAATGCGTGAACGTGCTTTCATGAACGACGTTCTTTCCAAACACTGGTCACAACTCGGTAGGTTAAAACAATGTTAGATGAATGAATTTAAATCGCATGTGCATAAATGCATACAACGTGCTGTGCAGTATATTCGTTGTGCAGTTGTAGTTGGTAATAGCATTAATTATAAAATATACTAGTATTCGTCGCCTCACCGTTTTAGTCCTCGGGACTTGTGTACCGATGCGTTTAATATATTATTATATCTATTTGAATAGTGATTACAATTTTACAATATTTACATAAAATAGCTCTATACATTCTATGCAAATTGATTATCTCTGCAGAGAGCAGAGTTTTAATAATAAATACTAAAACTACAATATTTCGTTTTTTCGAGCTTAGATATATCAAAAGTCACTACAAGTTATAAAAATATTAAATAATTGACAGCATTTTATAATCTACACCATTTGCAATGACTCAACACACAAAATTATCGATTTCGAACCCATCGCCAAGACTTTATAATACCCATCGTATCGTACGTATATATATATAATATAATATAATATATTAATATTATATACAATACATTATTATTATTACCATGTTCAAAATAATGGAAAACTAAAAACTGCCGATGTCGTTATCGTCGTCGTCGTCGTCGTCGTTATAGCTCCCGTGTAGCAAACGAACGATTATTATGCGACCGGTTAACACCCACGACCATTGTCGTGAGGTTTTTTCACCCATGAAACCAGCCGAGAACAATCTTAACAAACCCCCCCCCCCCCCCACCAACTGCTATAACTACCACAAACCACCACCACCCGAACATCATTGTAGTAATATTCGGTCATATCTTTATAGAAGGTAATAATTCTTTTATGTCGTCGTCGTCGTCGTCGTCGTTGCAGCTCGTATATATAATAATAATATTCATATTGTGTGATCGAAACCAGATTTACGTCTTTTTACCATACACGACCGTATACCGTATTAATATACTTATATTATACTATGATATTAATATATTATATTGTCATTATTATTGTGCGCACACACGGCGTACGATGGGTAGTTTTTTATGCTCTCGTACATTATTGTATAATACCTATTATGGGAGGGAGGGCCTCTAATCCGCGCTCAGAAATCCCTGTGAGAAGGCCACACGCCGACGCGAATCGACCCGGGGACGTCCGCGCGCGCAATGGTCAGGAAAAACGCATCCAACCCTTTTGGGTATTTTTTCCTTTATTATTTTACAAATGTCCTCGGCGCGAGGGGACCGTTACTACGACGGCGGTGTAGGACGGAGAGGGGTCGACAAAGAGGACTATTCAACTCGTACACTTTGTGATGTATATATAATATATATATATAGGTACGGTACACTTAACACAATGTCCCTCGCTGCACGGCTATGTATATATATTCCATTATTTTACACGCGTATACAGATATCCTCTGCAAGGCATACGCGCGGGATCTATCGATCATTGGACGATGCCACCCCTCATTGTTGTTATTATTATTATTATTATTATTTTTTACAATCCACACAACGCGCACCGTCGCTGTACATATAACGTGTATAATAGGTAATATGTTTTGGCGTCATTGTGCAGTACTCGCGGTACAACGGCGATTTTTCGCGTACAAACAATCCTACAAACATGCTATATATATATATACGCTGAGTATATACTGGCGATGACAATAATGTGCACACAAGCACGTAGTCGTTGTGCAACATACTTAATAGGTAACCGGAAGTACCATTATTCGCCCTAATCCTTTTTTGTATTTTTCGAGTGTGTACCTACACAACTTACTTGTAACGTGCCAAACTGTCGTACCTACCCGTGTCCTGTATAACAATTAATAAGACTAATACGTGGGTGTTACTGCAGTGATAGCAGTCTGTAGTGCGATATAAAATATGTATAATATAAAACATATTTCGTTTAATAATCCGTTGGCGATTCTGGTGGCCATATTGTGTCGGTTCGATAATAGGATACCTAAGGACTTATTTATTTTTTACGAATTCTGTCTCGAATCGATCGACTAACAAACGTCACATAAACCCAACGTCGATTTATGTTACCACTTATTATCTCTCTATCACGGTAAGTTGAAACACACTAACACATAGGTACTATACAATTTAAGAAAATTATTATAACTTTGTTTCCAACATATTAATCATTTTGTTAAATGGTAGTATGTATTCAAATTAGGTAATCTAGGCTTGTTAAAAAATGTAATAAAGGGGAGTTTAAAATTGAGTGGCTTACCTAGCTAATGCTTTGTATAGTGTGAAGAATATTTCAATATGTTTATTTTTAGTAGCTGAAATTGACAGTAGATTTAAAACTGTTGCAGTATTACTATAATACATAATTAATTTAATTAAATTTCGTGACTATGGATTATGATTATATTACTTATGCCTAACTTGAACAGTTTATCAAATATGTTTACAAAATAAGAAATTCGAAATATGGTTTTGCTATATCAACAATACTAAGATATGTGATTGTGATGGATGAAGGTCGGAGACAACAAATATTTTATATACATTGACATCTGACAAAATTTCAATAAAAATGTTAATTCTCTCCGATAATGTGCGGTTTACGTTGATTTTGAAAATATTAACGTCAAAGAAGCCACCAAGTGTAGTTGCCTATACCAAACTCCTTAAAAACGTGTGGACGAGTCACACTGAGAATATTATTATAAAAATATTTTTCTTTCGTCTTGATAACATTTTGCACTTTTGCGCGTTGCGTTGCCTATCGCGTTCAAAATATAAGGCGTACAAATTTGTTTTCTTATTATTTCTTGATCGCTGTTTGTAATGCAACGAGCTTTGAATGTAAGAAAACATTTAATTCACCGATGCAATTTGCTCGTGAAATCGATGCTATTGAGTTCGCTTATTTTAATTCCGGACTACAACTGCAATCTATTAATTAAGTAGGTATAAATTATATCATCGTCGTCATAGTACATATTAGGTACTATCTATGTCATGTTTTTATCAGAATGATACAATTAATGTTATTTGTGAATATCGGTGCTTTGACACCGCTCAATATTGGTCTTGAAGAATTTCCTTATTGTAATATTGTTGTAAAAGAAAAGTGTTCATTTTCCAACCCATAAATTACAATATTTTTCGAATTAATTTCTGTGCATAAACGTTCAAACATGGCGGTAACACGATCGTTTATGATTTAAGCGACAATATTATTGTCTATTGTATAAATTCATTTCGCCCATAAGCGCGTGTGTAGTACAACATAAGTACCTATGGTATATAAATATAATAAATATATAATAGTATTATAATATTATACTAGATAAGAGTGATGCAAAAGCATTATGAATGACTAACGAGATAAAGATAACATTATATTAATACATCTGTCAAAAATGTATTCTGATAATTTTTTTTTATTCACATATTTTCTACAGAATACATATTTGCACGGTATAACATTATATTAATTACTGGTTTAGTATGATAAGAAATAACAAAAACTTCTAGGACAAAATTTGTCGGGTCAGCAATAGACGTTTCACGTTTTAGACAGATAAGGAAAAAATCAAACTATACACGGTCTTAAGCGAATAGTAAACTCAAATAGTTCTTGAACATAATATAGGTACAAAGATCATTATTATTAACACAATGTGGACAATGTGGACTCTCTTTATCTCCGAAAACTATTTATTAAATCCTATACATAGAATACCTATCAATAATAATTTATCACTAATTATTATAGACGGTGAACTAGCGGTGCTCATAGATCATAGTTTTCCATACAATATTTATCTTAACATTTCATGTTTTAATCTGGTTGAAATTAGATTTAAAATGTTCGCCATTCTGATTTCTGATGTGAATAGTGCGATCCACCCAATACGTCATATGAGATGTGTGCATACAATTTCATTGTTAACATATTATAGTATATTTTCCGAGAAAACGTATATTATTTATTTACTCTTAATTTCGAATAGAATTTTCCTTATCATTTTATTGTTCCACCCATCGAAAAATTTACTTATTATTTTGAAAGGCCTATGTCATTTATCTTCTTGCCCGACACTGTAACGCCATTGACTACTGTGTGCGGTGTGCACATCATATTTCGTATACACTCAAACACCTTATTTTCCTTGACATGACATAAACATAACATGTATATTTCTAAATATATTATATTATAATATATCATGAAGACACACTTGGCTACTTGGGGTCAACTACGCGATAAAACTGTTTCTTCGTATCGATCGAATGGCAATAAAAACCTCTGAACAACAAAATTGGGGTTCGGCACATTTTAGTAATTTATCCATGTATTGTATATTATGTAATCAACTGTCGAACCGACTGAAATTCATTGATATTTTTTCGATTTTAAATATCAAGAAACTGTATCTGTTTATTATGTACTCAAAATATTGTATGTTATAATATTATGCTTGTAGGTACTATAGGTAGTACTACTAGTAAGTAATAGAAACACGCAATCGAGTAGTCCGTATGACGGGTATTTAGAATTGTTAAATAATTAGTTTTGGTTCCGAAATAATCGTATATTCATCTGAGGACCGAGATAGGTATAGGTACTATTTTAACAAGCAATACTGCTGACTGTTAATTATTTTTCGTATTTTTCGCCGACGACATATTATAATGTTCTTATAGGTTATACACAGCACCGTCGCTGTACTGTGTATTGTGTATTGTGTTAGACGTATAATTGTATACAGGTACCTACCTACCGAGGTGCTAAATTGTACAAAATCGAATGAAAAAACTCGTTTTGAAACATTAGCGTATATAAAAAAAATACATTTTCGCAACCCATGTTTTATTAACGAGAACAATACGCGAAAACGTATTCGGATTGTAGATTTGTAACTTCCTCGAATGGACCAGGTTTTCACAGTGAAAATAAATACGTTTATCAGAAGCCAAAAACTGATAACAGCCGTTATCGAACAATCGTTTTGTGGCTATTGTTATAACACCTATATTATGTATTGTGTACCTACTGCCAACCTTATAACACTATAGAGTCGGCGACAGATGGATCCTCACTATTAGTACGTGTTCACAATGTAGATAAATATTGATTTTATCTACATCGTTTTAGTATTATAATAATATGCTATGTGTTGTCTCCGTGACTGTGTGCAAAACTACGCGTAGCATACCAAATTTCACGTCGGAAGAACCCGTTTTCTTCTGTTGTTTTTAAAATTGAAAATTTTAAAATGCTCATAACTTACGTTGAAATTAATATATCAAAAAAAGACTAAGAGGGCCCTGGCAAATATTCTCACTTTTAAATTTGATAACAGGTCTATTTCACTCCAATATTAAAAATAACCGAGTAAAAAAAAAATCGTATAATTTTCTTTATGTTATGCGTTACACGGAGACAACGTTACTGCAACGGGTTAATGTTCATTTTCATAACGCCTCGCGGTTCGGTCTCGTATGCGGATAGGAACGGTTAAACATATAATAATATGATAATTTTCCGCTGCAAATCAAATGGTCGGTCGGAAGGGGATCGCTCGCGTAGGAGCGTCATGATGATAATAATACACGATATATACTGCACCGTTAGATTCTCATACCCCCCTGGCGTGGCAGCGGGTGTTGTTCCCTTTTTTTTCTGGTGAGGCGGGCGGTCGGTGATAAAAGGCTTGGCAAAAGGGCCGATAACCGTGTCCTGTCTTCATTAAACTCGGGTGCGGTAATAGATCGGAGGAGTGGTATGCAGTCGGCTCGAGGGGTGGGTTAGTAATTTCCCCTTTAACCGCCCGCGATTCCGCCGGGCGTGTAATGATAAGTACACCGCACAAAACGTTATAGGAATACGCGCTGCACAGGACGAAATGAATAATATTACTAATTATTATTATTATTATTATTATTATACAATGTGGTGTGCGCAGCAGCTGTAAACCAGATTCCGAATGATGAAATATTCGAGTAAATTTGTAACAGACCTATTCAGTGTATAATATTGTATATTCGAGTGCCTATATCCAACGACACGATATTATATATATTATGTATTCGTACCTATGGTTTCGTAATGTTTAACATTCAAATAATTGGATAAAAACTAACAATGTAAGATCGCAAGAATAAGAAATATAAAATGTAAAATTAAATATGAAATATAATAATTAGGTCGGATATAAAAATGAGAATTATAATTCGGTTCCGGTAGGGGACAGTAATTTTATTGTCATTATTTGAGTGCAAGTTCTTTAAGCCATTGCTCATTTGTCTGGATTTTTGTTGAAGTTGCCTTCAGAATGCGTAGAGATCGCATTCAATGAATATAATATTATATGCATCATCGTTTGTTTGGCTGCTCGCCCTGCATGCTCCACATTCACATTACTTTGGGTCTTAAATGTTTAATTATTTAGTTCCCCGGTCTGCGTGGAGACTATTTAGTATTGCCAATTTCCCGAAACCTTTGTTCCGCCTTTGTTCGATTGAGTCGTTCCGTTTTCTTGCCGCGTTGTGTGCGTTTATTACGAACGCTTCGGTGGCTTAAATTTTAACCGGGCGCGGCGTAATATTAACCATCCGTCCGTGCAGTATGCCCGTTACCACACGGTACAGCCGTTCAGGTTATAAAATCACTATCCTCCGCCCCTCCCCCCCAAAAAAACAAAAAATAAAAACTAATAATATAATACAACGATCTTTTGTCCGAGTATATTACCGTTTTTGTAATATTTATTGTGCGTTTCATTCCGCGTGTATATTAAAGCATAATAATGGTATACGCTCTGTCGTACGATTCGCTCAGGACGACTCTCGTTCACGGCTCTTGAATACCCGACGACCTTTCGACGTGCAATCAGTCACGTATACACTCGTACCGCCGGGCCCCCGGGTACCGACGCGAGCTTTTTCGGCAATAAATACATATTTATATTTTCAATAATAATCGTTACCTTTTATAATTTATTATTTGGAGTGATTAACTCGTACGAAGAGATTTACATTCGCGAAAACCGAACGAATACCGGCTACCGGGTACTATACACATCCTAATGGGCGACAGCTGCCGTGCGGCGGAGTTTGAGTTGGGGCTGATAGGAATTGTTATAATACCGTGTTGTAGTAGCGGACAATGTGTTCGCGTATTTGTTAATATTATTATTATTATTATTATTTGTTATTTGTCCGTACGAGATTTTTTAAAAATCTGTTTTCATTACGATACAATTACGCGTTCAAGGCTGTGGCTGACAGACACGCGGAAAATTTCCGAAGTCATTTTCGCGCGGCAGTGGAAAACTGCATTTCTATTTTGTAGGATATGGTGGTATATTATATTATATCGCTGTTGTAATGCGTAATGTCGCCCAAAGTCCAAATCGACAACGATTTCCGTAAAATCTCCGCTTTACCTACCCAATGGACGGCGTTCGAGCGGAACAAAGGCCGGCTCGGCGACGGTTGTCCTATCTCTATCGGTCGGGTTTTTGGAACGGAATCGGATAACGACGACGACAACGACGACGACGAGAGAAAGACACACACGCACGCACACACACACACTTACAGTTGGCGAGAGACACACACACAAACAAACACACACACATGCATACACAAAGAGAGAGTGAGAGAGAGGGAAAGCGCCTTGTCGACAAAGAACGAAAGACCAAATAGATAGATGTGGTGCGGTGGAGGGCTGGGCGGCGCGGGGGACCGAACAAGCGTAATCGTCGTCGGGCCGAGATACGTGTACGCGTGCGTGGCTGTGTGTGTACGTGTGTATTATTTAGGGCCCTCGGGTACGGAGTAGGATTTTCGGTGGCCGGGCGAGCGGCGGCGGCGGGGGGGGTTAGCCGAGGGGTCCCCCACTCCTTTGCCGATCGGCTGGTGCGAACGCCGCCGCCGGTTGCGAACGCTCGTCGCGCGGCGGCGGGGCGTGGGGTTTCTTTGTTCGAACAGCTGATCCGCGTTGCCGGCCGGCGGATGGGACTGGGACGACCGTCGACCACCGCCACTCGTCAGTACAGTATTAACTGCTATAGCGTGCTACGGGCCACAGTCGTCAGTCCGCACACCACAGCCGCACGTAGCGTTTCGTTGCCGTCGTCAGTCAGTCAGTCGATTAACCGCCGCGGTCAGATTCGGTTCACTCCTTAGCTGCTGTACGAAACCCGATCGAGCTCAACGTTTTTTACACACATCACGCCAGTGTGTGACAGGCGACTTAATCTTATTTCTCCGTTGTTGTGTGCTACGGGCAATCCGCGTTCGTCGACCGTACATGTTCGTTACTCGTCAGTCGTAGTATTGCCGGTTTCGAGAAAGATATTTAAAATATACATTTTCTCTTAAACCTTTTTACGAAAATCAATCATCATTTCTTTCACTACCTCTTTCGTCATTACGATAGCTAGGCGCGACAAAAATCCGAAAAAAATGGAAGTCGTACCTCCGTATTACATACAACCGTCATACCCGGTCCATTCCACTCTCGGTACTTATAGTTTTTTTTTTCGAACTAAAAATTATTTTTTTAATATTTTTTTTACTATATTAAATTTTTATTTTTTATTTTTTTTTCAAATACACTTAAATTAAATTTTCACAATTTATTTTAATTTTTTATTTTTTATTTATTTTTTAATTACCTAATTACCTAAATCAATTTTATATTTTATTTTTACATTATTCTAAAGATCCGTGTTATTTTATGTGTACACAGGAATCTTAAAATTGGAGGACATCGAATCGGAAACCAGCGCGTTTATGGCATTACACCAACGACTTGAAGAAGAACTTCGGGCCGCCAAGCGTGCGCAACTGTCGTGCGGCGAAGTCTTATTGCCGCCCGACTTGCTCCACCGGATAGCTCATGACGTTCTCAAAATGGCTGAAAGCGAACCCTGTGGTCTCAGGTGAGTTTCGTTTTTATTTGTTCGTTGAGAATTATATTTCACTTTCCCCGTTTATCAACTTATTCGAGACCTTCCCGGTGCCCACTAGGACATTTATTTTTTCCCCATTCGAGATATTATCATGTTTTTTTTGAAAAACGTATCGACCAAAATAACTAATGAATTTTTTTTCTGTCCTCACAGAGGATGCACTTTGTACCTGAATTTCGAAGGTGAACAAGAATGCCGGAAAATCGGCACGATCAAATGCGACACCAACACAGTGTCCACTTTTGAGTTGTTCCTCACACTCAAACAGAACCCTAGAAATGCGTGGTCGCTCATTCCACTATTCATTAGGTAAGTCAATCGAAATTTGTTTTAACTTACATGTATTAATTACGCGCTTCGCCACCCATCAACGTTTGATGCAGCGTAGAATTTTTTTTCTCTTACTTTTTTTCGGCTCTAACAAGATTCGTTTTTTTTTTCTTCTGGTGTAGGAATTTTACAAGCGGCGGCACAATAGTGATCGATCACGAATTCACAATAGAAAAACGGAAGCTGTATAGGTCTTTTTTAGAATAAAGAGCGCCGGATGTCCGGCGCCGCCGAACGCCAATTCCTCCTCCACCTCCTTCTCATTATCAGTATCTCATCAAAACACCATCACCACCACAACTATAAATCCAACCACAACCAGTACGATCGATAGTACTCGTACCACTAATAGCACCGCCATCGCCGTAATTGAGAGAGAGCCAAGACTGATCCCCTCGGAACAGCCTGTGCGTTACACAAAGATGAAAAATACTCGTATCTTGCAGTAAGCGGTCTTGTCGTCGATTATCATCAAGTAACAAAATAAACCCCAATTTATAATATTATGACATATTATACGCGTAATAATATATTGGTCTCGTGAGTGTGTGGAAGTGATTATTTATATATAATAAATAAGTTTAACTATGAAGATTAAAAAAAAAAAAACTAGCATACGGCATGATATTATAATATTGTTTCATACGTTATAAACCGTGTGCGTAAGTTAAAAAAAAATCAATTGTGATCAGTTCTATATGTTACGTTTAGTTTTTTGTTCTCGTTATTATTTTTGTCGATACATTTATACATTGGATTATATTTATATTATATATATTATATATGTCACCAGATTATAATATGATTATTATTAATAATTTTTCCTTTTTTTATTTTTATTTTATTTTTTTACCCATATAAGTCGTTGTTCTTTATAGGATTTTTAATAAAAAATATAATATATATATATATATATTCATAGAGTGTAAACATTTAAGGTTAAATTATTATAGATTAGAGTTTTATAGAATATAGTTTAAAAAAAAAACAAAAAAAAAACGTTGTGTATTAGGTGCAAAATAATTTTTTTTATTAATGTACGTATTTTAAGTGAACGGTAGAGAGAGAGATAAAAATAAAATATATATAATACATAAAGCGTATATAATTTTATTTCCAATATTATCAGTGAGGAATAATTAATCAAAACGAAAAAAAAATATGTTTATATTATCGAGTGTTTGATGTCGCGTGTGTCCTCCAGACAATGATAAAACTAAAGTAGAGCTTAGAATTTTAACCAATATTAACTTATTTAGTCTATAAATAAATCGCACCAAAAAAAAAAAATATATATATATATATAATATAACTAAAAGAAAAAATACCCCAACTCATCAGGCGTTTTTTAATTTGTTTTGCCAGATGTCTTTCATGTTCAAGTATCTATATTGAAAAAAAGATATGTTAACCTTAGAGTAAGTGTTCCTAACTGACATCACACATACAATTAATACAATAATATGCTATGCATTTATATATATATATATAAATATATATGTGTGTGTATAGATATTAGCGATTTTAAATAATTAAAAAAAAATCCCTAAGAGCTTTTATTATTTTGTGTGATTATCCCACAAATGTGATATAATTTAGTATGTTGTGAGTGTATATATTTCCATAGTATATACATGTATCGACGAGCGGAATGAGATTATTATTAATAAATGTTGTAGGTCTTTATATTTTGCTTATGCAAATAAGATAAAAAAAATTATTTTAATAAATTATAGTATATGTATACATATATATATATATATATGTATGTATAAATAATATTTTATTTAAAAATTCAGTCAAAGAAATTATAAGAATTGGCATTAAAACTAATAGTTTGTTTTTTATAATAATTTTTTAATTTAAATAGGCTAGTGAAAAATACCTATGTATTGTGATAACGGATTTTGACTTTTTTCCTTAAACGTAACTTTCAAATTTCGTAGGCTTTAAGTGCGAATGCGATGTGAATTTTTTTATATAACAGCCTGTTTTTCCTCCCAAAATTAATAATTAATAATTCTATAAGAATAACTAAACCATTGTAATAAGATATATTTTTATTTTTTTATTTTTATTTTTTTTGGTTATTGTAATGTACTTCTGATCTCAGTGGCACTACATAAAGTGTAATCTTAACAGTATTTTTATTTTATTTTTTTTTTTAAAGTTAAGTTTACCTTTGAATTGTGTTAAAAGCAAAATAATAAAATGCTGCGCTAAGATCGAGTAGTAGTACTGTACTACTCAACAAAGCGTCAAAAAGATTATATATTTTTGTTTGTATTTTATATATATAATATGTATATGTATATATATATTATATTATATTATATTATATTATATTATTATACTTTTTTTTTTTTTCGTTTATACGAAGAGTCCCCTTTTTATTGTGGCACAACCTCACCACCCCAGGCCAGTCATATCACTTCATAGCAATTGTCATTTTTTTACTTTTGTTATGTAGTAGATAATGAACAAAAGAAAATAATGCAAAATATAAAATTTGAAAATGAAAAATAAAAAAAAAATATTTTGACAAAAAAACCATTGTTACATTTGTTTTTTCCTTTTCCATCATCGGTGTCTTTAATATTATAATTTACAACATTATTACAATAGTAATAATCATCGGTGTATGACAAAACCACAATTTTGTTTTGAACCAGCTGTGGTGGTGTTTGTCGCCGGGACACCGAAACGACGAGCCATTAGCGCCGACAAAAGACCGGGCCGATAAGTCGGCTAATAAACCGCCGGTAATATTGCAATATCGTTGTGATTTTATGCTCAAATTTTTTTTTCTCGGCTCACGGAAATATTAATTGTTGCATACACCATAGCGGCATGTTGTTTTTGTTTGGTTTTCCGGAATTAAAAAATAAAAAATTGACCCCGTTTCCACGGGACCCGGGTCGTTGAACCACACCACCACCTCCGCGGATAGGTTGAAAGTATAATATCGCGTCGGATGACGATTATATTTTTTATTATTATTCAGTGGCGACCGACAATAATGATGGTGATAATAATAATTGTTTCGCTCGTGTGCCGAGTGCGTGCGGTGCACGAGAGAATCACCCGTGTGTCGTGTGTGTAAAATTGCACACCCACAAACTGTTTTGCCGAATATCGCGTGTGCGTATGATAATATTCGCTTTCTACAAATCGAACGGCCCAACAATAATTCACGACCTCAAGCCGATATAACCGGCTGCTACCCGGTATTCGGTAACGAACGCCGGTGTTGATGATAATCGATAGTTAAACACGACGGACTAACGGAGACAGTGTATGACAGTGGTGTGTGTACGACATTCGGAAGTGTGGATAATAAATATCGTAATATTCGTTCGTTCGGTTTTGTACCTACTCTTGGGCTAGGCCGCCATATACCTACATGTGTGTACGTTATCGTTATGTATTAGTGTGCACGCCAAATAATAAAATATACATAACGGACCCGTTGGTACTTGGTAGTATGGTTGGTATCCATTTTATGGTTTCGAAAAATAAAAGTGAAATAAAATACACAATAGGTACACATCCACACAAACTTACCCGGTAATAGGATTGTCAGTCGACACACACACACACACAGCGATCGACCCATAAACACCTTTCTACATAACTAATTTCCCCACTTTACTACCGCTGTCGTCACAATGTCCTTCAAACGTCTCCGATGACGGCGGTCCGTAATAATAGTGTGTGTATGTTCGAGCGCTTATGACCAGACTGGTATAACGTTCGTCCAGAACCACGGTATTCGGCGTGAACAATTATTATTGTTATACGAGTCCTAAATGTTGTCGCAAAAACTTTGGCGGAAGTGTGCGCTAAAAAAAAAAAAAAAACAAAAGAATGGGCTCCGGACAAATCGTTACAGGTCAGTGCTCGGTCACGAGATTTCGGGTGCAAATGTTGAGATAAAAAGAGTTTCGAGATTTTGTTCTCGAGCGGGGTCCTGTTAAGCTTTCCACCACGTCTCGCGGTAGTGGTATGATATCGAAAATACAATATTTCTATGGAACCATTGCTGGAAACCAGTTCTCTCGAGAACGCAGCCTCTGGTAGCCGGCCGACCCGTCGCACGTTGACGTGCACGAACCTGTGGCGAACGTGTTCCGACCGGTCGCCGGGCCGTTATTCATCCGGCGGCCGCCGAACCGCCACTCTCTCTCTCCTCACCCAACTATGACGACGACGACAACACTATAGTCCTCACCCGCTACAACAGGTCCATGTCCCCCCCCCACCCACACCGAGTAACCTAACCACACACACACACACACATTATCATCGTGAAAAAATCATCCGAAACAAAAATATTGTTCATTTCGTGTTTTGTTTGGCCGACGACTATTCCCATTGGCGCGATTTCAATTTTTTTTCTTCCGAGGGCTGAAAATACTTATGACAAAACAGACCACCGTGAGTCCTTAACAATTTATATGCAAATTAAAAGGAAATTACCGTTAATGTGCAATACCCATGACCTATCGACTGGGTACCACGAATACTGAGATATTATCATATGAAGAGGATGTCAACACACAATATTTTGATTGCTCTCTCTCACCTACGTCCTACTCTAATATTATATAATTTAGCAAAACCAATCCTGTGTTGTTTGTTGTTACCTTGTATCTAATTAGGAGGGGGCAAACGTTTTGACTGACCCGTCACAACACTGGAAAAAAACCAATCACGAGCTTATTTACACTTACATTTTTATCTTAATGCAATTGCTATCATACATAATTGAATGTCTCATAATTGATCGTAATCCATAGACACAGATATCGCCCAAATTATTTGTGAAAAATATGTAGACGCTGCAGGGAAAACGCACATTTAGACAAATATTGAAATAATATAGTTGTTTATACACCTACTTCGGTGGTGTAATTTTAGATCTTATTAGAGGAACCGAACACATTCAATTACGATACTATAAAAGCAGTAATTTACTGTGAAACTGAAAAATATTATATATTTGTAGAGGTTTTTTTAGAAGTCATGGACACAGTGGACAGTGGTTGATTTGTGGCTATCGCCTTTATTTTGTCAGTATTAACTGAAGCGTAGGAATGAAAAAATGTAATTTTAGAAATAAAATGATATATTGTGATTATGTCAAGATATTGTCAGATAAAACTGTAATATTGTTGTTGTAAGTACGTTGTACGCTGGTACGTACCCGCTTAAAAATATTTCAAATCTTTGTGATGCATGTGTTACCTAATCTTTATAACAGATTATAACTAAATAAATAAATATATTACAAAATTAATAAATATTAACAACTTTAATATTCCGCATTCAAATACATAATATTGTATAATATTTTCAATTTTGTTTCATCACGCAACAAACACACACACGCACACAATTTACATAGATATCTTGATATTATACACGCCCACGTGACAATATAATTGATTCTAATTATTAAATATTGCTAATTAATTTTCAATTATCATCATTTTCCAATTTTCAATATTGTGTTTATTATTTTATCAATATCATAAAATTAAATAGCCTTGTTTTTTCACCAACAACTGGACAAAAAAAAAACAAAATTTTGCATTTTTCTCCTCCGTCTTTGAAAATCATGTTAGTCCACGTTTGAGCGCAGAAAATAACTAAAATTGCTTTTATACGGATAACATTCTGCGCCTTACCAATGGTCGGTTGATACTTTAGTTGTTTGGCAGTTTGGCAGGTACTAGTCAGTTATCACTAATGTCAAATGCATAGATAGATACATTATGTACTGGTAACTTTCTGCGTAACAGAAACGCGATTAAAACTGGATTATAGAAATGATAAACAACAACAAAATAACCGACATTCCTATATAGGTTAGGTCGTATAAATGAATAATTATAGTCAGAAGTAAAAATACATTTCAATATTACTTTATGATAACAATAATTATCAGTGCGTTGTTGTCGACTCGTATCTATTCGACGATTAAAATCTAAAATCGGCATTGTGCACAATAATAATAATTTATAACATGTGTGTGTGTGTGTGTTGATCATTGTCGATGTGATTTAATGTGCCGAGAGTTCAAAGTTTAACGAGCCCCCTCCTAATCGTTTAAAGTTTTTTAACAGCTCCCCTGGTACCTTGGCGGACGAATAGAATAAAAAGTTGTACGCTGTCGCCGGAATCGCGCACACTGCGAGCGGACGAAGGCGCTGGCGCCGTTTAGTGGAGTTTTTTGTGATTTTGTTTTTTTACTATATTATTGTGGTCGGCGAGTTGCGAGACAAACTCGACATGTCGGTTCGACGATTCCGCTTTTTTTTTTATAGCAACTGACATTCGAAATTGACTCGATATACTGATAATCGTAGTTTGGAAATCGTTTTCAACGGACGAGGACCTGACAGTCGACACACCGACATGGCGTGATGAGTAAACGAATTTCCTCGGCGTCCGTCGGCTCCTCCTGTCCCGAAGGTTCCACACCGGCCGCTTTGGCTTTTGCGTTGTTCTGCCGAGGTTTTCCTCGTATTTTGCACACAGCCCTATTGCCATAAATAATTTTCACACGCGCGTGCGATATTATTTTTAAAACGTATTCGGCGCTTTTTTCTTGTTCGGCCGCAAACGTCGTCACGTCGTAACAAAATTTAATACAATATTACAATATAGATAGTCCGGTCCGCGAGAACGAGAGTGCGTTATTAGAATGTCTATAAATAAAAGCTCACCGGGTTTACGACTGTGCATACGCGGTCGTCGTCCATCTATCCCACCGGTATTATAATGGTCCCACCTAAACAATTGTATTATCGGCCACAACGACAATGATCTTAATATGATACTAATGACAGTTAATTATAACTCACTGTTCCTAGTAGGAAAACAATAACGCGCCGTATGATATACCAATATTTATAATAATATTGTGATTGTTTTCATTATAATCGCGCGTGGCGTCTCCTCGGACAAAACAGATTAACCGCGCGACGTTCATAATATTATTGTTATCATCATCGACGGACGAGGGTAACGATTTTGTAGCCTCGAGAAGTTTTCGCCTTTCACCCACCGCCCACAGGTACATAATAATAGTAATAATATAAATTATAATTACAATATTATATTATTAGTCGACGTGTTCGCGGTGCGCAGCGATACGTACAGGTCGTCGTCGGCCTCTGGCAGCGGTGCAACGAGCTCACACGCGCACGCGCACACACCCGTGTGATACGATAAAATGTTATTATCATAAATGTTAGATGCACAACATTTTACGATAGCTCTCTTCAGCGGGTCGCCTACGACTGTGGCGCTGGACTTTCGCCGTTTTTCGTTCGATAGTTTTTACCGGTTAATAGGTAGGTACCACGATGGAACACTAATGGTCCATGGTACCATCATTGCCGATTGGGTTTTTTTCTACACGGCGATTTAGCGGTTTTGCGTACTCGTTCTTCGACAGTTCAATCGTCAGAGACGGCCGTCGATCTCGTACCCACACTCGTGCGGCTGTACAATATAATTATAATGAACAAAATAACAAATTATAATGTAAATAATTACCATTGTGATACGCTTTTTATCGTATTCAATTCCGCGCACACCGAAGACGTGCATAAAATAATATTATGGTTATTCGTGATCACGATCGAATGCTCATTGCCTTTTTGGTTCGCATTATAGGTACGTTTGCGGTTATTTTCCTGGCTAGGACCGGCCACAGCAGCTTGTAGGCGAGCTTGCGACTCGACTTTGTTACAACTTGGCTATTATTATATATATGTATCGGGAAGACAGATTAACACTGGGAACGCTGTCGACGCCTATCGCACTGATGGTTAGGCGGGTTCCCCTCTACGGTTAGGTCGGGAGATTGTATGTATTTTCCCGACATTTCGCATGTATTTTGCTTTAAGTGAAGTGTATGTAGTGTATTTGAATGTATTTGATAATATCAGTAGAAATTGTACTTACCAACGTGTACAGTTAGCTATAAAAGCGTATGAAGTTTCGATACCAGAGATCATTTATTATAAAAAGTAAAATTACCAATATAAAACTATATATTCTGTACATCCCGGATTGGAAGGTAAAAATTGTTTTCACCAGAGCACGTTTTGTTAATCTGTTTCCCCAATATACATATAAATATCGGCAATTTATTATCAAGATTCCGGTATCGGGCAGTATTACAATTCCGTTTTGTTTATCATTCATTTTTTTCATTCAAGCGGCATTCCTCTCGGGATCAATAGACAATAAGGGATAATGGATATTGATCAAGTCCAGTAGTTGTTACTTTAAAGTTTAAACTTTTTTGTTGTTTTGTAACAAATTTACAATAGAATGCACCGGTCACCGACACCGTTCTCATGCTCCTGAGGCATGGTGTTTGCGAAATGGTATGTTTACGAGTTACGGTTGTGGTAAAGCAGACCAATTACAATAATTAATATTTTAATATAAGTTATGTGTTTTACGTAATATGTAAACAGAAATGTATGAATTCATACTATCCGAGTTTTATTTTGGAAACCCTCGTGTACACGTCAAATTTTGAAAGCGGAGTGCTATATAAAATTGATGTTCAGCCTTTGTGTAACGTCCCACAGATGTAAGCATTAACGCACTGGTACACGCACACGTGTACGCATACAATATGAAACCAGCAAACATGTAATATATTAAAACTACTTAGCTCCAATTGGAGTGCATATAAATGTGGATCAGACGGTGCAGACCCTACTAATGGTCTTTTAAAAATATTTTTTTTTATCTCAATTGTCTTAATACAATTGTATGCTGTCCTCTTTTTTTTTCGATTTTTTTCCTTCATCAAAGTGGGAAAATGAAATATCACCAAAACACACATTTGTTTTGCCCCGCAAGACGAATTTCACGTTATCATATTAGATAAATGACGTTTTACGTGCTTTAAAATATGATTTTTTTTTGCTCGATGTGTAAAAATAAACTATACCACACCTAAAACCATTTATAATATTATTATTGCTTATGTTAAACTCAAAAAAATGTAAACTAATTAAACATGAACGGTGTATACCAGGGATGGCCAACCCAAATGATTTTGCGGGCCACTTTGTAAATACATAACAATCCTGCGGGCCACATTAGGGTTGCCAAAAAAAAAAAAAAAAAAGGTCATCAACCAAAATATTAATATAATACACATATTTTTTTTTTTATTCAGAATTAGGCCACCTATAAAATTATAAAAGTATTTAAAACAAATTAAAATATATAAAAGTAATAATAAAAAGTATTTAATACAAAAAAAATGGAGTTAACATTACTATACTATTTAGTGAGATATTTGTTTCTCAACTCGTTCACTAAGCTTTTTTAAATCAATAGAGATGCTTGTATTTGCACACCGTAATTGATGTTGCAGGTTTCATCTGTTAGGTTTGAGCGTGATTTATCTTTGGCGAATTTCATTTTTGAAAAAAACGATTCACAAGTGTAAGTCGATCCAAAAGCACTCACAACTTTTTGTGCCAGATTTCTCAAATTGGGAAAATTTTCTTTTGTGATGTTAATATTATAAAAATCTATTTTTGATTTTGATGTTTCAAAAATGTGTTTTAATTCATTATTGCATTGTAAGTCAATGAGTTCCATTTGAAGATATTCTGGGGCCGAATTGACATCAGTATGATATTAGAATTATTACTTTTATTGCGATTACGTTGTTAATAATACAGATACCGCGTTGCGCGGGCATTCCAGACTATTCTATCGGCGCAAAAATAATTTTTTTTTTGTAAATATTTGATAAATGTCGCGGGCCGCAAAACTTTCCAAGGCGGGCCGCATGCGGCCCGCGGGCCGCGGGTTGGCCATCCCTGGTGTATACGGTATGAGTGAATTTGAACATAATAATAACATAACGTATTATCGATCGATAATCGATGACATTAAAACAACTGCTGCATTATCGCCGATACTAATATTATAGTGTACAAAGTATTGACAAAAATCACGGTGACAGAAAAATATAATATTTTTAAACCGTGATAAAAACGAATGTGCATTGGTCACGCGGATCGTACGATGACGAATATAATTTTACACTTACAAATAACGTAATGTACTTTTAACCAAAGTCGTACATAATTCGTCTTCAGAATAAATTATATTAAATGCTACAACGTCTACACCATGCGTGTGTGCATGCGTTCGTTCATCGTATCGCATCGATCGAAAACCCGCCGTCAAAGACCTATTTGAAAATCGTATCTAGGGACATTTTTGTCGTGTGTACATTGTGCAGTGTACAGTCGTGGTACACCTTTAGTCTTTACTTGACATTGTAGTGATGACCGATAAAAGGTATACGGCGAATGAATATTATTTTTATATGGTTTTCTAAAGTATTATCGGAGACAATTGATCACGATAAACATAATATAACTTAAGACGAGATTTTCCACTCGCGTTGGCATAATCATTTTTTCCTCTTTAGATTTAAATGTTATTCATTTCTTTTTTTACTTGTGTTGTCTCCGTCTTATACACGTACGACATAGACAAAACACGTTTACGCGGTCTGAGTAGAACTCGCTCAATTTTGGTTCTAGAATAAAAATACCAATTATAAAATTGAATTATGGCAATATTTCTGAGAGCAAGTCATTGCGTTTTCCATTATACCCAATACAACGTACATTATATTGTTTAGAATAATCAAAAATGTCATCATTTTAAAATACCTTTAACTTTTCAAAATTTATATTTTTTTTTAAAAACTCAACGTATTGCCGTTCAAAATATTGTCATCTTTTAATTTTGTAATAAGTGTTTTTATTCTAACACCAAAATTGAGCGAATTATATTCAGACTGCGTAAACGCCTTTTGTCTCTGTGTCGTACGTGTGTAAGACGGAAAGAACACATGCGGGTGTGACGTCATCTTAAATGTGAATGTTTTGGAGCTCAATAGACAATAACAGAGCTAAACTGTTGACACGGTGTTCGATACTATCTTATTATAAAATATTAATGATAAATTATTGTTTTCTACAACTATAATAATAATATTCTCTTCGCGTTGCTGGTGGTAGAAGTGCCCGGCCGTTGTGGTTTGGTTCGGGCCGTTCCGTCAGCCTAAAGTCACGGTCAATGGATTCATGCCAAAAAAAAAAAAAAAATTAAAAAAAAAAAAACCCTACCGTCGGTTTACTACAACACAACAGCTGTTGTGATTTCTTTGTTCGTGATTTTTCTCTTCTCATATGCGTGTATAATAGTATAAATAATATGTATTCAAAAATACCGTATATACCTTTTATAATTTATAACCTAACGTCTTTTAACCTCATATCCGCCGAGTGTCGTTTCCGATAATTTGTTCATGTCAATGCCGCGTTACACATAGTATGCTCGTGTGTCGATGCGTTGTACGTAGTATTAAGACTGCTTAGTGCTCTAAGTGTTTTGCCGTACACTACTTTTACACTAAATAGATAAATATTATGGGTACTTACCTATTTGACTGTTAGATAAACCTGTTCATCAAGTGTTTTTTTTTTCCTACCCAAAATTTGGGTATATGATTATTTGACGAAATTATATATTATGATAATTACGTAATCATCATAATTGTTGATCAAAGTGTTGTTGGTTGGTAAAATTTATTTAGCAACGATAACAATATTATTGGTTATTATCATTATATATTTTTTAATAATAATGATAAATTGATATCGAACGACAATATTACTCGGCGTCAGATTTTAGGAAACTTGAAGTATTTGCTCATGGTGTTCGGATATTTGTGAACTACAGTGGCACAAGTAGGAATCAGGGATTTGGCGTACATTTAAAATGATCACCTTGTGTGATCAAATATACATGATACAATCCGTATATAATCCATAAAAGTATAGAACATATTATATTCTATACTTATATACCCTATTGATATAATATATATCGTTTATATAATATACAAGTAGACGTAGCGTCGCGTCGTGGCTAAATTATATTAAATGGCATTATTATTATTTATTAGTATATCACGATTTACAATTTGTAATTCGAAGTGGACGTCACAACGGCAATACCGCATAATATATCGTGTCTGTCTTATTATTAAGCAAGTTATAAGAATTTAAAATATTACAATTTAAAAATTCTCCGAACTCGCTTAAGAGGAGTATTTTTTGGTATCATGTAATAACCAAGTTGCAACCGAGTATACCAAGAATCGATTACAACTTAACTATATAGTAACCACTTACCACGCCCTCGCACGACATGACAGCTGAAGACGTAGCTGTGAATCCGGCTTAATATTAAATTAGATCAGTCCTACACAGAATCTGGTTTTTGTTTTGTTTTCGTTTTTATTAAAAATAATTTATAGATTTTCCCGTCTGTTTTGGGAAAAGTCGAGTTTATATTTTGTTTTGTTTTCTTGTCCCGTGTGGACTTGGCATAAAAAACACAATATTGGTTCTACAAAACCATGCTAAAAAAATAATATGTATCTACCTGTATACTGTTGAAATATACTGGTTATTGCATATTATGGACTCGGATTGTTACCATCAGATACAAAATGACTGCGTAAAGGGATATCACAAATATCGATTGTTCTTATCATGAAAAATAGCGGGTCCCTTTACGCAAAGGCTTGTGGTGATAACGCGTCGTAATCACCACTTACGCTAGCGCGTCCGTTTTTGTATTGTCGTTAATATTTGTTCCTAACTATGAATTATTTATACATGTTGTAAACGTTTTTGTCATATTTTACTAGCTGTGAATTTTTATGTATATTTTTTTGTATCGTCTTTGGTCGCGTAACGACGCGCCTCCACAATTTTTTCTCCCGTCTCGCTCGCCGACTTTTTCGCCGTTACGGGCTCGAAGCCGTTTTCGCTCGCCTGTCACGACACTAACTTTTTCGCTCTCGACCCGACGACTCGAGCAGCCCTACGTCTCGACTCTCCGAACCGACGACTCGACTATAGTACGCGCACCTTAATTTTTGCATCACCGCAGTATTGTTTGTTTTAATTGCTCTTGTGTTTAATAAATAAATGATTGATCAACTTCACGACGTGTGCCCTTACTAGTTTCTAACCTTATCCACTTAAACCTTCTGATATTGGTAAAAATTAAGTAGTGTTTCACCGGCACCTCATACCACGGTATAACCACATTGGTGACCACGCAAACACCACTGACTTATAGATAATATCATCTATAAACCTTACCTTTAAGCTGCCAATTTCGTTTTTATCATCAAATATTTGATTGAGAAGGGGTGTATTATAACCTTGTATAATTCAACCACATGGTACACTGTACAAAATTACAGAACTCAAAATTAAATGTTGAACGTTTATATTCGAGTATTTCGTTCTTAGAATGGGTTATTATTTAATTTTAGAATTGTTTTTAATGATATTGGACATTATCGGTCGACAGACATAATAATAATATAGTCTATCAGGCTTATCGTTAATCGTTATGGACTCATGAATAATATTATGTATACGCTACACCCGCATGCGTTGGCTCTGTCTTACAAACGCATAACAGCAAATTATACGTGCGGAATAATCCATTAAACTCTATTATGTTTAATATTATTTAGAGTTTACCAAATTTAAAAATTAAAAGTAACAAAATTGTCCGGTGAATCTTATAGGTTTAGATTCTGAGTGGAACGATGAATGTATTGATTTTACAATGATGTGTTTTTTTTTTTATTTTTTTTTGTTTTTTTATTTTTTATTTTTTTTGTGTCTGTCATCACCTTCTAGGACAGTAAAAGTGCTTGGATTTTCTTCAACAGTAACTTTTCTGATAGGAAAGTGAATCTAGTTGGTACTTTGGGGGGTCAAAAGTAAAAATTTCACAGTAGTTTTCAAAAGCGACGTGAAAAACAAAAGAAAAATTAAGGAAAAACGGGAATTTTTACACAAAATCTGTTTTCGAGAAAATCGATTTTGGTTTTTGGTGTTACTCTAAAACAAATGAACCTCTATATATGAAATTTTCACTGGTTGTTTATATTTGCAATTGCTATACACGATAAAATTTTAAAAATATTTTGATTTGTTTTGAACTGTTAATGTAATATACTAACATTATCATTCATCAGATAATATTATGAGTTATGGCATTCGTAAATAATAAAATGTTGAAGATTTAAAAATTTATTAATCCGAGACCTAGAGTAGGTATGTACAAATTACTTGTAGAAAAATAATTATAGCTACATTAAATAATTGTAATGCAAAACGACAGTAGAAAAAACTGGCGAATGAAGTCCATATTATAAATATTATAAAATAAATGATTATAATATTATCCATATTATTAAAAATTATTAGCGTTTGTAATGACAATTTTTTTGTATCTTATATTCTTATCACATTGCGAGCGTATATTGCACAAGATGACAACGTCTTTTGTTGGTGAACGCGTTTTTCTTAAGAGGATATCAGCGCACTATTTGTTTTCTCTCTCTGGGCCACCCGCAATATAGACAAAACGCACGAAAGCAGAATAATTTTTCTGTTTTTAAGTTATCTTAGAGTAAAATCACCCATTACAAAAAAGATCGTGAATAATATTTTTGAAGGAATGACAAATCCATTTTGTATTTTATTGTCATTTGACTATTTGACTTTCAAAATAAACAAAAAAATGTTGTAAATTTAATTATGTTTAAATTGTTTTGAGACAATATTTAGACAAATCGATATGTCATTTCCTCAAAAATATTATTCTCTTTCTTTTTTGTACTGTGTGATTTTACTCTAAGATTACTTAAAAACATAGAAAAAATGATTCTGCTTAAATGCGTTGCGTTTTTGTAGCGCGTGGGCCAGAGAGAGAAAACAAATAGTGCGCTGACATCCTCTTAACGAAAGTCGTAACAGGACGGTGATGTAAAAACGAGACTGTCGACATACGCAAACGTGATGAGTGCCGTTCGGAATAAAATGCAAATAAACGTCTTCGTAAATATGTCCGTGTCATTTAACGTGTCATAACAATATTCGCAAACGACGACGAGTTATAATAATGGAGTACAGTAATATGTAGGTATGAATAATAAATTTATAATGGTATAATATCTTCCGTACCTAAAAAAAAAAAAAAGTTTACTAAAACAGTAAAACGTATAAGTTATCGGTTGCGGGCTGTTTTTGTGGGCGCGATCGACTTGGACGTTTGACGCGTACACGTCTGAAGATTCATTGGGAGATATTGCCGTGTTGGTATAAGTAATAAGTGTATTATAAAAGTTAAAAGGTTTCCTTTAAATTATAATCTAATTATACTATTCATTATTTTACCCGTATCCATAAT
Organism: Sitobion miscanthi; assembly: GCA_008086715.1. NCBI lineage: Eukaryota > Metazoa > Arthropoda > Insecta > Hemiptera > Aphididae > Sitobion > Sitobion miscanthi. The sequence continues at coordinate 35,437,566 of CM017802.1, forward strand.
AAGTGGTAACTCGTTATCTGTCGTTTTCACGGACTTTTCATGAATGACAGAATAAACGACGTTTTCCTTGCAGCGTCAGACAGTGGAACAGCACGGCATCTATAGACTATAGAGACGCCGATCATGTCCCGGACCGGTGTCGAAGTTGTGGCGAATACTTAACGTAACCTACCTCTAAACAATTGGTAGGAAAAAACTAAAAGTTGCCAAAGGTGTAAGGAATGACAAGTGACGAACAGAAACCATAATGATACGAGTCGTAATTGCATACAAATAATATTGGGTATTTGAGTGAGTATATTATTATAATTATATTAGAATCATCAATCGTAGTAAATGTTAATTTGGTATTTTAATCATGTTGTTACAATTTCAGTTCTTTGAGACCTTTATACAATTTTTTTTTCTTAATTTTATGGTCTTACAAAGTACACACAAGTGATTGTAATATTCACTATGCATAATAGTACATATAACATTATTACAGGCATTATAATATGAGTTGTATAATTTCATTAAGTGAAACCGTAGTAGTTATGTTGCTTGGGTATCTAAAAATACCTCGCTCGTCAGTTTTTCGAAAGCTATCAATTTTAGGGTTAAAGGAACGGTGGTGGAAATAATCATAAATACTTCTCTCGACATGTGGAGTGGCGTATTCTAAAAAAAAATCTGGCTCTGGCCGTATATACAAGTATACGACACTCAACAACTCTGCAACACTCTTATAGAAAATCAAAACTAAAAGTATGCGTCTAACTTGTCCAGTATTCTGTGTTTATATAGCATTACAACTGTATACAAATATATGACAACTTATCATCAATGTTGTGTGAAGTACTGAAGCCCTTTTAAAGTATAAAAATTTAGATTTGTAATTCGTAGAATCGTATAGCTGTATGCTCCTTTATAGTTTATAGGATGTTAATATTGTGATCCTATCATAACCTCGAAATTGTTTCGAGGTGGCAAAATTGTTTAAATCAACTACTCAAGGTAAATGTACTTTATAACTACCTAATATATACCTGTATGGTAATATGGTGTGTATATCAATAATGCCTAATATATTTTACTACCAACAAGCAGTTTTGTGATACTTTTTATTTTTGAAGAAACAGTATGCGTATTAAGGAGGGTTCCTACTGCATACGTTCACGTGACGTGCATTTCATTTCCGCCTTGAACACACGTTACATATAGGTAAATAGTTTGACATAGGTAAATAGTTTAAAATTGGTAATACAGTTACAGTTTCAAAGTTAAATGGTGATAAGGTATACCTATATCATGATGATTGATATAATTCTGTGTACATCTTTTGGTTTCAATATTATACGACCGTATACACGAAATTGTTGAACTAGATCACTACCACACGATGACTTGACTTATCATATGGTACGAATTAAAAAACACATTGGTATACCAAAAGCTTACCACGGCTGTCGGCTGCCAACCAATCATGGCGCAACAAAGGATTTTTATACATATACATAATATGCGAACGTCTGTGGTGGAATCCTATTTTCATAGACCACAGTAATAATTAAAATTACATGATTTTGTTCACTATTATGGAAAAATTGAGCTCATGTGAATCTCGTAATCCATGCGTCATATTAAAATATTTTTTTTATTATTTTTCAAATATACAATTATTTTTAATTTGTGGTAGCAAAATTATAGGTTTGCAAAAATATTACCAAGAGGTGTCAAATCTTGATAATGGGTACCGGTCCCCTCGGGCAGGGCCGGGTTGGTATGTATCGGCCCGTCGAGATTTTCACTTCTATAAGCGGCCCATTTACATATTCAGTGGCCCAAAATGACGTCTATAATTATTACGAGCTTATAGGTGGCCAATCGTATTTTAAACATGAATTTATTTTCACTCACACTCACACGACCGGCCCACCGAGATTTTCTCGATAGCTCGCCTAACCAATCCGGCCCTGCCCTCACAGGTCTCACTCGACTCAGTGCCCGCTCATGTCGACTATAAGGTTGTAACGTCTATGAAAATGACTACACATTCACAAAAACTTGACCACAGCATAAAATATTCACTGCGTGAGTATATACCTACACGAAATAAAAAATAAAAGACTTGGCCACAAATTCACAACTAACTTTGAGGTAACATATTATTACTATGTCTCCCAAAACAGTTTATTTTTAATCTATTCGTACCTACGACATCAAAAATTGTACGAGTCTGACAATCCGATTAGGACCAGCAAATACAGTAATTCTCTTTTGTAGAGCGTATTTAAAACTAGAATTATTAAGTGGTTGCCAATACAACTATATTTATTATACTTTAATAATATATCACCTAATACTAAAAAACAAACTTTGCCGAAAACCATAAAAAAGTAATGCAACAAATAATACTTGTAAACTTAAAGTGAGGTAAAGTCTCACCAATACGTTTTTATGTTTCGTATAAACAATTTCGGTTTCCTTAGAAGAAGGTGCGCCCTTCGCATTAATAATAGAAAAGAACATTTTAAAACATGTTCAAAGAATTTTAACAAAATTTCAGTGTTACGTCAATATAACACTGGCCGTTGTAGTGCCGGTTCCAATTTGACGGACGTATAGGACGGTTATTTATTTTAATACTAATATTTTGTTTGATTATTATTAATCTGAAATAATAGATGACATTATTTTTTATTTATTATCATACCACTGCAACTGCGGTCGGACTCGAGTGTCCGATTTTCGTAATTTGGCTCTCTCTTTCAATTCAGTGTTTTGACTCTCCTTCTGTACTTAATTGTAAAAGAATTAATATAATACAAAACTATCCACTGGGTTTGGCTGACTCCGAAAACACAATATAATATGGGTACGAACAAAATTCTGTTTATACGACAGTTTATAGATGCTGTGCTCTCCAACCAAAAAAAATTTGTCCACGACACTACTCTTTTGTATAAATAATAAATATACAATGTCCTAAAAATGCGCAATAAACCGCCAATGTACGCATATTTTAACGTATTCTTATCAAACGAAGTACGAACAATAAACAAACATTTTATTGCCGTCACAGATTATATTCTCTGGTCGTAAAATACACTTACGGTCCACTCGCATGTGTATATAATAATATATTCTGTGATTTTATTACGCGCATACTAACAATGCAACCATTTATATTATAAATAATACCGTGTGTGTGTGTGTGTGTGTGTGTATTCACATTTTCACAAGGTACTTCGGGGAGGAAATTTGTCTTAGGGCGAATTTAAACGATTTCTGTCGGGGATACATTATTATTTTTATAGTGAAACTGCTCATAACCTTATAGTACGTTAAAGAAACTATAATAATAATATATTATATACATCCAAAGATTGAAAATTTAATGGGGTTTTCTTGACATTGTTAAAGGATAGAAGGGGATGCATTTTTATTTCTTTATACCATACAGTCACTTTGTTGTGTCTATGTGGGACAAGAAAACATTTTTTCAACATATGTTATGATTTATTAACCCCGAATATGTAAATGTAATGTAAAATTCTATTTTATTTTAAAATTAATTACTACATTACAAAGTGCCTGATGAATACAATAATTAAAAAAATTAATATTTTCAGTATAATATACTTATTACCTATAGGCTATAGGTATTAGTTATTAGTAGGTACTAATTATATTTATTTATGCTCTAAATTCGGTGGATGGATTTAATTATTATCTTTGAATTCAACGTTATACAATAAAGTACGCCACTGACTGGTTTTGGAACATTTTTAGAAGATCTAATTATTTTTTACATTTTTGTCATAATATTGAGGTAAACGCTCGCATGTTGTACCTACTTTTATAGTGTAGTCGTTTGTACCGTTTATTAAAAATCCTATTAGGCATTAAATTTGTATATTTGTATCTAATGTTTATTTTGTACTGTACTGCTACTATTGTAGTAATAGTAATAAATTATAGTAAACAATAATAATAGGTATAATTGAAAAAAGTACAATGTATTATAATTTATAGTAGCACTCGTTTATGACTATTTTAGTATAAGACGTAGGCATTAGGAATCGATAGCAAAATGGTTAATAAACAATTTAGTTAATAATTTATTATCATTTCATGTACCTTCCTATAATCAAATATGTATTCATTTAAATTAACTATGTAAATTAATTCTGACAAAATGTTTATAAGTTCCTAGACTGTTAATAAGTAAACATACAAGGTGCAACTTAAACACAGTTCAATTCATATATTCAAGCAATTAATAATATTAAGCATATTATAAACTGTTGGCCATAATGTATTAGATAAATAATTTTATAATACATTGAAATATAAATATTAGATAAAATAAATAATTAGTTTCATTATGCCCTGGTGTTTGTCAATATTTTTCCTGGTAGACAAATTATTGAATATTTTCATATGGGTATTAAAATAATATTCCTTTATGTGTTTAGAAAGGTATTAATTTTGAAATTTACTAGTGATATAGTAGAAGTAATATACCTGTTCTGGTTCAAGGAATAATTTTGCACTATTTTACAACTTTTGAATAATCTTATAGGATCTTAAAATTTTAACCGATTAGTACCTAATTAAAATGTACATAATTTTTTTATTTTTTATTTAATTACAATTTTATGATATTATGTAACATACAATTATCTGTATTTAATAATCATTAATTAACATATTTATGTTTTATGTAAACTGTGTTTAGTACTATAAAGCATGCTCATTATTATAATTTTATTGTATTATTGTATACTATATTATATCAAAAGAAAATTCTAATTCTCCATAAGTACCTAGTTTATAGTGTTTGTGTACTTAGTTTTGGTTTTAATTTAGTATAGTTCTTGAATACTAATGAACTTTCTAAAAATATAGACGATGTATTTTTTAATCGTGTTTACTTTGCTTCTATATAGTAAAACAAAACATAATTAGATATTTAGGTAGGTACCTTAAAAGCCCGTGGTCGTGATATTGGTGTCGGTACAATATATACTTATAATTTATATACATAATATGATGTAATACTATTACTATTTACTATATAATGTTCGTTATATATAAATGTATTTTGTGTAAATACCCATCGATGACATGCAAAATACAATGCGTCCCGTACTCCCGTGGGTCGACGTCACTGGTTATCTAAAAGTTTAAATGCAATAAATTGTTTTACGTATAGCTAAATAATTTTTGGAATATTTTCGCAAACTATTTAATGCTCGGAACGCAAACACTAACCCACGCAAATTGAACATATTTGAAGTTCCAAACAAAGATTTATGATACCTATTAGCTACTCATGGTTCTATAACCGTAAAATAGCTATAATTTCTGCAAAGCGTAATTATTTTGTTCCACAATAATAAAAAAAGTGTGTTTTTAAAGTTTTTTTTAAGTACTTTTAGATAATTTTATTGGCAGTTGTCACTTGTTCAGTATATTTCAGTATAATCTTTAAAAATAGTCAAAAACATTTGTTAATAATATAAAATCTGTTTTAAGACATTAGTGTGTACCTACATTTTTTATCTATAGAAAATTTAAAAACAGTAAACAAAGAACGTAACAAGTTTTTTACGATAGCTTCCCGATATAAAATGTGGAGTGCATTCAGTACTCAGTAGTTTATTGTTTAAGATTCTTAGTGGAACGATGAATGTATAGGTTTTACAATGATGCGAGACGCGAGTGTGTGTTTTGTTTTTTCATGTCCGAAGACACTTTAAGTAAAACAAAAGGTTTTTGGTAGCAAATTGGATCTTGTTTGTACTTTAGTGTAAAATATTTCAAGTAAAACTTTTATTATTAGAGGGAAAAACAATTTTTCTTCAAAAATTAGAATATTGATAATCTAACATCAGTTTTTTTAATAAAATCAATTTTGCTTTTTAACTATAATTAAAAATTATACTATAGATACCAACTGTTTAACCTAAATACTTAAAATTTGATATTTATATTATAATTTTCAACATAATTTTCCTCTTTTTGATCCAACTATAGAAATGTGAAATTTTGTACTTTTTAGCTTAAGTTATTCTTATATTGCGCCAAATGTCCAATCGGCAATCAATCAAATTTATAGTTAAGTAACTACTTACAAATGAAAATACAATTAATTATTATTTTTTTTTTTAATAGGAGCTACAATATACACATATAGTACACTTACAGTTTAAGTATAAATAATAATAATAATAATAATAGAATAATAAAAATGAAAAAATAAGATTGAAAATGATTATTTTAAGAAATTAACAGATTGAAACATTTACCTATATATCGGATTGATAAAAATGTTTTGTGTATCGTGAACTTACAATAACCACAACCATATATATTCATTAGGAATGTTAACTTCTTCACTATTATATCATAGTATACCTTCTATTGTGTAGATTATAGGTTTCTATCCGCATTATATGATAGTATCTATGAAACACAACCCACTCAATTATATTTCAACAATGCGGTGATGATTACTGATATCATAATATATTATAGTATTATTTCTAATTATCTATATCATTACCTAATAACATTTTCGACCCCTTCAATGCGATTACTAATTATTTATGCGTATTATCGTTTTAATAAATATTAATCATTTTTCTTAGCATACAAATTATTTATATTACGAATAAAAAAATCTTAAAATGTTGAAAGATATGTGCAGAATGTGTATTTGAAAAATATATTATGATATATTATATATATTATAATATATTGTCTGCGCTCGTCATTGAGGTCACTGTAATGAGAGTAATGGATATGTTAAATTTGAATTTTATGATAAATCATTACATACGAAAAACGACTTTGACCGGAGACGGAAACAATTGAACTAGTTATTGGTAAAAACATAATATATAATATTATAATATTATTTTTAGAACAGCTTACGTATATAAGTATAAGTGGTATAAATAGTTTAAAATTAGTCTTAATGTTTGAACAATTTCATGGTGTGTATGGAAAATGCGAAAAGTTTCAATTTCCTCAATTGATATTTATTGAATAATTACAACAAAATATTAAATAACTACAATCGTAAAAGAAAAATCATAATTTTTTGTTTAAATATCCAATACTTTTGTCAGCATTTAAAAACTTCTATGTCTTTAAAAATTGCACACTTGTATTTTTTATGTTTTTTAAATTCTTTAATAACAGGTAGTAACTAATCGAAAACATACTTAGAAAAAGATCATTTTAGTGACATTTAGAAGGAATTGCTAAACCTGTGTCATTTCATACTTTCATCAGCTTATTCAAATTTATCTTTTACGTTTATAACATTTAATGTTTACTAATATATTTTATTATTGATTTCTATACAAATTTTCCCCTTTTTTAAAATGTATTTAATTTACAAATATTACATAATGGTAGGTAGTGATAATACTTGATATTATTTATTATTGAATTTTGAAACAAACATTTAAATTGTATGCACTATATTATTTATAATGGAACTAAATATTTAAACGGAAACTTTTCAGTGTCTACCTTAAAATTACGGTGATAGCCAATAGGTTATATTATATTTTACAAAAAAATAGATTTTTTTATGAACACAATAAAATTCGGCCTTAATAATAATGTAGTTTTCCTTGAATCAATCGAAAATATGATTAATTTTTATTGGGTGAACAAAATGAACTTTTAAATATCCTATTTCGTCCCTGAGAGGAGTATGAATTAAATATGTTCACAAGGGCTGCATTTAAAAACTCTCAATTCATAATTAATTTTTAAGTTAAAAAAAACGCTTTTTATATTATTCTTTGTAAAATATATTTATTTTGGTTTCCGGTATATTATATACTGCAGTGTGCACTGTACGTGGATGATATGTACGTTTGATGTTCAAAACATTAAAAAAAATTATTTTCATCGATTTTTTTAAACTGAAGGTCACGTTTAGCCTACTATATGGGCTTCGGTTTTTTTGATTCAGAAAATCAATTCTTTAAACCGTCTGGCCATAATAATAGATAGAAAAGAAATCATCATCTCATGATTACGCTTAGAGCCTCACGATAAAACTAACTCGTTCTCATGGCCATCCATAACATAATTTCCCCTCCCAACCACAGATATCTACGGTGCCACACGATATTCATTTAAATAAAAATATTAATTGTTAACCCGTCCAGTAAACGTATGTCTTAAAAGCCATAAACCTTATTTAGAGTTTTTTGTTGTCTCCTAGGTGTATATTACACACAATATTAATGTTGAATAATAATTATATATACTACTGTCTATAAAACGTCTTATACGAATAAAAATGATTAAGCCTTTTTTCGTCGTGACAGTTGGATATTATAGTGGGATTCTCTGGTTATTGCCTACAGGTTTAATAAAAAGAAAAAAAAACATTTTAGGTGACGTGGGTTTAAAACACTTTTTTGAAAACGTACCTACGTATAGTTATAGTTTAGTACAACTAAGCTACGCAAACCAGTTTGTGTTACTTTCCAACTGCGGAGCTACACTTTGTTATGATGACGGTCATCTGGGTGCAGCCAGCCCCGCGAGACCGGTTTTCTGGCGTTATTATTATTTTTCGAAGCCGTTGCCAAATTTCAATACAAAATAATATAAAATGTTGCCATGTTCCATCAATAAACAATATTATATATCGTGAACTCGTTGAAAAAAATGAGAAACTTTAGAAAGAAAAAAAAGACAAATATTATGTTTGCGAATTTTGTCACATCATTATATAATCAAAGCAGATTTTGACCATATAATATAATAGGTAGGTCGTAGGTTATATGAGGTACGAAAATTCATAGATTTTAATGTTCAAGCGCTACCCGCGCAGAGGCCTATTCGGTTAGGTACAGTAAAATTACAATAATTGTTTCAAATTATTTGGAAATTAAATCATTAAATCAGAATTTATAATTCAACCAACTGTTTGTTCGATCATCGTAGATTTTCGTAACGAAACCGTTCTCGTAACACATACGGAAATTGTATCATGTCAAACAGCTGTACACACAATTTCGCGTTTCCAACTTATAAGTGCGACCGACGTGATTTGGAAATACGTTTCTTGTTTGTACATAGGTTCTCACGTGTGTTCTATTCTATTGTTCCAATAATAATTGTTACTCGCGTAATACGGATCGTATGGCATGAATACAGACAAAGAGCAGTATATGAATAATATAATTGGTCAATTGTATTTTCGTACCTCTATTACCTATACGGTATATTTTCAATTACCTACTTTTTTTGTTGGATAATTAAATTTACCAAATAAAATCTATACTGTTTGAGGTAGGAACAATTTTTGTGGGTACACATTAATTCTTTAGGGCATATATATATAGGAAAATATTTTATAATAATATTAATATTTAAAAATATTAAAAATAAAACATGTAAACAACAAAACAAACATGTTTTGAGTGCTGGCTGGAGAAATCGGGAAATAAACTGGTCGGAGGAATTTGATTATGATATTATTACTCGTGTTTTGACTATACTGGCTTGTTTAAATGTCGATAATATTAATTTTTCGAAAAGCCTTGGTTTGGCATTGACTTATTTGTCACTCACTATACATTTATTAGTATATTGTTATTTGAATAGCACTAAAATATAATTAATAACAACTGCTACTACCCGGTTGAAGTTACGCATATTCGATCGTATACCTACACAATGGGTACCTACTTACGTTATTTCTTTATTTCAAAGGAGGACATCAATACAATTATTTATACAACTCATTTTTATAATTTCGTAGAACAATTTTCGTTGTTTAAATTTAAAATGTATTAATTTAACGCAATAATGTGGACTGTAAAAACAATTTATACGACCTAATTTAACCGTTCAATGTTATTTACTTATTTATTTTTACGAGATAAATTATTTAACCTATATTATATAAGTTTATAACTTATTAGGATAAAATGTTTCGTAAATAATAATATATACATATTATACCACATACCAGCAGGTAATGGCTGGTATATAATCATGAAATAAAACATAATAGACTAATTAATGTGCAAGTTAATAAATATGAAATAAATAAATCATTTGTATACCTAGGTAGGCATACAGCTGATGTGTTAAAAAAATTCAACACCGAATCCAGGTAATTAACGATTATTATAGAATTGTACAAAACAAGATTTTACAGGAACATTCGTCAAAAGTTATTTTGAAAATAATAATATTAATAATTATAATATGCTACTTACCTATAATGCTATATTATATTTTATTTTGGTTTTACTTTTTAATTCTGTAGGTGGTCAATTAAAAAAAAGTTCTATGCATTTATAATTGTAGGTAATACTCGTATAATAATTACCTATTTCATAGTGTTGAAGATTAGTATAATGTGCCTACATTATACAAGTCTATCACACTCTAGCCGATAGAAAATTAAAAATTAGCACTGTCACTTTTATTGAAAAAATACATGTACATGTACTTATAGTATACCTAGGGTACTCATACTAATTTTATCATCACTTAAAAAAAGAAATATAAACTTAATTAGTTATACATTTTAGAATGATCATTATTTCTGTAAAATAAGTAAATATAGATATAGGTACCACAGACAACCACAGAACGATAAACTATTGTAATTCATGATAATATACAAACTACCGAAAATAATTTCAAATAACAAGTGGGTACATTTAATTATTACAAATATAGTTATTGTCACATAGAATATTTTGATCAATTAAAAAGTACTTGTAATAAAATATTACCTATAGGCTATATTAGACAATTTAAACGGTTAAATGTCCACGTGAAAGTTAAAACTAAGATTATCCGTGAACTGCTATCTGCTCTTGATCGATATTTTATTTAAATCGTTCGTTTAGATATGAAATGACTTTAGGTAGGTTATTACTTATTAGTTGGTACAAATTCAATATGCCAATTTATAGTGGTTACTTTACATAAATGTTGTTTTCAAAACAAACTATCGTAATGTATACTTTAAAAATTTTACCATACCTATTATATTTTATAGTTACTAAAATTAAGAAATGGTTAATAATCTATTTTAGTTGAAACATAAACAATGATACAACCAACAAATGTTTTTGTAATATTCATAAAATTATAATTGTTTAGTACTTTAATTAAACAATAATACTGATATTTTACATTCTGGATGTCCTTTGGGCTTTGACCAGGTTAGAGAAAAACCTCAAAGTTGACATATGATAACAAAACTTCAGTTAGCTAGATAAAATAAAATCAACTAAACCGTTATTTAATAATAATGTTTATTATAGATTAATACTAGAGCCTAGAACCATTTGTTAAATATTCCTCTACCTCCGGGTTTAAATTAATTAGTTGTCATATATTATTTTATTTTTCATTAAGAAACTTTTTATTACATAGGAAAGCATAAAAATACATTTTTTCAGCGTTCATTTTAATATTTTTGTCTTGGTTTAAGACGAACACTAAAAAACTACTGATGAATTCAATTGCAGAAAATAGGAAATAACTTTAGTTTCACAACTGTTATTTATATGACAAACAATGAGGAAATTGGTTTCAAGATTGAAATTATGTTTTCTTTAAAATTTATGTTTGTCATTATTTTAGATTCTGGGCGATGAATGTATTGATTTTACAATGATGTGCGTTTTATTTTTATTTTTTTTGTGTCTGTCTCAATTTTTACGCAAATTCAGTTTTTGGTGTAAATCTAAAACAAATGACATGAAATTTTCACTGGTTGTGTTTATATTAGCATTTTCTATACACGATAAAATTTAAAATTATTTTGACTCGTTTTCAGCACATTTTCAATTTTCAATTTTTTTAGTTTTTTTTTCTATAAATGACAATAAAACTTTATTTGTTAAGTTAAAAATCGTGAAAAGTTACTACAAGGCTCCCGACATATTGTTACATAGTAGTTGAAAAATATTAAAAATACATAAGCACAATTTTTTTTATAACCAATTAAAGTTTGATTTTTGACAACATTTATTAAATTTTAAATTTTAAAATGATTTCGTAGTTAAAAATGTATAAAATGTTAAACTTTTATAGCTAAGGATCGAAAAATGAAAACATGGTTCCACGTAAGTAGGTTATTCTATGACTAAAAAATCCCAATCGTATACGATGATAGTAGGTATATCATTGAACTCATATTTAATACCATCCATTAAACAGTGACCCACTATTGTTACATACGTACAGCAGATCGACATCCACTTGTCCCCTTTTTTTAAATTGTTATTGTAAAATAGTATCGCGATTTTAATATTATATAACATGTTGTGTACTTATGAATCATAAATAAGCAGAACACCTGAATTACTGAACATCGTGGAAAGTAATAAATAAGAGGAACAGTAGAATCCAAATCATTTGACTTTGTATTTAGGTATATAACTGTTTTATTTAATGCTAGGCTGATGATTGTATAGAACTTTATTATTCTATATACAATTATTAAACACACACTGTTGCAGATGTCTTAACAATTTAACGGTTAATTAGTATATAATCGTGTACATTATATTATTTAATAACTGCAAGGGTCAAGACCTCGCTGAAACATGTGCTTTGATTCAGTGCAGGGTTCCAAAAAAGTTTATGCTCAATTGATGTTGATAAATTTAAATCTCGATTTAAGTCATAAAATATACGTGCAATGCGTGCAATAAAAAGTCTTAAAATGTTGTTATAATCGCTTCAGTTTTCCGGAAACCGTTCAATAACCTATTCGCGTGGGTTTCGTAACTATTGATTGCAATTTCGATTCCCAGAAAAATGTATACTTTCTATACTAGAAGGACGATGATAACAAATAACTGTTTTTTTTTGCACGTGTAGGTTAAATAATAATGATAATCATTATCGATCAGCATCTTGTCTGTTATAATATGTTAATATATATTATATATTTTAATATAATACAATTATGCGATTACGTGCGTACACTGTACAGCTATATAGGTGGTAGGTATACAGCGTAATATGTACCTACCATGATATTATTAAGTTATACGGCCAAGTGCCAGCCCACTACCAATTTTTAAAATATTCTACACGCGTTTATAGTTTGTTTGTATGGTTTTCATTATTATTTTTGTTTTTTTTTTTTCAAACCGGTGTCTTCCTCTGTCGCAGCGGACACGGCTGTGCCGCCGGGGTCGTCACGGTACACTGACACGCGACGACGACAACAATATTCACTCGCGACTTACCGACTACCCGGCCATCGCATTTTCTTCCAGGATTTTGTTCCGACACAACAACGTCTCCTGGCAAAGCACGAAAATGGCCAAACATCCCGGCATATACGCTATAATATAGTACCTAACCACACCTTTACCGATAATTATTATTAAATAAATCCACAACAATGCGATATCTGAAAAGCAGCCACACGTGAAACTGTACACGTTACAAGCCCATATCATTAGGTATATTATCGTATATATATACGTATTATACTCCATCCAGACACACAAACTGTGTTTGTGTCAACGATATCGCGTTGCACGGTTGTGCCTATGCGTCATTAAAATTATTAATATTGTATTAAAATATTATTCATATTATAATTGTCGACACAGTTTTGCGTTAAGCGATTGTTTACTCAATACACTCGGGTACACTAAATAATAATATCGTAATTTTCCGCAGCGTTTCACGTAATTAAACGACGTCGCCTTCCGTGAAATTCTGTAGTTGGACAGATATTATCACACGACCGTATTAGTTATCTCCAATGTTCAATACTTTTTATACTTTTATTCCGCGCCTATATCTAACCCGTAAGCGTACGGTTTAAAACACCAAAACGTTGCGCATCGCTCATATTCGGTAATCACTGTCCGACCAGCGAAGAGTTTTGAACGTTATATTTTGATGGTGCTTATGTAATAGGCTTTCAGTCTGTACCCGATGGCTATTTTAATGAAATATAATGTAGAGGATTAAATGCGCATGATAGGTTTGTTCCAAATGGGTATTTTAAATCATTTTCCCGTTGCGAGTCCGTTATACACGGTCGGACGACGACGACGACGACGATAATAATAATAATAATAATCGTGAAAATGGCACTCGGATAGAACGACTCGCGCGCGAGATACATCTAGGCAACCGGTTTACGGCGCCAACACATTTTGCAAAATCAAAACATGTTTCGTATTTTTTTTTTTTTTTATTATTATTTAGATAACGGTCTGTTTGTGTTGTTTACAACTTTCATTTTTGGAGCCTATAATAATATATAATATTATATACGTGCGCTTCCAAATCTTATAGCCCACGACCACGGCCGTGCGGGTTGTGACTCGTGTAGGCAAGCCAAGCAAACCTCTATAATAATACTATAACATTGTATTAGAATATTATAATATGGTATTGCCGTATTGGTTAAATAACGCGCGCACAACACATTATAACGACTTTAAGTCTCGCGCCGGGTCAAAGGTGCGCGAGTCCGCAACTCGTTTAGTGGTCGCGTGCGTGCGCGTTGCAGTGTTCTTCCGTACATTTTCATTATTATTATTATTATAATCATCACAGGAACGTTATCAGTGCCCGCCAAGGCGCTAACCGAGTCTCTAAACGGTTCGCCGAACGACGGCCGAAGAATAAAAATATATATAATATTATAATCCTTATCTGGAACGCGAATTCGGAGCGCACATTATTTCAGTTGTGAAACGTCCAAACGGATCGCGCACGCGGCCACTCGGCGGCGAGAGCGCACACGAATATTATATGCTCAGCTTGTGTTCGTGCTCTCGTGTGTGGACGCGCCTCACGAGTTCACGACTCGATAATAATAATATTATAATATATCTCTACCTTCAACAGCGATTTGTCCGTGTGCGCGCGCACAATATGTAGCAGTGTTATATTATACACAGATATACGTATTCTGTGTGTGTGTGTGTGTGTGTGTATAATATATTATTGTGTAGGTAAAAGGTGGTATAATCGTATGTATACCAGTATACCCATTACCCGGTGTCGCGTTGAATAAACAACGACAGCCGATTTCTATATAATATGCGTCTCGCGCGCCTCCGATAAACGGTAAATACTAAATAGACTTTGTAGTTTGTCGTCGTACCCCGTACGGATGGCTGGGCTGTTGTGCACGGAAAGAGTTCTTCTTTCTTTCTCCGCTGTGATTTGTGCGCGGCCACACTTCTTGCCTTATTTGCCCCGTCGTATCAATACCTGTTGCCATTGTTTTTTTTTATCATTAAAAAAGCCATTATCGTCGTGGACGTGTTACTATAGAGTGTATTGTAAACGTTTTAAGGCATTTTCCTATCCGGCCGGTTTCTGGGTTAAAATCTGTACGTGACGTTGCCGAAAAACCGCTTTCCTCTACAATATAATATACGCAAACAGAATCATAGTAGAGATGTTCTTAAACGATTATGGTAATAATATAATAGGATACCTAACCTACATAGTTTTCACACGAATATGAGTTGAAAAATCCCAAAACTATAGACTAAATCGATTAAAGATCTATTTAGGTCAGATGCATACAAGTACTGGGTGATTCTTTTAACAGAGAAAAACTCGCTGAAAAATATTATAATTTATAGCATAACCTCTTGCATAAAAGTTTTTAAAAATATTTTACTTTATATAATTTGAAGTCTTTCAAAAGGGTTCAAAACTTAAAAATTATGATTATATAAATATAGAAAAAAAAATAACTTTTTCAATATACCTGATGATTATTTTAATGATTTCATTAAATGCACTCTGTGAAAGAAAATTTAATCAAAGTTTCTTCATAAGTTTAAAAAATTTAAGATTCATAGTTTTGCGACTTGTTTTATAAGCATTTGAAGTTCAAATACACGAATATTTGCAAATTATTTTGTAGTTAAAAATGTATGAAATGTTCAATTTATATAGCCGAGTTCGAAAATGTAATACAAGGTTTCTCATAACTAGGTTCCTTATGTAACCAAAAAATGTATAAACACATTTTTTTAATATACATTTTAAGCTTAAATTAGATATTTACAAATCGGGTATTTAAACAAAAATTTATGATTTTAGTTATTTTGTTATAGTTTAAAAATATTATTCGTAACTCGTAAGTATAGATATTTGAAACTTTAAACGCATATTATATTATATTATTTTATACACACAATGACATTTTCAATTACAATGTTAATTAATTCAAACTACCGAATTGCTAATAGTATAATAAATTACTTTATTATTATATAATAACAATATATAAATAAATGTATCATAAAATATACTTATAGTAGTATAGGCACACAGTCTTAACGCACAGAATCATTTTTCGTATGCAATAATTTATTATTAAATTTAAAATGTACACATATTATAGTGATTTACTAAATTACAAGGTACACTCGACACCTAATGTATACTGTACATCAGAGCGGTTACCTACTTTTCCTCTTTTAAAAATAGTTTTTCTCTATTATGAGACATGGGCAATATTTTATACTTTTATGTCACATAAATGTACGTCATGGGTATTGTATATTATGTTGTAGTGAAATAAAATATTTTCAACTTTGAATATTGGTCAATATTTGTAAAGGGGATCTGTGGTGGACATGGGTATTTTAGCTAAACATACCAATCTTTTGTCCATTCATACTGATCCACCTAGTAATTCGATAGTACTTTTTAGAAAATTGAGTTGGATATAAGTTGTAATTATATCTACTTTAGATCGATAATATTGTATGGAAAACATAATACCGAACCATTTTAAAAAATATGTCGGAATCCGGAATAAATATAAGTATAAATGGGGCATGATTGCCATATCATAATATTTATTTGCATTGTGCAGTAGGCAATGCTAAAAAAACTAGAACATATTATACTGAAGAACGGCACTAGCGACTAGCCAGAAGGAAGGTTCTATTTTTTTTATAGTTGTACATCTACAGCACTCCACATTATAATTTAGGTACCTACATAGTACATATTACATACACACACCGGTTACCGCGTATTGGCAGCGGGTTATATAGGTAGACAGTAGACACGCAGCACCGTATATTACACGAAAATAATTTTTAGTCGTAAAGGTCGTGATTAATACCAAAAAGCAATTTAAAAATCTCATCCTTGGATCTATTAGCCGCCGGGCATTGAGCCTGTTCGCAACATTAAGCACAACACACCTGTCATATAGGTATATATCCGTAATAATATAATAATTATTATTATTGTACCTTCGCATCACCATCGTCATAATAATAAAATCGAGAGTTGCGAGATTATTATAAGTAAATCACCGCCATCGCCCTGTATATATAATGTATACCTACACACATAGAAATTAGAAGGACGTACAATCTATATAATACTCGGTATATACATATGTATACGTTATAATATTATAGTATTAAAATCGGGTTTAATTACACACGCACCTTATGAAACACTGTATACTGCTATACGAGTCGATTATCATTATCGCCGTTATATTATTATTATTATTATTATAATTTTTTTTTTTTGTATTTTAATACAAGTATACCATACGCGCATATATCTATATTATGATAAGGTCGAACGCGCGCCGATGAGTCATCTCGTACACTCCGACACACGTACAACACTATAATATATATATATATATATATAACATATATTGTGTGTGTATAACGGCGGCAGCAGCAGGTGTGCACGAGGCGACAATAGGTCTGGCCGGGTTCGTTCTCGCGCTGCTTTATTATTATTATTATCATTATGTATTATTATTTTTTATTGCCGCCGCCGACCAATTCAACGTCATTTTTGCTACTGATGTTGATGATGATGCTGTTTAGAATGACGGCGGTGATGTGGTCGAAGAAACTCCGTCTTAAGAAATTGCACACACACACACAAAAACATCCACCCCATCTGCACAACCAACGTCGTTGTCGTCGTCATCGGTATTGAAATTTGTGAGCGAGCGCGCACACACATAACCACACACACTATACACATTGACTAGAGAATATTTTATAAGACGCGAATACGGATATTATATAGTATACAAAAAAAAAACAGCTGGTGTCTTGAGTCGTTCTCACGGTTTATGCGTATTTATTATTTGACGAGGATGAAAAAAAAAAAACCGACCGTTTTGCCTTGCACGCATTTAGGGGATGTATAATATTATGTGACGACTGCCGATCGAACATGTAAAATATTCTACGTAATGTATATTGTTCTATAGCAGCTCTGCATGTAGACATGTATGACAGTGTTGTCAGATATATGACAACACAATATTATATTATTATTAACAGTAATACACTAATAAATAATAACGACAAAATTTCTCTACATTTTCTTACGTAACAATAGATCGTTGACCGCCACCACTGTGCTTATAGGCGTACTGTATAGTACCTATATAATATACTTCACATTTCTCTTCGACTTCCTTCCTGTACGTGTCATTACGCACGCACTGTCAAGCACATACGCTCGAACGTCTCGTTGTTTTCGTTCCGTCGTATCGTCATTAACGCGAACATTTTGGTCAAACTCGACACACGAACAATTTTACGCGTTGGTTATACGCAATGCAGTGATCTGCAATATTCTCCGCATTATATCTGTTGTCTATTTCACGCACGATTTGTGTAACATCTTCCGAATTTAATGATATAATATCAGTTATTAGTACTCATTACTGTACACAGAATATTATATTATTATCCCTTGAAATAGTACAAAAAATGAAATCGCGTATTTTTCTTCCATGACCGAGCAAGACACGTAGCGACCACGTCAAAACAAACGCAGCGAGTGTATTACAATTTGGTGACGCTCGAATTGCCTCCCAAATTTAAGTAGTTGACCTTTTCTCACTCGAATTGCATCCCATAGCATATACCTAGATATAAATCAATATAGATATATTAATACATCGTTAGTTGTACGTGTACAATCAATTATTACATCGATATCCGTAATCTGTAATATTCAAAAATATTATTTTTTAAGACATACATGCATACAGTATTTTTGAATGTAATAATCTCGTCAGTTATCTGATTATCAGTTAAAGACAGTGGCGTATTTGGGATGATTTTTCAGGGGGGGGGGGGGCAAAATACAAAAATCTCTCACTGTTACAATATCAGGAAATTTGAATGCAATAGGTACTTTGTTCTTTGTTAGACACGGTTCTAACTTGTATACAGTTATAATCCTAAAAATAATATAATAATATAAAATAATAAATAGTCAACAGTAAAGTAGTTAAATTAGTAAAAAAAATAATTTTATTATTAAGTCAATATTTCTTTCTTTTTTTTGTGGCAGCAAACGTATCAATAACTTCATCTATTTGTAAGTCCCTATTCCTGTGTATATTTAGTAAAGTCAATCCAACTAAGCGATCTTATCCCATGTTTTACCGCAACCAAGTTTTTAACCTAAGTTGAAAAAGCAAAGCATAACAAAATAATAAAATTATCATGCATAAGCAAATAAGCAATAAGCAAGTCACTATTTGGACATAGTGTAAAATTGGCCAGTTATAGCAGATAAGAAAATTACTATAAATAATTAATTCAAATTATACTTAAAAATTATCAGTGATATAATAAAAGTGATTAAACTCATTAGTATAATACAATATTACAATAAATTTAAATGTTGTGTTACATTAGTTTAAATAATTTTGATCAAACCTTTTTAGTGTCGATAAACTACGCTCAGCAAAGGCAACAGTAGTAGGCAAGCAAGCAATTATATACAATTTTTTTTTAATATTTGGATATAGTATACCATTACATTGGTCAATAGCTGTTAATGCATATTTTATTACATCTCCACCTCAAACACAATTAAAGCTTATAATTTCATAATATAATTATTTCATAGTAAATTATTATTACATAATTACCTTCATTTTTTATTGTTTTCCACTTTTCTTTCCATAGTGTATTTCTGATTTTAATTGTGATTCTTCCAATAGTTCTAATAAGTCATCATCAAATTTATAACCATTTTTTATTATTGATACTATTGAGTCAATCTTTTCATCATTTACATCTACAATACATTTTGGTATAAGTTGACTCCAAATTTTTACTGTCTGGTTTTGTTTACTTAAAAACCGTAACTTTAAATCTTCTAACACATTTTCCACCAATGGTATAAATAGAGACACCCTATAAAAATCTTCTATAGTTTCAGATGGGTGATTAGAACGTTGAGTTTGACGTTTAGATAACCTTGGAGTTTTTACTTCAATTTCAAAGTTTATCATTAATGAATAGCTCTCTTCAAATATTTGCTTAAATACTGTATCACAATTTGTACGCATATTTTACAAAATAGTTACTACATTTTGAATACATTCAAATGCAGCTAATACATCATTGTCAATGCCTTGAAGTATTCTGCTTATAGGAGCTGTTACACATAATATGTTAGATAAGGCATTAAATGAAATTATAAATTCACATGTACACATAGCTGTTAAAAGACGTTTTGCACCTTTTTTCAACTACCCATTGGGTTAGTTGCTTCTGCACATTTGATTTGACCTATTAACGTACGAAACAAATAATACGAAATTTAAACAACAAATGAACACTGAACAGAATCAACTATTAACAGTATTGTATATTAACTATAAAGTATAAAATAAAATTATTTACTATTATTATTAACTATTATCACAGAATATTGATAATTGATATTGATTACAACTATTTTTCTTTATTATCTATGATTGTAAACTAATCTAAGACCGTGATTGTAACACAGAACATGGTACCTATGTAAGAAACGGTTTCTATTGTAGTTTCAAAACTGGGTACCGTATATTTGGTGCGAATGCATGATAGGCGAGTAAGCCTACTGCCTAGTCAATAGTCATAATACGCAATATGCATAATAATGAAATTTGACTTTTAATAATAGCTCAGTGCTAACGTATTTTGCGTAAAAAAAAGTCTCCGGGGGGGGGGCAAATGCCCCTGTTACCCCCCTCAAATACGCCACTGGTTAAAGATTAGTCCATCATTGCCAGTCCAACATAGTCAGCTTCGTTTGCGCTACTGTTATAGTTGCCATAAATAACACGTTTATATACGTATAGGTACATAATTTTATAAAAATTAACGGTATTAATGAAAAGGGCACAACAATTTTAATTTGGGATGGATTTAAGTTTGGATTTGATAATATAATTAGTACATATGAGCTCGAGTTTTATACAAATTTAGTATCATATAGGTATAAGAAAAATATTCGTATTTATATTATATAAATTATATTACGTTTCACGGGTATAATACATTCTATATTGTGTAAGAGAAAGAGATCATAAATTAATAATGCTGCAAGCTGTGTGTATAGTTTAGTACTGTGCTGTGCGTACTTACTGACGAATTAAATCATTTTCCGACACGTGCTTCCACGAGGAAAAAATAATAATGGATTCAGATAAGGCATTAGAATTAGTGATTAATAATTAACATAATGTATTGCGTCTAATTTTATTGAGAAATGCTTTTATGATTATTGATTGGTAGTATAGGTACTTGTATAAATATTTAACAAGCGTATTTAATATTTTAATTTGTGATTTTTAAACTGATATTTGTGCTGTATTATACGCATTATAAATGGGAAATATTCGTCGTTGATTTTTCACAATATATGGACGCGTGTAGACTGAGATAAGAAAATGATAACGTCAGTAATATTACAGCAGATGTGCCTCTTTCAGACGGATCAAAGCGAATAAAATATGACGCGAACTTATATGCACCTACCTGATATTATATAATTACAGCATGACCCATGTAATAATATAAAGTAATATAATATATGACATTTAAATTCGGTAGGAATGTCATTATTTATGAACATACATACCACACGCATATGCACGGTTTTGTGTACCGTAAATACGACGGGAATATGCGGTATATACTTTGCATATATTTTTCCTACGCATATTTTATAAATATTTTAGACTTCCCGGAATATTATTCACCTGATGTTTGGATGGTGGTCGAGCGAGGATCGCAGTGTGAGAGTGCTCTAAATTAGATTTTTTTACTTAAAAAATTCTACCAAAAGCCACGAAAAACACTACGCGTTCACAGTCGCTGCGGGGGATTTTTCAGAGACTATTATATTATTACGTATGTATCGGTTATTAGTCATTTTTTTAATCGCACGCGAATGTCATTGTTTATGAAAAAGTTTAAGTCTGCCAAGTTCCGACAGTGGCTAACATGACCGTAAAGAGGATCGAATGTTATCGTGAATTTCCCATTTGTATATCGATGTTCTTTATGTGTCGAGTAAAATTGTTTGCTAAATGTCTGTACAAATGTCGAACGTGTTAAAATTTGTACATGATAATATATATATATTAATATATTATGTTTTGGGAAACGATTTTGGGGTTGAAACGAAACGCTGTGTGAATCCACTGCTGGGATATACAATCCAATGCAGTCCGGTTGCAGCAGGTCAGTGCGAGTATTAAATATCATTCAATACATAGGTAGTATAGTGTTTACAGAAGTGTGCGTACCTATATACCTTCAGTACCTACACGCTTTGTCGTTTCGAATGTCTTACCGGAACACAAGAATATGATTATGTATTGTGAGCGTTGCGGTGCAGATGTGCGCACAGGTAGATCGAGGGTTTTTTGATAGTTCGTATTTGGTAAATCGTTAAGTATAATATTATTACTACGCACAGGTACAATAGCGATGGTAAATAATAATATTACATTATTATATAACATGTAGGTAACAATATTTCCGGTTTCCAAGAAAAAATAATGGGCAAAACCGATGAAAAGACGTGACCCAGAACAGGTATCGGTATTCGGTATTTTCGGTACGTAAAGCCATAAGGTACTATTCCGATTCTCGCGGCCGTTTATTGTACGACAACGGGGTCAAGTGTTCAAAAATGAAGACGTGTACCTACGAATAAAAAGTATTCAAAAATACGCATGTTCATATTATGTTTATATTCATGAATGTACATTACTGTTCGAATGCATTTTTATCCGAAAACTTGACTATACTTACATTGATATTATAAATATCTTAAATATCGATAACTTTAATTTACCCATAGGTACGTAATAATACGTTGAGTTTCGATTCAAAAACCAGATTACTTCAAAATGACCTCCAAACAGACACTCATGCATATCTCCTTGGTTGCGTTAAAACAACAACATTGTTTTCTACTTTCTTCGTTCCAATATGCACCACACAACATGCTTCTAATCACCATTGTAGGGACTAAGGATTATGCTGATTGATCATTTGAAAACAACACGCTGAACGCATTAAAGGTAGAGTAATAGACAATACCTAGTTCTATAGTTAGTTATAAAAATAATATATTAAATAATATTTTTAGAGTCATATTTTAGAAGCAAAATTTTTAAGGGGATCGGTGGCTGGCAGTTTTTAAGGAGTTCAAAATAGAGTCTGGTAAATGTGTAGTAGTAATATGATCATTAGTGAGTGTGACAGAGTGTAAAAGAAATAGCGGAGAGCTCCCACACGCGAATGTACAAGTCACCACCTCGACGTTGCCGCGCGTGAACACTAAACAATTTATGCTCATTTATATGTACTTTTTGTTCATCTTATCGATTGATAATATTTCAGAAAACTGATCTGAATTCGTTATAATATCTACTTGAGATCGGTCAGTCCACATTTTAAGATTTCTAGTTGAAATTCCGAATAATCAACGTTCGAATATTCCGAAATTTCAAAATATTCAAACTAAATCTATAGTTGTTTGATGGGGGGAGGGGGGCAAAAATGGAAAAAGAGGACTGACCGATCTCAAGTAGACATAATCACGAATTTAGATGATGAACAAAATATTGGTATGCTTTGGCTAAAATAACTGACATTTACTTTGTATTTAATATTTATAATTAAAAAGAAATGTTTTTTATCGTGCTTTTACTTATAATTTCAAAACTATACTTAAATGTGAATTTTTTAAACAAAATATAATTAACAATTATTCGAATGAATAATTATTATTTATATTTTCGAACACTTTTTATCTGTACACATTTCATTTGAACACTTAAATTTTGAACAGATAATCCCTCCCCCCACTGTACACGTCGTGTACCTATAATCTATATCTAATCAATTGAAGCGAACTCTACAGCATTGTATCAAGCGCGTGGCATATTATCATATTATATACAGCTAATATCGCTAATGCGTTATAATATTATGTGTTTCCGTATTTCGTAATATAATACTATGGTATAACACAAGTGCATTGTGTAGCGATGTCATGACTCTGGAACACCCGTCGTTTTGAATTAAAATCAGAAATTTGTGTGTTTCGCTAGACTGTGTTTTAATTTTAACCTCGTCGCGTTTTCACTGTTTGTACTTAGAACCCATAAAGGTATATAATATAATATTTTATTGTTGGTGTTTAAAACGCACGCTTTAACGTAAATCTTTAATGAATGACGACTGACTAGGGCCCATAGTAGTTTATTTTTTCCACACATGTAATAATATCATATGAAACTATCGCAGCACCAATGCACCATATGCCTACATTTTACGTCTGTCGTCTAAATATAGATAATTGTATAATAATATTATATAAATTGTATATAAATAATAATATAGATACATAGAGAGCGCATATCCAACTGCAAAACCAATCTTAAGGGTTGAATACTAAAAGAGAAAGAGAGGTAGGTATGTATATACACTCGTCTCGTTCAGATTCTTCTTTGCTTATGGTCTTGTTGTCTTAAATTAGAAAAATTGATGAACCAACGTACATTTTGAATGCAATAATGGCCATTATCTATGAGCGAAAAGTATGTCAGCAATACAATTACTGTCACATGCTAGGACGAGCGATAACGCCACACAAAATTAAAAAACTTCCATTCGTCGATGTTTCGAATCGTTTATATTATATTAATTATTATTATATTGTCGTCGGTGAAAAATAATTAAAGCTGAGTCCCGGATAGATTAAATCGTACCGATAGCGATATGTATGTGTTATTGTGACTTGAATTACTAACGAATAATGTATAATATATATATAATGCGTATGTCGTACATATACATAATATAGACGACGACTGTTTTCGTTCGGTTGTGCTCGTGACGTGGGTGTCGGTGCAGTGGCGGCAGGAGGTCTACATGTATAATATTATTATGTGCTGTTGCCGGTCGGAAAACAAATTATTATGGAATTTTTAAAATGAAATAAAATAAGAATTAAGATTTACGACTGAGAAAATGTCTTTATAATTACTCGAGGCCGGAAGTCGACGTAAATATTAGTGTATATACTTACTCAGTAAAAACAAGACTGTAAATTATACACTAAAATCCCCACAGAGTTTCCTTAAATACGCGTAAAAAAATCGCTGGAAATATAAAACATATTGGCCGAATAATCTAATTTTTTATTTAAATTTCACGAGAGTAATAAAACATTCGTGTGTTTGGATTAATTTGACATAAAAAAAGCAACGAATCATCTTAGGATTCAATTGTTTTTCGAATATCAAAACTATATGTACACTCATACTATAGTAATTGCAAAAGTCTGTGTGTTTCAAGTTTCAACTGGCTTCATATTATAAACATAAGCGCAACTATAGGGATACAATTCTGGGGGGGGGGGAGCTACAGCCCTATTTGTTTTAAACATCCCATAGCCCATAGGTGGATTATATCTATATCAACAGGGAATATTTTTGGGGAGCTAAATCTTAGTCAGGGGGGCTAAGCTCCCCCCCCCCCTAGCCACCCTAGTTGTGCCACTGATCATAGAGTCACTGAATTTCGTTATTTTTCTTCCACTGCATTAAAAGTAAACTTACTTATGGCATCGGATTTCGGTTGCGTTAAGCAGGTGACTCACGTCAGTTTCATAAATAATTTTAAAATATTACAAATTTATACGCTACCGTGTTTGTAGGTATGTGTTTCGTATTATGTAGGAACGTATAAATTAACCATAGGACGTATATCCGTCGACGACAGTTTAATATATTATAATCGTAGATTTAGAGAATCCTTAAAGGCTCCCGTGTGGCCGTGTATGTTAGGTCAAACTGAACATTACTGCGATGTATCAAATTCACCGCGAGATACATTCTAATCACCAGTAAATCATGCACATTTAGGTATTTACATAATAATATGGCTTTGCAATACACATAGTCTGAGAACCACTGCCCTATAATATCTGACAGGAAGGACACATTTCCCCCAAACAAAATATGCAGATAACAGGGAAAATAAAAATCCATTTCGAATACTTAAGTTTAACTGTATGAAACATTAGTACTTCAGGTGATTGGTTCTACAAGCGTGAAATATATCCACGTGTTTTAATTTATTGGTGTGGGCGAGGGGACGTTTGACGTTTGTCAATACCACACGATGGCGGAAAATGAATTGTATACCTATATATTATTATTATATATTATAATATATAATAGGTGACGTATAGGATATGAGCCTTAATATGTCTGAAGATAATACGTGTTACCGAAAATTGTAGGTACATAGTTTTGATTGTGGTAATCTCAACAGTTAACATTGATAAGTGATAAATCCAGTTAAATTAGAAAAAAAAAGTAAATTTATTTTTTAATTATAGCAGGTATAGTTGCATTTAATATAATTAAATTAAATACCAATTATAAATATTGTATTATTGTAACAATATTGGTTTTGAACAATAATTAATTTTTCGTGCATAAATATAATAATCTAAGAGTCGGAAGTCCTAAAACAAAACTACGTTAAATAAATGTTTTCTTTTCAAATATATTATAGGTAATATTAATTATTTTCAATTGATAAAATATATAGGGAAATAGGGGTTCACCCATAAACCACTGCTGTGACCACACGTGACCGTTGTGGTATAACGTACCTATATTATTTTCGAACATATTATTATACCGTGTAGTGTATTAGGTATACCGATGTGGTGTACCGTTATCCACGTGTATAATGTCATAGATAATAATATTATTATCTATGCATGAGCCATGACCTTTGACTTCCGTTTGGCCGCAACTTACAGCAGCCCGACATGAGCTGACAATATGTATGGGTGACTGGGAGTCGGAGAGTCCAAGCTTTAAGCGATTGCCGACACCAAAGTCCGGCACAATTCGTAACCCCCTCCCCCCCATCATTGCAACTGTATAGATTAATTCGGCTGTGCATAATCAAGTGCAAATTCTTCGCTATAGGTTACTACACAATATTTTTCGCGATCTAATACGGTTTTATTTTAGAACGTCAAATCTCAAATTGAAATCATAGTAGGTACCGCATATCACATAAAAACGTGAACGATAATATTATATAGATGATCCTATAGTAAATCGAAGCACGTGGTATCTATATTACTTTCTAGCCTACTGTGTGCGTAAAAACTCTGCAGGTTTTTGTCTACGACCGTTGTTACCGATACTTACCTACGATGAATCATACGCGTAGATTGAACAGGTGCAACAATTATGATTACTCATTCGGTAAAGTAAACCATATTTTGTAAACACGGTCGGTGCACTTTTTTGTTAGTTTTTTTTTTTTTTAAACGCTGTTCGACTGTGCACATACTCTATAACATATAAGTATGACATTATACACCATACACGTGTATAGAGAAATTCCCTATGTAATAATTTCCGTCGGAAACGACACGGCGCTTGATGGTCCACGGCGAGACGTGTCGTTAGGCTCCGACGAGAATATTGCAACCGTGTGCAGGAACTGATAATACATGATGATTAGTCCGGAACGTAATCGTACATTTCCGATTTCGTACTTATAGTTGGCCGGACTAAACGTAATTCCAAAAACTAAAATTATAGGCATAAACATAAAATACCTCGGCAAGTATAGGTACCTAGTCATTTGGGTACCGGGTATGATGTCAGTATGAAATGGGTCCAATGGGTCCATATTACTCAAAAAATGAGATACAGTTTTCCTCCACTGTCTATTTTCCTCAACAGAAAGATATTAGTTTCTATTTTCTTTCAAATATTAAAATTTAGAGTGTTGAGTTGATATTTTACCCTGTTAGCACTTTAAGTTCTTATATGTCCGTACTTATGCATAGTCAATTTGTGTCACATAAGGGCAGGCGGAAAAAAGCCCAGAAATATAAATATCAAATATAAATGTGAATACATGTCTACTTCTAATAAGTAATTACCACGTACCTATGACAAAAAATAATAATATATTAAAAATTATACTGAAAATAATAATTAATTGTTAATTGTATAAAATATAGATTGTAAATAAAATAAAAATATAAATATGAACACAATTATATCTATACGTCATGATATATTGTGTTATAAGTTGTAAGTAAAAAACCATAAGTTAGGTACATACATACTAAAATATTATCTGTTATCTAAATATATTATACTATCACCTGGTTTTTATTAACTTATTATATTATTATTTATATAGTAAAGTTGTGTAATTGTTGTATACATTTTAGTACCTACGTATATACCTAAGACTGATATTTTATGTCTTATAACTTACAAGTTAGTTATAACACAATATATCATGACGTATACATAATATTGTGTTTATATTTATATTTCTGGAGTTTTTTTTCGTGGGATTTTTTTCCACGATTCCACATAAATTACATACAAATTGACTATGCATATTTTTAGTTATTTATTTTATTTATGTTAAACATAATTTGACAAAAAGATAACAATTGTTAGGTACATAATAAATCAAAGAAAATTCTTTTTTTTTTGTTACTATAGTATTACGACTTAAAATTAGGTATATTTATTGGGATTATATATAATATATAATATATTAATTTATACTCTAAAGGGGATTCGATACCGTGATTTTCTGTTTTTGTCCAACACACGCGGGGCATGATATTTTAGACGTGTTTTTTGCCAAACATTCCAATTGATATATTGAAGCTATAAGAATTCTGAAAACAGATTTCAAGTAGACTTGAAATCGATTTTCCCACATGTTTCATATTATACCCCAAATTCCTAAAAATGTCATGTTAAAACTTGTCGTATTTTAATTTTTGGAGAAGTCAAAACCAAAAAATCAAAAATGTGGGAAAGTCGATTTCAAATAGATTTGACGACAAATTCAAATCTGTTTTTAGAATTCTTATTTTTTCATTAGATCAATTGGTATGTTTGGCAAAGAACCAGTCTAAAATCCTATGTCGCGTGTGTGTTAGACAAAAACAGAAAATCACGGTATCGAATCTCCTTAATTACTTATTGGAGGTAGAAAGTGATTTATTTTAAATCTTATTATTTAAATTCTATAACTTTTTGATTGTTGATTTCAAATCGACTGATTTTAATATAGGTAATATAATATTGATTATATTATATTATAGTAATATATATAATAGTAAAGTCCTAAAATGAACTTCGAAAGCAATTTTTACATTTAGTGATTAGATGCAAAGTAAAACAATGTTTAATATTTTGGTTGTTATTTCTATTATATTTAATTGCAATACAATTAAAATTATTAGCTGGTTATATAGAAAGAAAAAAAAAAGAAAATGTATCTATTCTTAACTAGTTTTGTGGAAACTACAGTTGGGGAGTTAGATAAAGGCATACAGATTTTTGAGGAAATATAGACTCATCACTGAAACGATACTATATTTATATGACATACTAGCTTAGGTGCAACTAGACATTTGAACAAGGGGGTGCTTAGCTCTAAGTTTTTTTGTGACTCAATGGGACCTAACATCTTTACTTGCCTACATGTAAACAAGTACCTAAACACAACCACTAAAACAAAACAATAACCATTACTTTGGGCTCACAAAGGACAGTCCAAATTATTTTTAAAAACAGAAACAAAACAAAAATCATACTTGGTGTGATAAAATGTTATGTTATAAACAATGCTATTGTGTTATAATATTGTAAATCGATAAATTATCAATTTTTCATTTAAAATTTTTAAACGATATTTTAGGGGTGCTAATTTTGACTTAGGGGTGCTAAAGACCCAAAGCATCGCCCTAGTTATGCCAATGCTGATACTAGTCATTGGAAGGAACAAATGGAGAAAAATATATAAAATGACGAAAACCCTATAAACGCAAGGACGGAAATTGTCATCGTCGCCCGTCTGTCGAATGAAATCACGATGTTTTCAACGTGATTTAGTTTTTTCTTTTGTTTGGTTGTTTGTACAACTGTCTTTCCACTCGCGAGTCACGATTAATTGAATTCGTTTTCGGTGTGTCAAAAAGTCAGAAATGATTAATTAAAACAGTCTATACAGTTACATGTATATAATATGTACTATAATAATATACACATTATAATTTATAGTATTATGCACACCAAATTTCTAAAGGACAAAAGATACGTTTTCGAAATCGTATAGGTATCATAATATTATATTCCTGTTGGATGCGAAAAGAAGGACGCACAACATAATAATATGATATATATTATAGTATACAACTTTGATGGCGGGTTGTCCTCGGAGACTCGTGGATTGACGTTCAAAATTTGCTTTTCGATAGAAAAGTAGGTACCAATTAAATTGGCATTGTATATATATTTTGTCGAGCTTTTAATGAATTCACACTGGTGTACAAATGAAAAGTTGATTTTGTGCCAAACTATATAGCGTGTAAATAAATTGGCTCGGGATGACTAACCGCGGGCAGCATATCGACACACGCACACACACACACACCACCACAATAGTTAAAAAAAATTTAAGTACACATTTGTTTAACATTCTGCAATGCCATTGTATTTGATTAGTGCATTATGGGTTTTTGACAAAAAAAATATATGCAGTAATTGTCATGTCTATTTTATTATATTATTTCGTGTACCTATATATTAAAAGCTATCGGTAATATTTCGAGACGAAATTGTTTATATACTCTAGGAACAAGGTAATATTGTTATGATTGGACGACTTACTATTAAAGGTATAGTTTTTATATTGACAGTATTCTGTGTATAGGTACACTATAAATGTACGTTATAAATTATAAAACTATGAATTTAATATAATTTTTATTTGACGATATGTCATGCAGTTGATTGGAAAAACAAAACCTCCGCAGTTGCACATGACTGTCGCAGAAGTGGGTGCAGAAACAAAACCGAATTTTGGAGGAGATTTTAAAATTGTTTTAATCATTTGTTGGTAACTCTAGTTCAATTATTTTTTCCTTCTCTTGTTATCACTCGGCGTGTTACGATAAGTATATCGCGGGTATTGTGTGTCCACAGGCACAAAGAGAGAATAACTACAAATAATTTGAAATATTTTCTTTTCCCTTGTTCTGTTTTGTTAGTTTTTCTTAACAATTTTAGATTATAAAATGTATAATAAAGAGTATTGGCCAACAGGAAACAGCCCATACAAAAATGTATATATAATAATATACCTATGTTCTTTATACATTATACTATTATCCTATATGTTTACTTAATTTACAATTTAAATAAAGTATATGTAACATACAACATGTTCTAAATTTGCATCCGTCAATGATTTTTAAAATAAAGTTTTTAATAAAATATGCAATGAAACATAAAAACAAGTTCAAACTCTAGATATGCTTTAAATGAAGGCTAAAAAATATGCAAAAATGGGTATTGAATTATAGATTTCAATATTTATATAGATATTCCGTGAATCGGATATTATGTATTTCATTTATTATGATTTCTGATTTAAACTGATATGCACAAAAAATTTAATTCATCTATTTCTGGATAACGTTTACAAAGCGAAACTCATAATTTCAATATTTTGGTACATCGCTGATGTATAATCACATAAAACCAATAATCGTTCAGTCAGCGTATTTTCCTCATACCCGGCCTATGTCTTCGCTTTCGATTGGGTGATTTATTTTCTCAATGTTAGATAATAATATAATATTATGTTTGTGTGTATGTAATTACCACCAATAATAAGTGGACGAGAACTGCGATACAGTCGAAGTGTGAAGGAATATTTGAGCGGGGTGTGCTATCAAACAGGTTGTACCTACCTATCTATTTTGTCACGGTAGGCATGTATAATAAATGATACCAGTGTGCGCGTCGTGCGACAAACAAAAACATAATGCAACAGTTACAATAGTTACATCGGTTACATATCTATATTCATTTTCACAGACTATTTTACATATTCATTAGATCAACCATTGAATAAACGGGTTTTTTTTTGGTTTTTTTTAATGTTTTCCTATACGTAGGCAGTAGGTACACAAATGTTGTCAATAGAAATACTATTTTTTTTGTTTAAATTTGAAATAGAATTTCTAGAATGTTCTATCAAACGTCGAATTGGCTCTGTGAAATATTTCTCATGTGATTGATTTACAAATATTATAATCGACCAACAACAACAGCCAAACAGGAGCTCTGAAGCTATTTATACGATTGGCCTAGTCAACTGTTGATATATCGGTTGCAAAAAAAATATAAATTATAATTTTGGGTTATTTAAAGGTTTTTTAGTTAGAATTCAGATTTTTTTTCACCCATTCTTTTGGAAGCCGATAACCACGGTATTATAATAATAATATATAAATAAAAACTGGGGAAGTTGCTCTGCAGTATTAATAATAGTAGGTGTTGACTGTTGAGTGAACATATTACATCGTCATTGAGTAGGTCACTGCAGTCTGCAATGGATGTAAGTATAATAATAATAATAATAAAATAATTTAATTTTGCAAATAAGAATACAATACATTTCAAAGATAAGACTATAGACAGTATGCAACACACCCTGTAAGCATACCTTGTATTGGGAGAGTGGAGTCCAGATTATAATTTAAGTATACATTTTATTATGCCAAAAATGTCAGAAAGAATAAACAAAATTTATGATTAAGCAAGGTATAAAAATTTAATAATATACGAGTGAAGATTTGTTTAAATAATATCGAAGTTAAGATTATACAAAAAAAATTTTAATTCCTTAACACTTTTAAAGTTAAATCAATTAATACTCAATTTTTTACATAAATATGATCCTACATTTAAAGTACAATGAGAACCAAAAGTTGTATTACTATTAAAAACAATATTAATATTAGGTTTATATCTGATATTATAATCATGATTTACATTGGTCAATAGACGCTTATGTTTATATGATAGTAATAATACATTAATAGATATACATAACGCAGACGCGCGCCCGTGATATTTTACATAAATATACAAATATTTAATGTACCTACCTAATATTATATGAAATATATATGGAATAGGGCACAGGATGTTTCGGGGGAAGTTTTAATGAAAATGTTAATTTTAAAAAATCATAACCACTGTGTATTAAAAAACAACGAACGCCAGATTTATGTTTTTCGTGTATTATTGTTCCTGCACATTCGAATGGAAATAAATAAAGAAACAAACCCGTACATCAAAATGCGTTTTTAATAAAAACGCATACACCTATTCTCTGAAATCAGTAGGCACATTTTTATATTATGCATATTATACATAATACATTACGATGGTGTAATTATATAGTCCGTTAAAAAAAACAAATGAAGGTATATTTACCAACTCGCGTAATGAATATTTACAATAACGACGCTTTTAACACGATCACGTACCAACACATTAATTTTGAAGTTTACAACAATATGAAAAAATAAAAATGGAAGATTCACTAAGTACGTTCCAAATGGGGGGGGGGGGGGAGTTCGCGAATCAGAAATGTGTTGTGCCTCCGGATAACAATTTGAGAGCAGATTTTTAAGGCTGAACGCAATTTCTAGTAAATAAGATTACGAGTAAGATCGATTATTAAGCACAGTCTATGGGAACAAAAAAATTATACAGATAAAGTATACACTAAAAAAATAATAATATATATATATTAAGGTACTTTGGCTGCGGCGATAAATTGTTGTCTCATACCATTGATGATATCGTGTATTTTATCGTATAATACAAATATCATTATGAAACTGTTTTTCGAGAATTTCGTATAAATTACATATCGTGTTTGATATACTATAATAATGCTGTAGAGGTATCCACCTACTATAAAAATTATGTTTGTTTTTGAATGTCTGCAGCTTTATATTAGTATTCGACTTCCGTTCGTGCGGTTTGTCATATTACGTACGTACATTACATCCCAAATAAATATGTATGTAAATGTTGTACATAAACCTACTGAAAAAAAGGAAATAAGGTGATAAAAATAAGGGCCTCTATACCTACTACAACAGCTGCTGAATTTTTCGGCATCCGGTGACGAACAATTTTAATTTCTTAGATATCTACAGATCTTAATTTCATGTGATTTTTATATAACTTTAATGATTTAACTTATTAAAGTATCATATTTAATATAATATATAAATCCTGAATCTGGTAATAATGTGTCATAATTATATATAATTTCTAATTTCAGGGTAAAATTGTTAATTACACCAGATAAACACGTCTTAAATAGTTAAATATACATACCTACAGTTACGTGTGATATTATAATATGACAGTGGTTCCTAAATTGTGAATTATGGAGTGATACGTGAAGCTTATATTATATTATATAGGTTTATTTTTGTACTTAGGGTTTGAATAATTTGATGGGCAGGTATAGCGTATAATATTATGCAGTTATGTAGCTATGTGGGTAATAATGTAATAGCATGGCATATCTAGGAATAATTTTACGGGGGTGTTTTAAAGATAGGTATATTATACATTTTTCCCCACCACTCCTCAACACGTTAAATTTTTATTTTTTATTTTAGCTCTAATAATATACCACTTTATACCACACATTCTTTTTTTAAATTTTTATTCAATCCACAAATAATCTGTAACAAAATAAAGCTAAATATAAACTTGAAGCTTCGACAACTATTTTCAATTTCATCGATGATTTCTTCAACTGTTCCTGAAATGTCTCTGCGAACGCTCATCAAAGCAAGACCACTCTCTTCAACGATATTTCTTAAATAGGTTCAAGGTCACCGTATTATGGACCATTTTGGTATCGTTATCACTTTGTATGTTTTTGAATACATTTTTGGATTACATTGAGTTAAAGCAGTATCTAAAATGATATTTGTGGTTGACTTTTAAGTTAGATACTGTTTCCAAACTAAGAACTCACAGTTTACAGTTATAAATTATTAATCGTGATAAAAAAAAGTATCGTTTTTATCAAAGAAAAGTAAATCAGAGAAAGCGACAGAAAGAAAAATAAAAAATGTACAATTATATTGATAATAGCTTTAATTTCATATTCCATAGATTTATATTAAAATATCTAATATTCAACAAAAAAATTGTGATAACTGAATAGCAAGAATAGTTATTATTATGATTTGGATTGGAAATAATTTATTTTGCCGCATTATTTATATTACCTATATTGTTCACCTTGAAATATATACGCTCACAGATTATAATAAATATAACCACAGAAATCTTTGTATGTGCGCTAGTTCTTATTTTTCATTGGCAGGTACCTATTATAGAAAAATATCATCACATTATTATTATTATTATTATCGACTATTTAATAAAAATAATTAAAAATATGTAAGCCATTTCGTGATCCGTTTTAGAGATAATCGAGTAAAAAATAAAAGACGTGGTCTAGCGGGGGTATTTTACGCCTACATCATCCTCTCACTTAAATAGTTAAATGGGGGGGAGGTGGGGCTATAGCTCCCTTAGACTCCCCCCCCCCTCATTATACACCTATGAAGCTTCAGGGGCTATAAATTATATTATTGTGTTTGCGTACCTAAATCGTACGCGGACGTGTCGAGTCATGTGCACAGATTATTGATAAATTATAATATTATAATCACAACGTTTTAGATTCGACGTTATCACGCCACCATTGATAGCTGTTCGAGTGTTTTCTCTACGGATTGGACACTATTTATTGTCATTAAATCCCCATCGTACCACGCATGTCCCAAATCTGCTGTTAATCTGTAACCGTACGTACCTAGGTATTATAGTATCTTGTAAATTGTCAATTGTTGGCAGGCGCGCGGATTTTGCTAGAGGTGACGCAAAGGCTATTATAATACGTTATGTATCATGTTTTTTTTTATTATTTAGACGGAGACATGACGCATCGCTTTCGACCAAAATGTCAGCAGTGGCGATTTTTAGACGTAGGAGAAAGGAGTTGCTAGAAGCGGGGAAGATTACCTCGGACAACACGTTTTGTGGCAGTGAATTTTAATAATTAATTTAATTTGTATAATAGGTACTTATAATATACTATATTTTATTTTTATAATTCTAACTCATTATCATAAGTATATAGCTTATAAACATTAAGAGTAAATATATGCTATATAGCTTGCTTTATATTATATCTATACAAAGGGGAGAATGTGTAATATTTACGAAAAAAACACCTGAAAGCTTTTTACGGAGGCATTAAATTAAATAAATGTGTATAACATAATATTGTCGTTTTTTCATTGTTAATTATATAGGCAAAGGAAATAATTTATGTTTCCCATGCTTAGGGAGGGTATAAATCAAAAATCATTTTGCAATACAAATTTGAGAAACTATTAATTTTTATTATATTTTGTTCATATGCGAACATGCTATAAGATATAATAGCATGTGTTCCGTATCAAAATAAGATGTACATTGTTGATCAGATGAATATTATATTTTTGTACGCTTTAATTGTATGTAAGCGCTTTAATCTTGAATAATTAAAGAACCGTAAGGAATAATTATTGTAAACCGTTTATGATCATTAAAATTATAATAACTAAACCATCACAGAACCATTTGATTGGTACAAAGTGTAAAGCGTCCGCAGACGGAAAAACATTATTATATATGTGAAAACTGCAGCTATACATTGTACATGGGTACATGCATCGTGCATAATATTGTATACGAAACGATATATTTTAATGCATATATGCTATATAATGATAATATGTAAATTTTCACGTGCACTTATATATAATATCAATGAGTAATCATTAATATAATATTATAGTTTTGGATTTTAAAAACATGTATCGTGCGTTTAATTTAAATGACTATTATAGTACCGCTGTTATGATTTAAATATATAATTATAACGAATGAATAACATTGCAATAGCGAGAATAATTATATTATTACTGTAACAAAACTATAATATTCTGGTTTCGATATTCTTCTTTCTCGTCAGTTTTACACACACACACAATAACGGGCAACAGCTAAACAAAGTAATGGTTATTAAAACATCAATTTTTCATTTCCCCGAGACCGCACATTAACTTTTTTTCTTTTTATTTTACAATTTTATTTCAACGTAAATTATATAGATCCTTTTCACGTATAATCACTTTTACGTTTTGAAATGTCGAAAGCCCGAGGGGCGACTGGCTTCGGTGATTTTTAATAGGTAGGTACTGTGTAGTGTGTGCAGAAAGAGGCTACCGAGGTCCCACACTGGCTGCAGAGTAGTCACTCACGACTTCGTGCAATAGAAATTATAATATAATATTATGCAATTTTAACAACGATAATACTTAACCGTACTGCAGGGGTGGTTTGTGAACATTTCAGCTACTTGAGATGTTCAAACATTTACCATTGATCAGCAAATTTTTTAAAGAAAAATTGTTGAATAAAAGAAAAAAAATAGTAAAAAATAGACTTTTAGGAACAATCTAGAAGCGAAAATTGCATATTTAGCTGATACGCGCACGTATTCTCTGTTCAGACTTGTTTAATATTCATAAGATAAAGCTTAAAATAATCTTTCGGCTTAAAGCATCATAGTATATTATTATGTAACTTAACATTGAAAATCGAGTGTATACTAATATTTTGTCAAGTGTTTGTAATAAGTACCCAGTGTTATCAGCTGGTTTATTTTTAATTATTCAAATATGTATTTTGATTTTTTTTTATATAACCATCGAATTAGATTACTATTTTAGTTTTTAATCAGCGTATAAGCGTATAAGATCTACATCTTAATCTTGTCTACTTAATTTTTTTCGTTTTTTCATGTATTGTATATATTTATTACCTACTTATATAATATGTTATGACAATATTGTGTTTTTGTGCATAATTTTTTTATTTTTTTACATATTTTAAATTAATACGCTAAAATAAAACTACATCGACGAAAATACACCTCATGCATCACAATAACTACAAATAAACACCTGTTAACCGAATGCCTCCCGAGTCCTGACAAAAGACTCCACATATAGACTGGTGCTCCCCTATAATCTTTGCGAAATACTAGCACCTGACATCGATTCTTCTTCAACTCCTCAACGAGATGAACCTGATTCAGAAAATATGTTATATATAACACATAGATTATATCACATGAAATTAAATTAACATACAAGCCTTTAATGTATCATACTTAAAATTGTTTTTATAAATTATAAAATGTCATGTATTTCAGAAACGCCAATATCCTTAGCAGCTGAAGCGTATAATATATAAATAAAAAAAAACCACATCTCTAGATATGACTATTCCTTAATTGTATCCTAAAGAAGTAAGAACCGATAGAACCAAAGAACCGAAAACCGGTACCAGCCCATACCTAAGTTTAATATATTTATACCACAAACCTCTTAACACTGTTCTACGGTCAGTATAAATTACAAGTGGATAACAGCTAATATAACTACTAATATAACCTACCGTATTACTGATAGTAAAATAATAATTAGGTAAGTACTCTAATAGCTATATATTATTAACATATAATATTATAGGCTGACCGCTGACAGACGGTCTCCGCTCAGATCGTGTTTCTTCGTATGTATAATAATTTATTATTGAATTCAAATTTAACACATCCATTACAGTGACCTACTCAATGACGAGGCACACCTATTGTAGGTATTGTACAGCAGAGCGATTTCACCAATTTTTTTAGTTTTAATATACATTGGCACACTGATTATTTTCACACTCGAATACTTTAAAATTTAAAAAAATAATTTTTAAGCTAAATATTTTTAATATCGTTTTTAATTATGTTTTTTTTTTTTAAATATTTATGCGTTATTCGGAAATGGTATTTACCCGCTTAAATTCATAACACCGTAACGACATCGACCTAATGCCATGGCCATCGAGAATGAATATGTATATTTTCACATATAAAGACAAAACAATAACAAAAATCCATTCTCATTTCCCAAATTATATTATATTTTGATGCTACTGATTTTTTAAATTATTTTTTACACGTCATTATACATAATCCATTACAATATAGGTAGGATTTTCGATTAGGTACTATATCCCTAATTAATTGTAAAGCAATATTGTTATTATAACCAGCTATTGTTATTCTGAAAAATATTTTTTAATATTATTATAGGATCTATGTATATACTGTTATTGTACAATATATTGTTATCGGACTGAGAATATTATATGTCGGCTTATTATTTCATACAAACGATTAAAAGCCGCACAATTATATTTGTAATTTTCATGATAAATAAATATTAATTATATATTGGTAATTAGCGTGTAATTTATTATATTAAAATTTTTATTATGAGTTACTATTTTAAATTTTTTTTATATTTACTAATAAATTATTTACTTGGATGTGAACAATGCGTTTTTGTACACTCGTTGGTTTTAAATCTTATCGATTATAACTTATAAGTTTTTTAGATTCTCAGAGAAGCGATAAATGTATTGATTTTACAATGCTGATGTATTGACGTGTGTTTATTCTGTATTTCCGTCTGTCGACTGTCATCACATCACCTTTTAGAGCAATGAAAATGCCTAGATTTTCTATACCAATATCTTTTCTAATGGGAAAGTAATTCTAGTTGGTACTTTGGTGGGTCAAAGTTAAAAATTCCCAGTAGATATTTTTCTTAATAAGTGGGAAAAACAAGAAACAAACAAGGAAAAGATAGGAATTTTTACGCACAACCAGTTTCAGACAAAATCGATTTTCATTGTTGTATTTCAAAAAACAATAACCGTAGATACTTATTTATTTTTATACGTATTATATAATAAAATAATTATTTATTTTAAATTTGTACTTAAAAAAATAGGATATCCACATCATAGGTCGTTGTACGATTTTTAATTTTTATACCTTGAAACCGGTTGAATAATATAAATAATAATAATACAATTCAATAATCAATTGCGTTTCAGAAATTAGCAATTGTATTTAATTATTAATGACTTGCTAAAAATGTATTTCGATGTATTTAACTTACTATATCAGAGAGCTTAACGAATAAAAAACCAAGCTTACTGTTTAAAAACGTAGCTTTCCAGATTTAATTTGGTTCATTTAACAATTTTACTATTTTTATTATTATTAAATCACTCCAAGCTTATGAGCATTTATTTTTTAAAACTATAGATACCAATGCGAAATAAATTTTATTCAGGACTATTATTCGTTGTTGGTTTATTGTTTGGATATGATGTGAATAAATATAGATAAGTGTATATAAATATGTAAATAATATATTAAAAAACAAAGGCATAAAATAGTGATGATAAAATGCAAATAAGTGTAGGTGTAATGAACAGAGCGTAACAGACAGAAGTAAAATATGAGAGAATATTGTGAAATGCGGGCTCGACGGACCACGACTTTTTTATAATCGAAACATAAACAATAACGTAAAATTAACCAACGAAAATAATTAAACAAAACGCATGTGGTTCGAGTAGGTACATACATTATATCATATATAGGCACGGCCTATCGGACTATACCTATATATATTATACAAAAAATTATACATTTAATTATAATAATATGTGGCTATACTTATGCATAATTCTATAATAGTACTTATCAATCATCATGGCTCATAATATATGTAGTCATAATAATAACTCGTCAGGAACGTAAAACTCGAGATGAAGTTTTTGAGGAGAAGTTATATAATAAGTGAAAAATAAATCCATCAAACATGTGAAATGTAAATTATTATAAATATTATAATGTACGAGCCTACATAACGCGTTGAGCCACGCGTATTTGTACCTATGTATAGTCAATAGTCATATAAGCAGACATGATAAAATAAAACTAACAGTTATTACAAAAAATATATTATTTTACCTGCATACCAGTAGTAGTGGCTTGACTTTATTCAGTATCCACCCTGACTATACGATTTAGCCTCCCCCCCAAAAAACATCACTTATTGATTTAGATATAAGCCCCTAATGGGTTATTTTAAATGAATGGTTTCGTTAGGTAAACTCCCCCCCTAGGATTTTAAC
The DNA here is from genome assembly GCA_008086715.1 of Sitobion miscanthi. Lineage (NCBI taxonomy): Eukaryota > Metazoa > Arthropoda > Insecta > Hemiptera > Aphididae > Sitobion > Sitobion miscanthi. The sequence goes on from CM017802.1 coordinate 35,478,946, forward strand.
CCTAGTTGTGTCTAAGTACTATTATAGTACAACATACTCCACAGGTTACACACCTTATATTAATCATACTATAGAGTTAATCATTATATCTTGGTTATTATATATTATGTTTGGTGCGTTGAGTTTCGACTCGAATGAATACAACCGCAGCAAACAATCGAAACGTGTTTTGTAGCAAGCTCGCAATCGATTTTTTCCGAATGGATGATAAACTGATAACCCCAAAGCACTTGAACTGAGTTAATGTTTTTTCATGTATCCGAATAGACGAGGTGCACAGCCTCTCCACGAAACCGGTGTGTGAATGTGTGACCCCTCCCCCCTCCCTCCGGACACTGATCACCGAATTGATCGCACGGACAATACAATTATTAATCCGGCGCCCCGTAATGAATTGGTAAAAAGTTGTTTACGTTTGTTGTGTTCGGCTCAAGACGTGAAGATTTTTTTTTAAATTTCCGCGTACCTATATACATATGCATATAATAACAGTCGTTAGGTTTTATGACAAAATGCAAATGCCAACGATGGCGAGCCGCTTTGAATCTAAATATTATACTATATTATAAACCATATAAACATCTCGTTTCATTTTTTACACTTACTCGACGCTATATATAAACACATCGTCGAAACCTGTTATGCAAAACCCGCGGATATTACTAAATGTTATTTATTAATGACAGTCCTAGAATGTCCATTGCAAATGTATTCGTACGATGTCGTCCGTGCAAACGTCCACCACATAATATATACCATAATATATATATATATATATTGTATATTGCATATTGTATACAACTATATTATCATTTATTATTAATATAATATATCATAGGCTACCCTGTGGACTTATTTGTTTACTCGCAGGGCTATCCCGTCGGATGTAGTGCAGTGTAACGTTCTTTGATATATCCGCTAAATATTTTGCTCAAACGGTAAACAAAAAAATTCATCACACCTCGTATTGTCATGTGACATGAATCAGTGATACAGGTTGTATCTATCGGTATTCAGTATACAGATTTGCGTAAATGTTTGGAATACTGGTCGTATATAATTACCTCAGGCTAGTCGTGCCTAATATTTTTTCACGTTATATATTATTGTTATGGTGAAACTTGTATTGCTACCAATTCTTTCCATTGGAACTTGGAAACGATAGAAGTGTTATTCGACCCGTTTTAGCCACCATTCTTCACAATTTTCAGAGTTCAAAATTACTCGGTAACAAGAACGACAGTAAAAATGTATCGGCGCAATCAAAAATAGCACATTTTTATTTATCCATAGGTATACCTGAAATACCGTCGTCTAAAAGAGCACAATATACGTACTAGTGGAGACTAAATCCAAGCCAGGTGCCTATATCCCAAAGAACACACTTCATTAAACTTTATAATATTATATAAATAAAATCTATATATCTCTTATCCTTTTAATTGAGGTGTTGGAAGTACTATTTCAACAGCTCGTTGCTCAGCGTTTTCTTAATCAAATACTATTTCTTCAAGAAAACAAAACGTTTAGTCTTACATACATTCGACAGATATCTCCACATTTCAACACACAACATTTGTGTTGTCTTTGACGGAAAATAGGAAATTATTAATGATAAATAAATGCAACAATAAGCATGCACGGTGATTGTTAGTAAAAATATTTTTAATATAATGTGAAAGTTCCACACGTAAAAAATTAGTTGACAAATTTACAAAATAAGTCTCAATTAGATTACAAGTTACATATTATAAAATTGTCGTTAATGTAGCTGTGTACAAAAAGCGTTTGCTTGTGTGAGTTGTAAAACAGAATTACATAATTACTCAATAATAGTTAGATGCATGTAGGCCCAAGTCCATTGTGCCTATGAATTAAGTCTTATATAAAAATACAATCTGCATATTGTGTTAAAACATTATTTTACAATTATTAAAATAGTGGACACAACATTTAGTTTTTATCACAAAACTTCGATCGTGCTGTTTCTTTGCGAGGGTGTGAGGTTCGTTGGATATATGTAGTTTTAATTCTGGAAGCGGTGGATTTAGCTGCATGGTTTTAATTAAGATCCGAATATGTGGCAACGAAATCACGCGCGGACGCAAAACGTATACCGGTGATGTAAATCACTTTACTGTCGACCATTAATATAATTCATTATAAACACACTTATATAGTTATATGCGCATTTACGATTTGCAGGAAACGCATTAGACGTCCCCTCGAGACGAAGACCCAATTACTATTTGTATTAATTAGGGAGAAGAAGCGCGATGTGACCGTCTTCGTTGGGCCGTCGGGGTAGTTATCGGAGTCCGTGTGTGCGTATAACTATTTATGTATATGTAAGATGTACATATATAGGTAATATTGATTATAATTTATTTTATTATATATCATGATTATAATCGATTTGCTTTTAATGTGCAGTACAGTGACGATCAGATTATAATATTGCATCATTTGCCACGTGTGAACCAGTGGCGTATCTTTACGGGGGCGATATGTGGGTCATATCCCCTCAAATTGTTTGCCCAATATAACATGTATATAATAATATGAACACTATAATAAATATGTATACTGAATGTGTATTAAAAATTATATCCCCCCTCCCTCCCTTGAAAAAAATCCTAGATACGCTATTGGTTTGAACAAACAATTATGTTCAACCACAGAGCATATATAATGGAGTATATACGATAAATATAATATAATATATGGAAACATAGTGATCATCGTAAATGTTATTAATTAGGTATAATAATATGAAACCTCTGTACACGAAAAATAATAGAAATTTAAATCATTCACTATATCATATTGACTGTTAATACCCAGAAGACGATATGTTTGTAGTTTACATTACGAGTCAACACTCATTGAAAGTGTATTACACTTTGTGGTTAGAGGGTTGTTGGAATATTTGGCTTTCACGAAGTTTATGCAGGCTATATATAATTTATGAATCATCAAACTCGATGAAAATGTAGAACTGTAGTAATTCATTGCACTGGAATTTAATTTGTACATAATCTATTACCCATCAAACGCTGTATATTATTATTAGGGCTAGGATTTATATGCATTGGTATGTTTTTTTTGCAATTTCTGATTACTTATTTTGTAAGTAATGTCCACGAATTAGCTCTAGCTGAGGTAAATGGTGGTATTTTTATTTGTCATATTTTTGCATATTTTGGACAAAATGCATATTTTTGCATATTTTGAATAAAATGAATATTTTTATACATTTCGACTACAAAACTACAAAAAGTGCATGTTTTATAGTATATTTCATTACAATTCATTTTATCGCAGTACAAAAATACCCAAATGTAATTTTATCTTATCTTATCTTATTGTCGCATACTCGTATGCTTACTATACTTACTCAATCTATTTTGAAATTAGAAAATGCATCACTTTTATTCGATGAGAATTTGGAAATCGTTGAAAACACCAAATCTAAACTTGGCCAAAACAAAGGACCGATCGCTGAAAAAATCAAAAAAAAATATAAAAATGTGTTAGAAAAAAATACCGGGCTAAAGCTATGTCTACGATACGTAATATTTTAAATGGCTACAATGTAGATGAAGATTTTCCAAATCTAACTCCTGGGGAAGTTACAAAATTTAGATATGTAAAAATTACGTCATGTGATGTCAAACGGAATTTTAGCAAATATGAAAACATACTAAGGTCAAACAGAAGATCGTTCATTTTTGAAAATTTAAAACATCATGTAATTGTTTTATGTAATTTATTCGAGTAGCTTTATCAATTTTATATCAATTAATATTTTAGAGATTTTGAGATTTTAGAAGTTTTTAAATGTTTTTATATTTTAGTGTTTGACATATTTATTTTTATTAATTGGTATTTAAAAAAAAATTATAGAAAATGTGTTTTTTAAATAATATTTTTTTTGTTTAATATTTAAGTATATTTTTATTGCATATTTTTGCATATTTTTAATGAACCAAATGCATATTTAATCATTTTTTATTGCATATAAATCCTAGCCCTAATTATTATATATCTGTGGTGGTGAGCTATAAACTAATACCTACGTAATCAGAATCGTATGATAATTTAGTCAAAATGTACATTTGTACATTATACAAAGTTTGACCGGAAGCTGAAAGTCTAGAAGTTATCATTACCAAAACTAGATAAAAAATCTACTGCCCCAAAAAAATTTAAAAAATGTCCGGCTACGGTACTCCCATATATATATTATTATAATATGAATAAATGATAAACAAATTAAAAAAGAAATGTATTATTATTATTTTTTTTTGGCAATGGGCAGTATTATTACATCAAAATTTGACACTATAGGAAATGAAACATTTAACTATTTAAGGAAACATTATATTCGAGCAATATTTTATTTTCATAGTTTTAAAATTACCTATTGTTATTTTTCCACATGCATCGATTTTTTTATTATGTGTACTTATATTGTCTCAATTTTAAATAATTAAATGCAGATATATGACATTAAAATATATTGAAAATGTCGGGTTATCTGTAATTACACTAACGTGCTTACCGAAATCAACAGGCCGGAAAGCTCGGAGGTTCATCCGGCACTGCAAATCTATTATGTCATTATAATAATTATATTATACATTTAAATCATCACACCATATAATTTTCATCGAATTTTTGTAATGAACTTCTATACGAGTTAACATTGTCCTTAATCATGTCACAATGTCCTCTGTGTATGGTGCACCATAAATTATAATACATTTATAGGAAATCTATTTAAAGTAACGTATACAGGGACTATTGTAGCGTGATAGTATTACTATAGCCTATTTGTATATTTTATAGTTGCATATTTAATTAAAATTGCAATCGACCGTCCTCGCATTTTCAATAAACCCATAGAGTAGGTACTAACTTATTGTAGTATATAGGTATACCCTTTTAAATGCCATTATTACATCATGCTATATAGTAGGTATAAGTTGTAGGTATTTTATCAAAAATGATTCACAGCCATGGTTAATTTATATTGGCATTTACCGATAGTTATCGATGAGGTCATCAACAATAAACATATTATTTAATATTATTTAAATATTTTGAACGTATTTGACCGCTGACGAGAAAATAAGTTGGATCCGTTTCTTATTTTCTATATGCGAATATAATATACAGAATATGGCCATCTACAAATTAAGTGCATAGTATGACATTGTATTATCAAATTTGAATTGATAATTTTTGCAATATATTTAATTCCTTGGTTATGTATTTATTAATTTCTCTCTATATTTCGTGTGTCATATGAATCAAACGATAAGTAATAATAGGTAAGTGATAACATCTTTTAAAACTAACGTTTCACGGTGCTGCTAAGTTTGAAACATTTTTAAAACCAAATCGTAATCACAATATACGCGTGAATTTGATATGTTTTATAGGTACCTGTATATTGTGACGATTAACCACTAAAGCATGATGGTAAGTTCGCTGAAAAATTAAATTAAATGAAAGAAAAAAAAGGTGGACAAATGTGTACCACTCTGCTGTACAGTAGTTGTAATGGATATTTGAATACAATGATGTACAATTGTATACGAAAAACAATTCTGAGCGGTTAGTGTTGTCCTTAAACTATTATTTTTTTTTATTCGTTGCTATGGTGATAAACAAATCGTTAGAAATTAAAATCTCATTTTTAGCGGCTTTTCGTAATTTATGTCGGTAGTTTTTCTTGACGCTTTCTTAAAATATTTGGAATTTTCAACTTTGACCTCCCAAAAGTACCAACTAGTTCACTTTTCTTTCAGAAAAGATGCTGATCTCAAAAGTCGAAGCATGCTTACTATCTGAAATGTTGTTGCCAGACAGAAAAAAAAAACACACATCATTGTAAAACCGATATATTATTTCACTCTACTCAGAATCTAAAATTGAATTTGTAAAAATAATAATAATTTAAGGCAGGTACCTAAATATCTAATCATTATTTATTTTTAAACGCATTCATGTGAAGACATCTTTAATAGACAAGTCAAGCATGGTTGAAGAACACCGAAAAATAAATTATGCAACCAAGTAAATGAAAGGAAAAAAAATATTCCATTCATAGATAAATTAGTAATAATTATTGGTATCTAATAATTATTATTTATTTTTAAATATATGCAATAAAAGATATTTTTTTAATATTTTATTTTTAATGAACATAAAAAAATAATATATATATATGAGTATATTATTTTGTACCTGTCTTCTGGTTGTAATTATAGAAATCATACCTGATTAGACTTTATATGATTTATATTATTAGTGTTATAAGTTACGAATGAAATCAAGTACAAAATCAACATAATATGACGTGGAAAATATATTGACATATTTTTATCAAACTATTACATAAAATTGTCATTTGTCAATAAGAGTAAATGTGTGATAGTCGCTTATTGGCTGCAAGTTCTTTTTTAAATGTATATTTATTAATATTTATTGATAAGTATAATGTATAGTAGTAGTTTTATTCTGTGGTAGTACAATCACTTATTAGTTGATAGATACCAACCAACATTATACATTATATTATATTATTAACCATTTAACCTGAGCAAACATTCATTTTTGTGTAAACAATTGATTTGAACAATTAAAGGCGTATAATCATATTGTTTGACGTGTATAGACATTTTATAAGTATACCTATGCTGCAAGCAGATGATACATTTAAAATTAAAATAAAACTATAATACAGTATAAGATATAGCTACTAACTATGTTGTGTTTCATTACAAAATTACCTTGAGTCGGTAATCGCTATTTTGACAATAGTACATCAAATTAATTTTTCCCCTGCCTTAACTGATTATTGTTCTTCTTTGAGGAACGGACTTTTTCATCAACTTTTTTGTACAGGCATTCAGCTATACTTATTATTTCTTGTGATAGTTACCAAAATAACTAAATATAAATAAAAGTGTTTGTATATACGACGCATCTAATTTATATTTTTTAATTAATCTTAACATCAGGGTTGGATGGAGGCGCCAGGAAAATAGTTTGGCTACAGGCGTACAATGTTTTAATCCAGCACTAATGAATAAAATATAAAGGTGTACAATGTGTCTACCTCCGTGAATGTTTAATGACAAACTATTGTTTGACAACCCAACACATTTTGAAACCGACGTGCACGTGGTTATAGACGAAAACCGAAAAATGTGTTGTGTGCAGCCATATGTATAAAAATATATACTATGAATTATGATCTACCTATAATGCTTGCAGTCATCGTATTATGCATACCCGCCGGCCGACCGCCATCCATAACTCTCCAGCTCTGCAGTCCACTATGGCTGCTATTTAAACATTCAAATTAAAAAAAAAAAACTATTTAAATACTTGGTGGAAACTATAGTGATTAAACTTTATAAATATTGACATAAATTATCTCTATGACTCTATATGATATATGTGGGCATAGGGGGGGGGGCTATTGGACATGGAGTACAGGGGCCCCAGATATTTAAGGACCCGTTGAAAAATGAATTTGTAATTTTTGAAATGTTAATAGGAATACTTATTTTATGTTTAATAATATTTTATGATATAAATGTGTCTTATAATATATCGATATATTGAGAGGACGTCACACCCGCATGTGTTGTCTCGGTCTTACAAAATATGTACAACATGGCAAAAACTGTTTGGTGTGAAGTAATTTTGTTATTTTAATGTGTGGGTTAGCCATTGGTTACTTTGAAATCGTGTATGAGACACCCGTATTTTAGTTAAAAGGTTATAATGTTTATAAAATGCATCGGACGTCACAAGTATGTTATTGACATTCAACATGGATAAAAACAAAATCCCTCTTATATAAACTGAGATACCTAATATTCGATTCAAGCATTTTCAAGCAAATTCGACTTCACAAAAATATTTGAATTGAATGGCATCATTTTATATCAGTAATCGCGTCATAAGAATAATAAAACAGTTGGATCTCAGTCCGATTTCAGGAAATAATGGTATTTTCCAGTAGACATCTGAGCGTAAGTCTAATGTACCTACATACCGAAATTTAGTTAAAATTTGTTCAACTGGCGCTGGACACTCCCTATCAGCCATCAGATTTTTGTGTTTTTAATTTTTTATGCGTTTACGTATAGTTTCGTCTTTTCATAACTGGTATATTTTTCGGATTAGACCACATGACCACAGACGGATGATAATTGTAACGCATATTAACCACTCCTAATTTTGATCCTGGTATTGGCTATCGTCTTTGTTTAATGTATTTGTCAGTATTTCGCCGGATTTTGCATTAGAAGCCTTTTACTGGACAGGGTATTGTCAAAAAAAAATGTAGAAACGTATTATTAATATTGGTCAAATGTTTTAATCACATTTCTAAAATGTGATCCGTGTCGTCTGTTTGTCACTAAAACACTAATAGTGGATAATCTGATTCCTTATCTCCTCACTTGGACTTGGTTAGAGCAAAAGAGCTTAGTAGCTTATCGAATGTGGTTATACTGGATCGATGGCTTGGATTTTTAACGATTAATATCTTGGTCATTATGACTTGTTTTGGCTCTAACGAAGTTTTGACGTATCTACTTTTGGTGAATTGGTGAAGCCAGTCGTATAATTATAGTATAAGTATTTTTTATATTCAATTAAATTAACTTATTGCTTGTGTTTTAACTTGTTTTTTTTTATTACAGCTAAACTTTTAATAATTATTTTTACAATGATTTACCGTTTTTAAATTCAAATTTACATAGCGTCTTTTGTTTGTGTGATCAATGGTTCACCGCGTTAGTTGCACCTTCGGGTGTCAGTGATGTCACTATCGATCTCAATTGTTTGATGTTGAATTATTACACATCATGAGGTAAAATAGTAAGTTATATTTTATCAATTTCATTAAGTAGTCTTATATTATCATATAGTATAAGCTGTATTATATAGTCTATAATACTATAATTCATTGATGTTTTTATCTAGGATTTTGGTATTACTCAATAATATGAACACCTAATCGTACCTATATACCTATAATATTATACCAAACAGTAGGTATTTAAGTTAACTTGGAATACATTAATATATAGTATTCAGATATCCAAAATGTCCTTAAAAGTTTTAATTTAAAATACTGTTAAAGACTAAAAAAAGTGGAGGGATGGTTACTTCCTTTCACTTCAGTCACTGACGATGATAATAAATGAAAATACCTACATATATACCTAGTCGTGTACTCGTTTCTATATTATTATAGAATTATACGGTTCCGTTATAGGTGCATTTCAAGTCGATCGTACCATCCGCTACCACCATAATATGAATTGATTTTAATTGGGTTGATCAAAATGGCAATTGATTCACAATCACAATATGTCTAGAAATTAATTCAGTCGTCGATAACCGTCTTACATATATATAATGTCAAGAGGAAAAAAAATAAGAATAAAATGAAAACGCCAACGCCGGGCATTCAATCGCTCTACCGGCTATATATTTATATATTATATATGTATACCTACATACATCTACAGAGCGTACAGTTAAATTGATTAACTGAGATCTCGAGAGCTTCTGCGACCGAGTTATCATGTAACCAAAGCTGCGTGGTGTTTAGAGACAATGAACAAGTAGCCACTCGAAATCGAGTCAAGTGGACGAGGATGAGAAAAAAAAAAGAAGAATAAGAATAAGAAGAAAAAAAGAAAAGGTTAATCTGTATGACGTCAATGCGAAGCCATTGATAATAATATTGTACATAAAAAACACTTACTAATGTACATGCCTACTATAAAATACATATATACAAATATTATATATATATAGTATTAAAGTTAATATAATAATAACGCACACACACGTATTCTATACGATAAAACACGCCGCAGGGCATGTCGTTAATATGGATAATTGGTTTACCCGTCACGGACAAAAAACTCCTGAAGTAGTTTATATACATAATTTATGTAGGTATTATTATAATATGTCGAGTTGCGTGTATTATAACGATACCAAAATCCTAAATCGATCGATCCGCGGCTTTTGGGCCTTCGCTGCTGCAGGTATCCAATTATTGGCAATTCGTTGGCGGGATAAAATATGTGTTTGACAATGTGTTTTTTGGTCGACCCGTAGCCTGTCATGGCAATCGACCGATCTCGTATTATTACTATACATATATAGTGCAATATATTATATTGTATATAGTAAGAGAGGCCTCGGACAAATAAGAACGAAGGAAGAAGTGCGTGCGTGCATTCTCAACAGAGCGATGAAAAAATTACTTACGAAATTCAATTGGTCGTGATCATCGGCATTACATACCTATACACTCTGTTTTATATTAATAAAAACATAGACGCTCGATGACCTCGAAAAATGTATTCCGTTTTGTGCACTTGCAGACATTTTTTTCCACTCATTTTAAAATCCATCGAAATATAAAAACTGATACACGAGTACTTGTATTTATATATATTTCATTATTTAGACAGTTGCCTGCCCAGAGAAGAAGAGGCACCCGTGATCGAGATTCGAACCGGCGACGATCCTCGTCGGAACCTAACCTTAGGGCCCGTTTTACAATCATAGTTTGAACCTCGGTCACGCCTAACCCACTGATTTTACCAGCCGAATTCGGTGGTTTAACCTTAGTTTAACGATTGTAAAACGGGCCCTTAGTCCGCTCGGCCACTCCGTCCCCCTATAAATATAATTATTTACTGACGAAACAACGAAACTATGGTAGCGGAAAGACCTGAAGGGTTAACAAAAATATTTTAAGATAAAATGGAAAACAGAAATCCAATATTACTCAGTTTGAAGGTTGTACGGTGATAATTGAATCTCCCCAGACACCCGTTTGGCTGTATTTTATTTTAATATACTTTTTATATCGTATGATAGTAATAATAATTAAAAACCCTATCATATTGCATGTATTATGTTTTTGAGACGAATTTATAATTTATTGTTTAATTTTTCAATTCGATTTTCTAATTAAGTTTATTATTGCGTGGTTGTGAGATATTTTTAATTACAATGTATAAAAACTAATTTGAATAATAATCAAATGTTCACGAGTTTAATAGTTTTAAATAATTTTTTTGTTGATATTAGCGTGTTTTTGTGGTATTTTTCATTCATTTATTTTATTCATAGGTATATGCATAAGTCACGACTCGTACTGAAACTAATGAATACAAAATAGCATCTATTATTCAACTGACTCTGTTATTACAATATATATATATATTATTATAGTCGGCGTATACATATACAGCGTGTTGTATTTAAGTAGATTGGCTTAAAAATTCTTACGCGTTTTTCATTTGTAGGTATATATAGGTACACTGCCTAATAATGTGATACAATTAGCACATTTCAACGTCCGTTATTCAGAAATAATTGTTTCGAAATTCCATCTCGTGTTGACCTTTTCTTGTTGTCCGTTTTTTTCTTTATGTATAATATATTTCCGCCTTTATTACTTGGGATATTATAACTCTAATCGTATTGTAGGGTTTAATTGCGCGGTAATGTGCTTACGTGCATGTACTATACCTGTATATTATCCTATGTAATATATTCATAAACTGCGGTAGATTTAATTATGCATTTCAATTGAAATTCGTATTTATATAAATTTCGCCGATGCTAGTAATTTGTGTTTTCTTGAAAAATTAAAAGGCTACGGATTGTTCATCTCGGTTCTCCACGCAAGCCAATAATGTTGTATTGTTGACTGTTGTTTATACTAATTATATATTTTGATAAGCCTTAACTACGATAATAAATCATCTAATAATCGTGATTAGTTATTAATATATACTTTACAGCCATATTATACAAGTTATGTTTCAATATTTTGGCTTGTTTATTACATTTTATATGTATTATAACCACCTGCTTATAGTAAAAATTGTTGAAATTATATCATATTTCTTTAAGAGGACGTCAAACGTTCATTTGTTGTCTCTGTCTTACAAACGTACAACTTGGAAAATTGTACGTTCATAATAACACATATTACTCCGTAATTTCTAAAATTAGAGCGAATTTACCTCTTATAAAATCTAAAGGTCAGATTATTATATAGGTCTTATCCAAGGCTTTTATTGATATTTTTATTGAGAAACAAGTTATGACTATTTTCAAACTGTAAATTAAAAAAACTTAAAAATAATAATATCAATTTCACCCTCTGAGATGTTCTAGATTATATTCTTACCATTACATTTTACAAGAGTTTTTATCAGTAGAGTTTTTATACAGTTCAGTCTAATTTTATAAATTACAGAGTAAAATGTGTTAACGTGAACGTAAAAAAGGGCCATGTTGTACGTTTATAAGACGGAGACAATGAATGCCCATGTGGCGTCCTCTTAAACACGACATGAGTAACGTCGTAAACGACTTTCAAAATGTATTTAAAATTGTATAAAATAAAAATAGAAAATTGAATAGAAAACCAAAAAATTATCAAACTCATTTTCTACGTACAGGACGGACCTGCAGGTGTTCTAAAATAGTAGTATTGTTCACACAGAGCCCCCTCTGCTGTCGGCTATACAGGAAAAAAAAGTGTTCTAAAATGACTAAAATTATCTGAAAACATATCTTTCACTAATAGGTTATTTAATTTTCGTATGAACAGATATTATTTGATTTATAATTTTATGCATGTCATGTTATTCTTTTTTTGGTTGACTGCATTTCGTACAACCTACCTACATCCATTCAAGACTTATAATTTTGTTTTATAGTAATAATTAGGGCTGGGATTTATATGTAATAAAAAACCAAAAATATGTACATATATATGTAATTAAAATTGCCAAAATATGTAGTATAAAATAAAAAATATGTTGTATAAAATAAAAATTATGTACTAAGAAAAATTTAAAAATTACCAATGTTAAAGTTTTAAATAAAAATACAATTCTAAATAATTTGTTAGATTTATGTTTTGATGTTGAGATATGTTGAGTTATCTGAAATTTTTGAGTAGTTGAAACACTTATATCGCATGCATTGCAGTAAAGTACATTATTATCACTCGAAAATGTTTCGTTAGGAAAATCACGGATAACATTTGAAATTTTAGTTGAAATAGATCGAGCTACTTTAGGCATTATATTATTTACTAATTTATTATTAAGTCTTTAGTTTATAAATTATAATTTATAACTCGAAATGTAAAGATGTTTTCACAACCACGCGAACACAAGAACTAATAGTCTGATACCCACACAGCACAGTACATCCAGTGGATATACATTGGTTATGTCAAATAACCATATAATGTCTTATCCAAAAATTACTTCAGATGGATATCCATTAGATATTTTAAAAAACCATAAAATATTTTATCTAATAACATCCAATTACGGGTTTCTGCTGGATATTTCAAATTGCCATACAATATCTTATCCAGAAATGATTCTTCATGGATATCAAATATTATATTATATATATATATATATTAATTATGATATTGACGGTATGTGCATATATATATAGGCGTAACTAACCCTTTACGTAAGTGGGGGGGGGGGCTAAAGTCCTAAAAAATTTTTATAGCAAAATGAGGTACCTATGGAAACATAATTGCCCCAACACAAATATATATACAGGCTTTAACTGGTATTTTCTATTATTCCCCCCCCCCCTAGTTACGCCTATGACGGTGTGCATTATTATACATGATTAAACGCAGTACGCGCGTTGTTATATAATATCTATTATATAATATATTAAAGTTGAGCACTTGTCTTATGCAGTTGTGCGTACACAATAGATTTTCAAGAAGGAGAATTAGAATATTTGATAAACGTTAACCGCCGCGGCTACCGATGCGTCCGATACGCGTATCACTCGTATTATCATACGTCCGAACACGTGCATGTAAATAAAATCGAAAATTTTACAAAGTATGTAAAAATATGTATTTATAACGAAATATGTAAAAATATGTAAAATAAAATACATCTTATTTTATTCCAAATCACGTGAAACGAATTTATCATTTGCAATAATTAATTTATCGTGTTTCACTAAAAATATGTATTTACATACAAATCCCAGCCCTAGTAATAATAATATTAACGTACCTATATAAATAATAATATATACTATCCGGGATATCTATCAAATTATTTGTACACATTTTTTCTAGGACATTCGGTCCTGAAATTGTTACTTGTCTTATATCAATTTATTATTAAACATTAAACAATATTAGGTTCATACAATAAATTTAATTAATTAATATTTCGATTCAACAATATTATCAAACAGTTTGAGTGAAATAATATAAACGATTTATTTTCCAGTCATTGTTTTTCAGTAGTGTTCTCGTTTTCCACCATTATCGTATCCAATTGTATAGATAAAAGAGGGATCATCTGAAACTTTTTAAATCGTTGGTGGATTTAAACTAGATGATAAGATAAGTACATATATATTGAGGAATACTGAAAGGGTCGATCAATTGACTATATTTTCTATATTATTATGGTATCGGTTCAAGTTGTATGTTTGAAATTGACTTTGCACCACACAATCGAAAATAATATGTGCTCATCATTTAAAATATATACAATAATATCATAATAACAAAAGTTAGAACGGGTCAAATGCATTAATTTATATATAGCAGGTCACTAGGCACCTATACTTATTAATCAACACTAACGCGTTAAAAGGTTAATAATTGTAAAATTGAGATGGTATTAAATTACCGGATATCGCTACTGTTGTATCGCGTGCACGTCATAAACATGTGACGAAAAAACAATATGGTCGTAATAATTATAATAATAAATGAACAAACCTTCGATTTCGTCGGTCACGTGTTTAATAATAATATGCAAACCGTGATATAAATCCAATCAACTGACTCGTATATTTGTGGGCGAACAGTCGTATAGACTGTAGTAATAGTAGTAACACGCGAACACATACCTAATTAAACATCGTTGTAGCGATAATGAGCCTCAAAAGTTAAGGCATAATATTATATGCAATATGTTGTATAGGTACATACTGTACACGGCTTATCGATTTCCACTGGGCTACATCAATCTCGGGGTTAAGCCATGTGAAAACGGTTCGGCCTCCATGTAGAGTGATTCACCCGAAAAAAAATTTAAAAGGTGCATGGAAATTGTGTATGTTGGCAGGGCCTTATTTAAACATTTTGCGCTCCGATGCAACATATTTTGTCCCGCTACCTCCCAAAAAAGTTATCAATGAAAGGTATAACTACCCCTAACCCCTATACGAGGTCTTATAACAGGTGTGTTTCAATGTTTTCTGTATGTTGGGCAGTCGCGTTTCTCTGTTTTTCCTTTTCTATGTCAGACTTATGGGAAAAAATGGTGGTAGCGAGTCACCATGAGCCAATACTCCCCCCCCCCCGTCAATACGCCACTGCACCGACAACGGTTGGCGGTAAAGGAACATTGGTTTGAACGCACTGCTTACACCCGAAAACATAGGTTTTGCTTAGTCACTTTTTTACAATGATTCGACGGGAGGGTAAAAACAACATGTCTCAACACTCGTGAACATTTTCAGATTACGCATAGCATATTATGGCAGATGAATAAAATACATAGACAACGAAAATAAAATTATAGTCCGCGTGTCTATACAAGTGTCCGACGTGCACTCGCAGTCTATATATATTATTATTATATAAAAAAAAAATTGATGACGAAAATATTATGTTTGACGCTGTCCGTAAGCTTGAATAATATAGCGGATCATTACACGCACGCCGAGTGTATAGATGTGTAATCCATATAGAGTCTGTGTATATTATGTATATTTAAGGTTCAATGGCCAAGAGACTGTAATATAAAATGTAAATGCGTGCGTATGAATGATACACTTATGCACTGTACGTGTGCGAGAGAGACGGAGATGGCGTTTTTGACGATCGCCGGCCTTCTGCTGTGCCTTTTTCGAAAGGTTTCGGACGAGAGGTCATTATTCGGCCGTGACGTCTCTTACAAAGGTACACACACTTATACGCGCAAATAACATAATATTATTACCATATGTATATAAAAACACCGATGTGTGTAAACAGCCACGACGGGATTTGGAACCAATTATATATCATATTTTTTACAGCGACGTATTATGATATTTGATTTTTTTTTCGTTCTAATAATAAAATAATAGTTGTGTCTGCGCGTGCACTATTATAGCCATATATCCATATAGCTATGTATATTATAAGGTTGAGGGATAGTAAAAAAACCGACGACCTAGCAACTATAATGCTACATATATATAATATAGCTATTAGCTGTAGGTACATATTAATATATATATATATATATTATACAATTACGTAATTATTATTTTCCGTTTCGGCCGGTCTAGACGATCATATTTGTTTTTATATAAAGCCATGTCAGCGTGCACAGTATAATAAGTATAACAATATTTCAAAGTTTTCATCAACTAATTTTGTCTAATAATATATGCATTTATATTATGTGTGACATTATTATTTTGTCTACGGACAAAATATGTTACAATGTCCAAACGTGCAATGAAAAATCTTTGAAAAAGCCTATTATTTCATGATACTTGAACTCGTTTTGGGTGCAGCTGCATGATTCATGTAGGTAGTACAAATATAAATAAATATTTTCCTAGTTATATGTCGTTTTGCTCTCAGTTTTCGTCAGTATTTTGGCATGATTTGATTATTTTGAAGTAGGTATAGGTACCGTCATACCAATGTATTTCATTTTTATAGTTTTAATTATACTACAAACTAGAAAATTGTTTTTCAAACGATGAAGCGTATTTTCAATTTACCATCCTGAAGAAGAATCTGATTCTAAGCAATTTGACCGTTTTCGTTTGACAGAGACTAAAATGAAGTCTACACCTATACGATTTTGGCCAAAAATTAGATATATCGTATTGTTGTGAAGTGTAAAAGACTTTTTCTCTCAGCAGCCATGTTTCCAAGGATTGGTTTTCCATGGTTTTTTTTTTAATTTTTACTACATTTTTTTCATGTAGGTAATTAAAATGACTAACGCGCACGATTCATGTTTATGAACACCACGAACGAGGGCGAGCGCGCGCGTGACATGCAAACTGACTGACCAGCGTTATTACAGGTGATGGGTGAAAGGGGTGGGATGAGGTAGAGTCGACGATTTATATTTTCAGGCGAATGACCTTTTTACCGGGCGACAAGAACACGTATCGGTGTTTGGTACACTCTGTTAGGTCGTCGTGCATGTATATAATTCGCGATCGCCGATAGAATCGACCTTATAATAATTATTATTATATTTAATCACTTTTTGTTGTTGTACAAAATTCGATTTCATCGTTTGCCATGTTGTGTAGTTTATAGTCATTATAGATAATATATACACGTATAAAGTAATATAATAGTAATAACTAATAAGCATTTACTGGTAAATTATTATCATCGTGTCAATAGTCAATACAATAACATAATATATCAATAATATATCTCATATGTTTGGTGTTATATTGTACTAAAACTCCTTTTCTTCGGGAGGTACAACATTATGGTATAGCATCCATCACCCTTAAAACTATCAGTAAAACAAGATTTGCGTATTTTATTATTAATTTGTGCAGTTAATGAAAAAAATTAACTGTCTGCAGTAGATTATAATGTACCTATAATAAGTATTCTTATCGCATGGTAGTATAGAGACTGTATGATGTCATAATGACTTCATATTAAACGAAACTTAATTATATATATATATATACACATTATATAAATATACATACTATAGTGGAGTCGACCTAGTCAAAGACCGCTGAGAAGGAAGTCGGGAATAAATAAAATTTAACTATTCAAAATAATTACCTCACTTTCCTCCCGCCAAAGATGCAGCAGTCTACACTGACGATGTAAAGTTATCATTCGGCCGTCTGGCGCACCACACAAACCGAATAAATATCAACGCGTGTATATATGTATATACAAAAGCAAGGCGTGGCGTGGGGGAAGGCAATATCCCCCTCGACGTGAGTTGTTTTTTAAATAAAACTTATTTTTACACGCACTGAAACAGTGATGTTAATATGTTATACGCTTTTCACGTTAGAATATTATATATATATATATATACATAGCCATTAGCCATGTACATAACTTTACGGTGCTCGAGGATCCTCTCTATCGAATTCACCCAAAATCAGTGAGTGCTATCCAGCCAGACGTGGCTTTTGCCCCATAGATGGTAGGAATTATTCGTTATTCGTGAACGGATTAATTTGTTTTGTAACCTCAATATTTGCATTTGTGTAAGCATAAGGTTATAGTGGTACAACCGCTCATCACTTTAACCAGCTTGTTTGTAATAATTTGTATATATAGAAATAAGTACACAATATATCACGAAGGTAGCAGAATTTTTATTGAAAACTATATTATCTCGATTAAATCAAAACAGATTGGTACAGAGAATTAAAAGAAAATTAAACTATTTTTTATATTTGAACGTTATATTTTACCACAAAAATCGTTAAAAAAAAGATAATTGTTCGTATGTAAAGTCAATTTGTGTGTCACATAAGACATAGTTTAACATGTCTTATGTGATACATAAATTGACTATGCAAACAGACCAATGTGTTTAATATTATAAGCCAATCTATTTGCCGCTTATCTCAGAAAATAAAATATAATTAATTGAATAATGGTAAATTAATGATTATTTGATAATAGTATATAACATTTTTTTTCTTATCAGTTACACACTGCAAATTACATGGTGTAATATACAAATAGTAACAAAACATAATCATAATATTATACTTTTGTCTGTTTAATATTTTATTTTTGTTATCACGTTTTTTTTTTATTACGTTTTACGAGTATTATGATGCAAAACCGGACTTGGAACTGTTCAAATTAGATAACAAACACATAGTAACAATAATAATCACAGCTGTTAGTTGCTACATATTATAAAAATATTTATATTCAATTAGCTGGATTGTGTACTGTGTGAACCTAAGGCACCTATTAGCCGGGCGTTACCATTTTCCGCCCAATAAGGCCAAGCGGGAAAATTTAAATCTTCATTTTCCTTAAACATTAAAATATAATGCCTGGAATAAAATGATAATTAACTCTTACATAATTGTAACACAAGTATTTTGTAGAAAAAAGAGTAATAAACTCAAGTTTACTTGGCATAGATCGATAAAATAAAAGCAATGGTTTCACCTTTCACTATAATTTTTGATTAAAAATCTCAAACCTAACATCACAGAAGTATCCGCCCAAATCCAATAATTTTATGAAGTTCGCTATTATATTATAATATTTCAGATCGGTGGAATTTGACAAAGTATCGTGTTTTTTTCTCGTTTTCACCACCACCGCCAGGAAGGTCAAAATCCAATGGGATACAGTGGTCGCATAATTGTAATGAAAGGTCGTAACTCGTAATACTTTAAATAGGTACTATAATATACCTCACGTTTAGTGAGCTCAGGATCTATTGTTATACACGTATTGTACTACATATAATATACGAATCTTACAGGTGTGATCGTGACGATACCGTCCGGTTCAGGTATTTCTGTTTAGATGTTACGTGTATAACTGCAAGTCCTTTATGTAGCTTTTAAAAGATGAAAAAAAAAATGAGAAATAAATAGAAACCATCCCCTTACCGAAAACTATAGATTATCCAATATAATATATTATGTAGATATCATATATAGGTCGACCTACCTGAACAATATGATTATACTCAATAACCCCCAAAACCTATGTGTACTGGCTATACTGTATGGTGTATATAATAATATAATATACATTAATACACCTGAACACGATTTCCAATTTGGGTTGCGTGCGTGCGTCCCGTGATGATAGAAGATGACAAAAAAAAAATCGATAAAAGGGAAATACCTATATAATATGCGTTGTAGTGAATTCAAAACGTTTCGTATATTTATGAAAAGTCTGATTTCTTCGTCATGAATAGTGTTAATACTGCGGAAGATAGGTTTGGCTGAATTATAAATTATTGAACCATAATCGATTTTAGAAAAGATTAATGATTTGTGAGAAAGCTATTTTTTTCAAACCTCATATTATGTACGATGAGAGACTTCTTTGATTACTTTAACCCCATTTTCGAATTTGATTTTGAGTTTTTTGAGGTTTGAACATACCCTAACCGTGTAAACTTATTATCATTATCCCCAGTATACGGATAAGTAGTATTGTTTTTAGTGTAATCAATTTCAGATCTATTTAGATATACGTGATATAGTATGTCGTTGTGGTTTTTGATTGTTGACAATTATGCAATGTGTTTTAGCTGTTGAAAATTTGAGACCTGTGGTGACTAGAGGATGACTAATTTAGCAAGGACTTAATCGTGGTTTGTTCTGTTGTGGTTTTGATCCTCTGCAGTAAAAGTACATCGCAGTAGTCAAAAAGTAGTGTGTATTTTATGGAGTGTTGTAAATTGTTGAAAATATCATTGATGGTGACGAGGAACAATGTAACGCTTATTGATGAGCTCTCGAGTAATTCAATGTCCAGATGATCCGATTTTACGTTCCCTGATTTTACCTAAAATTTACGATCAAGGAGGAACTTGTGAAGCAATGTCAGAATGTTTTCAATTGTTCTCCATTTTTTAAGGGTGGATAGAATATTTTTTTTCAATACCAGATCGTAGCTTCTTTTCTATGTCAAGGCCTATTCGAATTAAATGTAGTTTTACTGTGAGTGGTAGATTTGTTTTTATCTGTGTGAAAAAGAGTTGCTAGGACATCTTGGTCACTGATCGCAGATGCCACATTGTTGTTTAATTACCTAATTATTTTTGTTGTTTCCGTTTCCAAATACCACACTAGCGTTTATATTCATTTTTTTTTAAGTAGTGAACTGAGAGAGCTTATTAGCGGCTTTGGTTGATAGCTAAGGATATTAAATATATCTTTCTCTGGTTTTAAAATGGAAACAACGATTTCTTGTCTCCATTGGTTTGAAAAGATTCCGCTGTTTCAAATGATATTGTAAATTGTATGGAATATATTAATTGCTTTCTCGGAGTTTTTTTTTTGAAGATGTAGGTATGTCGTTCGGAGTCATGGATTTGTGTTATTTATAAATTTATTATTTTAAATATGTACGAAACAAAGTGATAAATGCGTTAATATTAATATTTTAGTGTGGGTGTATAAGTTATATGTACTTATGTTGTATATTGTACCTACAAATACAATTTTTATTTTGTCAACTTTCGTTTTATTGAAAACCATACCACTAAACAATCAACATTATTAAATGGTTGTATTCTTATACAAAAATAAGGTAATCAGTAATCACAGTAGTATAATTTAATGACAACTTAACGCCAACTTAAAATGCTACGGAAAACATAAATATGTATACATAGGTATGGTAAAATATGTTGATTTTAATGTAGATAATAATTATACAATGTAAAAATCGTACCTACAATAGGAACATTTAAATAAGTAGCTGGGATGGGTAAAATATTTTTTTAAAGTATACCTAATGTTGACCTGCACCACATTACGTTTGCACCTCATCTAATATTACACAAAAAATATAAATCAAATTATTTGCTTTTATGTTTTTTCTGGTTGTTATATTGTTTTTTGGGGTTCATATTTTATTTAAAACAAAAGTTAACTAGAAAATAAGTTGGAAAATCATTAACTTAAGTCGATACTAATTACTAAATGTATACAGTACCACTAAAAGGATGTTACACCCGCATGTGTTGTCTCCATTTTATAAATGTACAACATAGCAAAAACTGTTTTGCGTGGGACAACTTTTCTCGCGCCATATTTGTTGTAGAACAACCAAATTTTCACAACACGTAAAAAAAAATTTATCTGTGCAACAGTATGCTTTACTTTTAATAGCACTATCCAATCATTTTTTATAAGCAAATGAAAAAAACCAAATGTTTTGAAGCAAATAACTTTTATTGTATTAATGTTATCTAAAATATGAGCAGGCTGTTGCATAGACAATTTTCTACCCTATATGTTCAGAAATTTTGGAGCCACTACTAAAAACACAGAAAGATAATAGTTGTCCCGCGCAAAACAGTTTTTGCTATGTTGTACATTTGTAAGACGGAAACAACACATGTGGGTGTGAAATCCTCTTAAGTACAATTATTTCAATTTTAAAAGCAAGATAAATATTATTGAAAAGAACTACACGCAATAATTGCATATTTGCATCAATTATTGATTATAGAATTAGTAAGTGAAAGTTCGCGATATTTTTAGTTTAAGTTTAATTTCGGGTTAAATAATAGCTTATATCATAACAATAAGTTTAATACTTAATAGGACTGAGAGAGATGTGGGTTTTAGTAAGTTTTGATTATCATCAGCAACATAATGGGTACATAAAGGCTGGATTATTCGAATTTTGAATTCTCGCATTTATAATAAATTGACCAATATGCAATTTTCATTATATGAATTATTATTTGTATTTCTGAACTTATTTAATTTACGATTAGGTACTTATTTTTCAGAGCGCAGTTGGCAAAAGTCTGAACAGCATAATAAAAGTAATTATAATAAATGTATTGTAAAACTGGTCAGTTAGGTGTTTAAGTTTAAGTTCCAACTCGGTGAAGTAAAGTTAAAAATAAATCATAAATATTAAAATTGTTAATTACATTTTTGAAAATAATAATTCTCTGAATTTAAATTAATTTTGTTTGCATATAATGATATAAGGTGACCTTACTTAGTGAACAGCTGTATAAATTCTGGTTGATAAATTTGTTACGGGTGTCTAGATAAAATATAAGAATCAAAAATAAATACTATTATTTTGAATTAGCTATTCATTAAAATGTAAGAATGAAAAGAAATACTTGTACCTGATAAAAGTTTCATATTCAACTCCAATGGGATTCAATTATTAACCAATTTGTTATTTTTTTTATGAAGCTTATAATGTACCTACAACTGAGTAAAGCTTACAAAAATAAAAATATCTCGTCAATCACCTCCACCTTATTAGAAATTAAATTAAATATTATTTGTCGTCTATTGTCATTGTAAAAATTAAATATTAAAATACATAAAATAATTTTTATAAAAGAAAAATAAATATAATAATTAATTATATTCATTGTAAATTATTTTTATGTTCAAAGCTGCGCAGAATGTACAATATTATATTATTATAGTTAAAATACTATTTTAATACACAATCAACTATATTCGTTTTACTTGCATGTTATTTGTTTTTTTTTTATGGTGAAAATATAACAGTAAAAATGTGATTTGTACATTTCACAGATATTACAACTGTAGTTATTAATTTTGAGCTAAAAAACACTATGTTTCAATGTTTCACGTGCATTATATTCGTATATTATACCCACACTATATTGTAATTATTTTTTATATTATATCGTTATAGATTTCCTAATTGTAATTTGGTAGATTAACTTTCGACTTGCGAATCGACACGGCGGCTTTGCTAGATAAATTTTTTTCCGCACTGTACGAAAATGCACAACAATATTATAATCTATTACATTCATTCTATATATCCAAATAATTCACAACACTGTATAGTCATAGTTTATCGTGTAAAATATAACGTTATCATTCGTACGGTGGTTAATAATATAATGATACGAATTGTAAGAACTTACCTCGGCTGCTTATATCGCGTATACTATAATGTTATACAACATACATGATAATATTATATTGTGATAAAAAAAAATCAAAAGCCGTTAATTTTCTTTACGCTATATTATTATAAATTACATCATTATCATCGATCATCATTTATCATCAGCGCTATTTTTACAAGGTTTTCCTAACACACACAGTGGACGTAATATTTTTTTGTTTCACGAGCCTAACTCATTATTATTGTTTTGCGGTGTTACGAAAATGTCATGATTTATTCTCTTGGTCGGCGCGTCTAACGCTGTCCTAGATACGCCTATAGGCAATAGGTATATACCAGTGTATACCAATTGGTAATAGGTATATACCAGTATAACTGAACGTCTGAACTGTAATCGTACGCAGTGTACGTATAAATATACTTTATAATAATAATAGGTAATAATAATAATAATAATATATTCTTTGCACAACATGATACGTGTGGCACGTATAGGTACGTTGTCTATAGAATTAATGATAAATCGCATGGCACGATCAGTCGTGGATACCTATAAGTATATAATATATGATTGTGTTATTGCAGGAAATCACCGCTACAAAATTATCGATGAGTTTTGAAGTATCGGAAATCCATAGATCAATATTCAATAATAATAATAATGTATAGATATTATTTGTTTTCTGATATTGAACAAAAATAATTAAAATTAAAAACGAAGACGTATTTTATTATTATTACAGGTAGGTATCATTTAGAATGATAAGATAGATAAGATATATATAAATATTATGTCCATAACCAATTTATATGTTTTCATTGAAATTTAATGTACCTATCTACATTATATACAGGTAGAAATGAAACTGGTAATAAATGTCCAACGACAGTGATAAATTAAAACAATACGATTAGACAGTGGACGAATCGTGGGAGGCCGATTTATAGATATCTCAAACAATAGAAATTTCGATGGGTGCGATGGTCGGCAAATGACTTGCTCGCATGTTCACCGGTCCAACCGGAGAAGACAATCAGGTTTCGAGTGTAAAAAAATTAAAAACTCTTCAGAACGATTATACAATACATCTCTGATAATAATAATAATAATGTACATTATATATTTAGGCAAATTGGATCCTGAGCGGAGCGATGAATGTATTTATTTATTTTATTTTACAATGATGTTTGTTTTTATTTTTTGTGCCTGTGTACAAGATAAGAATAGTTGAAATAATGCTTCGATTTTCAATTAAAGTATCTTGTTCGATGGGAAAGTAAATTTAGTTGATGCATTGAGGAGGTCAAAATTTAAAATTCCCAGTAATTTTCAAAAAAGCGCCGGGAAAAATAAAAAAAAATTAAGAAAAAACGGGAATTTGTACGCATCTTTTTTGGTTTTTGGTGTAACTCTAAAACAAATGACCGTTATTACATGAATATCGAATGTTTATATTAGCATTTTCTATACATCATACAATTTTCAAAATATTTTGACTTGTTTTGAACTGTTTACAGACATTTTCTGTTTCCAATTTTTTTAAGTTTTTCTTCTATAAATATCAATAAAATGTTTTCATTGGGTCAAAAAGGACGAAAATTTGATACAAGACTTCTAAGATATTTTTACAATGACAGTTGAAAAGTATAAAAATCCATAGTTTTTATAAGAATTTAAAGTTCAAATTTCGACAAAATGTATCAAATTTAAAATTTAAAAATCATTTTTTAATCAACAATTTATAAAATGTTTGACTTTTATAGCTAAATAATGGAAATTTTAAAACAAGGTTTAAATAGGTTATATATAAATTACTTTATTCACAATGATATCATCAAATGTACTTAGTAATATCATAGACTGACCGACTGTCTTTGCTGAGAATCGTTTTTTTTATACAATGATATTAATATATTATATCATTGAAGTCAAATTTAACACAATCTATTACAGTGACCCACTGTACACTAGAACGACACCCACTAGCCACATTTTTCTTTTATATTGCCTATATGTATACTATTTCGTTTTGCAGTGTTCGTAAGCTCACTAAAAAAATTAATTCGTTCACGTTCAGTGCTTAAAAAAGGAACTAGTTCACGTTCAAATTCATATTTTTTTTTCAAATGAACACTTTCACGTTCACGTTCTTTGAAAATATGAATGCGTTCATGTCATCGTTCATTTAATTTTTTTTATTTTATTTTTATGTATCGTTTTAACACGAATACAAATTCGTGGAAATCATAATATTATTGTTGTTTTATGCCCAGGCATGCCCACTGGAATTTCATGTATTATATTTTTGTAATTCGTAATATATTATATTATAAAAGTATCAATCAATAAAAAAATGTTGGACGTCTTAAAAATCGTTCAAATTCATTAAATATATAAACGTCGTTCGCGTTCACGTTATATTTGAAAAAAGCGAGTGACCTTCACGTATCGTTTACTAAATATGAACGACGATCTTTCCAAACACTGTAATTTTGTCACTAAACGGAACTAATGTGTGATAATAATTAATAAATGTGAATATACATATTATACGCATATTAATTCTTTGTACAAGAGAGTCGATATATATTATAGATCTGCAGCTGTAGCCTTTAAGTACTTACATAAATGCATATTGTTTATTATACACACTCATAAGTACATACATTTCTATATGCAATATTTTAATACACATATAAATATGAGTTAGACCATTTTTTTAGCGAATATCCTAGACACTGAGTGTTGTTTCCCCTCTAGTACTTACTTCCTTAAAAATAGTAGAAAAACAAACATCCCATTAACCTCTCCTTCTATAACTTAATTAGCTCCTCACCATTAACAGTGAGAGCATTCCATATTCAAATTAACTGAGGGTAAAGTTAATTTAAACTGCTTGGTTTTACCGCTGACCTTATTGTTCTGAAAAATCTAATCAAATCTAATTTGTTATCATTCAACATATTCTGTGATAATTGATATTGATTTTATGAATAAAAATAAAATTGGAGAACTTGCTTTGGCGTATAGTAGATTCGAGTATACCTCGTCTTAGTAATTCAGTCTTGAATGTTTTGAATTTTTGATCGAAAAAGTATATGGCGTGTACCAGGTACCTAATACAATAAATTAATACCTAATTAGTAATTATCATACAATAAGTAATACGTATAATGTACTTTATAATACCTGGTTCATATACCTGGTAATTGGTAAATAATATATACATAATGATATTTATTTATAATAACAATAATTACTGCAAATTATTATTTGCACTTTGCAGTGAAACATTAATTTTCAAGTTTCTTGAATAAGTCCTCCAGGCTCCAATACCACTATATTCACAAACTTATTCATATAATTTTTGAAATTTCGTTCAAGATCGTTTTCTATCCGTAAAATTGTCAAACTATAAATGTTCCTGCAGTCTTATAGTAGTTCTTGAGTAACTTTTATGGAGCGGCTTTGGCATAACAAGGATCTCACGTGTTACCATTTGTTAGTACGGTTAAAAATATTTCCGTTATGAGTGTTCAATTTGTGATCTTTACTTATATGCGACCGATGATAAATATGAAATTGTCATAAATATGCATTCCACATGCCACGTGTAGGTATAGTTGTTATACGTTATAATAATAATTTACCTAATAGGTAATAGCCAATAGTTAACTAACGTGTGGAAGGTTACCGACGCGTTTATAACACACTACAAAATTTTTGATTTCAATTTTTCAGCTAATCACGCATATTTGCTTTGTGTAATACCATCTTTGTATATGTATCACTTCGGATGGAGACACGGTGGGTGGTTTTGTCTTTGGACGACCAGATTGCGCATCGTATCGGTCGCTGCAGGCATTAGCATTGTATACAATAGTAGGTAAGTTAGGTAGGATAGGTGCCTTTGTGTATTTAATCACAGTATAAATTCAAACGTGGAAATTATCATATTATATATAGACATTTCTAATAGAGTAATAGTGTTTTCGATTTGACCAAAATTCAGTGAACAGGTGCAGTATTTTGAATTCGATTTGATTGCACCGACAACACTCGTGTGCACTTTCTGCACCGCTGATTTGGTCAGTGCAATGGGTACATTTTATAAATACGAACTGTTTTTCTCTATAATGGGACACATTATCATCTGATTTCCTATTTATCATATTATAATCATTAAAACTATATTTATTATTTATACCTCATAATAATGTTTTTTTCTTATTCGATTTATAGAAAACTAGATAATCTGTCATTATTTATAACGAGTTTACAGCTGACCCCTGAGCGACGAATTCTAAGAACCAGACAAATCAGCAATACATTTGTGCACTGGCCATTTCATCCTCTCTCGTAAAAAACACCAACTATTGAACTATACAAACCCTCAAAACAATTCAAAGGCGACAAGGGGCGTTGAGACTTAATCTGCAGACGATGACGTATAAAAAAATAGTAAAATAATGCATAAACTGTTGAGCATGACATCATCTCTAATTTATTATTTCAGTAATATGTGGCCGATGGGTTATTGCGAGTGTCGTGTGTGTAATTTCCTAAAGTCGTGTCAGATCACAATATTAATATTATACTGCGTTTACCGTGTGCACGTATATACGATTCGGTATTTGTACCTTATGTCCGTATGTACGGCATATACACACATTAAAGGTACAACAAAGAGTTTTTTTCACCGACGAGTTTCGACAAAACCTGATGCGCACAATGTTAATCTGTTATATTAGAATGCCGAGGTTCTCAAACTGTGGGTCGCTTCCCAAAAGTGGATCGTGGATATGTTTTTGGTGGGCGAGTCAAGTTTTGAAATGAATAAATATTTTTTTATAATACAAATTATTTATTATAAGATTACTATAAAATATATTTACACAAAAAAGAAAAGATAAATAGTATGTATAAACACGAGTACAATATGATAGGTACCGTATTTTCCGTACCAATGACTATATTGTACAATTTATGTACTTTGATGTTCGAATTTAGTTGTAAAATCGATTATTATCCGCATCGATTACAACTTACAAGTGTACTAGTGACGTTTCATCACGATGCTGCCCGATTAAAAGTTCTCACAAAAATACTGATCGATAATGAGATATAAAAAAGGTCATCACTCATTAGCATATTTTGTCAAAATTTAAACATTTCCCAAAATGGGTCGTACAGTGAAAAGTTTGTGAATCTCTAAAATTGATTTATTATAATCCATCTATACACATTACACTCAAGTAGTCAACTGTTATAAAGTCAGTTGCTATTAAATACTTAATACTGAAGACTCCAATACTCCTGGTGCAGTGCAGGCGTGTTTTCATTTGACCAAACGGGGATCAATAAACGCTGACTGTTATTACTGTCAGGTGCACTTTTTTCGTGGAAATCTTTTAAAAAAATACACATAATAATAACTGTAGTTCACGCAGACTGAGCTTCGATGCTTTATAGAATTATACGACGATAGGCTAATTTAGAGTTTGATTTTTCGATGGTCTAATACAAATATTTTTAATTACTAACTTGCCACTTGTCAATATTAAAATGTTTTTTTTTTATTTATTCTTAGATAGGAGAGATCTTCGGACAAAGTTAGAAATTAAAATCGAAATTGATTTTGTCAAATATTGGAGTTGCACATTTTTTCTTATTTTTCGTATTATTTTGGAAAGTACAGAGAATTGTTCTCAACGTACCAACCACATACAATATTTTCTACCAGAAACCACCCTCAAATTTGAAGATTCATTTTTTCTGATCCAAAACGGGTGACAGAAGCAAATATAATATATAAATAATAATAATATTTGTTTATTTCGTAACCATAAATAACACGAACATAACATAAAGTATAAATATCATATCGTGGTTACACTACATCATCTATAATAAGCATTAGCTTGTAATTAAATAAATAAAAAGAACATTCGTGCCTACATAGTATTGCATAATGGTATAATAATATTATGGCTCCGAATTAGAATAAAAAATATAATCGATAATTCACCATATTATATTATGGCAATCCCTCTTAACCGCCTGTAAATTATATCTGACGGACTACGGTTGGCGCCTTGGATATGGTTCTCCGTACATATTATTATTATATTATACGATCTATGGACACCATTAATGGTCCCGATGCATTAACTAATAACTATAGGTGTATATTATACTTCCGTGGTAATAACTAATACAGTAATACCTATGTATGAGGGAATAATTCGTCCTCGTTCGCTGCATTATAGAACAATATTCAAACGTTTTGCGCTGTTACGGTGTGCCATCGATACGCATATTATTATATTATTACAATATAAGGGCCGTTCTTACAATGTCCGGTTAAGTGTCTGATAACGCTAACCGGAAGAATTTCTTTTGTGTACCGATTAGCCTTAACCAACGCTTAACCCCGGCCATTGTAAGAACGGGGCTCTAATGAGATAAGGCTCTAAGGGATATAATGATAATTATTAATTTTTTTAACATAATAGAACTTTATTTTTAAAAAAAACGTGACACAACAATAAATCGTTAGGTATAAATAGAAATATGTATTATACTGTTGTATTGCGTTTTCGAGAAGTTAGATTACTCATTAATTGTACAGTTGTATGCATAAACTCATAGGCGTCAAAAATATAAAGATTAGACACGATTTATATTTTATAAATACATATTATATTAAAATATCACAAATATGCATATCACATAAATTTGTGACGAATTTTAACACCAGCTGAATTTTTAGGAAATGTAATATTGTAAGTATAATATTGTGTAACAGTGCACAGACGGGAGTGCAGGTAATTATAAATAATAATAATAAAAATAATATTATAATATACTTCGGTGGCAGAGTATATTTCGTCTGTAGACATTCGTGTTTGAAATATTTCAATGTGTATCATCGGTAGGTATCAAAGAGCAAAAGCACAATGATTTTGGTGAAAACGTAAACGATATTGTATTCAAAAATCTATAAAGTGTATATAATATAATATTTTTATTCAGCATTAATTATATTTTCTTTAAATGCAATGCTAATATAATTAATATTTACTAAAAAAATCTAAACAAACCATTAAATTAAATAATCATACAAATATTTTAATTACATTACAGCTACGTATAGTAAACAATTTGTACATAACACAGCAATCACTACCTACATAAAGCTTTCAAAGGGTAAACAATTATTAGTAGATTTGACTGCGAAAACTTGGTAGGATTGAAGGACGCAGATATAATAATATGAGAAAGGGTTTTATACGACCGTAGAAATATATTTAGGTTCCCTAGTCACGTACCTACAAGTTACAACTGGTTTTTATGAAAAATGAAAACATATTATTTTTTCTATATAAAGTCTAAAATAAGTAAACTTGAAAATCTGCGTTTTTTAAGCTAGGTATGTGTTAATTTGTGCAGTTGAGGGGGTTGCTGAGTGATTGTTTTGGTTTATCGAATTATATGACGTAATATTATAAAATATTATAACATTTATTTTAGAGCGACTAAGTAAAAATGTCTACCCCCGATTTTACCGATTTAAGACTAACAATACAACGGTCGCCGAAAGTGATTTCCTCATTGCGAAATGCTGAAATCTCCTTTTGACATAATTTACTCTGCGGTCAAAACCGTATTTTCTCTTCAATATGATATCATGAGATAAAATCGCACAAAAATATATAAATGTATTATTAAATATTATATATATATATATATACCAGGTTGCACGCACATACACACACACACACACAATCGAAGATAATATGACAATTTAACATTGAAATCGCATTAAGATCTCGCATGATACACTCTGTATATAATAATATATACGCGTCGTGTTTCAACGTGTCTTCGGAAACAGATTGTCGAACAGGTTTATTACTATAAATTTTTTTTTTACACACACATTATATTATATAATATCGTCTTATATATATATAAGTATAGTAGATAATATATTATATTATTATGGGCGTTCACGCACTGGGTTTGATATACAATATAATAATAATACGTTCTTTGTGCTGCCACTACCAGTACATATATATATAGTATACGCCTAACAATGTTATACGAGAGTGGTCCTATGTATAGCATATATATGTATGATGTGTATATATATATAGGTACGTGTTTTTTTTCGGGTGGACCCCGAGTTCCTTGGCAATTCGGCATACACAATACCGACGTCTTTTATTTACACGCGGCTGCATCAGCAGGTCCACACAAGTGCAGTTTTATTTATTATACATTTGTATACAATACACAATATATCGTATATATGCGTTATATGAACTAAGGAGTGAAGGTCCTTCGACCTTTCTGTATATATTATTTAGTATTTCAATCCGACGACAGAGGTAAATAATAGACAAATTGCGGACGAACAAGAATAATATTGGAATAATATCGAATTCAATCTCCGATATTGATTTATTTTTTAATAATAATATATTAATCATTGATTTGAGCATTATAATACAGGGATTATGAATTTATGCTGAAATCTGTCATTGTTAGATCTTACGTGCGCGTTCGTGACTCATGAGTCATGACTTATGGGCTATGGCACTGTCCCTGCACCTGCAACAGTAGTTTGCGATAAGTGGTTAGTCGTTAGTGCCAAGTGGTTACGATTTGATCTAGGTATAGTCTTCTCAACCTCTTCCGTATTATCCTTGTAAGTCTTAAGACGTTCTTATTGGTATTCTATCTTATACAGTACGAATTATTTTTTGTTCGTCGATTTTCAGAGCTGTTGAAATCCCTGGATCCCGCGGTCATAGGTGATTTCGCGCAATTCCTGCAGAAGCTATATTATATGCGTATTTTATATAAGATAGTTATACATTATATTTTGGATTTATCGATGTTCATCACACTGCGATGAAACGTAAATGAGCTTATCGTAAGTGAAGCTTATGCTACTTTATGTTCACTACCTATTTCTTATTTATGAATGAACTGGGTAGACTACATTCTTATATTGACCTTGAACGTTCAGGTGTATACCTAAGTATATTATATCATAGCATGACTAATTTAATATATGTATTGATTATCTCGATACGGCATTTGACGTCAAACAATTTGTAATTAAGATTCATGAATTGTTTGTAATATATAACGTCCTTTACATTTATAAACACTTCAATCTATAATTTACACATCTGTTTAGTTTTGTATCAATAAAGAAATTTACGAAAGCAAAAATCGATAGCGGTGATTCATAAATGCATATTTTTTGTGTGTAAAATATTAAATAATAATAAAATTATCATAAAAATGTGTGACGTTCCAATAATTTTGGCCGATTCTACCCTATAATATCATATTACCCGTCCGAGTTAAAATTTCCAATTTACATAGCGATTGTGGAATCCGGTTTGCAAATTACATAGGGCTGTGCATACCTATAGGAGTCTAGGAAAAATTTCCCAGAACAATAATCCCCAAAGCTATACCTAACTGTTGGATACTGCTGTCAAAAATAATAATTAATAATAATAAGAAAATATAAAATTTTAATGATAATGATTAATTATTATATATTATTTATTATAATATTGATAAATAGGTACATATTATATTACATAATTTTGTTATATAAATATTTATTAATAAACAGGTACGTACATTTTAGAGTAATATTAGTACAGTAGGTTGAATTTATATTTAACAAAAATATTACAGCTGGTGAAATTATAATATAATAATAATATAATGTTTAAACTTAGTTTTATTCATTTTTAATTTTTATGAATCCTAACATCATGATTTTTAACTTTAGTATTAATATGTAATATACAATATGTACTACAATTACAAATGTTATAATTATAAGTAATAACATTATATCGACGAGAAAAAGTAATAACAGTACAATTATTTATATTTAGTAGAAGGTAATTTTGACGACTCCAAGTATCAAATTTGTCTAGATTTTACTGTAAAATTAAAGTATCAGTTGGATACTTTTAATAGTCAAACATAATATTTAAAATGTTCTTTATTATAATATAATTTTGATGTCTGATCGGAAACAAGATAACTACTCGTGTACGAAATTAATCTATTCATGAAAAGTTGTCTTTTTCATGAAGTGGAAACGGTAAATACTAAAATATAATGTACTGTGTGTCAACAAAAACACTTACACATTAATATAATATACAAATATTTAAGTAATTTTTAGTATAAAATAATAAAAATACTTTTTTTTTTTTTTTATATTTATTTGAAAAGCATATTTACAATCTATACATTTTGTACAATAAGTAAATTTGAGACATGAGTAAAATATGACTTGAATGTCTTGTGGGGGGAAACCGTCCATCAACAGTACTTCCTATTTATTTTATGGGTTCATATATTATGGAGACCGTTTTTTTTCTTTTCTTTTTTTTTTTAGGCAAGAGCGTCCCTTGGCCATTTTCTTTTTAACCTCCTTGGAGGGTTGTTGGGGATGGTTATAGAGGACATGCGGGAAATTAGAGGGTTTTGGTTTGAGTGCAGTTTTGAGTGAAACTTCTTGTAATGATAAGTTCCTATTTCGCTGACTGTTGGGATTTGCAGATCCTTATGTAATGCGTCGTTGGTCATATACCATAGGGCTCCAGTTATTTGTCTAAGACTGGAAAGCTTGAATAGGTCTTAATTGGATGGTTTGGCTTGTCCCCAGATTTGAATACCATATGACCAGAGGGGGGTAATAATCGTCTTGTATATTAATATTTTGTTTTTTAAATTCATTGAAGCAGATAATAATGGACGGAGGAGATGCAGACGTGTGTTTGATTGTTTTCTTTTCTGTTTTGTGTACAAATACTTATTTAGAAAAACGTTACGCTCAGCAGATCCCGTTAGTTTAAAAATTAGAGTGAATTTACAATTTAAAGATAAGATTATTATCTAGGCAATATCACAGGATTTTTATTATAATATATTAATTTTAAAGCGAATTTTTTTTTTTTTTTTTTAAATCTCGAGCCCGGCAACTAAGGCCATTAGGAGGACGTGGGATAGTGGGATGGCGGCACTTGTTCTTCGGACACCATGACTTGTCCGAAGAAAAATACCGCCCATGACCGATGAATCGAACCAGCGTTAGACCACTCGGCGACTCCGTCCCCCTAAAGCGAATTTTTTGAGTATTTTAAGTTGTACAATTATTATGTATTTGCTTTAGGGATTTGTTTTCCGATTACTGAGCATAGATAATATATATATAGATAGGCCATGACTATATTAACACTGTATATGAGGTTGCGTTATTTTTTGTGTGAGACAGAAAATATCTTAAAGAATGTTCTCTCTCTTACGTGGGGTACTATTTAAGGTTGTGTTCAAACTTTAAATAAAATCGTCGATACATTAAATATTACTAAAAGTTTACTCGTGCAAAAATATTTACCCCATATAACCTCAAAATTGATTGAAATACATGACCGCATGATCAACTTCAATAGGCAATAGCCTCTATCCGCACATCTTTATTATCTATGGGCTGAGTTCATGTCCAACGTTTTATGTCTTATCGCCCGTTAGTTCTGTGCCGAGTTAAAATTTGAACTAAACAATAACTACCGTTCTCATGCTTATAGATGGTTAAAATATAGTGGTAATGGGGTATATATTATATAAGCCATAGAGGTGATAACCTCACATATTTAAATTCCTACACGGCTATACAGGGTTAAAATCGGTGTACATTATATACTATTTATACTATATATAAGTACATATATATATGATATAGTATAATATATGGTATGCTCACACATGAGACAAAGTTACAGGTTAAAATCCAAATAAAAAATCACATTATGATGGTGTTGAGTTTTTGATCATTGAGCCACTGTAACACAATCTAATTGTCGATGTACAATATAAATAAACCTATACTTTAATACTTATGTTAACTAATTATATTAAGAATGGAGTTAATAACAACACAAAAAACAAGCAAACTTAACCACACTTGCAACGAAACATACATTAAGTTATTGCCACTTTGTCAGTCCTAAGTCTAATTAAGATGGCGATGCCATGAGGGAGCTTACGTATACCTAATACTCTTGTACGGACATTATAATTATTATTACTAGTATTTAAAATCAATGTTTTTTACTTATTACTTTAATTCAGCTTATATATAGCAACTAGAAATCCGACTGTTTAATATATTGTCTTGTGTATAAATTTAAATTCAACAGTTAAAATTATCTAGTTTATTAGATGTATGAGTGTTAAATTGTCGAGTGCGTGAACCATAAATTATACAAAATATGCATATCATTATAAATATGTTTTCACTAATAAAAACCTGTGAAGAACCTAATATTACATTTTCAAGTTTTTTGACTGAGTGAAACATTTATATCGACATGAAAAAAATATTATATGTCATACATGATATATAGCTCAAAAAATGTCAAAATCTTTTTAGAAGTTAATAAAATAGAAAATGCTGATATTAATATTTTGTGAAAATCTCAAGTATTTACTGAAGTTGGTTTTTGAATTACAAAATAAGAAAATCGATTTGTCAACTTGTAGTTTTGCGTACAAATTGCTGTTTTTTCGATTATTTAGAAAAGTACTGGGAATTTTTAATATTGACCTCCCTAAAGTTCCAACTAGATTATTTCCTATCAGAAATATTGAAGTTGAAAATCAAACAATTTTTTCTATCATAAATCGTGTGCTTATATTGCAGGTACATATCGGCATAATCCATCTCAAACGCAGTTTGCTCATAAATAAAATAGCTACATTTTTCGTATATTTATATACTATGTGCCATTCATATGCAGAATTCACCTTACAGCAAAACTCATAACCGAGTATCGTACTTATGAAAATCTTTATATATAATATTATTTTCCGGACCAAATATCTTCAGCACTCAACTCTCATCCCGATCAACAAAAACATTGATCCAAAAGTCAAGACTCTTAAAAAAATGATGATATCAACTGTTCTTGATATATATGAATGTAGAACTATCGATAACATGTAATTTAAAAAAAAATTGTATTTATATTTATTATTATTAATTAAATAATCAATTTCTATATACACAAGTCCTAAAATCCCAGTGACTTATGAATTCGATAACAATAATAATAATCGTCAAAAATGTTCGATGTATATATTATTCATATATGGAACGGAATTATATGTTAGTTCATATATTTATTAGAATAAGATATTTGAAATCTGATTAGAAATGTGCAGTTAATGTGCAAATGTGCATTTAAATCATTCTTGTTAAAATAACAAAAATTGTATTTACATACATTTTTCATATTTTAACATTTTTAACTCTTTAGCATATTTAATGAATATTAATTGTAATTTATTAGTAGATATTTTAGCTTGTAGCACATATTTTACTTTTAGCTCATTTTCACGTGTTCTTATTTCCTGTTATGCACTTCTCAACTATGTCAACTTTACGATCACTCGTTATAGGTCAGATATTATAATAATTTATCAATATGTTATGTTTAATGTGTGTAGGTATACTGACCACTGAGCATGTTATCGGTGAATACTGATAATATTATTACATATTGTCAAAGACAAGGAATTAATTTACGACTATTCATTATTTTTATAATATTATATTAAATAATAAAATAATATTAAAATCTGAATACAGCGCATGCTCTGCAAGAGAAATTGAGGAATGCTAGGTGTTTTTTTATTATTGATTTTTGTTTCTAAGATCACAAAAAAGTGTTACTCAGAATCGGTTAGAAAAAAAAATGTTTTATCTAGCCAAAAAACATACCTACTAAAAAATAAATATTTTAAATTATATTAAATTTAAAGTGCATATGTTTGTAGCATAATGTATAGTACCTACCTATAGGTACTATTCTTAAACGCATAGTCTGAGGGTTTTATTGTGCATATAAATTCGTTCCCTAGTAATAATATTATAGCATTACTATACAAATTGATTATTTCGATAATGCGCAGTTCGCTAAAAAATTATCACGATTGCTCAAAGTCGACGAGTGCCAGCACTATACAACAATATAATATTATAATATTATGCGACACTCGCTATTGTAATCTGCCATGTTGCTAGTCAGATTCAACGCACAGCGAAATCAATACAGACAATACATACCCTACCTACGTCGTTTAATTACAATTATTTACGAAAATCTATGTATAATAATATGATTTACGACACTATGTAGGTATATAGATAAGCGGATAATATTGTACGGCGAGTACCCGGTTTACGGTTATAAATTCAATGCATTGTTATAGGTAGGTACCTACCTCGCGACGTTATCTAACACTATGATATTATATTATATATTTTATCTATCTGCATCACAACCAAATAATAATAATAATAATATAGGTAATTATATGAACACGCGTGTCTCGTAAACCGTGATGCACATAGATCTGAAATTATAGAAGAAAACGCATTATTCGAGACAATATTATGATAGGGGTGGCCGGGTAGGTACTATTGTTGTGCTATAAGTGGTAACAAATTGTTTATGTGTAAAATTTGGAGTTTTCTGAGAGATAAAATCCTGCACTCTAAAAGGTTTTACTCTATTACCCCGTAAACGATTGATAAATTCATAATCAAATTCATCATCTGTACTAACGGTGTCAATAGATAAACAAATTGTATAATAAACTACTAATTAACACAATTATATTACAAATGTATGTAATTATAAATGTTTATCTTACAAGAACGATTTTTATTTTTATTTCATTGTTCAATGCTTTCCCCATTGAATCTAACATCATGAATAGTTCTGTATTCTCGTGGCTTATCTCGCAATACCTAATTGAATGTTATGTATAACTGGTAGACTAACAATAGGACAGGTAGTAATTAATTAGTTTAGTATAAATGTTTACGACTGTAAATTAAAATTAATTTTCTTATTTTAAAAATTGATATGTTATAGCTTATCAGTTATCAATTATCAGTACGAAAAGATTGATAACAATATATCGTTCGGTTATTCGGAGTAATATGGTTTAGAGTACAGCTGATAAATTCTACTCTACTCTACTCTAACTCTACTCTACTCTAACTAAACGTACTCTACTCTAACTATTCATATTCAAACGCACCCCTAAATGTATCACGTCTCAACTATGCGTTCGGCGAAGAAAATGTCACTTTCGATGACGCCCGAACATTGCACGTCGCATACTTCGGTCTACGCAAATCACAATACCTATCCCAATATTTGAGGCCTGCTCATTGTTTGGAGGAGAAGCTCGCGTAAGGGTATGTTTAATTCCAGCGGCCCGACCATGACATCTCGACGACTCGATCCATAAAGAGTTGACAGTTTGACACTACTATCTTAGTAAATAAGGAAATACATCAACGATAAACTCGAAGAAGCGATAGTTTAATATTGATGATTATAATACATTGTAGAAGGTTTTTTTTTCTATTCTTTTACTCCGTGTGAGTGCGGCGTACATATTCCTATTCCTATATATATATATATGTATAAATATTATATTATTATACCGGTGCGTCCAAATTGCATGCCCAAAAAATTAATATAAATTGGAATGTCGAAATTTCATACAGTCTCTTGGAAGGGTCTGTCCGAACTCCGAATTGCATGCGATCTCTTGGAGGGGACTGTCCGAATTGTATGCCATCTCTTAGAGGGGACTGTCTGAAATTGCATGCCATCTCTTAGAGGGGTATGTCCGAATTTAACTTAATAACAGACTTACTTTTCCGCTGAAGGAATGGGCTTTTGTTACATTACGATAAAATATGTATATAAATATTGTAGAAGGTGACACTGCGAATAATAAATATTAAATAAAACCATTGTAGTTTAGGGTAATCAAGTGAATGTAATTTACATTTTTACATGGCATTTCAAATAAATAACAGTATAATAAAATTTGGTGGGTTTTTTTTTGAAATTTTGAAATTTTGTATATTCATATAGCGTTAGATCATGATATTATATGTTGTATGAATGTTCACGGATTAGTCACGGATATCACCGTATTCATATAAAATCAATGTATTTCCTTTTTTCAGAAAGTTTTCATTTTGCTGATTTGAATCTCTTGGTTTTCGAAAAAACTAGAACAGCCGGCTAAATAGGTTTGACTCTAGCGGCGATTTAAATAGCCACCGACGCTTACGTTTTAAGTCTTAATTTGTTTGACAAAATAATTTAAACGAGAAAATTGTAGTTTTCTTGTTCATTAGTTTATAAATCTCTGGATAAAATATCGATGTATGTAGTACCTACATAAAAGATTAAGATAATATGTAATACGTTTTGGTTCCTATAGCCCAAAAATAATAATATATTTTTCATGAAAATAAGATTTCTTTTCTTTATATATACATTATACTTATACACATTTCAAGAGCTATATCAAACCAGGTCTGACTACAAGTCATAGTCTATAATATGGTTGAACGTAAATTATTGTTATTATCGTCTCGTTCATCCGTTGCTATTAACAAGACGGACGAACAACGCGTTCATATATATATAAGTATATAACTATTATAATATATATTTATTATTTTTCATTGTCATGATTTATAACCTCAACGTGGTATACATATACGCATTATACACAACTTACTGTTGCAGTTGCAGATAAATGGGTATAACATTGTTGTATGTTTTTGTCTTCCAGTTGGATTTCTATGCGACATAGCCCTAGGTGGTGGTGATGGTGGGTACTGGATACACAATACAAAGAATTGGTACATAGCAACAGTGCAATATTATACTGTGCCTAGTACCTACTGCAGTAATAATTATAAAGTACAATAGAATTTACTGAATAACAACGTATGTACCTATCGTATTATTGAGAACTGCTAATTTAACGACGGTTAAGTTTAAGCTTTTACTAGAAATTGTTAAAATTGTAAAATAACTGAAATTAATATTTAAAAAATCCGTACAGACTACGGAAGGCCCTCATTATTGGCACGTGTGTACAATCGCCCTATACAATTGCCCGACTATATTACATTTGTTCGTGTTTGTAATTAAAATTATTGTGTAGGTACCAACTATTACTATTATTTTATTTTTATAAAATATTCGAAACATTTACTTTCTTTTATGTTTAAATTTGAAGTTCGGAGCATGCAATTTATTTTATACTCTTTGTATCATGTTTTCCTCTATATTAGAGCTTTTATATTTCAAACTGGTTAGTTTGTGTACGGAATATGTAATAAGATACATTTCACTGTAAATACAATCTATGTGAACAAATTTAGTTGTCCAATTCAAACTGTCAAAAACTTAAACGATAACATTATTCTTGCTTCA
Organism: Sitobion miscanthi; assembly: GCA_008086715.1. Taxonomy (NCBI): domain Eukaryota; kingdom Metazoa; phylum Arthropoda; class Insecta; order Hemiptera; family Aphididae; genus Sitobion; species Sitobion miscanthi. The sequence continues at coordinate 35,520,053 of CM017802.1, forward strand.
AATAACACTAAATGACCCAAATAAATTATAATCCTCCTTATTCTAGTACTAGTATTATAGTAGTATCACGTATCACACATTTTATGATCATTTTTCTTATCGATTTATTGTTCAGCCAAGGTTATATATTATGCTATTAAGTTTGGGTATAAAAAACTTCAACAATGAAATCAATGATTTTGCAAATTACAAGTAATTCTTATTGAAAAACGTTATTACATTGATAATTATTTTAATGTGTTGTCATTTTAGTTGGTACTTTGTTATATTATTAGTTATTACATGACGCACGATGACGTCAAGTTGTCAGATGTACAAACGACATAATTTAATTGTTAGACAATTATTTCTGTATTTTGACAAAAAAATGAATAGTTTACGTAGAAAAATTATACTTAACCATAATATTATATTTATCATACAATATTAACAATATATTAATTGGAAAATAAATTCTACGATAAAATTTAGTTTTAAAAATAATACAAACAATATTTCAGTTGCAGATGGTTTAAATAATTTGAGTAATATATTATAATATACTCTTTATAAATTTTTACGTAAGTAGGTATACTAGCTTATTGTTTAATTGCCACACCGTTTTAGGCATTAGCGTTGGAAATCACAATGTCGTTTACTGACGGAAAATAATAAATTATCGTGATTGATCGTAAATCGACAAGTGTGAGTGTTTTTATCAAATTATTTAAATATAAGTGCGCTATATTATATTGCCGAACGTCAGGTTCAACACTTTACAGTGTTACAATATCAATACATAGTTATTTATTTATTTTTAAAAATATGAGTTTTTGTTTAAAGTTACAGAGTTACATAGTTTGAAAGTAAAGTATCGAAAAAAAGTAGCACAGCCTCATTATAGTAATAATAATTAATATGTATACACACTACACACAGTGGCATAGTTGTAAGGGGTTTCCATCCCCTAGGTTAGGGTTATATATTTTTTTTATAGAAATTATCCGAGTATTTCACTTTTATTTTAAGAAAACCAATTATAAAATCGGTAAATATAATACACTAAGACACTTATTACTGAACTAATTCAAAATAAAAATGACGTTTAATTTAACTAATAACTTGTTTCATAAATATACTTTACCCCCCCCCCCCCCCCTCAGAAAAAATAGTATTTACGCCACTAACTACACAGTTATAATAAAACATAATATAATATACTGGATCAATTCATCTAAAAGGATTGATATTTTTTGGTATTTCACATAATTCTAACAAAGACACTTCAACACTTGTGAGGTTGATTCACACCATAGTTAGTGGCGCACTGGCACAAATTGTGATAGGACAAGGGAAGATAGGAATATAATGATTGGGTTTTGAAATTAAGGTATGGGGTAGTCGATATCACCTTCAAATATAGCTTATGATTTTTGAAGGAATCTTACGTTCACTTTGATCCTTTTGTCGAATAGGAGAATGGACTTGCAACTTGCCAAGATACTGAAGTATACTTGAGTGTAGTTGTGTGGTTTTATAGAGGTTGCTCAATCTTGAGCATACAAAAACAGCAATGAGTACTGGCGTCCTCTGATTTGAAGTTATTTAAATTAATGACGCCTATTGTACAGTAAGTTTGTTATCCGAATAAATCTGCGCAGATTATAATTTATAACCACAGCATTACTGTATTTTATAATTATACCACCACAGGGTAGAATAATATTAAAATTATAATTTATTGTTGTATTATAGAAACAACACGCGGATCGTGATGGTTAGGTTACAATATGATGCTGGTTAAAACACATCGATTAGGTGTTATAAGAATGTATAATAATTTATAATATATTACATATATGGTTACAGATAATAACTAATATTATTAATCGTGACGCGATGACTGAAAATATAATCATTGATGTCTGGACGGCCGACCACGATAATCACATCACAGATTATGCTGCGCGCTGCAGGCCGTCATCCGCTGTTATTGCCTCCACAGATCAGAGACGCGAACTGCGAATTCACATGTCACCTCACGCATTTGTGGCGTTTTGAACGAATCGCGATTGAGCCTAAACAGAAACCGCATAATGTATAATGCATAATATAATCTCGATAAAGTTACCGCCACGTAACGGTGAACGAATGGGCTCACTGCAGAATATTGAATATCAAGCACGCCCATGCCCGTTCGCATATTAACAAAGTGTTGCCAAAGTGCTGCCCGTCCAAGTCTATATTATAACAAATAATAATAATATATATTATGGATGCGGTACTTATATAATAATAATTTATTAAAACGAATTAAACGGATAGAATAGTATAGATAAGAAATTAAAACGATATTGGCATTAACATAAAAGTAAAATGAATTGGTTGGTGAGAATACGATAACTATAGAAAATAATTTTGTATAATATAGGCACATAATATCATTGTTTGAGTTCCAGTTTAAAATCGCACCTATAACATGCAGGGCTGTCGCGTATCAGTGACGAAAACAGCGACTGGTTCGGCTTTGTAAATCGCAAGTCCCATAAAATCGACGCGGAACACCCGTCGTGTGTACATCGTACATTTTATTATATTGTACCGACAATACACATACGACATGACGTCGATAGGAAGTGATCGAAAATAAATGAGTTGATTATTACACAATAATATTTTTGTCCAAACGCTAAAACTCGGTATTATCTGTATCGACTAAAGCAATCTATGTAGTGACCCCCGGGCCGATATTATAGAATTTTGTAAAGTTGGAGATAAGCGGAGTGAAGGTCGACAGATATTTTAATAGTGTGAGGAGAAATCATAATATTGAAAAATGGTACCCTGTTTGGATCAATTACTAATAATAGGTTCATATATAGGCAGGTACAAACATGTGAGTTTTTTAAAAAAAAAGTAATACATTTTATTGAATAATTGAATAATTCCTTTATTTATGTTAGTAACGTTATCATTAAATACATTTTCCTTATACGGTGTTTTTAAGGAAAGCAAAAACACAAACGACGAATTATTTTATTACAATTTATTAATATCGATCGGTGAAGCTCCTCTATGGAAGTATTATACAACACGATATTATATAAAGCAGTGGCGGATCCAGGGCTTAATTTTTAATTTTTTTTGGGGGGGAGGGACGAAAGTACAAAAAGTACAAAAATTCGTTACAAAATTGGCGAAACATAGTGTATAAAACAAAGGGAAACTACGGCGATTGGAGGAGGGGGAAATGCCCCCTTTGCCCCCCCCCCCCTGTATCCGCCACCGATATAAAGTCAGTCGGGCGGTACACGCGTACTGTAATAATAATATATTAATAATATCATAATGAGTATAAAGACTAAACGTGCTATATTTCTACCGTCTTTCGCCCCGCCGAATTCGCGGTTGTATCCGAATTGATTCCCATGCGGCCATGCCTATAAAAATCGACATGTGGGGAGCTATACGATATGGAAAACTTTGAAGTTTGGAGAATTCGAGGAAAACCTTGGTGAAACAATCGTTTGATGTGTCGCGAGACGATTTTGAATGTATCTAATACCTACCATAATAAGACGTATAAAGTAGGTATTATCGTGATTCATGACTTATCGTCTATTGACTATTCCATTTCCTTCATAAGACGGCGACACATAACATTTTTGTGTAATGTAAAACGTAACCGTAACGCGGAACTCGGCGCAAGTGTGCCCCATGTTATTGTACTAGTATAATATAATATTATGGTTCACAGTGCAGAGTATATAATATAAGTGATGATGAATGTATCCAATTCGGTTTATGACTTTTAAACAAACTCCCACGTTTAGTTTTTTACTACTTTAACGACATTTTTTTTACATACTAAACCAATAATAATAATACGATGTACGTATTGGGGCGGTAGTAAAAATATTGTTCCGAATATTATGATATTATAAAATACACCACGTCAATGCATGCGGTCGAAAAACGTCAACCGGGTCGTAGTATTCAGTAAGTTGTTTTGATACGTGTAACTTAAATTAATAATTATTAGTCAGTCCCCCAGAACCGACAACACCGTACCGGGCCGGTCGCAATTGATACGAAACATTAATAAATAATATAAGTGTTATAATATATCACGTTAATTATGTACCTACGCAGTAGTATGCACACATTTTCAATGAGGATAATATACTATGTAGTGTGGCATATTATGTTCGAACTGAATAATTGTCGTTGTACACAAGTGGACGGGTTCTTTACAACCGGTCACCGCTGCACGGTGTGTACCAAATTTGTGTTACCTATATTGTGTAGTATGAAATATGCTAATTGACGTGTATTCGATACGATAATATAATATTATTTCATACACTTATTCTCGGGAAAAGCCTTATCCGCAGTGTCGAGTGTGCGAGAGTTTTAATATATCATCACATAATAATAATAATAATAATAAGTGCGTTTGAAAGTCTGCAGAAATAGAGCATTTTTGTTGTTTGTACATACCTATCCCTCCGAAAGCGATGGGCCCTGATTCAGTCGGGGCCCGTGATCCCACACATTTGCCCGCATTTAAATGATGGATGTTTTTGACGTACAAAGTTCACTCTGTACAAGTAAAAGTTGGGATGATGTAGTAATTAGTGCATAATAAAATGTGCGAAATCGTGGTACAGGTCATACGTCAAATATAATATAGGAGGAGCAGTGACAGCGTAGTGTCATATTATTAAAACTCGAGTTTCGGTAATCGTATAGTACATAATAATACATAGTTCATTTGTTCGTGACGACAACAACACAAATAGTACACAATATATTATTGTGTTCTTCTTGAAAAGAGTGCTTCTGACCGAATGTTAATTGGAACCAGTTAACTTGTGTACCGGCGCACAACGCGCACGCATCCAGCCCGCGCTTTAAAAGGTTTATGGTTGTCACAATTACTGGTAATTAAGACTCTTTCATTTGGTCAATTGTTATAATTTTGTTTGTGTACATTTAAATTGCTCAGTATTTAAATTAAAGTCGGAGTTTATTTATTTTTATCACAGCAACGATGTGTGTTTGTAGATTAGTATTATTTAAAATAAAATCAATGACAAATATCGATTTTTTTTATTTTTGTTTTTTTTTTTTTTAAATTAACCATCGATATTTAACTTGCTTACTATAAAATTATATTAATATGTGTAATTTATAATATACAAAATCTTTGAGTTCAGAACAGAATAGGAGTAATTTTCTTACTGCGTTGGGTGTTGTCTCGTGTACGGTGTATAAATTATAAATTGTACTCCGCGTGAAGAACAACCGATCACAAGGGTTGATGAACGAAGGAGAATAGGATATTTCTGTTATCCTCATATTTATTATATTATATAGTTTTAATATCTCATCACTCTCTCTCTCTCTCTCTGCATAATATTATTGTCTATTTTATAATATTTGTTTTGCGATGTGTGCGTGGAAAACTTATCGGTATCTAATGCTGTGCGCTCGTTTTTTCTATTTCGGAAAACTACCGTGACCCGCTGCGTTCAAACGGAGCGTATAGTTCTATAGTGGCAGAACAACACGCTATTAAAACATCACCGCGGGTTCTGTTGGCGAAGGTTTTCAAATTATATTATTATATACGTACATAATATGTATTATATATATAATTTATATTTACGTTCTGCCGTGCAGGTCACATACACACCAATCAAGTACCACGCGCGAGAAAGAGGAGAGTGACGGCGTGAGTGACAGAGGGAGAGAGAAACAGTGTGTGTGAGAGGGAGAGAGAGAGACGATCCTTTGTGAGTGTGCACACACGCTTTAAACCACATCACTGCGAGTATAATACTGAAATACGAGTTATATATACTTAAATACCTACGAGTGCCTACTCGTATGTCGAGATATCAAAATCACGCATCTCGGTATTGTAATTCTCACGTTTATAACGATATTATCACCATAATTTCTCGCTTTTTAAATCAGATTTGTCGTCGAGTCTATACTTGAAATTGAGTATTTTTTCACATTTTCAATATTATTACGTATATAAATCACAAAAAAGTAAATTGGAAAAATTGGTATTTTTAAATAAACTATTCGTATTCGATTTTTTCGCTCAACTTTATCAAAAATATGGCAAAGTCGATCACTACTTCTGACACATAAATATATTGTAAACGGCATCCGTACCGCACAGCGTATACTTCTATGATATATTATACCTATGTCTTATAGGTATTATTATGTGTGTTTTTTTGTTTTTACATACGCTTTGATAATTTACCATACTGTACAGGGACACAGGGCGATTCACCAAGCGATTTAAAGCCCCCACACATTATAAGCCCGTTACCATGGACCTTTTATCCTCAGAACACAAAGTTGAATGACTCAAAAACTACTAGTACGAATTTTGATTTCGATACGTCAACAATTTCAGAAAAATGATCTACAGTATGGTTTATAGTCGAATAGGGGTGTTCTCGTTTAAAAACAAAAGTTTATAATATCTTCACGGGACACTCCTGTAATAGTACAAAAAAAACTCATGAATTTGAAAAATATACGGTCTTAAAGTGTATTTGAAAATTCAAAATATCAGATTTTGAATGACTGCATCATTTAAGAAAAAAAAAACAGGGGTGAGCGTGCTTGATAAATCACCCTGTGTATTATGTCATGTCTCGGTGCGATTTTTCTCCGTCTGCGTCTGGTACCGGTGAATCACCATAATATTCTGATGGTTGACTCGAGAGCGCACAACCAGGCACCGCTCGTTATCGTATGTATGTAGACACGTCGACGCTATTATAGAGAGTATTCTATTAAAACGCTGGCCCCGGGCCCACGGGGATCTCGCGGTCGTTATTTATCTTCGCTCATGTGTATATTGTATAGAAGTACCCTCTCGTCGGTTATTTTTCCTTCTTGAAATAGTAACGCGCAAACCGACGTCATCAGTTATTTTTTCGGTATAAACGGACGACATTCGTGGTACCGTGTATATGGCGGTTATTTAAAAAAAAAATCTGACTTGCTGACAACAACAATCTTATGTTTGTAACCCCGGGCACCGATCGAGAGCGATATGTCCAAACCACGCGTCATCGCCGTCCGACCGTATTTTCGTATCCACCGATTCAGTAGACGACAGGAAGATGCGAGACGAAGGGTCATCATGGCATCACCGGCGATTTTTTTACACCGATGTTTCGTTTCATTTTTGTCTTTTTCAGGTGCTCCAAATGTACTATTATCTAGTGCGCACCTACCTACATTAATGATTCAAATTGGATGTTTCTTGCCCATATTATTTTGCAATACTTGTATATATTATGCATAGCATAAGTGAATAGCCAAATAGGAATCATATTTAAATGTTCTATTTATACTCGAGTGACCATTAAGGATGTGAATACAAATTTCTTCAATTTTCAATACATAAAGAAAAACTAAAATTAGAATATTTAGAATGTAAATGAAGTGTATTTTTAGTGGCTGTAGTCTGTAGATATTTTCAAAATTCAAGTTGGTTATTTCAAAAACCTGACATTTTAATTTATAATAATGTATTATAATAATTGTATAATATTTAGCATACATATATTATATCAGGTTGTACATTCTCTACTGATCGTTTTTTACATTGAATATTTGTTCCAATTCCTCTTCCTCTATATTATATGTGCTCGATAGTTCATACTAATGTTTCCATGTTTTTTCCAGTCGTTTTTTTATTCTTATTTGTGTAGGTAGTAGGTACGAAGTACCTATAGAATACTTTTTATGACTTCGTCGAACCAAACGGTCGGATGGTCGTACCTACTGAGAAAAAATAAAAATAAAATTATCTATCTCAATTGATGTAATTTTATTATTTTAAGCAATTATCTGAATAATTTATAAGCAATTCAACCAAACAACTAAATAAAAATAGTTTTTATGATCGGTTTTCATGTTATGATTACATTTTATGGATGGTGTGTACCCATACTCTATACACTATACGTTTTGTTATTATTATTATTGTTCACTGCAAATGCCCAATGTGGATATCTGTTTACATTTTTTTTTCAAATGCCAAAGCATTATTTGCGGTAAATTCGAATGATTCGATATTATACGATCAGCTAAAAGTTCAATGGACCGTTTTGTTAATGTACATTATGATGTTATGACTGTATATTATTATTATAGTTTATTAATTTTTGTTACTATTATATGAAATGAACTATAAAGATGTGTGCTAAAGGCGAGTCACAAGAAATACTGAAAAACGTTATTTTGTCAAATAAAATTGGCCGCGAGTCATAACGAAATTTCACTATATACATGCACGTGTACGGTGTCCCATATAATAATTAATTTACTAATTTATAATAGATTATAACCTTTTTTAATCGTATCAAATAATAACAAATTACAGAGTATATTATGACGTTTGTAATAATTTGTATACCAGAAAAAAATACCAAACAATTGTACTGAATATCATTCCGATATACCTAAAGAATACACAACTCAAAGGTAGGCGTTTCATTACCTATTGTTACCTATACCGTATGTTTAGGTACTTCTCACTTAGTAATTAGTATAAATATACGTCACTTAACGTGGTAAAAAGTAAAAAAGAAATTTAAACTGACATTGTTCAAAGTGTCTTCACTGGAAGGTTTCTTAAATCTGTCCATTCTCCAAGCCACTTTTTAATCACTATCTATTTTACTTATTGTTCAATTTTATGTAACAGATTGTAAATATAAAAAAATAAAAAAAAAAAAAAAACTGACATTGAAAATATTAAAACATTAATAATTATTATAATAGTGGTAGGTACATCCACTGTTTATGAATACTTTAGTATTTATAATCAATGGTACTACGTATTGTAGTGTCTTATTTATTTTTTTTAGATTAATATCTACTATATAAAGATTTATTTATATTGAAGGTTTCTTTTTCAATTAAAAAATGTTACTTTACTTAAAATACATCTTGTGACTAGTATTTGATTAATTTTGCAGCCATAAAAATGTCACAAAAACACACATATGTCATAACACACGCAATCAAACTAAACGTCAAATGAAAACAAATTGAGTTGTTTTAAAACTCTTAAAATTATTTATTAGTTATTACATATGAAATCGTTTTGAAAGAAATAGGTCAATTTAATGAGAGTTCACCGCAATAACTGCACTACATCGTTAACATAATATATCATTTAAACTAATGTGTTTTAGATTATGAATGTAGCTATAGGGAGTTGTTGATAATACAACGATGTGTGTTATTATCTGGATAAAACTTTGCAGGGCAGTAAAAAAATTTTTAAATGTTTACAGCACATTTATACAGATTGAAATTTTATTAGTAGATATTGAGAACATTATGGAAATCAACAAAAAATAGCGTGATACAAGAAACACATCCTTTTTGTATAAATTTAAATTATATTGTCATATTTTGCATGATAGGTGTTAGTTTTTTGTTTTTTAGTTACAATTTAAGAACGTGTAATTTAGTGTCAAATTAAGTAGAATTTTAAGGAAAATATAATTATAAAAAGTTTCGTAAAGTTGATTTAATTATCATTATAGTTATTATTGTAGTTTTGCTGTGGCACCAATTCAGTTTTTATTAAAGATTTATTTATTTTTAAATCCTTTACACTAGATTAAGATACCTTTATAACTATATTAATTAGTACATTTTTCTGATAACAATAGATTTATCGATAGTTTAGGCCTGAGTTGTGTAAGCCAAAATGCAAAACAAATTCACAACTTACCCAAAAAATGTCAATGAGAACAAACATAATTTTTAATTATTCACCATTTGTAGAGAATGTTATATAATTTTACGGTATACTGACTTATAAGTTATATGCCATATTATTGGCGAAAATTATTCAACCTACTGAGTTAAAAAAAATACTAGTGTAACTTACACTAAATTTAGAAATATATACTAATCTTAGGCAACATCTACTTTTCTTATAATCGTTTTTTAATTTTTATACAAGGATTTGTCATCAAATTCAAATTTAACACAGTGACTTAGGTACCTGGTACCTATATTCTATGAGGTATAAACCTACTACGTATAGTAGACGTGAGTTCACCCGTTTTGTTTATAGTGAAATTTTTGTTTGCTAGTACTTAGTTGTAGGTGTATAATCTATATAATACAAGTTTCAGTGAGATACAATTTTATTACGATCAAATCAGGGTGGTTAGGCTTTTGTTGTAACTGTTGAGCTCGCGACGGGACATCTGGACTTGATTTTCACCACTACAACACATAAAATAGATACTTATGACTTATTGCGTGCTTCTACTCGTAGGTAATTTGAAAGTTTATCCAACCGTTTTATACCATGATCGAAATTGTTTTTTTCGATTGTATAATATATTATTTTTAGTAATTTAATATTTGGTGTATGTCTTATATACCTTGGTATATCAGTTACATACAAGTATACGACATATAATATGTCCATACATTTGATAAAAAAAAAAAAATCAAAATAGTGTCTTAGACATCAGTTGGTGATGATGATCTTGGGATTTTTCAGTGAACTATATAGTTGACATATAGTATACATATTTTATTATAATAAATAATAATTGCAGATACCAATTAATGTTTCGAATGCAAATCGAACGTTTGGAATATTCCGGACTTCGTAGCGTTTGATAGGCAAAAGAAACGGATTTACTGAGAGTGAAGAATGAAGATGTAGCATGTATTTCTTGTCATTAAGACTCAATTAAGATATGATAATTGATAAAGCAAGACGTGGTATACTGTATACAGTTGCCAGTACTAGTATTGTTATATTTTATGGTTACAGCCTTGAAATGTGTCGTCGACGAGTAAAGAGATTATAATTTATATGATGGCACGATGCATATTATTTTGTATTATAAAGGTGTACGCGTTGACATATTATTGTTGTCATTTGCAGGTAATAATTTTTTATAGTCGAGAAGTTTTGACTATTTTTAGCCTGATTGATATATAACCACTCAACACTCGTATTCCTAGATTATATCGAGTGCTCGCCGTACAATGCTTACAGGTACCTACAATAATATACCTACACTGCGGGGAATAGCAGGCTATTGTCGTGCATGTATATTATTTTTTTATTACTTTAAAAAGTGTGTGTACAGTGTTTTGTACAGCGCTTTGTTTTCTACCAGGCACAGCTTTCGAGTTTTCAACATATTTTGTGTAATGCAATATCGTCGTATATATAATACGTAAAGTATATTATAACCTGAGCGTAAACAACTATAATAATATAATATGTTTATATCCCTATATAAAAATTGAATAATAAATATGCTAACAAAATGAACGTATTTAAACCTTTAAAACGTTCGTGAATAAACACGAATATAATATTGTATTCAAAAATATCCAATATTATATATTATTATACAATATAGGTACATATTGTATACTTTTTTGAAATGTACAAACAAACAAATTATTATAATAAAGCGTGTAAATAGAGTTAAACGACGTCCATTAGTCATAGTATTATGAATGTTGCAGGAGCAACTATTATTACTATTAAGTAGTAATGTAAAAATACAGAAAATGAAAAATATTCTACAGCATTCGTATATTATTATAATAATCATGTATAATGAGACTGTGTAGTAGGTACATTGCGCGTGTTACACAGTGTAGGTATATACTGTATAATATAATAACTAGTGTTAGAAAGTAATAGAAAAACCACAAAATACACGTGTTTATTCTGAGACATCGAATTGTGTTTTATTATAATAGTTATTCTTGAGGTAGATTTAAACGAAAATAATCATAAAAAAAAAAAACGAAAACAATAACAATAAAATGATCAATAAAAAATACAATTTTAATGTTTTTATACGCATGAAAATGTAATTCGACATCGCCGAAAAAAAAGTGGTCGTTAATTTATGATTTTTCTAAGCCCTAAAAGAGAAATAAAACTGTCATAAAAGTGTTGTCTTTGGGAAAAATATCGCACATGTGTGCACTAAAATATTGCAGATGTTGCGATTATAAATTTGTATTTATGCTATTTCGTCACGAATCCAATGATATATTATTATTTAGTCGTGCATCACCTTTATTTATACACCACCCGAAAGGCCAAATCCAAGCATATGCTGGACCTAGTGTTTGACTAATTAATTTAGATTATGTTTACCAGATTTTCTTTATTTGAAGAACCTTTGAAATTTGAATATATTTTTAATCAGTATAATATAGGCAGTACCTAGCTAAATAGCCATTAGCCACGCAATATAGCTAGATATAGAATATATTTTGTCTACACTCTTTACATATATACATCACGTACTTATCTAAAATATCGATTAAATTAATGATAAACATTTTTATATGACTTAATTTTTATCATCAATTTCCAACTATACTCATAAATTATAGTCATAAATCACACTACACCTGTGTTCATAAAAATTTCATTCTATAAATGACATAACACATTATGTTTTCTTTTGATTATTTTGACTGTTATGAGTCGTATATAAGTCTACGTGTTAAAATCGATTCAATGACATACGAAGGTGATAGCATTATAATAATAAGTATTTTAGAATTTAAGATGTTATATTATAATGCTGAATAATGAATATCGAAGTATTTAGTTTTAGTAAATATTAGATACCTCCTTGCATATATATTTGTTTAATTTGACATATCTTTTTATGGTCATCAAACATTCCGTCAATTGCCCGATAAAGTTAAACTATAAATAACTAAAAAGTATAATAACACATTGTACAAAAAGGTAATATTTTTTCAGTATATAATTACATAATATCTTAGGTGGGTTAAAGTGTATCAGTGTAACAATAAAGCATATTATATTTTATGCTTAGCCGTTTTTTCCTCCTTTAGGATTTATTTTCAGTAAATAAACATCAAGAAAAATAATTAACAATTAACAAAAATATTTTTCTTGTAGTTACATATTGAGACTTGAGACTTGAGACTCGAGACGACGATATACCAGTGCAATAGAATACAACATTAGTATGAAATAATAATATATTATAATAATGATAACATAGATACCAACTACTTCTGAAAATTAATTTGAACAGTTTATAATTGTTACTGGTATATTATTCCATCAAGAGTTAGAAACGTGGGACTGCAAAATAATTATTAATGACTAAAAAGACAGACATTTTTAGTAACCGTCCATCATAATATAAACATAGATATTACCTATTTAATATATATTATAATATATTATACCTACTGCAGTTCTCATATTTTTAAGAATAAATTATGCGTAGTATTCGTGGTCATCGTTTATCAGTTATCACATTTTTTGGGCTATTAATTTTTACTTATCTATCTAAAGCATAATGGTCTGCATTTTCAGCTTGATATATAAATCAAGATGCGAGTCATTCGTTGGCCTGAAAATAAAGGGATACGTGGAAATGTTTGGACGTATTACTCATCGGACTAACGCGAAATGGAAGACTGAAGAAGACACATTGTCACATAACGAACGGTAAAAAAATTTAATGAGAAATTTTCTTTTATAAAAATGATATCATAACATCTAGTCATCAGACATTCGTCCGCCAACGGATTAAAATAGACTTGTAACAGTTCAAATGTAACCACATCTGACGAGATACAAAGATACTTCTTTGAAGTACTCAAGCTATATACTACCCATTTCATGTACTTAAATTAATTATTTAATGTTTGTGATTCTCATTTCAATATTGCATACAGCTTGGTAATTGAAAATTATAATAATTAACGATGAAACTCGGATTTTCTATAATTTTAATATTGCAATAATACTTGCCAATTGGTACAATATTATATCGTAACAAAATTTACCCGTAAAATTGTTGAGTTTTTACTCTTTGATCGTACTCTCATAGGTACTCGACAGAAATAATTATTAACTGATCACTATTACTGCAGTAAGTTGTACAATTATTGTGTTTTTTAGATAGAAGCTAGATGTCAATAGTTTCGTATTTACTATTTCAAAAAAAATAATTACGTCACAACTATCTAAAAAACTGTCGGTACAAAAATATTGGTATATCTTGTGGATTTACGTATTTTAACTTACCGCAACGTATACACATGGACGGATTATAATACCAACAATTATGATGGGAGATAATGATTTTATGCAATTTGGTATCATTAACGCAATAACGTAAAACATCTTATTTTCTTATCAAGCCTATTATTGTCTGTATTCGTATTTTTAATTATCTACAGTATGTATAGTGGTAGACAATCTTTGTTTATTATAATATTATGTGTGTACCAATTAAATATGTAAATTATTATCTTTTTTTATATAAATAAATATTATAATTTTTAATGATGGTGCCGCTTTGTAGACAAAATAAACGTATTCAATTATATAAGGCAACCTGGAAGGTGGAGGCTGTATATCACGAACGAACACACGTCTCGAAGATAACAATAAATAGTACTATTCGTAGTTATATACAACTATTGTTATACCTATACTATCATTGGTGTTATAATACTTTTTAGTTAAAAAACCAACGCCATCATATAATAGTATCCATGATTATATTATAATAATATGATGCATGATCATACGTTTCGTATTATTATATTATATTGTAGTAAATGTATTAAAAAAACGAAATTCTGCAACGTCGATCATTCGTCGTCCGTTGAACACGATGAACTCTGTAATCGCATCAAAATCGATTTCGTCCCTAATTTATACCACTGGAATGTGATTGTCAAGAGTCGATATGTTTTTAGTGAACATTTTGCGCAGAACATCGACCACGTGTACAAACGAATTTACGAGTATTTTATACACAGAAATTATGAACACGATTCGCATCGTTTTAATACGTCTGATGGAGTATTTAGTGTGTATGTGTGTATGGATGTAGTGCATAATATAATTATTGTATACATAAACATGCATAATAGTGATAAATAATAATTTATAGTTGTGTGTATGCTTTTGCATAAATATATTAAATTATCATATTATACGAGTGCATTTTCTGATATTAAAATAGACGATATACGTATAGGTTCGAATCGATTGCAACGAAACGAGGTCATTTGTTTTGAAAAAAAAATGATAAAAAAATCTATGCCATCCGTGTGACTCGTTTGACGTAAAAGGCTTGCGAACATTTATCTATCGCGATACGGTGTGGTGGAGAGGCGGGGTGGTATATAACAGTGATAGGGCGATGACCGAGAAAAGTGCAACGTTTGCCCGGACGTTTGATGTGTATACGATATGTTTATGTAATATGTGCGCGTCGCAAATACATCGCGAAATATTGCGCATTATGTATTAAAAATGTTCAACTAGAACGGTCAAAGTTTACTGGGTTATTACCGAAAATGTCGCGTATTTATAATTAAATCATTTTTTGTGTCAGCCGTCTCTACCATATTATTTCGATGGACTTTTAACGTCGAGTTATCTGTTTGTTCAGTTGTATATATATGATACGAGCATACAAGTTCATCTAAATATAGGTACTGTTATACAATTACATAATATATATATAGGTGTGTGTGTAGTTTGTGGATTTTCGTGGGGTGGAGTGACGAGTGTTTGTGGGGGGGGGGGGCGCAGATCCACATGGTTCTTGTTTGCGCACGAACGTAAACATAAATACATAATCCGTTTGCGTACGATTCAGCGCACAGATTTGATGAAAAAATGTTTACAGAACAAATGTTGTGTGCATAATATTATTCAGCGCATAATATAATTATTATAATATATTGTGTACAGTAGTCGGGTTTCTACAACGGTGTAATTACTAGTCTTGTCCTACGAAACAAAAAGAAAGTCAGCTCCAGCGCAGGAGTTATACGCTGCGTGATTTCCCACGACAAATCAATTGATGCCTTAGATTTTTGAAGAGCAAACCGACGGCGACGACACTTTTTAAAAAACAGAAAACTCGAATGTAATTGGCGATCGTGGGTGGTGTCTGTTTAAAGTTTTTCTTTTCACATTTATTAATTCATTGTTTGTACAAAAATAACTGAAGCAGCACACCATAATATACAATTATATAATATTTTATCACGATGACCTATAATTATAATTAATAATTTTGTAATTTACCAAGATATCAATTGTATAATGTTTTGGCTGATGACGAAGATCATAATAATAAGTCATAACTGATACATATACGGGCGGATACCATCTCTCATTAGTTTGAATGAGAATATTTTGATAGTTGTTAATTTTTATACTACGGTCCATTGTAAAAGTATATATAAAAAGAATAATTGTACCTATACCAATAGTTTTCCCATAATTTAAGACATTTGAGGGAAGAGCAAATGACAAATGTAATAACTAATAACTTTTGTTCTTATCAATATTTAAACATTTTTTAAATATATAATTAATAGACGCTTGCGCTATGCAGCACAGTATTACATTTTTTTATTTTTATTTTTAGACTGAAATTTGTCAATTTGTTAAGTTATTTATTATCTCTGTAATTTGCAAAATTTTTATCTTACGTTTACCTAGTGTCAATTTTTTATTTTTATCTGTCAGGTCTTTCTGTAACACTCTGTATATGGGTAGATGAGTACTCGGACGTACCTACTTAGGATATTATTTTCTAGCATAGGTATATATTTTTAATGCACCAACAGTATGGGGCTGGACAGTAAACAATCATCGTAGAGATAAGTTGTACTAAATGACAATACAAAATAATATTACAATAATTATTGTTCTTCCCAGGTCCACCTACTGGCCAACATCTTCTCAAAAGCACCCTGACATCTATTCGAGTTATTTTTGTTATTAAGCTACCAACCAATATCCATACGTACCTATGTAAATAATTGGTTATTTTTAAACGAATATTTATGAAAATATATTAATTGTATCATTATATTGTTTTTCGCCATCATCGCTATTACTAGAAGCTAAAAAAAGTTATAATTTGTGCGTTCAAACTTCAAATATAATAAAAACAATGCTAGATCTCTAAGTATGATGAGTTCATGGCAGCATGTAAAAAATTTCCTAGTTCAGTTTTCTGATAGCATATATAAAAATATGTATAAAATATTATATTAATTTACCTCATGTTTTAATCAGACACATCTTGTTTGTATATTAAATATTTTTCCTTAGCAATACTTATTACCTCGTAGCCCGTAGGTATGTTTGACGTGTATAATATTCTCTTCGATTTTTTACCACTGTTGTTCGAACAAAGTGTATTAAAGAATATTACAATCCGTATCAAGTATTTTTTTTATGTTTATATAAGACGCGTGTTAATATTAATGTTTATTTTAATTTTAATGTAAGAGCGAAAATCACTATAAATCATCTTAGCATGCTAAGATAAAAAGTCGACATGTATATTATTTTATGATGATCAGTTTTCTTTATAAATAATACATTATTTTATAATGAATATTAAATTTTTAAAAAGGTTAGAGTTTTCTGAAATAATGAGCGTCTTACGCGTTTTAAATGGATCACCCCATACAATAAACTGGTGCTAAATTAGTAATGTTTATTTATAAAGGTAATCGTAATATCCTATTTTCTGCCCTGGACGTTTGTTGGAGAATTCGTAGCCGATTCCCCGCACTGACTTTTTCGATGTACCACGCCATATTTCTTCAAATTATTTTCAAATAATATAACACGTCTTTTCGTGTTGTTATTTATTTTTTTCTGTTTTTGTCCTTACCACGCGCTCTTTTCCGGGTCCTGTGGTCTCTACACCAAACAGCAGGGCCGACTTACCCATTAAAAACATATTTAATGGTCTACGCACACATATATGAGGAATAAAAACCACCATATGTGTGCTCCGTATAGGACGCACATACGAGTATGCACTATACAGAGTATACCACACTCTCGGATCGGGGTCCAACAAAGAACACATGGCCGAGTATTCCAATTTTTATTTTTAACGTATTCGTAATTATAGTCTGTATTTACGGACTCCTCGATTTCATTGGCACCGGTGCTGGTGGAAACGAATCAGTAGTCACGTATGTATTTATTTTTTTTTTCATAATTTCACTAATTTTGAAAAATTAAAAATATTGCTACCCGCCGTTTACAAGTCTTATAGAATTGAATCTGTATGCGTATACTTTCATATCACTCTAATTGTTATTATTTTTTTTAAATTTATTGTTTGGTGCCAAATTTTTTGATCCACCGGAAAACATAAAAAACCAGCGTTTCCTAATAAAAAATATACGATATAACGGGCTGAGACACGATTGAGCATAAAACATCTTTTTAGTGACACGATTGAGCCAAATTGTCGACGTATCAAAGGAAATCGGAATACAAAAGAAAACCTACCCGATTGAGCATAAAAAACTCTGCAGCATTGTCATTTTTCATTTTAAGCTATATTATACAAAAATATTTATTTAAATAATTATAATAATTCAAAATATAACATATCAAAAAAAAAAAATAACATGATTTCATAGTCAATAAAATAGTGACATTTCATAAATCTGTTTGATAATAATAATAATGATAATGATGATAATACAAATAATAATAGTTGTGAAAATAATAAAATCAAAATATGGTACGAATTAAAAAAAAAATATTTCATGGTTTATAAGTCAAGAATACTATAGAGTATGGGTGATCGAACACTGATATTATTTCTATAATAATTTTGGAATTATATCTTAATTTATTATCTTATATTTTCTCCCAATTTTAAATGTTTAAAACGTTGGAACTTTATTGCCCCGGAACTAATTTATTAATCGATAAAATTGTCGATAAAGCTGGGTTCAGCTCATGGCTCACGTCTGGTATGACAATAATTAGTGTAAAAATACGTGCAAATGTTAAATTACAGAATTTCGGTCACGTGAATGTAAAAATATACTATCGTGTTGCTAAAAAGGTATATTGTGCTCAATCGTGCTTTACTAAAATAATGTTGTTATTGAAAAACAAAAACTACCCCATACATATAGCACGAAACCATATATTATAGGTATTGTATTTATATAATATTATATTATATAACGAAATGGCACAGTATATACCTAATATTATATTGTATTATTGGTTTTTTATATCATACGAAGAATAAAAAATGTCGATCGTCAATTACACTTTCCGAGAAACTCAACTTATCGCCTTACTGTTTCTTTTAAACGTAATTTGAAAAAAAAATACGTCACATAACACATAAGACATAAGTTATAAGTGACTTATAACATTACTAACTATTAAGTTTGACGTTATTCGTGAACATTTTAGCGACATTCTTGCGCGATTCTCGATAGTTTGAGGCCGAAGGAAATCGTACAAACCTAATAACAATAATTGCCAACCATAATAAATTCAATAAACCATAATTTCCGTCGCTACTTCCGTGAGATTTTTGAAATTCTCCGCTAAGAATTTATTATTTTACTGTGTAATAATATTATACGCGTTACGTAGCGGTGGTGTTTTCCGCAGTTTGAATAAGTTTGATTTCAAGCACGGCGTCGAGGAAGTTTCGCAAAGTATACAAATCTACTGACAATAATATTATATTATAGTTACAAAAATACCACTACAGCATTCCTCTATAGATACACTGCATTTTTACAGATGCATTTTTTACGTCGAAGTTTCGGTAATGCTCGAGTGCTACCTGAAAAATGTTGTCACAAAATATTATTAATGTATAGTGCCGTAGACAGGGAATTAATATGGAGGGGCAGTTATCATAATAAATACATAATATTATATTTTTTATTTTATTTTAATTGATATATACGGACAAGTGTTCTGTTACATATAAAAGAAGTTGTGTTACAAAATATAGTTTGATAAAATATAATAAATACATTTATATACTTTCTATGTTGATTTTACCCCCTCCCTCCGTGTCTACGGCCCTGTTACTGTACTTATGAATTTATGGCATATTGCTTTAGTCAGGTTATTATATGTTGATTAATAATAAAATTATTAAAATAATCAAACCAGACGATAGATATTATTTTTAAACGTTTGAACAATTTTTAATATGTTTTCGTTTTCATTATTGAATTGATTCACATATTGTCATGCATATTGCACATGACCAAGCAATCATAACTATATTATACTTCATACGAGTCCCAATTTATTTGTAGCGCCCTACCCAAAAATCGCGAGTAGCTTCGATTTTTCAAATATAGTGCTATATATTTGTTAGTGCTATATGCTGCAATTTTATATCGATACCTATGTTATAATATATTCGTATACGCACATTATACCCATAAAATATTGTAAGTACAGTTAATTATTTTTTAACAAATGCAGGTTTCTTAATTTTAAAATTTCAACAAGATTTTTGATATTTAGATAAATAAATTCGTGTTTTAAAAACCAATGTGTGTCAATATACAACTGGATACTACAGTGTACATTACATATATGTTTGTGTAGGTAATACCTATGTTCGTATAGCTGTGTTGTATAGATTCTAATAGGGAACATAATGTGTAATTCGATATATTTTTTGCTGTGTGATATGTAATAGCTGTAAAATACATAAAACTATCGCGTTTATCGCTGAATGGCTAATATAGTAATAAATAATAATATAAAATAAATCATCATTATATTACAGTGTAATAGTCTGTTATACAGTTTGTTCGAATATGATCCAGCGACCTTATTAGCGTGTTTTAATAATGTAGTATTATGCGTATAATATGTAGTATAATCGTATAATCTATAGTATAATATGCGATACACATAATAGGCGTACAACTCTACAAAGCATATAATTTTTCATTAAACTATATTATTAATATATTGTTTTGATTGTTAAAGATAAAAACATGATTGATTGCAATATATATATATATATATATATATATAATGCGTATTATATTATATTATAGTATATTTGTATGATTCTTATCGACTGACTAAACGTGATATATTTTTTAGTGCACTGATAATGAATTTACGGAAGTAAGTCGCGTGACGTCCGTCGATCGTATTCACTATAGATATTATAATGATTTCGTGAAAACATGTTCAACATGTTCATGCGAGAGATTCATAGGTACACCGTATATAGTGCACGAAATTCCAAGGGCTTATAATAATAATAATATTATTAATAGCAGTAGGTAAAATGTATAATGATTTAATAATTGTAACACAAACAGTACGTATATATAGTAATTATCAGGACTAAAAGGTGAGACTTTCAATATTATATATACATATTATAATTTATTAAGATATATTTTAGTTGATTTTACCTGTATTTTTCTATTATAAAAGGACTTATATAATATATTACACCATCACAATTGTTCGTGTACAGAAACAGATTGAGCCACCTACCGAGAATAAGATAACAGGGGGGGGGGGGTCGAGAAACTTAGACAACAGTAGTCGAGCCATGCACCCTAAGAATCAGTATTATATCGGATGTAGTAAAGTCAATGAGTCACAAGGGATAAACGTAAAAAACGAAGGAGTGATCGTAAGAAGGGGAAAAATTGTTCTTTCAATTTTCCAGTCTTGAACCGAATGTATTGATGATGATGTACAGTTGGTACCGACGGCGAGAGAAGAAGTTTTAGGTCCCTTTCGGAGCTAAAAAAAAATATACGATATTACACAGGTCGACCACTCGTATATACCTACTTACGTGTCACGTACACGTATAACACGGGGATAATATAAATAATAAATAATAATAAAATATCGCTATATAGGTTTATCGAATATGTAACTTGTACCATTTGCATTCAACTCGAGTCATCATCAGTGAAAAATAGTATCATATCCTTCATCATTATCACATTATACCCTATACATATATGCTATTTGGCCATATACAGTCAGTGGTCGAAGTGGCTCAAAATAAGTGGTGGGTTGCCTTTCATGTTTGATATATCTTATACAGTTCTTATACAATATGGGCATGTGGCTTAAACAGTCGTACACCATGTGGATGTGGGGGAGGGGGTGAATAAAACTCCTTATACATTTTTTTATAATACAATTTTATACTTAAAATACATTTTTGGTTTTTAGTTTGATGTCTTATTTCGCATTTAACTATATAATTACCTACATTTATTTATTTATATATTTATAATAAGCAAAAAATTATACAAATTAATTAAACTTATTTTTTAGTGAAATAAGAAATTGCATAATCTCAAATAAAATAAAATCTGATGGCCTATTACCTTGGAAAGTGTTGGTATTAGTGAATCAATTAACTTGCACTCGATTTTTTAAAAAGAAATTTAAGATAGCTTTATGAATATAAAAGACAGTACAACTTTTTCTATGGTAAACTCACAAATAAATAGTAATATAGTGTGTAACACATACGGACAGCTCGCAGACTGGCAAATCTCGCAAAATGGGGCATCGAGGACAATGCAAGATGTGACTGCGGAGGATGATGGACATTTTCTAAAATGCTCGAATGCTTATACAAGGTGTAAAGACTTGCATGAAGAATTGACACACATCCAGAAATAGATTTCAGAAAGCACAGTACTGGACAGAGATAAGAATATCAATTTTGTCGACCACACAAGAAGAAAAAAAAGACAGAATCTGATTTTATGGACCAAGTTTTGTATTATTAAATTTTATTTCTGTTTTATGAAAAGTTTTCCGCATTATGTAATTACGGTAATTGCGCGATGAATATAAAACGGCGTTTGTTTGTATTGTTTTTTTTTTTATTATTATGACATTTTAATGATAAATAAAATATTCTAATATATATCTGGTATATAATATTATTCAGACATTTTTATGTACCGGTTGAATATATAACATTATTGTTATATTTTAATATTTTACGACTGTCAACATTTCCTGAAACCGCCACTGCCAATAAATTGTCTTCAATTTGAATGTATACAATTACTATTCTGCAGTGCCTGCATTCAGGACTAGACAGGAAAATGTGATACTGTTTCATTATGATAAAGTATAGAATAGATTACCGATGAGAAACACAATTACAACGAAGCTCCAAAAGTTTATCAGCCCGTTTGTGCGATACTCGTATAGATTTTAAGAACGTTTTAAATAAAGAATAAAATGTATACGTGGCATAATCACGGGGAATATTATTAAATTTATAGACGACGGGAAAAAAAACGAAACGGGAAATGTAGCCAAGGGAAAGAGGGGGCTCGTAAATCGTTGTGGCCAGGCCGTGGTTTCCGTTATACTTAATTATTTTTCGGACTCTTTTTGGAACCAAAGTATGTTTTTTTGGACGGTGCACTCATATCGTCATAGCCCGGCCACCCGGGACGTGAACACAATCAAACCGGACGTAACACTAACCGATTCGGTGCATTTAATTTAACATAATATATGTACAATAATAACAATAATAATAAGAACAACACGCCATGTACGATATTATTATAATATTATGTGAGTATATGCGCGCGTTCCAAATCACTGATTGAGATTTAAATAAAATATATTTTATTTTCACGTAATTATCATAATTTATTTTTCGAGACCACGCGATACTATTCGAGTTTTTTTTTGTTTTCATACATTATTATATATTACGCTGTTATCATTCATAAAAGTAAACAAAAAAAATAAATAATACGTACGGATATAAATTATTTATGTATACACGAAGTAATTGACTGCACTGCAGAGTCGTGCGTTTCCTCTTCTCGTACACAATAAAATATATACACTGCATAGGTATAAAATATATTATATTACACACACACACACACACACACACACTACGACTTGGTCAGCCGTGAGCTGAATATAACCCGTTTCGTATTTTCCTCGTTGCGGCGACCACTGCAGACTTGGCTTGTCTCGGGTACCTATATAACATTTATTATTATCATTATATACACAATATCATACAGGTATATAATACGTGTAGGTAAATCTCCGATCCTCGGCCAAACTGGACTACAATAATAACGTCGTGCGTATACTTTTGTACAGTATATATGTATAATATGCACCGCATAAACCTACACTATCTTCGTATACAAACACCGCTAGTCGGTCGGATCCGATGGAAATGCGATGCGTTTCGTACGCACGGTGTATACCTACCGCGATACATGATAATAATATTATATATTATTATTATTATTATTATTATTATTATTATTCTCGTACGTTCCCGATGTTGTGCCCTGCGCATTGAGGGGGTACACGCGCCGACTGCGGCAGCCACGAGACGCTGCTACACAATGCTTTACGATATAACATTATTTTATTATTAAAGTGCTCACGTGAAACGTCGTCTGTAAAGCATATACGCGGTCGTCTGTGCCTATAAATGAAAAAATAAAATAAAACATGTACAACGGCCGTCGGTGTTTGTATCGTCGACCAACCCTCGGCTGACCTACACGCAGACGGTCTGCAGCTTACCGCTGTACGCGTTTACCCGGAGCGGTCGGAGCACACCAGTCTGACGAGATATAATTATATTATTGCGAGTATTAATGCGACCTCGGGGATAATAATACTATACGCCGCTCAAACTGATATTTGGATCTACAAAAAAAATTTACTGCCACTAAAGTGACACTACACAGTGACCCTAACGATGATAATTGATGTAGGTATGGGTTACACTATATATTATATGGGCGCAATTTACGACCGCTCGTAGGTAGGACATAGATATACTTTTTTTTTATGCGACGCGGTTTGAAATATTTATTTTATCATAAATTAATTTGTTTTTCTCTGGCACAGGAAAATATATATAAACCGTTTTGAATGTAGGTGTCGTTCATTAGAATTTCAAACAAATTAAATACTAATTTACCATTTTTTTTTTTGTTTTTCGATAGTGGTGACTGGTGGATTCGCAGATTAACCCTTATACGGAGTAGATATATTATGTTATTATGATACAAAATTAAAATGTATTAACGACGAACGTTGAATAAAATTGCTATATGACTTCGGGTAACTTTGGACAAAAAAACATCTTATTTGTTTAAAATAAATAAAGAAAGATGTAGAGGAAGTGTAATACTTGACTAACCTCTGCACATGTTATATAATATGTGGTGCATAATAGTATATACGAAAATACGATGCTTTGGTGATTAGTCTATAATCTATAAATAATAATACCCTACACGTATTAAATACATGATGATTTGATATCATTATGTACGCCGCGGTGGTACAACGGAACACTGCAAACCTGTACATGCATTTATATTTTAATAATAAGGTAAGTATACTATCTACACCATAATATAATATTAAACCACATTACAGTGTACAAATAAAATAATAACCTAAAGTTTAGAGTTATACAGTTCTTTACTCATCACTTTATTGAAGGTATGCATATTGCGTACATTTGCATTATATATATGCATACTATTATAAACCGTAAGTATATAGGTACTAGTACAGTTATAATACTACTCGTATACACGCCATAATGAATCTCTAACCGCGGTTTACGAATCGCCCACTTTTGATGTATTATATATTACATAATATTATAATATAAACAGTACTAATCTTTGCTTATTTGTCACTTATAATCTCCGCGTGCTTTGCGCCGTTAAGGGACGACGCATACATATATTTTGCAGTAGGTACTTGAATTTAGTGGAGGGGGTGGAGTAGAAGAGGTCGTTTAATGACGTTTTTTTCTTCTCTATGATGCGATCATAATAGGAAAAACTGCAGCACACTACACCGCAACGAGAACCAACGTAAACCGTTCACTTGAAAACTAATGTAATACGTCTATAGAATGATTGCTACTCGTACCAGTCATAGGCGCAAATTGGGGTAAATGTATAGGGGTGCTAGATTTATGTCGACTGAAGTGATCAGTGAGGCGCTTTCCCCCCCACATCCTCTCCATTCATACACCTTCACATTAATCTCAATACAAACATAACCTATAACATAATACATTATATTATCTATATTATTAGTCTGATAGGTACCAGCTATGAATTATTATTATGAAAATGATAAGGTCTTAGAAATAAATGTATCCAAATACCAATAGTTAATAAAAATCCGATGATGCTAATATGAATTTTTGGAATGCTAAGCATCCCCAAGCACCCCCAAAATTGCGCTTATGGTACCAGTATATTATTACATTATAGTTTATACCTACTTTATTTGTACGGTTGATTTCTGCATATTTATATTGATTGACTTTTAATGATCAGGTTGATTTTGTACTAAGTTATGCTGCAGATCCCGTCGTTGAAATTCAACAGGATTTAACACTATATATAACAGATAGGGGGACATAGGCGCAAATAGCGTTTGGGATTTTGGGGGCTAAAGCCTTATATTGATAATATTGAATAAGCTTAAAACAAAATGTAGGAAATGTTTGAGGGGGGCTATGGATATTTTTTTTGGGGGGGCTTAACCTGCTTAACCCCTTCCCCTCCCCCTATTTGCGCCTATATAGGGGGAAATGCATATCGGATAAATAGTTTCGATGCACATATTATAATTTGAACATTTTCCGAAAATTAACACAGACGAGTTACCTATTTCATGTGATATTAAATATTAATACAACATTGCAATCAAGTCGCTTGTCGTTTGATGTGCTGTGGTGGTGAGGAAACTTGTACCTTGTAGGCTGTAGCCAGATAGGTAGTTTTAATTAATATTGTGAGCAATGTTGGTATAACGACAGTGGTTATCTAGGCATATTATCTTTATTATTATTTTTTAATTATTGTCTTTACAGTCCTTACGTACCGCCATCTTGGTATTATTAAAATGTTTATTTATATAATAATATTATCGTTACTGATGTTTGCACTTTTGCGGTTTAATTGTTTTGGGACAGTGTCATGTCACCGTATACACGTAATATGCCATATGGTCAAAATACTGACACAGAACAAGATATCGTTATTTATTATTGTGTTATTATCCCAAAAATATGGAGAAATCTGTGATTTTCAATTAATTAAAAATGTGATTAAGTTAAACTTAACTTCCTTTAATGCGCATCGATGAATAAATTACACCAAAATCGAAAAATAATAATAATATAAAAATAGCGTAATTATTTTCAGGAGTAACTATTCATAATCCAGTCTGTGAAAAAAAACATGCTCATCATGATAATTATGTGATGAGTTATTAATTTATAATATATAATAATACACAAAGATGGGCATTAACTATTTAATTAATTCAATTTTTTTTAACTTTTTAATTTAACTAACTAGTCAAGTAAGTTTTTACTTTTTAAACAACTTGATAGGTACCTTACGTCCTTACTAGTTTATATAGTTAAATTGTACTATCCTATTTACCTTTTCTACTACCTATTTCCGGTTAATTAAAAAAAATGTACGTAAAGTTAATATCGTATTTAAATATTAACTATAATTTTCATTAAAATTTAAAAAGAAAATATTATTTTTCGTTTGACCCCGGTGTATACAATCATTTTTAAATAAAAATAAATCAATAAATATTTCTTGATTTAATAATTTAAAAGACACCTGACATATAGATGGAATACCTTATCATTTCAGTGTGCAATATGAGATGGAATAGTAGGATGTATTTTTAACAAGATAGGTAGCTAATTATTTTTTTTAAAAATCTGAAAGTTGCACAATTACTTTAGTGCCACAGGTGGTAATTACAAAAATGAATCAACTTTAATATTTAACTGAGAAAAGTTATTACTTTTGTCCATCAACTTTAAACGGCTTGAAAAGATCCCGTTTACTCGGCTCGGCTAAATCGAGTTAACTTTTTTCATTAACTATTGCTGCCCTGCATTTTTGAGTCATGCGTATAGGTACCTACACGTAATCTGTCGATCGCGGTTTATATGCACAGTATAATAATTAATATGTACGGTATACAATGTACTATAAATATAAATTATGTATAAATAGAACGACAGTTCTAGCAGTGACGGTGTGTCTATGCGGCTTTATATTATATCAGCTGTACCAGATATTATGGGCATGGATTTTTTTTCGACGCATTACAAAAATAAAAATTTTAAATTAGTAAGGCAGAGAAAAAATAAAATAAAATATACACCGCTCGGAGAGGTACTATGCATTTATTTTTTTTTCATCTACACAAAGAGCGAGCGAGTGGGTTTACCTGTGTGTGAGTATAATATACGAAGCGCGCGCGCGCGTGTGTGTGTGTGCGTGCTTGTGTTAGTGTGTTGGTGTTAATATATACGTATATATTGAAAGCAAATATTGATTTGGCGTGTTCATCGGCATAGCCTCCTCTCGAGAAGATAAATTTTTTTTTGTACGCACATCTTATGTACGCATACACACACGTACGCCATAATGTCTATATAGGCTTAATGTGTGTGTGCTGGGCGCGCGCTTGTGTGTGCAGTGTTTGTTTATGTACATTAATATGATGTGTAACCTTGAGCTAGCTAATGGACTGTGCGTGTAGATACCGGGTGACCGTCGATCACTCTCTCGTTCGCTCACTTTCTCTCTCTCTCTCTCTCTCTGTCTTTCACTGTGTCTCTCTCTGTCTCTCTGTCTCTCTCTGTCTTTCACTCCGTCTCTCTCTCTCTGTATTCACTCCGTCTCCGTCCCGCTCACTCGCGCTTCCGACCAGATGAGACGTGTTGTACGCGTACCCGATGCGCCGGGCGGCCGTATAATATATTATTACCTAAATCATTATAATACATAGGCCGCGTGCCCTCGAGTGTCGTGTAGGTAGTAGGTAGCAGGTACAGCCTTTTAATCCGAAATGTCCATGACCGGTATGGACGAGGGATGGCTGCACTATTTTTCCGTTCGAATTAACCGGTATTATTTTAATGGCGCGTTCGATACCTGCACGGTAAAACTAAAAACCATTAAAAAACTATAACCGTCTTTTTGTTTTATTATCGGCGTAGGTATATAGACCTATATATTATTATGGGTTAAATTATTTCGTAAAAACTATTTTCAGGAAATTGAGCGATAAAAGATGACTTTGTAATTAAGTCTGTCGGTCGGAGGATCTTAAAAATTAAAACTATGACTAAATAGTAAAATTAAACACACGAGAATAACCTCAAACTTCTGATTTATTACATTTTAATACCGTAAATATATTACACACTTCTATAATAGTTCTGTGGCTCTGAAATTGTAATCAACCGTTCGAACTTTTATCGTTTTTCTTCACAAACGAACAGATATCGAGGTTATACCCATATTATAATATATTATATAACTTTTCCGTTCATCTGTGAAGAACATTAACCCTGATGGCTGAGGAGGGCATGGAAAGTATCAGAAAATTAACATTACGCTCTGGTGGTACGGACACAAAGACACAAAGGCCTTAGCATAATATATAATATACCATGATGTGTTTTTATACGACCCGGAAGTAAAATGTTTGTGTTTTTATGCTGAAATCAGAACGCGTATACGTTTGGTGCGTATCATCAATGCCTTTGTTTCATTCTGTGTGCTGTATATATATATAACTACTATACCTCTGCTTTCAGCTTTGTTTACGGTTTTTGTTTTAATTTTATAAATAAAGCACTGCACTACCGTAAAAACTATAAATAAATAAACAATTAATATGTATACATTACACTATACAGCTGCAGTGCCGTATAGAAAACCAAGTACAAAAAAAAAAACCGTCTCGGAAGTGAAATGCGTAAACAATAATATTTATTGAATTTATATTATACGCGTAGGATGTTGAAAAACCAGAATTGAGAGTAGTAGCCAGTAGGTAGGTACCTATAATAATAATAATAATATGATTTATTTTGTTGAGCCGGGTTCAAAACTACGTCATCGTCCGCCGTTTCGTGTCCAAAAATTGTCACCGCAACTCGGGAAATTTGCCGGTAGGCCACGATGGTTGGCGTGAATGATACCAATATATACCACGATTAAAACGGCCAATCCTGATACGATAAAAGTCACACGGCACGACGCACATTGCATAGTCTCGTGTTTTATAATGTATAATAATAAGAGAAAAACCAAATGAAGAACTGTTAATGCAGTCTCTGCGGCACTGTTAAACGCTGTAAAGCTGTATTAAAGCGTAAAATCACTGCTGAGAACATAACATAATATAATAGATAATAATTATAATATTATAGTATGTACGTTGATTACAAGTACAATGAAACGTATAACTACTGTGAGTCGGTCAATGTCTACTGTACTGTTTTAAGAAATGTTTATTATTTGTAATAATTCACGGTAAACGATTGTGCGTTCCCAAAAACAAAATAATAATTGAAATACGATTAAGTAATTAAGACGGTGGTCTGCGATACATATTATATTACCTATATGACTATATGTATACATATTATAGACGTATATGCATGACACGTATTATATACAGTGGTTGGAAAAAAATACGCGGTTGATATATTATTATTTATTTATATATATTTACGGGAAAGCCCTTTACGACAATTTACACAGAATAATAAAATTAAGATACCATATAAGTTTAAACATGATAACAATTCAATAATAGTAGTAATAATAGGTAATATAAAGTGGTAATTATTATTAGGACTAGGTTAGGTTAAGTTATAAATATATTTAAAAAAATGTTTTGTTATTGGAGGGGACTTCAATTTTGGTAAATTATATGGGTATTCATTTTTTAAAATAATACCTATCCCTTCCGCTGACTTAAAACCTATCGCAATATGTAAAATGTTGTCAATATTGAAATTCCAAACTAACTAACTGTAGGTAGGTAGTGGTACTCGTTCGATATTCGTTTCTTTAATATTGAAATTCTCCGAAAAATGTTCTGTCTTCGAATGTATTGAAATTAAAATGTATGAAAAAGTGTGTTCTATTCATCATTCAAACAATATTAAAATTTCAAAAATTGCAAAAAATATTTTATTATAGATAGAATTTAAATTACGTAGAAAAATATTTCCAATAATAAATGAGTACTTTCCGAAAAAATTAGCGTAACCTTTAAAAAAAAATCACCTCGTTCAAAACTAGGTATATATAATATTTTACAGATTTACTGACTTATAATATTATCGTATCGGACGTTCCAAGTAGTACGTTGCGGTACACGCGATCGGAGTGATCGCGTATAATAACGATAATAATTAGGTACCTATTCCTTTCGAGCAACGGTCGAATAGAAAAAAATTAATTAAAACACACGAAATGCAAAATAGTGTCGTGTAACCGGCTGAGTCATATTAATAATATAATATTGTGTGTACACGTAAAATTAATGCTCGCCGGTGCGGAAGAAGTAGGTGAACCTCGATGCAAATAATAATGATAATAATTATATAGACTGGAGGAGGTGAACAACTCGGCTGACGCAATGTATCGTTTCTATTTCGACGGCGGCGAGAAGACCGTCGGTGCGGCAACGGCCGCGGTGTTTTAAAAAATAAAAACCATTTTATAATAATCTGAATATAATATACATTATATATTATTATGTTATTGTGCACACTATAATCATTTAATCAATGCTATATAATATATATAAATATATTATATACTATTATACACACACACACCTTTTTTTATTGTATTAATATTATACGCATAATTATTATCTGGCATGATGTGTTGTGTCAAGCATAATCGAATAATAAAAGTTAATAAAATGATATTGAAAAGCTTCTCGACGTGTCGAAATGCTCCCAGTGTCCCGCATGCATATTATATAGGTACATTATTATTTTGTACGATCTACAATAATTATTGACGTCATCAAACAATCATTTTTTATCTACCTTTATATTATACGGGTCAATTATTTTATGTCAAACCGTCACTCTTTTTATGTTAAATTATTGTAATATTATCGTCATATAACGCTTATATAACATTGGATTGAAATTGTTTTCTTCGATTTACTATTTATCAAAAATTCATCTTGAATATCAAATATAATATTAATTTAGGCACGCAATGTATTACATCTGTACCCATGTTATGGTGTTATTATTGATGTCACTGAATTAATTACGAATGTCGATTAAAAACAAAATTATGTAGATATTTTTAGGATATTTATGTCGTTCAACTACGATGAAATGTAGGGGTACAACTTGTCATGATAATATCTGGAACGAGGAGTGTATATGAGTATAGAATATAAGGAAGTGATCTGAGAGTCAATACTTATAGATCCCGCACAAGACATTTTTTTTATAAAGACATTTTATAAAATAATGTGGTTTACAAAAAGCTTAAAAATATAACATTTTTCATATACATAAGACCATGTAGTTATATTATTTATTATTATAATAATACTCGATAACATCAAAACTATTGTTAATATTGTAGTTGGCGGAATTTTACATTCTATTTTTATAGGTAAATACTAATACTTCGAAAAAAGTACATTGCATATTGGGTATGCTTTCAACAAAAAAAATTGCAATATTCATTATATTAAAACGGTGTACATTAATTAATATTGGGATAGCCATCGAGATAATATTACAATAATAATATGTACTTGTGATCGTATTTCCCGAAATTACTTACTGTATAATTATTCGTGCCACGAGATGTAAAGTCATGAACTATGATATTAGTGCCTATATTGCGATATTGTCCAAAACAGATAGGTACCGTACAATTTGTACAAACGTATATATAGCTATTATATTCTCTAATTAATATTATCCAACCTCTCCCTCCGACTGCTTTTGCCTTGAAAAAGATAGAGCAAATTGTAAATTAATCTGCAGTACAGTATAGTATTATTGGTCTTATGTACCAGCTACGCTATATTATAATGTGTATCGATTATTGTTTAAAAATTAAAACCTAATAATTGTATTATACTATTATGCGTTAGGTTAGGTTAAGTTAACGCGATAGTGGATAATCCCGCAAACGAATTAGTAGGCAATTTTACGTCCGCCGTGCTTTCGATAAATTATATTCGTCGACCATAATATATAATCATAATAATAATATTATATTCGAATGCAGCTTATTAGGTATACTTTGCACTAGTTTGCACTTTTGTTTCCATCTGCATATAGGTGTCGAAATTGTATTACGTACTATTACCAATCACCAATCGGTTGTGTGTGACATTTTATGTGTGATTGTGTGCATTTGTTTTATTCATTTGCGTTTTGGATTTCTATAATATTATATTACATTGTATGTTTGGTAAAAAATAACCATTTGAACAATGCATCGAAACGGACTACTAAATAGCGATTATATTCGCGATAGGAACTATATTAAAATGTATAACGTCAAAAAAAAAAAAAGGAAATGGGTTTTTAATGATATATATTATTATTATGTATATCGGCTGCGATAGATGCCCAAGGGAAGAGCGCGAGCGTTAATAAGCTATTAATTATCATGTTTATTCTGCAATTTACAACTTCTATTATAGGTATAGTATAGGTCCTACTGTAGTACTGTCCGCTAATAGTAAACAATTATTACATATTTTATTGGCGAGGCGTGCAAGTCACGTTTTTTTATAAATTTTATTTTAAACTAGTTTAAGCAGAGGACGCAACACGCCACGCACCGGCACGATTCGCTGTCCTTGCCTTACGACTTACGAGCGTCTATGCCATTGCAAAATCTGTTTCCGTATAATATTATTATTACATACCTCCAACTGCAGTTCAGACATAACACATATTACATCATGTTAGGAACAGCTGCGGGTCGAGTCCATCAGCCGCACGACTTGGGACTAAAATAATATATATTAAATTGTTCAAAGTTTTGGAAAAACTTACTACCTACAGATATTTTATAACGTTATATATACGTATATTATTATATTAACCGTTGAAGTCCGTATTTAATGTGTACGTATACCGTATACCAGAGTGCACACAGCAAGCGCTGCAATATTTCCGCGATAACACACGTCACGTTCATAATAATATTATTATTATATCTGTAGGACGCGTAGGAAGTTATATCGTTTATAATATAATAGGTTCAAAACATATTGTATTAAGCGAAGTGTATAGGTATACGAATAATGTTGACGTTTGGGGTGCCACGAACCGAAACGCTATTCGGAAATAGAGCCGGAGATGTTTTTTTTACAGAAAACACACTGATATTTATTTTTTTTGGTTAAAACAAATACAACAATACAAAGGTAAACGTTTATGAATAAATTTAAAAAAGGTAGGTATGGTTTTTTTTCTTCTGCCTTGGTTGATCCGCCAACAAAGAATAAAATATATGCCACAAAAGTCCAAAGCGTGATCTAATATTCCCTAAAAACCTATGACCAAGAGGAATACGCATGGGCCAAATCATGGAAAATATCGTATATAAATGGTTTTATTCTCGATGTTATACATATTTTATTGACGTATGTACAATGTACACATTGATTATAAATACTAGTGTTTATAATCAATGATATTACTTATATGAACGTATGTTATATGTGCCTACTAAGCGCATACAATACTATCAAGTATCAATATTGCAAAAATGATGCAAATCCGTATTATTATACCGATGGAAATCCACGAGTTTTAAATGTATTTGTGCATGGTACGTGTAATATTATCGGAGGTTATATACCTACCCCATAAATTGACGAATGTCGGGTATGATAATATGCACGCATAAATATAGTAATTTTATAAACGAAATGTGTTGTGTCAAATTATTTACGCATCGATTGTGTAAAGCGTATAGCGTATAATATTACATTTTCGTTTCAGACGGACAGTTTTCTTTTTTCACCGTGGTCAATTTTTTTTTATGGGTTATCGCCTCGATGATTATGACGTTTAATCGGTCTCCGGACGAACAGTATTGCAGCTGTCTGTCATTCCCTGACACACATTATAGACAAAACAATATAGGTATATCGAAGGTATAATATTATTACATATAGTAATGTGTCACAAGACGATTATACGGTGTGACACACAATTTTTATTTTATTTCGGAAGGCAATCCTTACAATGATTGTCGACGAGATTTAGTAGGTGTAGTTTAATGTGTGTACAATGTGTACACGGGTATATACAATGTATGATATACCGCTACTCAAACGGCATAATATGTAGGTAAATCGTACATAATATGTTATACATATTATGCTTCCTACCCATGTGTTTCGGTACATTTTTCTTACTTTTTCGAATAACCCGTTCCGTGTGGTTCGATCGTTGTACGACATTATAATAATTTTCATAAATTTGTGTCGTGCACACAACATCAATCAGACAATTTCAATATAATTCTAAGTTCGCAGGTCTATAATAATATAATATGCGTATTGCGTATATCGTTCAATTTTGACATAATATCGTGTATTTTTATTAGGTATTCTGATAACAAATCGTTTACCTAACCGTAGAGCTATTCGTATTATCTTCATTGATGAGTGACGAGTGATATGATGATATGATTTATTGTGATATGTCGAAATCGATAACACCAACTATCAATTAGTGGTAATTATTATTGATTTCTATTGACGTCGTATATCGATATCAGCAAATTTAGTTCATGATGCGTGACGAAAGGAAAAAAAACGATGGAGTTTTCTACGCAAGATTACAATAATAATTACTTTAGACTATGTTATTACGTATAACATATTAACATGACTATTGACTAATCATTATATTAATATATTATTAGGCAGCAGCATAATTTTGATTTTAATTATCACCTTATTAAACCTATATATAACTATTTTCAATCTATTACCATAATATATTATGTACAATTACGGAAAACCCACTGAATAAGATTGTAAATATTATAATATAGAATTTATTGTAGAAATACTTACTAAATTATTAGTTTGTTTTTTATGTTCAAAATATGTAATTTTAGATTTTAGTAAAATGTATAGGTAGGTACTTAATTACCAATAAAATATTGAGCATTTAATTTTAATTTTAAATAAAACGCTTACATTTAAAAATTGTATGCTAATGTTCTAAGTACTTCTAACCAATAGGTACGCACACAATGAGATTGTGTGACATGAATGAAATCGTTTAATTCAATGCTAAAGTTGATTTTTGCTTAGTTAGCTTTATTTTAAAAGTATTATATTTATTGTGAATATTAGTTATAATAATACCTATATACATATATTACATATATTTTGATGAGAATAAAAATAATAGTTTGCTTTTATATTTGTAATTTTTGCACTAACTTTAAGACTTAAGTACGAATTTAAAATCTATATCCATATTATATGAAATAAGCATTAATTGTTAAATTATACAAGTTTAATCTTAAAAGCCGATGTAACGAAGAAATCATTTTATTAAATTCTATTATGCTCATTCCTTTTGTATTTGCGAAATTCATTGTTATACCTACTGCATAGGTTATTGTATAGGTAATATAAAGAATAAAGATACTTTGTTGTACAATGTTCCGAAAATACATTTTATCACTTATATTATGAAATATGAGGAATACTGGGTTAGGTTCGGTCTACTGAGAATTAATTTGTAAATGTATCTTGGTTATTATATATTATTCTTTACTTTGATGAGTATAATAACTAGAGTTCGGAAGTTAACTAAAAAACGAAGTTGAGCTAAAAAGAAAAAATATGCACAATAAAAGTGTAAAATATGTACGAAAAATAACAAATATGCAAAAAAATTTGATAAAAATTCAAAATTATTTGAATCGATAAAATATAAATCGAGAACTCATAGAATAAAATGCATGTATGCAACTCCCAGAACTTCCAAGCCCTAATAAGTATAAAGAACAATTTAATATAACATTGAAAATCGATAATAACGACATCGGCCATTACGTTGGCTGTTGGCACTGATAAAGCGACTAAAAAAGTTAAATATTATGTCAGTAGGTAGTCAGTACCGAATATTTTCCTACAATTTTAATATTAAAGTATACTTAGGTGTACTTAGCGTGTGGTGTGTAGTATTACACTAGCTATAACGATGAGACTGATTAACGACCGTATTATATCATTGGACAATATTGCAATAATATAATTATTATTGTTTCGTGATTGCGTTTAACGTTGATAATAATTAATCGGTAATCCAATTGGTATGATTTTATCATGTAGATTGTAGCCAGCTGTAGGAGGTAGTAATAATAATTATAATTAAGATAATGCAGTTGATTTAGTTTTGGCTAGTCTGTTGTCCAAAATATAGAGAAAAAAATGTGTTGGAATAAAAAAAAAACAATCCGTTACACGATTTTTATAAATAATTGTAGTCTTGTTATTTATATTGTACGTCATACACTCATAACATACATTTGATATTGATTTTTATTTTTTTTTTTATCATTATTTATATCGTATTATTGTATAACTATATCGATTAAAATAAAATATGTCGATGTAACTAAAATGTTAGTTTATTTGTTTTTAAAACTAGTTATATTTATTACGTATTATCATCATTATTCCTCGCCATCTGGCACATATACGTCGAATTTTCTTGGTCCATTGTAAATCGCTATAACCGATATCTATGGTACTTATAATGTTATTATTTATGTACCTTTGTATATTATAATATCATAGAGAATTAAGAAAAAGATAAATAATACTAAAAGGGACTTATAACTCAACCAGACTTTTATAAAAAAAAAAAATACCTAATAGTTAATCTAAATATTTAATAAAATTATGAAATATAACGAAATTATTCATGGCTTAGGTAAAAATGAATAAATATTTATTAATATAATCATAAAAATGGTAAAATGCGTTTCTTTTTTGATTATTGCATTAGCGGCTTACGGCGTTTTATAATCTTACTATTCAATTTTAGAAAATAATATAATTAGGTACCTAAGGAACCTACACGTTGGTTTGATAGGTTGTTGATAAAAATTTTTATTGGAAAACACAATTATCCAATTGACCTATAATTTGCATCATTAAACCGGTTTTTGCGAGGTTTCAAATCGCCGTGTTGTTACTTGTTATGACTTATGTTAC
This sequence comes from Sitobion miscanthi, assembly GCA_008086715.1. Classification (NCBI taxonomy): domain Eukaryota; kingdom Metazoa; phylum Arthropoda; class Insecta; order Hemiptera; family Aphididae; genus Sitobion; species Sitobion miscanthi. The sequence continues at coordinate 35,558,064 of CM017802.1, forward strand.
TACCTATATTATAATATTGTATAATGATGAGTGATGACTTTTTTCGACATCAATTTGTTTTCGGCTAGTCGCAAACTCGTAAACCTAGTTATGAATCATAATTTTATTAAAATAGTGTTTGCACATATTATGTTTTATTTTCCTATGCATTTATCTAGCTTATACCATTGATTATATAATAATCAATCCTAGTGCCGATAGTATTATACAGCTACGTACGGGTTTTGATATTTATTTCCATGTCCAAGGAAGTGCGATCACTGGATGGTTTCTTCCCTCACTATTTTTCATGTTCAAACTTATGTCAGCATATATTCAGATATTCTTATTATGCCTATTGTATGTTAACAAAAAAAAAAAATTTCTTTGTCCAGTAATTTATTTTTTGAGAATACATTATAATCAGTTAAGTTAAATAATATTATGTCTAACGAGCATTGTGCCGATTATGATTCCATCGTCGAAATTATATGTACCTAGTTTCGTTCATTGAAACGGTGGGTTATATTATTATATAGGTAATGTTTTTAAGTATACTGTTTACGAATTTCTTCCTTGCTTCCACATTGACGTTAACGACTGGCGTCATAAAAAAATAATATGTTTACATATTATTTCATTCTAAAATAATACATGTAATAACAAACGCCAAATTAAACATTTAAATAATATACAAATGCAACCTAACTGAAAGTCAAAACAATAATATGTAACATTATACATAATATATTATTATAAACGAGAGACTATTGATTTTTAATGTCTTTTACTCTTGTACAATAATCACTTATATTATACCTACTAAGTTTCGGGCATTTTTAATGTTTATTTTACAAGTATCGCGTATAAATGTGTTGAAAATGTAACAAAATGCAAGTGCCTGCAGCATTTGTGATTTTACATTATTTTTTTTGTTACCGTGAAAGTCTGCAATAAAACAGAAAGTTATAATTGACTAAGTTTACCTGAACCGACTCATAGGTTCAGTCGAACCTATACCCACTCTACCAGTGTTTAATGAATGTTTAAAATGTTGAATGCTTATGCTTGACAACAGAATTTGACGGGTTGCCTGAATAAATATGTGCTTTGCATCATCATAATAATTCATAAAACATATTATGGTATATACATATACAATTCGACAAAGAACGATATTTTCAAATATCGTGGTGTTGATTATAATATTATTTAAATTTCATCGACTTATCATGTCTCATACTATACAATACGAATATTACATAATGCATATTATTGTATATTGTATATTATTATAAATATTAAATTCATACCGGGAAAAAATATGAGGCTTTCTATTTTTGTCGTGCTTGCTATAGTAAAACGATGTAATATAATACTATAATCCGAAGACGATAAAAATAATATCATTCTCATTAATATAATAATATATAATAATATTATTATGTTATTCGAGTTGACGTACCGAGTAAATTCTGGAAAACTCTCGCAAACAAACAACCGAACAAACAAACTCGTGACGCAAACGGGATGTTTTCGTAAAGTTATTTTATTTTTTTCGGACGTATTACGCACTAGAAAAAAACAAAAAAAGACGCCGAACGGACGACATTCTGAGCATGAAGTATTTTAGTGTAGCCGTTTATGTGTATCGCAAAGTGTATATATTATTATCGTGGCGTGTTCCGAGGTAAGGCAGAACACGAGAAACGTTTCGACAATTTCATACATCTACGATCCATCAGGACGAGTTTTTAAAAAAAAAAAAAACTTACCGTTTTCCGTCTTTGAATATTTTATTAAAAGACTGTTCTTACGCTGCACGTGTATCAAATAGGCGCACAATAATATGAGTAGGTGTCGGAACAATGTTGCGTCAGTTCCACCGCACGCACACACACACACACACATGCACACACACACACACACACGCACACACACACACACCACACACACACACACACCACACACACACACACCACACACACACACACACACACACACACACACACACACACACACAATATCATGATATCCTATACACCTTTCAGCTATCTCATCACCGCGAGTCATTATTACCTATGTGCACTCATATAAGTTATAGGTATATAATATAATATACAAAAAGTCGTTTTGTTATTTTTTTTTATTTTATCGTTTACAGTAAACATGTTTTTTTCAAGCTCAAACAGAATACGGACGGTGGTAACCTGTCGGCTGTCACATAGTTTTTTTTTTTTTTTTTATATACAATATATAAAATTAAGACTAAGCGAAAACAGTAATACTGGTTACGGAATCAACTAGACAAAACAAAAAAAAAACTGCCTATTCCATTTTGTATAATACCAAGGTGATTATTTTAATGGAGTAAACACTCATTTTCGAGAAAAGTATTGAAGTTTATGGGACCGTTTTAATTTTTTTATACATTATTATGAATATTCAGAAGGTGCTAATGAAATAGATGATTTAGATGACGTTTTGTTCAGTCTTAAAAAATTATCATCTGAAGAATTGAAAATAATTTGTCCATAACAGGGTACAAATAAAAATGTATGTACTTTGGCCATTAGTCTAAATGGCTAAGTGCATAATTAGATTCGAACATTATCAATCTCTTGATGGTTACCATTTATTAAAAACTGAATTCACAGTGGGAAGCCAAAGAAGGTCATATTTTAAGCAACTACCTCACAACTAAAATCGGTGTGTGTAAGGGATGTGATAAATTTATTTTACAATTATTTTTATTTGGTATACCAACTGACTCGTACAGGTCACGCCTATAATATTACCGACGACCCTCTTATGCCGACCACACTACCATCCCTACAGCCCTATAGGTAATACATGATAAAACAATATTCTATACACAGATTATTCACACGCTTAACTGTCGTCACACACGCATTGTGATATTATATTATCATATTCTAATATCTTGTAGGTACCTACAATTATTACTATATGTGTTTCAGCTACCTGAGTATCGTGTACCTACCTAACTTGTACCACTACGGCTATGAAATATACCCGCGATATAGGTGTCCAACTGTGGCGATCGATTACGATGAGACGGGGCCAACGGTCATCGTCGTCACCACGGTGAATAGAAAAAGGATTCGTTTCAAGGTTATCGAGGCGATTTGTAACAAAATATATATTAATAAATATAATAGCAGGTCTCTTAGCCGGGGAACGCCATCTTTGTAGTTACAGGCCGAAACACACATTATAAGGTTTACAGCGAGAAGCTCAAAAAAGATTATTATTTTTATTTTAGATATTATGTGCTCACGTCACCGGTGATTGGGGGTTTGGTTTTTTGAGCGGTGTACTTGATGAAATGTAAACTGCACTTTTATATTTTTAGTATGTTTCCTCTCTGATAAACGATTTTTTGTCGGTAACGCGTCAGTCTGTTAAATTTATTACTATTATACTAAAATATAGGTACATTTACTGTTTCTATAGCCATTGACGAAAATGGTTCTACCTACGTCATTGAATCCGTAGGAATATTTTGTAGAGAAAGAGACGTCATTTCAGCAATGATTCGATGACGAATGATTTTTATTATTATTATCTTTTTTTACCGCGTGGTTTTCCTCGATATAGAATTAGAACTACCAAAGATACAACAAGCATACCAGTCCAACTCTTATATTCAAAAAAATGCCTAATATACGTATATTTAGATTTAAATTATAGTCAGTCTACCTAAACAAAAATCTTATACACAAAGACGATTGTATAAAAACTATCTTTGTTGAAAGACGATTAGTGTGTAAAAATATGTAATACGATTAATGTGATAGGATATAAAATATGTTAAATCGTTTTTAATTTTCATTAGCTACTGTATAGTATAGACGTAATAGACTACGATAGCTCGTCGATTAAAAGTTCACAAACAAAACTGTATTACAGCGTTAAGATAATATATATAATTTATATATATACATATATAATAATGAGTCACGAGATACCTAATAAACCAAGCGATATCTATATAAATATAAAACATTATACCATCGAAAATGATCAATTGTAATTTGTAATTATTATATGGGTACGTACCAGGTACCTATATTATGAGAATCACAACCAATACATTATACACCAGTGTAATAAAAAATATTTAAATATGTCAAAATCGGTAATATTTTTTTAAATACTGCTACGTAAAAAGATAATAAGATTTCTTTGTATTATACGTATATTATATTCAATTATGATGTAAGTTATATGAATGTACAAATAATTTGTAATTCATTACTTTTTATTAAACATACATTGTTGACACTTACAATTTATATACCTACTAAGTTTAATGTTATGTAGTATTAACTATTAAAGACTAAGTATTCTATATTACAATTATTACAATATTACTAAGTACACATATAGCTACCGTGTAAATTAATATCCACGTATAGCATTTGTTTTATAAAAGACCGTATATTAAGTATAAAATCTATACAAAGAGGGAAGTGCAGGCCGCCGTGACGCAACAATAGAGGGGGTGTTGGTGGTACTTACAACGGGGTACCAGAGTACCTGACATTTTGAACGACTCTACTGCAGTCTGAAGGGTATGAATTCACACCTTCTTTTTTTCAGGCCTGCAAAGAATGAAATTATTGTGTGTTTTAAGTATTAAGCTGTATAAGCTTACCCGATTCATCAGTGAAAAAATTAACAAATATAAAATATTATATGCGTATCATAGTTCTAGTGTACCTCTGCAGTTCACAAGAAAATCAGCGTCAGTCAGGCACGTATACGGGGGAGGGTTCAAACCCCCTCCCCCCAAAAAAAATGAAAATTCGCGTAATTTATTTATATTAATCATTTATGAGCTCTCCATCCCCCAAAACTACTATGAACCCCCTGAATTTTTTTTTTGTGTATTTGCCTGGCGTCAGTGCGTATACCTCTCTTCGTCAACTAATTCGATTGAGATGGTCAATGAATTCACCTGTCGTGGATGGATATAGCACTTGGTATAGTTTAGAACGTATATGGTTCAAACTACTCTCTAGACTTTCCTAATATTTCTAACGTAATGTCCTAGCTAGTGCGGGCAAGTGCGTGCGTTTTATATATTGACCATGCTTTGCCCGCATGCGGCGAAATACAAGCTATTTTGTTTTTCCCCGCATGCGTGCAAACCAGCTAGGACACGGCTTATAGAACAATATCTGAAATTTTCTTTAATATTATTTAAATAGTTTTTGAGTAGTATATAAACTATAAATACAAAATTTAATATACATTCAACCCTCATTTTTGTATTACGATATAATTTCTTTGTCAGTGATCTAGTATCAAATACAGGTTAAAATTATAAGCTATCTGACAATCATAATAAAAATATTATTTTATTTGATCAGTGGCTAGTGGAAACTCCACCCGGGGCATGGCAGAAACCTACAAGTGCCCCATTAGAAATTCTGCCGAAACAACCCACACACGTGTATCAACCTAACCAACCTAAAAACCCTACAGTTCCCAACCCACACTCAATGGCCTAAGTTGCCGCGGGTTATCTAATAAAAAAAAAAAAATAAAAATATAATTTAGATAAATCAAATATGATATAATATGTTCATAGATTTAGTTCGTATTTTGTAAATTTTTTACTTTTTAAATACATTTTTGCTGATGCCTTACAATAACTGATGTCGACCAATTACCAAGTAAAAACTGATAATAGTAGCTAATCTATTTTATTATATAGAACAAATAATAATAAAAAGGTAGTTCGTATAACATGGCGCAATATTGAGTCATTTGTACAATAATTACAACCACGGAGCGAAATTCAATAGTCATAATCGATAGGTTTGGTTTATAGGAAATCACAATAACTGACAATTTTTATAAATGTATCAAATAGAAAAAGAAAGGAACTCTAAAATTTGCACTCTTATAGTTTTATGGTTGCTTATGTTTAAAATATCATCGTATTCCTACTACAGATTTAATAGGTATCTGGTATATACTATAACTATACCTATAATATTATGGCTTGGAAATTGGTAAAGGCTTTAAAATGGTTTCAAAATGTTGACACCACCCAATATTAAAAAGGTGGGTTAGTGGATGTCGCTCTGCTGTACAGTAGGTTACAAATGGGTCACTGTAATGGATGGTGTTAAATTTGAGTTCAATGATATAATATCATTGTATAAGAAAAACGATTCTGAGCGAAAACGGTCAGTCAGCCTATGATATTACCAAGTATATTTGATGATATAATTGTGAATAAAGTAATTTATATATAATCTATTTACGTGGAACCTTGTTTCCAATTTTCAATCCTTAGCTATAAAAGTTGAACATTTTATAAATTTTTAACTACAAAATAATATTATTAAATTATAAATTTGATAAATTTTGTCAAAATTTGAACTTTAAATGCTTATAAAAAAAATTGTGCCTATGTATTTTTAATATTTTTCAACTACTAATAGAACGAAATATCAGGAGCCTTATATTAAATTTTCACGCTTTTTTACCCCTACAAATAAAATTTTATTGATATTTACAGAAAAAAAAATTAAAAACTGACAATGTCCGTAAACAGCTCAAAAAGAGTCAAATTATTTTCAAAATTTTATTATATATAGAAAATACTAATATAAACATTCATTGAAATGTTCAAATATCTACGGTCATTTGTTTTTGAGTTGCACCAAAAACCAAAATCGATTTTCTCGAAAACAGATTTTGCGTAAAATTCCCATTTATCCTTAATTTTTCTTTTATTTTTCATAGCGCTTTTGAAAACTACTGGGAACTTTTTCCTTTTGACCCCCCCAAAGTACCAACTAGATTCACTTTCCTATCAGAAAAGTTACTGTTGAAAAAAATCCAAGCACTTTTACTGTCCTAAAAGGTGATGACTAGAGCGCGGATTTATATGCATTAAAAACCAACCAAATATGCACTAAAAAATCCTAAATATGCATAAATATATGCACTAAAATGTTTAAATATGCACAAAAAATAAAAATATGCATAATAAAATTAGCAAAAAATTATCGAACCCTACTATAAATATTTATCTACTTATTTTTGTAGGTAGTTTTAATTCATAAGAAAAAAATAGGAATCAATTTATACCAACAATGTATTCCAAAATAAATTTTAGTCTTTAAAATCTTTATCTTATTATGTATTTTATTACCCCGATTATTGATCCAAGGTCATATTTGGAAAACCGTTATACCTACAAGTGTACCTATTAATTTATTTTGATATTAATCAAAACTATAAAATTATGATATTTTTTTCTTATATTACAATACTATATATTTTTAAAATATCTAAAAAAACATCGAAATATGCACTAAAAGATGAAATATGCTATTAAAATTGTAAAATAAGCCCTTAAAATAGAAAAATGTCAAAATATGCAAAAATATGCGCTAAAAAGTGTCATTTTTTAAATCGTCATGTCATGAAACAAATTATGTGCTCACTTAGCATATCATACGATCAACCAGAATAAATATGCAAATGCATACAAATCCGCGCTCTAGTGATGACAGACACAAAATAAAAAAAAAAAACACACATCATTGTAAAATCAATACATTCATCGCTTCGCTCAGAATCTAAAAATTGAAAATGGAAATGACTGGAGTATAGAACCATAACATAAACAATTCTATATTTCTATTTATGGACCGGATCAATATAGCTATTTATATTTGAATTTGTATTTTGATTTCAGATTTTTGATTTAATTTATACATGCATATAATAATATTAGCTCATAGCCCATAGGGACATGTTCGCATAATATTCGCCAGATATAATTATAATTATTTTGATGCATATTAATTTAAAAAATGGTAAAAATCGGAATGTACACGAAAAACTTTTATTATACAAAAAACTGGCTAATGACCTTGTCATTGAAATAAAAAAAAAATATGTCTTGTATCATATTATTTTAAGCTATTAATAAAATAGGCTAAATATTGTGTTTAGTCTCGTGATATTGTGTTTAGTCTCGTAAATATCACTCAAAATTATATAATCGTCTATTTGCACGTTCTAATAACGTCTGAACGAGGTAAGTAACCGATTATCATAGTTTATAATATTATATGTACTTTTTCCAGACTAGTTTGCACACGTTCGGATAAAAAAAAAAAAAATGTTTTTTATATTAGCCGACTCGTGCGAGTCATCGGGCTTATCTCAACCTCAGGGATCTAATGACTAATATTACATATTATATTTATCATCATTGCTAGAAATGATTAATTCTTGTGATTAACCGAAACATTAATGCATAATATGATATACCTATTATAATATATAAAGTTTTTTTTTATTTATCTTTATTTATACTCATTTAATTTCATGTCCAGCGAGAGAATGCGCTGCGCACCAACCAAAACTAGTTCCCCCACGCAACACCCTGCCATAGCGGAACTGGTTTCAATTGCAAGGTGACGCGGGGAGATGCGCAGAATCGGCGCGTTCTCTCGCTGGACAGAGCATACTGTTTTGATACTTGTATAACGTTACATTCTTTAAAACTTTTTTGTTTTAAGAATTTTATACTTGTAAATAGAAATCATCATTTTAAATCATGTTTGCATTGTAAATGCTTATAAGTTATAAGTATAACAAAATACCAGTTCAATATGCCATATTAATATATAACTATGTATTAGTATCATCACATTCCGGTATTAAAACAAATTGATAAGGACGAAGTACTTGAACATCATAAGAAAAATGTTCACAAATAAATATTGAATGAGAGAATGATTGGTATGTTAATGATAAGTAACGTAAAAATAATCGACCCGGTTAACGAGGTTAAACATAATATTATTATTGTAAATTGTTATAATTTCCTTGAGTTTATAATATATACCTGATATTATTATATTTTTATGATGTTAAATAAATTAATAATAATATGCTGGACGACAGCTAGACCCGAATAATATTACAATTTACACGCCATGACGTATTGGATCGAACGCCACGCCATCCATGGACATGCTCTTAATATTATTTAAATATTATGTTATATTATAATATGACACATACCTATAATATAGATATTTAAATATTGGCATATTGCAGTACGTGAACTTATCATCCTTATACTCACCTATACTCACAAGAGTCGTATATAATACAGAATATTGTAATATTATAATATAATGCTTTTTCAGGCCCCGTGCCAATATTATAATAGGTACCTAATATCTATACTTTTATGATTAATAAAATAAAATTTAAATAAATTATAAGACATCACTTGTATAATAAAATAATGGAACAAACTTACTTTAGTTTCCACGCGTTTTCTATTTTTTTTTTGTTTTTGAAACATATATTTGACAAGCTAAGAACGATGGAGTAAAAAAAATTGCAGAAATCATTATTTTGTATATTTCCGAAGTATACCATTTTCTGTTTTTATGCATGCACACAACGTTGTGGTTTATTGCCGCGTACCAGTTCCTTTAACGAATTTTGATTTTTTTTTTTAAGATCCTATGTATTTGAGCGAGTTAAAAACTGCACATGAAGTATGAAAAGTAGACATCAGTCGCTTACTATACGCTTACCAGGCCCGATCTCTCAGGCCAGACTCCAGGTCCAGGTCCTAGAAATAAAAGTTATTAATTATTAGGTATATGAATATGGAACGAAAATAGCATATCTTATTGTATAATATATATAATATAATATACGTATTAGGTAGGTATCATATAATTTCTAATTAGTAGATGCTCACAAATTTTATCTAAAATATAAAATTTTTAGGTATGTACTATGTATTTTAATTACATAATAATATCAAAAAAGGTTTAAATATTTAAAATTAAAAAAATTATGAACATATCATAAACAAAAGCTATAATATTTTTCCACCACAAAAACTTAGAGTATCTTAGAGTCACTTGGAGTATTTGCCCCTTTACCCTCCCCTAAATGTGCTACTGTTGATATTCATACAAATATTGTTGTTTCATCAATGTCTTTAAAATTTTCCGAAATTGTATACGGTACCTACCTATATATAACTTTAGCATCATATAATACAACAACAATATATAGGCTAGGTATTCGATATGCGTATATTATAGTATACACATAAATCAGTTTGCGTTTGTTGAATACTTGAATAACAAGGTGATTGATAATTCTAATGTAATAATAATATATTTATATCATTAATAAGTGTACTAGGTTATATTATAATATATTTTATGAATTTAAAATCTATTAATTATATGGTTAATATTTTTAATTAAGTACATTTTTTATTTTTTTTATTTAACAAAAAGGAAAATTTTAGACTATCAATATATCGAGCTTTCGGCATAGACACACAACACTGCACAGTCTGTAAACCGGTATAGCGTTTGAATATCTAATAATACTGGTATATTATAATACTCAAATTGCATATACCGTCGACACTAGGTTATATATTATAACCAATCGACCTCGTATCGATATAATAATAATATTATAATACTATTACGTCGTGAAAAAAACTTTTCGCCATATAATATTTTCGTCGCTGCACGAAAACATTGCCCACGCCGTATAGGTAGTGCAGTTTTTTAGAGGTCGAAAACCGTAGAATCGGCTTAGCTAAAATCGCATTTACATTTCGCTCATAATATGATAATACCATTAATTTAATAATATGATGTAAATTACGCGAATGGTTTGCTCACATTTTTTCAACGTGCATAGAATGTTCGTGTACCTGCAGTGTATGCATAATAAATACACTATTATTGATCAATTAATTATATTATTTTATTTTTTATTTTTTGCTGTATGAGTGAAATTCTTGTACAAAACAAAATATGACGTAAATCCGTGTTAAATCACATCAAGCATACTAACACAATATACGCTTTCGTTTTTTAATACAGCCAAATACAGGTATATACCGTATGGGTATATAATATGCATATTATTTTTTAAACGGTTATCTATCCAATATGCGATTGTCACTTTGGCGTTATCTAGGCGACTTTATCGAAAGTTTGATTTTAATAATAATATTTATGTCATATTATTGTCATTATTATTATTGCGGAGAGTCGTGATAACGAATTTGATTTCAAACATATTAAAATATAATAAATATGAATAAGTGGTGTATTGGTAAATAAAATCTGGATACATTCATAGTTATTTTTAAAGTAAGCATGACAATTACATACTATAAGTTACAATTATATAAACAACAAGCAAAGAAACCATCTTTACACAATTAATTTGTTTTTTATTTGGAGTTTGGACCAAGTTGCTGGGCGTGTATACAGGGTGTTTCACCAAGCTTATTCCCCCCTTTTCTTCAGTTAGCAGTTATTTAAAATCTGATTTTCAGAATTTTTAAATATACTTATATACCATATTTTGAAATTTTTAAACATTTTTGTACTACTTAAAAAGTGTCCTGTGGAGATACAAACTTCTGTTTTTCAAATAAAAACTCCCCTTTTTAACTATAAATTATTCAGTGGATAATTTTTCTCAACAATTCGGAGTATCAGAATCAAAATTTGTACATATTAATAGTTGTTGAGTTATTTCACTTTGTGTTCTAAGGATAGAAGGTCTATGGTAATGAGTTTATAAGATATGGGGGCTATGGTGATTTGACAATTTTAGTCATTAATATTAATCTATCATCATTAATAATTTGTAAAAATGGCTCAAGTGTAATAAATAGATACTAGTTCCAACATTACATCTATATTTTATATATTTTTAAAACCAATTTTCATGACTATTACAAACATTTTAAAAACCAAGAAACTATCCATTCAAATTTTGAATTATAGGTACATCAAAATCATTCACTTAATCATTTTCAGTAAAGGGGGGGGGGTCGGGTTCTCATTTGAAAAACAGAAGTTAGTATTGCCACGTCATGACACCCTCTAGTAGTGCAGACAATATAGTAAATTAGGGCTTTGGGTATTTAAAAATGCCGAAAGTCAGTATTTGATTAAATCCATAATATAATATTATTATTTCAAACACTAAAATAGTGCCTTTTACTACCTATATTATATTATCATATTTTTTTTTGTTAAAATAACTGAATAAATAATACAACTTACAGTCTGTAAAATTAAAAACAATAAATAAATGAACGATTGATTTACAATCTTGTAAAATTAAATACAACTAATAAATCTGATTTGGGCCGTAGCCCATAGGGTTACAATAACTGGATGACACGATGGAAGGGGCTTCCAGTGGTACTACTTCAACTAACACTTCATGTTAACATTTTTTTTTCTTAAAAAAATGAATTTCACGTGTAGGTACTTACGTCCGTCTCGGTGCATCATCATTGTATAATAATATAAAACACTCGATCGACTTTTCTGGCACCTATATATAATACAATATACATCGATACTGTGAAAATATGATATATATAGGTATAATACAATAGCCGTATAGGTATATCTATATAATAGGCACTCGTACATGTGAATGCAGACGTAAGTACTCAAATAAAACAATCAATAAAATAAAATAATTTTCGCTTAAAACTCTTTCATATAACATAACGCGTTATAATAACATATGTACCTACGTACTTATCGTAAATACATTATAATTTATAGGTACGCGGCGGTGAACGGAGTTTTGTTGGAACACGGAAACGGCTGATGCAACATCTCTAGACACATCGTCATGGACACTGTTAACGTATACATCGATTTCCCCGGTTAATACTTCCAATACATATTTACGGATTCCGTGTCGTCGTCCCAATAAACGCGCTGCATTGTTGTTATGTTATAACCACATCCATTTCGTCGATATATGCCTAAACACGGAGGTTTTTTTATTTTGTATAATTTACAGCATACATCCGTTTGTACGACCATCGAGGTGACGCAATAATCGACGATAATAATATAGTTATAAAGCGATTTAAGTAGTTATACAAGGTTTATAATATACAAATATACAATATAACGTGTGCCAGAATTAAGTTCATTTGTACTTTTGTAACCTAATAGAGTTTTATACTTTTACGTTTTCACCAACTCGATTTAATTTCATGAGTTTAATGAGGAAATATTTAATATGCATTTCATATTGTGCACAATGAATAATACGCTCTACATATGTATAATATTATATAGTTTTTATCGAATAACGAATAATAATTTATTATTGTTTTCGTATAATACTTTAAGTCATTCTTATTTTGGTTACAACTATTGAAATATACGGAACTGTATACAATAATATTATAATAGACAAAATAATCAGCAAAAAAATAAAATTCAACTCAACTCTAGTGAAAACGTTAATAAACGTTTTAGCTGATAACAAAAAAGTAATGAATTATTATAATACTATTTTTGGTGCAATTAGAAACTAGAAAATCAGAGGAAAAAAATTATAAAAAAGTTCCTGTAGCAGTGTAGCTCATACTACCTGCAAGTAGGATAACTAGGATATTTATTCTGTTACAACAATGTCCTCTTTTCGTGTATGACATACAACTCAAACAAGAGTAGCAAGCCCCCCCCCCCCCCCCCAACTCTTAGTGCTTCGTACTGTTTCAAAGGTAACTTTCTCAATTTTTTATAAATTGGTGTAGTATATACTATAGTCTCAATAATACCTAAAATATTTTATGTGTATTGTGTTTGTGTTTAATATGATTTACCACTTTTTAAAACTACGAGTATTTAATGTATATGACTTATATTAGTATTGTGTCTAGTCCTCCTCTTTTTTATCATTCCTAGATCCACTATCATGAACATTGCGCACCACGTTCGCAGAAAAAATATATCGTCACTCGTTCGTTTGTTTGAATTCATTAAATATCGATTTCTTAAAATACTGAGAAATTCAAAAACACTATAATATTGTCGAACATAATTATGTTACTACTATATTTTTTTATAGTATTTATATTTTATAATCAATGATAATATATTAATATGTATTATTTTGCATTTCATACTCGGCTGCTCATGCGTATGGCGGGAGTTTGAAACAGAATAATATTTTAGTAGGATTGGCTATTAATAATGTTAAAATATTACATTATTATACCAACTTAGATGACTTTGACGATACTATTATTATTACGTGTCGATGGCAGCTGGCACGTATACCACTGGTTTAATATCAAGACAACTGTGATTTCATGTATAGAACAAATGCATAGAAATATATTCGAAATAAATAAGATCGAGTCACGTATTCTCGGTGACTGGTCTATAGAGTCTGTATATAGAGTTCGTCCGGTTCATGGAGTCCGAGCCCATTGTTAATTATTACTCGGTGACATTGGCCTTGAAACTGTTTGGATCAAAACAAATGTGAACCTTTGAGGCATCAAGACCTTTGAATTAAATATTAATTAATCTAATATATAAAAATAAGTCCGGTTTTCCTCCCTGACGCTATAACTCCAGAACGCACCAACCGATTTCCATGGTTTTGCATTCGTTTGAAAGGTCTTGGGCTACGTGAGGTTTATAGCAAAGAAAATTCTTGAAAATTCAGGAAAAATTCAACAGGAAAGTGTTGAAATCGTTTTTCACATACAGCGCCATCTATTATACATCTATTATATCTTTTATATATTATTTTTATGTACTTCAAACCAATAGCAACGGTGCGTGATAAAGTGTTTGACAGATAGTCATTATTCTCTGCTCAGTTAATTTCATTTAAGCTCAGTGTAAATTATGTGGATCGTGCATTTGAAGTTAAATTCAACACTCTGTCCATAGTCCAAAATGCCTAGAGAACGACGTTCGAACATCGGCCGCCGCACAAGACATGCAAGCCATAACTGAAAGTTGGTACAGTTATTTTGATACTGCGTAATTTGAATCCACCGCGACTTTGCAACGGTACTCGACTTTCGGTAAAGAGACTTATGCCGAATTTATTGTGAGCAACCATTATTAACGGAAAGTACGCAGGTGAAAATGTATGTATTCCTCGAATACCAATGATTCCGACTGATCTTCCGTTTGACTTCAAACGATTGCAATTCCCAGTTCGCCTTGCGTTCGCAATGACAATTAATAAGTCGCAGGCCAATCGCTTAGTGTTTGCGGATAAATTTGGAAAATCATTGTTTTTCACATGGACAGTTATACGTTGCGTGTTCACGAGTTGGGAAACCATCCGCTTTGTTTGTGTTAACGACAGACAAAAAAACAAAAATGTGGTTTACCAAAGAGCACTACAATGAAACAATTAAATAACACTTCATTTTAGTAGGTAATTGTAATGAATTTATTACTGTTGTGAAATGAATAAATATTTTCCTTTTCAAATATATAACAAAAAAAATTACAACGTTACTTAAAACGAATCTGGTGGCGAAACGGAGTTCGACGGGTCTGCTAGTAGATTGATAAAAATAATAACTAACAATAGTGATATGTACGCCCATAAACATATCAAAATAAACACATAGTTGATTAGAAATAATTATTAATTATTAGTGGTTATACCTAGTAGTTATTGTTTTAATTAAATGGTTTGGTAAAATTTTTTTCCACCATAGTCCATAACTATAGCCTAAAATAGGTATTTTATTAAAAATCACGATCAAATAATAAATCAAAGTTCACATATTTTAAATATATGTTACATCATTACATCACCTAAATTAATTCACAAAAAATAGAATACCTATACGTAGGTATTTTTATGGGAAAAATCAGGGATGGAAAACGTTATTAAATAAAAAAAAAAAACAATAACGAAAACAATTAATAAAAAAAAAAGACAACTGTAAAACGATAACAGAAAAAATATAAAACAAAAATAAATTATAGTATTATACAAAAAAAAAATGTCTGTTATCGATAAATTTATGATACTGATACTAACAATTGTTGAAAATAATTTTTTTTTTTATATCATTGTTTATCTTTATTTTGTACTTACCATTTATTATTTTTGTTTTTCAATGCGTAAGAGCAAATTTTCATTTTAATTCTTTGATGTATTTTATATTTTTATTGTGTATATAAGTACAATTGTATGTTCAGGATTGTTTTCATTATTTAGTTATTTACTCTAGAAATCATTAATAGTTATTCACTTTACGTCTTTAGTCTTCAGTCGTTACCAATCCACGTTTAAAACTTAAAAACCTTTTAACTTGAAATTTTGAATTTTCTAATTTTCATATAAATTATAATTTTGATTTAAAATTTAAATATTAAGAATAATTAATTTTAACTTTTAAGTGCATTCCTATATTGCGAGTTACTATTATAACTTATATAAGTTATAAGTTATAAGAATATATATCATATATAAAAAAAAATTATCAAAAACGTTATTTGGAAACAATATAGGAAAATAACGTTTTTAAAAACGTTTTCCATCCCTGGGAAAAATAATAACTTATCATAGTTATACTTTGTCGTGTTGAAAAATAACTCGTTAAGTTAACGTTATAATATCGTATATTCGTATATTGTGCAAACTACAAAGTAATAATCGCAAAATTGGCACATCTTAAAATTTTAATAAACTCAAATTAGTAATATTAATGGACATGGGCATTAGTGTTTACACACACGTTGATAAAAATAAGGTGGCCACAATTTAAGTCCCTAACAGTATACGCCTCGACTTCATATACTGAGTTCACTGCAGTGGTGTTACAAATTCATTGGTTTTATTTTAATTAATTAATTTATTCCTCACATCCTCCCTGTAATAGCGTGGTCGAAACCTATCACACGTGTAGAAGAGGGTTACGTCAGTTCCGCCGCACTTGCCATTTAAAAACCGTGACATTTTTGATAAATGACGCCGGGATGATGCAACTATGGGTCGCGATTGAGCGTATTTATACGATATTAAAATAATATACACACTGCATGTACAGTGTATACAAATATGTATATACATAGTGTAATAGCGCCGTATACTATACACACGCGACGTTGATGCAATCGCGAGTAGCACATTTTTATAATAATAATAATAATATAACGTCGGAAAGGGATCTCGGTAATTGTTGGAAAGTCGCCAACGACGATGGTGTAAGAGAGCTAGCGATCGCGTTTATTTTCAAAAATACCAACAAAAAAAAACACCTAATGGTCCATCGTCGTTCTATTTATTTTCGCGATGTGTGCGCGTTTGTAGGGCGTTTTCGATAACCAGTCGCTGCGAATCTATTTTATATATTCTATCTTTTTTACCCACTTTATCTGTTCGAATTTATTTTTAATTTAATTCAATTCAGCTGCTATGTGGCCAGAAATTATGCATGGGCGGTAGAGGGCTGGGAGCTAAATGCCAATACTCGGTGTGTACAAACAAAAACTAAAAAAAAAAATCAGGAAGAACATCGCAAATACCGGTGGTCGTCCATTCCTCTCGTATTGCTTCGCTCACCTGTGGCGCGGGTTAGTGGGTTAGTGTAATGTGTGTAAGTGTATTGTACAATGTGAAAATTTGAAAAAAAAAAGTGATAGTAAATCGAATCGCGTTTGAAAAACGATTGTGACCGGAATTTAGTTTAAATCATGACATTTTTCAGTAATGAAATATAAAAAAATATATTTATGTTCTTATAATTTTACAAAAATTAGTTTTATTTATTTAAGTACGATTAAATCTAGAATTGTACAGACATAAAAAAACCAAGCAATGAAAGCGAGTGTGCTAAATTCCCCGTTTCTTTATTTTAAACAATTAACTGTACCTATATATTATGCAATTTTAAAATATTAGTTTAAAAAAAGATTTTACTATTATAAAATAGTAATATTAATATTTTGTAATAATACCTATTTCTTAATTAACAAAATTAACAATTTGAACTATGTATTAGTAACTACAAGGCCGTTTTAGATGGGGAGGGGTTCCACAACATGTATAATGTAATTTTATTGAATTTAGGTTTTGATATTTGGTTAAAAATAAGACATATTGAAGACATTTGGGGGGGGGTCTAAACCTCCAGGACCCCCACTCAGATACGGCTTTGAGTAACTATATTCGAAATTTATTACTTCACAACGGGGTTTTAAGGTATTTAAACTTATGTTTAGAAATCTAAAATAATAAAAAAAACAACAATATTGGGAAGACAGATTAACACTGGGAGCGCTGTCGACGTCTATCGTACGGATGGTTAGGCGGAAATTTCGTATATCTTTTGCTTTAAGTGAAGTGTATTTGAATTTATTTGATAATATTAGTAGAAATTGTACTTACCAACGTATACAGTTAACTATAAAAGCGTATAAAGTTTCGATACCAGAATTAATTTATTATGAAAAGTAAAATAACCAATATAAAACTATATCTATACATACCGAATTGGAGGGTAAAAATTGTTTCCACCAGAGCGCGTTTTGTTAATCTGTTTCCCCAATAGCTCCGTATAATTATCTTGTTTTTCGGAGAAAAACAAAAACCGGGCAATTCCAAATATTCCAACGTCAAGTTAGGTTAGGCTGGTCTGGTTCTCGCACCCATTGAGTCCGAAATAATTTTCTTTAAATATTAATTGTTTTTTTTAACACTAATACGTGGGGAACCACAGCTATTTTTAGAAATTATTTTTTGCGCTAGGACATAATGGGTTAAAATTGTAAATAACGGTTACAAATTGTAGCAATTAATTTGCAAAAATATGGTACCATTTTGACTTTGGAAACGATACGAAAAAGTAGGGGTGCCAACTTCACGCTCGTTTTTAGAATCGACCTAGTACGATGAACTTGTGAATAATAGTTTATAAATAGGTGACTGATGCGCTATGCTCGTCTCAACTTGAAGCACCGTGACAACGGGTGACGCGGACCGGAAGTGACGAGGCTCACGAATTATTAATTAAATGTTAGCATAGAATTCTATGTCGAAACGTCATCGCACTACACGTCACTATGTAGTATTTACGAACGACGACGCGAAAACGGTTTGATCGAGAATCAAATCACCGCGTATTGCACTGATTTAATACGGGTTTCCATCTACATACGTGTACGTGTATAAAAACACTTTCTTGTGATTGGTTGGTATACATGGTAAGCTTTTGATATACCAGAGTGTTTATTTATACGTTCTTACCACAGGTTTAACCATGATACCATGAAGTTGGATCTAGTTAAACTTTTCCGTGTACACGGCTCAATATTGAGTCATCATAACAATATTGATAACATAAGAATACATGAGGTAACTAATATGTTATCAATCCTAATAATCGATCTAACCCATCTTAACCGATGCGAAACGTTTGAGAGACCGTTAATAGCCAACGGATCCGGTCAATAAATGCACGGTTATCGCAATTCGCGGTTACCATAGTTGGCGAGTGTATGCCGTATACCTATACAACATAACACTTGACAGTGGTTGGCTTGCATTTAAAGGAATATCATCGAGACGTCGTTCGTCGAGAAAAACGGTCAGCGGCGACCACATACCGCGGCTACCGCTGTGGCGCTGTCTTTTAATCATGCCGCTCAACGGGAAAACATCGCGCGGTTACCAGCTCGTGATGGGACTGCGGTCGACTGGACCGTGGTATAAATTCGGCGATCCCGTATGAGTATGGTAACATAATGGTATATTATGATTTTCAGCGGATAACCACGGCGATTTCACGTCGTTGGTCAGACGGGTTTTCGCGACGTCCGCTATAATATAATGATGACACGTCGCTCTCGATGCGATGGCTTGGTGTAACTCGCGGAGTTACGTATATAGCAATAATTATAATAGTGCTGTGTAACACCGACAATGTTTCAAACGATGAGTCGACGTTTCCGTGATCGGCCGATGTCCGTAAGTAGAATATTATACATTATACAATATAACAATGCGGGGTGGCATACATAACGCGATTAGGCATATACTGATCAACAATTATCGATTTCATTATTTCAAAGCAACTGAATCCGGAATTAAGTTTGGAATTCTGAACTCCCTTGTAAGTTACAAAAAAACTTATGGCGGTTACATTTTGTTACCAAATGGTTACTTAATCTTGTGAAATGTTGGTACAAAAATACAGAACTTGGGGTGCTGGAATGACGGAACTTCTGTACCGTAGCTAAAAATCTTGCTGTTTCTTCGCACACCGGCATACTCGTGGTACCGGTTTCCATTGGTTGGCCGTCGTGCCGTGAATTTGTTTATTTTGATTACAGTCGTTTAATGTGACTAATTTAGCTTTGGCCGGTTGTTATACAAACTTCATATTATTCATTGATATTGATCCGATCACCTGTA
This sequence comes from Sitobion miscanthi, assembly GCA_008086715.1. Classification (NCBI taxonomy): domain Eukaryota; kingdom Metazoa; phylum Arthropoda; class Insecta; order Hemiptera; family Aphididae; genus Sitobion; species Sitobion miscanthi. The sequence goes on from CM017802.1 coordinate 35,578,335, forward strand.
GTACTTTGGTTACACGTGGATTTTAATTTTGAAAATTGATTTGGTTAATATTGTTAATAATGTTTTTTTGACTTGGCTTAACGAAACAAAATAATTATCTTAAATATCGTTTCGAGTGGCATGTAAATAGTATTCATAATAATATAGTGTACATATTTTCTAGATAATACACATAATTATACTAATGATAATTTTCTTGTCAAACACTTACGAGTCATAAAAATACCGTCATATAAATTTGCCTATACTTTTCTCCTTAAACACGATCGACTGCAGCTGACGCAGATCCATTTTACGATTTTGGCGCACAGTGATCTGAAATATAATCCTAAAATTGAGTACAAATGATAAAACTCATGGTTAAACTTAAAGCCTATACAATATTATAGGTATACATAATATAACAGTTGCCGACTTTATATTAGGCCATTACGGAGACTAGTTATCAACCAATGTATACTAAGCCTCATCTTGTTCGTACCTATAATATGTTAACGGAACCTGGACCTTCAAAGTTGTGATTGTGGCTATATTTATATTCTTATTTTTTTACAAAGCCCCTTTGGTATATAACCTGTTCCTGTATTTAAGTGTTATTCTTTGTGAAAGTATATTTTATAGGGGAAATTCACCCCTCCCTCTAAAGTCTAAACACCAACGCTTAATAGTTATTACCAAGTGTTATTTTATTATATTGATAATTGATTTTATAACTATTAGTAATTCACAACTCACCTTCACACGACACACAATAAATCCCATATTAAAGTATTTTGTAATAAACTGGTCGGCCCTTTGCCACCCACCCCATCGAAAAATAAATTGAGCCCAGGACCGTCTACTAGTGCACAATATATCATGTTTTTAACATTACATTGTGAATTTTTCAATAATAATAATTAATTAATTAATGCGTGCCACTGCAGAAGAGACGACGACACCGTGTCCTGTAATAATAATACAATTGCGACACTATAAACGTGTTTATACCTGCATATTATGTATAATAATAATATGCGTGTGTGACAAGTAGGCCACGGTCATGGTTAATATTAAATTAATATAATATTGTGCATTTGTGCTTATTATTATGACGATGGGAGCGGAGGAGACGGTGGTTGTGACTGTATACGATCGACTGCGGTGACGAACTACATCGTTTTTTTTCTTTATTTTCCAAATAAAGACATTCTAATTTATTTCAGTAATTTAGATTACGCGTGTCCAATATACGACATGTAAAATATATTTCACGCAATTTAAAAAAAATTTTCTGAGTATTTTATTATTAGAAAATAATATTCGTGTTTAATTATACTCTATATATATATATTATTCGGTTTTTTGTATACTTATTATTTACCCACGTCCCGCAAATTATTATTATCTTCTCCTCTTCTGTCATTCTAGTGTTCAACACCAATTTCTCAGTAAATTGATTTCATAATATACAGCAACATTATAGTAAAGACCAATTATGATTACGATGTAAATGTATACATAATAGATTATAATATTATATAAACGGGCATACGATATTGATATATTATCTTTGAAATAGTATTATATCAATGATATTGTCATACATTAGTAATTTTATTTGCTGGCGATAAGAGAAGTGATCGTATCAACTATTATTATAATATTACATAATATTATATCATATTTGTGTATTTTACTGTATAGTGTATTCTATAAACTGGATTGGATAAGCCAATGAATATTTTTTAACTCTGTGAACTTGGTGATACCTTGGTTTTGTTTACGCGTAATTTTTCCCAACGGACTGCAGGTTAGTGGATATTAATATCCGATTTCCAGGTGACAAATTTGTCGGAAGGGAGGGGTGTCCACATAAATTAATCGAATGCTCTCATGAAACTTGGGATTTAAATTAAAAATTTGACTCGATAATATAATATTACTCTATTATTTTTATAAACGCCAAGTTAATAGAAAAAACAAATGTAAGTCGTAACCACTGTAAGGTCGAACATTTAAAATTAACTTAAAATATTAACTCGTTATTCGTTAATGCCCTGCAGCCTTGTGACTAACACAGGTACGATTTTGACTTGTATTATAGATTGTTATATTTTTTTCGGACGAGATTACAAAAATGTTTATACCGCTCGATCATTTCTTCACGGTTACAGCTTTCTGGCCGTTGAAATCGTTTTACGGCCAATTATTTTCGCGTGTAGGTACGCATGTCCATACATTCCCTTTCAATCCGTTGCTCAAATAATATTAATAATTATAACTTATAAGTATACCTATTATACATACGTCATGTTGTTGTTATTTATTTGTTTACCACCGCCGTTATATTTTAGGGTACATACTTATGCTAAAAAACATGTTTTCGTCGACAGACTAGTGTAATTATTTTATTAGTGCATGTAAACTGTAAATATTTTCCTCTCGTTTGTAAGCGCGTGCAGACATTAACAAAACCAAGTAACTCATTTTGAAACATGGACAGCTCGGACATTTTTACTATTTTGATCATTACCTATTATTATTTATTATTATAATACCAGTGTAATGTTATGATGTGGGTACGTATATTATTAATTAGAACAAGTGAGGCATTTTCTTGTCGGAAAATAGATTCTTATTTTTATCTCGATTATGCGGCACGCGTTATCCAAATTATATTATCAACTTCGAAATGGCATCACTCCTGAGTCCTCCGTGCAATAAAATTACAGTGACGTAAAATAATTTGTACTGACTTTGATTATCATTCGCGTCGACTAACCCAGCCCTTAATTCTACTATTGAGGTCGCCCAAGAAGATACGTACTTTTTTTTCTGGCAATTTTCAGGGTTTGCCCGATTTCTTGATACGCCAGTGACAGTGTGACACATTATATGTACATAACATATATAATATATAAGTATATAACACATTATATTATGCAATCGTACAGTTGCGCACGTATTGCTGAGCTTCTTCAATGCAGTATTGGATTTATCATTCATATACTATTTTTGGTTATTACCAAAGGTACGGTTGTGTTACAATGTTATATATAAATATTATTATGATGTATAATTATTATGCGTATTAATTCTGTGTTGTAGGTAGGTATCACTTGTTAGTTATTACGAGCGTACTTATGGAAAGATGCCTATTGGTATATTATTATTTATAATAATACTTAACCTACTGAATAGTATAACCGTATATTTTTTTCCACTATAAGCACCTTAAGCTTTAGGGTACAACTAGTATAGTATTTGTATATACAGTTTAGGTCCATTGTGTATATTATCATAATCGTGACACACCCACACGCGATATACGTGGTGATATTAAATATGTCTAATTGAATAGGACGTCCCAGAGTATTTTTTCTAATAAATATCTATGAAAAATGATTTTGGAAAACTTACTAATGCCGCATCAGAGAGTCACGGTCATAATAATTCAAAATAAAAAAACTAAATTGTTTGTTTTACATGTGTTTCTTAAATAATTTTAGATAGCTTTTGTGATGGATAAGTATAATAGCCAATAGGCAACTAATTATTAATACATTTTAAAAGTCAAGTCATTAATTTTGATTAGCTATTAGGTAAGTGTGATGTTGTACAAATTGAACGTTTTGCAGGTTTATATGAAGGATCATTCTGTAGTTATCGGGCGGGTATAATCGTACGAGGACACTTGTACAAGACACCTTGTGTATAATATATATACATATACGAGCTAAATAAATAATCATAAATCGTATAATAATAATACTATATTGCTGAATATACTGATGCGTATATTTACAATAAAATTGGATAAGGATAACAGCACTCGTCCAGTCTTATTATGTCGTTTCGCCATGACTAAATACTATAAAATAACATTATTCTCCAAAAATCATATAGGTATGCGCGCGTAAAAATTATATATACCTTGCTAGTTAAATTTCGATATTGACGATGCAAACAATGGGTGTATAATAATACCCACGGCAGCCTTGACTAGGCGAAAATTGAATATATTTAAATTAATAATATTGTTGTGTTGTTGCAGCAGCCATTTTAATATTATATATTATATATATATACACCTAGGTACATATTTCGTGTATATTAATTTATATATATATCCGAACATACATGTATAGATATATGTATACGAGTGTATCTGTACATACGTATATTACAATGTATAAATTTCAGTGCGAACCGGTCTCGCACGTGTTAACGTGTTTTAAATTTGCAACGGTGTTAGTTATTTATACACAATATAATATTTATATATTTTATAAGTGAGAAGGTTTAAAAATTTAGTATTTATAATACTATTTATAGGTGCACTTAATTGAGCTTATAATATAAGACTTTTTTGTACGCACTTGCTTATGGAAATTAATATGCTAAACACCTAAATATTTTCCTCCAATTTATATCGATCATGTATCACTGAATTTATTACCCCTGTATTTATGCGTGGTATAATTTAAAACAATGTTTGATATTTGTATGATACACATAGATTTATAATTTATATAGCAGTCAGTTTAAATTATGTTAGCTGTCGGTGATTAATGTGACCACCAATGTTATTTGTGGTTGTGACCACCATTGCCAATGTTTCAGTTTATGAAGCATTTGGTACGCTATATTATATTATGCACATAGTGTGCGTTGTACATTGTGTTGAATACTTGAATGCATTATATTTATGGATTATTATTGACTATTGTAGAAACAAACATTAATAATTATTAATTTTGTCGTTTAAACACAACAAGCTACTTTTGGTTTCTATTAACTTAACTTAAATTTTATAAAATATTATCGTCAACAATAAATAGTTTGAATAAAATGTGTAATTGTAGGTAATGCTTTAAGTAAAATTGGCGTGGACATTCGGGAACCCTGACAAACTCGTCATCCGGAAGTTTTTGCTTTCTTTTAGGTATACACAAAACTATAATATGCCAAAAAAAAAAACTTAAATTCATTTTTTATTTTATATTAATTAAAAGGATAAATTTGAAATTTCAGAGTCGTAAAACACTTTTTTCTTTCAATCTAACTATTTCCGATATATTATGGTTTAATGTCTATAATGAAATTATTCATAAATAATCGATTCAACATTCATAGTAAGCACGCAGAGTTCAAATACTCCAGAAAAAATCCTAGGCTTACGCTATTTAGTATTTACTATAGGTACAGTCATACATTTAAACAATCAACATTTCGAACAATATTGAAAATAACCTGGTATTATATGGAATGAATAAAATAAATTACATATCTTAAGATTTTCAAGTTGTGATTATACATTTGAATTAAAATGAATGCAATTAATTATTGTAATAATATATATTATTATAGTATCAGCTATAATATAGTTACTATATTTTGAAATCCAAACATCGCTCTTTTCTGACACACGTTTTTAATAATAATTACTTGTTAGATTTTAATATATTATACTATGACATTAACATAATAAAAAAAACAAATTTGACGGGGGGGGGGCGTGACCCCGGTGCCACCGCCCACCACCCCAGAGTGCTCGAGACACGTGGGCAATCTTATTTTCCAGACTACCTCCAGGCCTCTGAATAGATGTATACAAATGGCTTATAAATAAATATACGCATGATATAGCATGGTATTATGATAAACGCGTTGTGTATGTGATTGAATCGAAAATATCGAACTCGTTTGACCTTTGTAAGGATTTTTTTTTCTTATTCGTTAGTATAATTTATATTGTAGAACGTTGAATAAAATTATTATTGCTACGTTTTCCCATCAGCTACAACTCACACAAGCCATTCCATCTCTTAATAAGTGGTTCCGCCCTCGTACAGTGCTTATACCACCCTATAAATTTGGTTACTGGTTAGGTACAATTGAGGGCTTAAAATATCTAAAAATACGTCTTATAAATGAGTTTATAAAATATAATGATTCTCAAAAAAAAAAAAATAATACAAAAAAAAGCGGGTAAGTGGATGCTGTACAGTAGTCAGTATCTTTGTTACAAGTGGGTCAATGTATAAGTATAATAGATTACATTAAACTTGAATTCAATGATATAATATCGCATTGTATAAAAAAAAAGATTCTGAGCGGAGATGGTTTGTCAGCCTGGATATTTGATATTGTTATTATTTATTATAGCCGGTAATTTGAATTAATATTATTATTATTTATTCGTTTGTATGGTGATAAACATTTTTTATTTCTAAAAATCCCGGTATTCGTAATTTGCCGGTGGTTTTTCTATTGACATTAAAATAAATAACTATTGAGAAAATCGAAAAATGACCTATCTAAAGTACGTTCTAAAGTAAGTTTTTTTATTTTAGTGTTTTTCGAACTCTTTTGGCTGACGTTTCTGGTTTCAAATCACACAAAAACATCTGACTTTCGATCAGTAATTTATAGCATAGTAGTACATCGCATGTATATACGTTCTGAGGGCTGTCGGTATCCTGTCGGAAAATTCGATAGCAGCTCGGTAATTGTTTTCATTTAGAGACCTAGCGCGTGCCGGAGTGTAGTGTAGGTACTCGCGGTGTTGCTTAGATTTTCATGGGGCAGACTTTTGTAATATAATGTAAATGTATTACAGAGACTAAGAGGGTGGCAAATATAAAAAAAAAGTCTATTAATTTGAACAAATATCGTTGGGAACGATTCATCTAAACTACAATACAAAATATTATAATATTTTATGATTTATGAACCCCCAAAACACGATGGAATATTGTGTGGACATGTATACGTTACGTAATTGTGCATTCCAATATTGTCAGAAATACTAATAATTGTTCAAGTTAATGCTCCACGAATCTACAGATAAGTCATAATGTAGCTGATAAATTAAACTTTATAAAACAGACGTTTGAAACTTTGAATTTAAATTATATAGTATAATATATTCATTGGTGTAATATTTTTTTTCAAAAATAAATCATGAATAAAAAATTGTTTTTAAAACCACTGCAGGGGAAATTAAAAATATGTTGTTGTTATTATACTATATATCTTAGGTTTAGGTATATTTTCATCGAAGAATAATGTATTATTTTAATAACTTATATTATTTTGGCCAGTATCAACAAATAAGAATGAATAAATGAACGAAATATGTAAGAAATTATTATTAGTACGTATATTAAAATATAGTATGCAAATAGTGTCATATACTATAGGTATCTCTATATATAAGTTGTACGTATATATTGAATACGGTTGATTTTAGATAATATAACTAAATCAATAACGTAAATATTGCATATTGTTAAATATTATGCTTGCTCAGCGTTCGTATAATAATATGATTACTACTATATAGTTGGCCTGTGCACATTACTGCGTACAATTATTACAGGAACATTATAAATGATATACTATTATAATATGTTCGTGAGGTTTGTGAAAAAATTGATTTTTTATATTATATACGTTCCGAAAACCACAAAGAGAGCAGCCCGTTAGGTGTTTGTTTATCACGTTTTAATATTGAATATCTGAAAATTCATTTGAACAAGGGATTATTTTTTACGTCCTGCAGCAGTCGTTTTCGATTGTTATATTAGCAAAAATTTGTTCATTAGATGCGAATCCATTAGACACGTTTGCCCGTGGTGTTTGTGAGTTGCGTATCCATTAGAGACGTTGGCCAATGATGAATTTTTGTTTCATTTAAACGTAATTTTTTATGAAGTAGAGCATTTTAAACGTGCGTTGCGCCAGTACCGCCCATTGAAAAATGTTGAGTTTTTATTTCATCAATAATTAGCACGGAATTAGCATGAATTTGCATGACTTATTTTTCAATTTGCACGATATCAGTGTCCCCGGAATCGCTAAGTGATTGGGCGAGGTCAGAAGCGGAAACAATAACGCTTCGTTTAGTGTGCGGATTATTGAATATGGTGCAGTATTCGTTGAGAAAAAGCGATGTTGTAATCAGAAATAATATATCCTACATTCATACAAATAACATAATATAGTCTTATTAAATATCAATTGTATTATAAATAATTGTATTAGCTCAAAAAAAAATTAATTTAATAAAAGTATTATAATTTTTAATAGCCTTAACTTGTTTGCAAAAAATAAGTATAAAACAAGGCTATGCAATGCCATATAAAATTTTTAATATAATATTCTTTATCTTTATTCTTTTAATTGATCAATTTAAAAACTATTTAGTTTAGAATTTGAGTATATACCTACACAAATTTAAAATGTCAGATGGCGGTTAAAACAGTTTTAGAAAAGCGATCATCAGAACGGTGGGCGGGATCTCTAGGTTCTAGGACTACCATTACGTGGGGGTGTACAAGGGTGAATAGGAAGAATTCCACCGATATTACTATAACATATATATATATATCAGTAAACGTAAATTGGTTAATGGTGATCGTCGACGCGGGGTTATATAATATATTGATAGCGCAGAGTTTATTGGTCCGGATCAAAAGACAGTCTGTAGATTGGCTGATCGGGCAAAATGAGGAGGATTTGTGTGAAAAGGTATAGTGTGGTGGCGACGGTTGTGATGGTTACCATGGTTATTTCCATAGTCGTTGAGTAACAAAGACTTATATTATAATATGATAGTTTATTTCGGTCAGTGATTTTCGTAAACGCATAGACTGAAACGACTATAATAATATATAGTATATACCTTCTATGTAGGGCTGTAGTGGATAATGCATAATATAAAATACATATAAGAAACTCGTATGTGTGCTGCATAAAAGGCCTACGAGTGACGTATTATTACAAATCTATGTATCCATTATCCAGGCATATACAAATCATTAAAATGAACCCATTTTCAGTCACGATTTAATTATAATCTTAAGATTAGATAACTGTAGTAGATAAATAGGTATTAAAACTTAAAACTTCAAAACAAGTCAAATACATTAGGTAATAGGCGTACACATCGAAAATTGCATCTAGTTTAATAGTAGGTAACGTGATTCAGATAATAATATAATATCGCTTAGTACGCACCAGTTATAAACGTCATTAGAACGTTTCCATCACATGACTCAGGTAAAAGTTGGTTCGGTCCTGTAAATACGCTGATCAAAATATATACCTATTCTTAAAAATGGCCCTTATTTTCATACAACACATTTACACTTATCGTTGCGTCAAGTTTTTATCGTAGGCCATTCGCCCTGGCCGTGCATGGTTGTATTACCGGAAGCCGGTCGATCGGTAGCCAGCACATCATAATACCTAATTATTATCATTATTAGGTATTATTAAACACGTACGTAAAATAATAGAAAATAATAGGCTTTTGTCTTGTAACCGGTTATAACACTGCGGAGACTAATTAAAAGATAACCGGTGTCAAGGTTTTGACGATAATAATAGTAATAATAATAAAAATAATAATAATAATGATAATAATAGAATAATAATTTTCAATAACAATGGTAGTATTATAAGTACCCGACGTACGATCGAAAAACAACAGCTGGTCTCGAGTCCCGACGCATGCTGCAGCAGCCTCTGTCGTTCTCTGTGCCGTGGACCCGGAGAGAGATTTTTTTTGTCACAGCACTTTCATTATAATATTATAATTTAAATGATCCCGTACAGCGTGTTCCGATTGTTGTACATATACACGCGCGTGTCAATGCGGATTATGGTTGTAGAAAAGGAGATTTTAATTTTTTTGTAAACACAATTTGTACAGACTTCGTATACTTTTTTGTTTTATTCGTTTTTATTTTTACATTAAAATATGACAGCTATCTCGTAAAAGTAAATATATTTTTTGAATAAAGAACATACGTATTTACTATTAAGTCAAAACAGCGGAATTAAATACATCCCCGCAGAGTAGACAAAAACCAATTTAAAAGTCTTTGATACATTTTTTTTTATCATTATTCAGAAGAGTTTAGTTTTGACTTTGCCAATCGGGATGTCTCTGAAGTCACCGTTTGATTTTTAAGAATTTATATCTTCTGTCGTTATTAATTGAATTTAAAAATTAAATCATATTTTTATACCTGATAATAAAAAAAGATACAATAGGTAGTTATTTATAAAATGTAGGTAGATCAATATTATACACGCATAGAAAATCATAAGACAATGAGTTCTGCAATATTCATTGTTCAGATTAAACTAAAACATATTATAGATACACTACACATTTACATTTTGATATTTATATTGTATAATATTGTATATCGTATAATATTTACGTCGTATCCACTATCCACACGATGTCCTGATCCATTTTGAGAGAAGAAACATAATTTTTTACAAATTCCATGGTAACAGTGTAACACACTGCATGAAAAACGCTTTTCCGAACACTGCATTTAATTAATATTTAATATAGAACTTGTTCCTTAACCTGCAGTACAATATGAAAATCAGAATATCCAATAAGAGTATAAGATACGTATAAAAGAAAATTGATTCAACAAATGTGGAAGAAATTTATTACATTATTGCATCCGTGAATAAAATTTTTCTTTCTGTAACGTGAAAAGTATTCATACCATTTTTGCACGAAACAGATTTAATTTTATACGTTTTATAAAATACAATTTTCATGTCATATTTGAGATACATGTCCCAGACGTATTGTGTAAATCTAATTAATATTATTTATTCTTTTTTAAATCACCGAACAAGTTTATAAAAATAAAAATAATAATATTAATAGAATGTATATACTTTTCTTTGAAAATTCAAACTTGTCTATATCTACTATTGTATATATATTATTAATGCCAATTAATAAGCTATTTATTATAATATTTTGTCTGTCTTACTTATCTATACATTTTTTAATTTAATCAAGCATTACACTTTTCTAATGATGCTAGCTTAAGAGTGTTTGAAACGGTTTTATGTAAGCACTCAAATTAAAATATTACTTACACGACCAATTAACATGAAAAATAATTTATACTTTTTGTAATGATATGTATCTTATTCTATGACGAATAAATATATATAGGTGTAGGACGTAGGTACATAAACGATGTTCCTGTACGTGTTCAATTAGAAAACGCCGCACGTTCCTGCGTGGTACAAAATGTGATATTTTATCCACTCCGGTACGATTCCTTTGTTCTCCATGCGTATATATCTATTGTCACGATCGAACCTAGAAAACTTGAGTCTTGAAACTGGTTTCAAAATTTTAAATACTGAATACAAAAAGAAAAAGAAAAAACTCGTTTTCTTGTTCTTGAAAAGCCATAAAGTTAGAAGAGTTCTATTCCACGACAGCGTATAACAGTCACGAGTACGTTTTTTCCGATGCAGTATATACCAAAACGCCTGCGCGAACATTAATAATGATTTTTTTTTTAGTTTTTAATAGACTAGAATAATTAATATTGTATACGAGTAGTTACACAGAACGAACCGACGAGGTCCAGGACGAGCACTTCCTGGCGTCTTGAAAAATGTTATATGTTATATGTTATATGTATACCTCGTACATTGATATATTATAAAAATAATGAGTGGATCATTATTACTAAATACAATTAAATGTGTGGGAGGGGATAGACTGATTGGGTTATGATTAAATTGTTCCTTGCAAATAGAATTTGTATGGAAAATAAGATTAATTTTAAAATATTTTAGAAATTAGATACTGTGTGATAAAAATGCAAATTAGCAAGGAATGAAGATGCTTTGAATGACAAAAAAAAATATCGAAGAATGAATGATACAGGCTAGCGATAAGAAATGAGTTATAAATTATAATTGAATTTGGACTTTATGTTTTAGTCAATGCTCAAAAAGTAGATCGTGGACCATGATTAGACACTTCAAATATAATTGGGAAAGTTGTAGACAAAAAAATAATAATGTTATCAAATTAGTACATGACTTGGAATCATAAATACGTGGTTAACCAGAAATGTTCTGTAAACAAAGAATTCCTTAACCAATTACCAAATGAAATAAGAGAAAAAATAGAAACAAATACAAGAACATACTCTTGTTGGAAAAATAATATTCTGCGTAACTCGAAATGCCACGAAAAATTAATATGTAACTAAACATAAATTGTATTTTTTTTTTAGTTGGTTATTATCAAGTAAGATCAATAAAATACAAAAATATTCTTCAAAAATAAATTAATTATTGAAACCCTGAAACCTTTTTTTTAAGAGTAAAACTCTAAAACAATAAATATAAGATAAGTACCTACTTCACTAAATAAGTATAATACTATTAATACTTATACTATATTGAGATATTAAAATTATTTTGTTGTTAGTTTTATATTAAAGGGCCTAACTGCTTATTATTAGACCGGAAAATAGCTGGTTGTTTAGATTGAAAAAAATTGCATACGCGCTACCTCATAAGTTTTTGTCGAAAAAATACTAATTTTTTGTATGGCCTACAATATATAAGTAGGAACTCCTTTTTGAGTTAAAATATTAATTCCTATTATAAATAAGACAAAATACAAATAACAAAATATATTTTAAAGTTGTAGTTAGCTGTACACAACATAAGTCACAGAAGTGTAGGTAGGTGTTTGAATTGTTAGGTAACAGTTAAGTGACATAATTCTTGTTGGATCTTTTTGCATTGGAATTTTTTAACTACAGTTTGGCATTGATAAATTTCATCTATATTTTTCTTCACTTATTAAAAATTAACATAATATATTCTCCCTATATCATTATTCATCATCTATTTGAAAATACCATTTACCAACTGCGCAAAGAATTCGCTACCTAGACATGATAATTGGCCAACGTCTTACCTGGTTTCCTCATGTTCGCAACAAACGTCTATCCTTAACGATTGATTTCGTCTTCTCCGCTCTCTTCTAACCTTCAGCCACATAAAATGACCAACCAAACTAGGTACAATAATATATAAACTCTTAAACCGATGTGGACGGTCCGCGTACGGAATCCACTTATGGGGCTCTGCAAAAATGTTAAACATTAACCGTATTCAGCGCTTCTAATCCAAACCTCTCCGAGCTATAACTAAAGCACCTTTTTACGTTTCCAACCAGTCCTTACATAATGATCTTGCCATCTTTCCCGTCCACGATGTAGTTAGAACTTTTTACAGACGATTTAACTCAAATGTTCAAAACGACACAAATCCTTTAATCAAATGATTAGCAATAATATACGCGGTAATCCCAGAAGGAGACTGAAAAGGCGGTTATGTCGGGACCTATTAGTCTAGCTAATGTTCATCTTATATTTATAATATTGTTTTTTGTATTTTAAGAATAAATGCCTTAACAACTAGGTCATTAGTCTGGAATCGTGTTAACATTATGAATGGATAATTTAGTTATAATTAGTGATTACATGGCTCTGGGATAAGTAGATTTTACAGTTTTGTATATAAAATTTTTTTTTTTTTGTTATTTGTATAGTTTTATTTTAATATTAGAGTTGTGTCAAGTGTATGTTGTGTTCTCCTAGTGCTTCCTCCATCGATGAAGCTGGTTGAGGATGTTTCTTGCGTTGACGAATATAGTAGAAAATCTAAAACTATGGGTTTAATTAAGAATGGCTCATAGCATTGGCTACAGTGAGGCTGTTCTTCATGTTTTATAATGTACATATAAATATGTTACCGTAAAAGCCCGGTCACTAAGTAAACTAAGGTTTTACTAGTTAATGCTAGATTTTACTGTTAGTACTCAGTAATTGCTGAATTTCTTAATTTTATTCGGGCTTTTACGTTGTGTACATCCTAGGATGTACAAATTGACTGAGTATGTCTAATGTCGCATCGGACTGAGTATACAAGTTAGTTATTTTCTTTTAAATTTCTTTTAGTTTGTTTGAGATTGGTATTGCATCCCAGGATGTTTGCCACATATTGGTAGTGTGTATATTTATACTTTTTTATGTCTTGGTATGGAAGTTTATAGTAATGGACGAGGATGAGGTCGAGGTGATTTATAATATTACTGTAAATGTAGGTATATAAGTGTAAATAAATAACTAAGTGCCCTCAAATCTCAATAGAAGTCTTCTTAAATCTGTTTTTTTTAGGCCATTAAACCGTCCATATTTTTTTACTTATTGTTTTAAATTGTAACTGCAGACTGTAAATTATATTTTGAAAAAAAAAAGAAAAAAAAGAATACCATAAATCTTTTGTTCGTTTTTATAAACGTTTAAAAGTTTAAACTATCATACTGATAGATACTGCGAGATGCAATATTATACAAGTCCAATTATTGGTTATTTATATTTCATTGATCATTCCATGAAATAAACCTTCACCAGACACTTTGAGATGAGTTAACTAATTTTACTACCTAACTTGAATTTTTACCAAAATGTACAGCTCACGAGTCACGTTAGTATACAATATTATACATATTTTATTACAAAATATAAATATTTTTTATTATGTATGACGTTTTAACTGATGTTTTTGTTTAAGTTTTGCATCTTTAAAACTTCAAAAAGAAAAATTTCTTTACAAAATATATATCTGTCTTCTGAGATACAACACAATTGGTATGGTGAAAAAACTATGAACTTTTAAACTACCAGAACTGCAGAACCCAGTTACTTTATTTTCAAAAAACTTTTAACTGAACAAACAAAATTTTTTTGTAATCGATTTAAAAAAGTAACGTCCGTTTTGACTATAAGTCAGTATTTATTTTTTTGCGACCTAGTCTCGAACGATATGTGACTCGACCATGCCGGGTGTTTTGGTCACGGGTGTATACGAAAAATCGAATACGGCTTTGAACGCGTTTGAAAACTTCTAGATCGCTCTGACACGTACCTTCTATATGCATTTACTATTTATGTAGGTACACGCGGGATTCTTGTACTGCGACTTTTTGGGGGTGATTATTATTTGTACCTATGTTAGCATTTTTTTTTTATTTTATCTAACGTATCTCGAAAGTTTTGGTCGACCACTGACCACAGCGAGGGCGAGACGTCAATCGACGGGCGGCGGCGACCGGTTTCGTTCTTGTTATACATGCTGCAGCTCGCCCTCGCTGATCAGCAGGCGATAGCTGCTGACTATTACGAAGACGACCTATCTCTGTCCGCTGTATATTTTATCATACAGACGACCGCAGTCTCATATTATATACCTGAGATAATGTTGGTGTGCACAGACACACAGTATATAGTTGTATAAGACATGTATAGGTATATTGTATAGGTCTTGATCGTCGTGACTCGGCGCATTTGGCCTCCGGACGATCGATCAATCATCAATCCCCGTCGAGTCATCGTTACCCGTCGATCGTCGCGTATACAAATTCGTTTTGTATACTGCGAGATACAAAATGTTTTTTCAAGTATGGCTATATTTATATAATATTATAATATGTATATGTGCCACAAAAATATACGGCCCGGAATAATATATTATACAGTTGGCAAGTTGCAGGTGGTGGCGTGTAAAATACGAATATATTTTTATCAATAATATCGTATTGTTATAAACGTTTAGCGCGTAGTTTTCGATTTTGTTGACATTTAATATATTGTTATACAACAATAGTGCCTAGTGGTTATTGTGTGATCTATAGGTACGCGTATAATGCACAGCGATTTCATCTTATCTAAATTTGGTACCTTCTATATGTTTTAAGTAGATACCTATTAGTGATGCAAGGAAAAAAAATCATATTATTTTTAAATTATGGGGACATGGCAATCCGAATTGTCCTAGTCGTTCGATTTTTTTCAATTGTTATATTATAATATTGTGGTTTATCTATATAATTTCTAAGGTAGAATAATATAACACTAGTCTTCTGCTGAATAAGTATGTGTAATACGTATATGGTATCTAATATCTATAAAATATAATATTATTACTTAGGTAATTTGATGCTTCCTATTGTACATCGTTTTTGTATATAGAATATAGATTGTATATTTTTATTTTTAAATAAAATAGGTGATTGGAAAATCTGACGTAAACCCAAAAATCCGATTTACTCCTGTCGTACTTGCATGCTTGTCAGCTGACAGTTTTTAATAACACAAAAATTGACTGAAATGCCTAATAGTTTCATACTATACGACAAATTGCTATGCGAGGCGATGTCGATGGGACGCAATATCGAGTCATCAAAATCGGTACCACTGCAGAAAATACAATTTAATATTTAAGTCCTAAGACTGTCGAAGTTCTTCGTGAGATGCAAAAATCGTTATTGTCAAAAAAATTTTTAATTAAAGTAAAAACCAGAAAACAAATTTCCAAACAATTGAAAGTTAAAATTCATATGAGTAGTTTTTTTAGTTATTACTTATTTAACTTTGTGTACGAAGGATAATAGGTCCATGATAATAGGTTTAAAATATATGAGAGATGGGGTAAGGTAAAATTACTCTCTGTTAAAGTTAATGGTTTAACTGCACTTGGGTTCAAAAAAGGTGTTATAACAAAAATTTTAGAAATTTAGACATTTTTCACAAATCATTTTAGGAGGCCTGCACGTGACCTATTTTTTTGCTCAAAAACGTGCTTTACAGGAAAAACTCTCACGTCTCGTAAAGTGATCAGATTTCGATATTTTTTTGGAAGATAAATGCTTCTTACAGGGCGGATTGAACTTGGATTCTCAAGATTCTATTTCCAAACCATATAATACGACTTTGAACATGACCAATGTTCATAAGATTTTATTATTTTTATTATATTTGTTTTAAGCAACGAAATTAAAAATTGAAGTTCAATACGCCCTGTAGGAGAGTCTCCTTTTTCTAACAAAAAAAAAAAATTATTCAATTCAGACCACTCTACGATGCGCGTGAGTTTTTCCTGTAAAACGTATTTTGAGCAAAAAATCGTGCATTTTATTTTTGGTCGGTGTGACCGTTGACATATCTAATTTAGTCAAATATTAGTCATTGACAACCAACACAAATGCCATAGGCGGCGGCAACAAAATCGCATATTCCTAAATATTGCCCCTTATTAAAGACACACGAGCAGGCCCCTTAGGCCTTAAACATGTTTTTATACGTGTCTACAGTTTTATTTGTAATATTATGTCATAATTCACTTTCTTGGAATGTTTACAAAAAATAATTTCTTAAAAATATTATATATATTATCCATATTAAATTAAAAAGTATAAAAAATATTTTAAGCAGGTAGGGACGCTAGTATTTTCAAAAAGTTTTATTTAAGTTAAGTTTTTGAATATTTTTGGTGAAAACCCTTTTTTGAACCCTAGCGCAGTTCGATTATTATCTGAATTTTTTTCTGAGTGATGTGCGACAGTTAAATTTTTTTAACGCACGTTTATTTATTCAACTAACTATTTAGTTTAGGTAAAAAGTGCAATTCGACTATCCCGGAGGGATATGGTGGACAGTGGTATACAATTCTATGTAATTAATATTAATCTATAGCCATTTATTATTTGTGAAAATGGGCCAAGTACAATACATATTAAATCTATTTTATATTTTTGTAAAATCATTTTTAAGTACTTTTGTCCTCCTAACATTTAAATAACTGAGAAACTATTCGTTCGAATTTTACTTACCTACATCAACATTTTCAAAAAAAAATATCTATAAAATAATTTGCAATAAAAACTGGGGTGCTCTGATTTGAATAACAGAAGTATGTACCACCCATATAATACTCCTTAAGTAGTACGAAAAAATCTCAAGAATTTGAAGTATATTTAACAATTTGAAAAATCAGAATTTGAACAAATTCATAATCAAAGAAAATAATGGAACGATTATGGGATTGAATCACTCTGTATATAATTTATGTAATGTATATTTAACACAGCTAATTCATTGTTCACGACTCATATTGTAGTCCTCGTCCATACTCTATACGCATCATGCAATGTAACATGGCATGTAATGTTATCCATCATGGAAAAATACTAGAGATTGTTTTTGATAGGAAACCCGTATAAAGTTAATAATGTTTGTTACCTATACGCACGATTTGGTCATAGTAGAAAATGTGAACGAGAAATAAACGGACGGCTCATTATAATATACATATAGAAATACGGATCGAGGTCATAGGTCGCAAAATAAAATAATATTATAATATTACCGTGTAAAGACCGAAAATACTGAAAGTTACAATATGAAAATAGTTGTGATTTACATAATAATATATTCTACAAATTGAATCGCGAGTTTAATTTTGAAATCGCAGCTATTATTGTTCAACCATAGATTACCTATACAATATATATTGTGTGCGCGCGCGTGTGTGGTTATAATCTGAAGGTTGCTTATGCAGTTATACGTATTAATATCGGATTGTGTATTTCTTCAGATCACGCTGGTATAATGTCGTGTGCCCGCGTTCAGATTTGAATAAGGATTCATAACGGTTGGCAAAAACTTATTCAAACGCACTCATGTGCTGGAACGTATGTAGTAGTATATTTATATAGGTAGGTACTCTGTACAACACGCAAAGCTCAGGTGACGTCCCTCCTGTATTTTATTTATTCTAAATGCCCGATGGAATAACCATTTTGTTTCTTTTCATCCATTGCCGACGACG
Organism: Sitobion miscanthi; assembly: GCA_008086715.1. Classification (NCBI taxonomy): domain Eukaryota; kingdom Metazoa; phylum Arthropoda; class Insecta; order Hemiptera; family Aphididae; genus Sitobion; species Sitobion miscanthi. Next base: position 35,596,857 of record CM017802.1, read on the forward strand.
ACGTACCGTGACGTGTATTATACGAGTATAAGCGATATCGAGACGGCCGATTTGTGGTTTTTCGTTCAAAATAATGTTTGATAACACACAATAATACAAACTATTTACATTTAAAAAGTTGTCTATGTATGAGATCTTGTCATAGTTATAAATAATTTAAATGATAAAACCACGCAGAATCACGATAGATTAAGTTCTCTCTGCAAAGTCATAATGTGTATTATATCTAGGTAGGTAGGTACAATTTGATTCCTCACTGCTCGCACATAAATACATTATGCGCTTAACGGACTTCTTATTTTTTTTTGAATGAGTTATTTTTGACGTTATTGCAATATGATTATTTACGTAGTTTGATTGTATATGTTCAGTGTGCACCCTACTCATATAATATCATCATATTACTTATTCATATTTACCATGAGTGATTTTCCTCTTTTTACATTACACTATTCCAAGTAAACATATCGTCATGTCATCCTATCACATCCAGATACTCGATTGATCTCCATTATTCTTCAAACTTCAATCTCTCTTAAATCTTATCGATTCCCACTAAAAGGTTCCTCACGACTCGTAATTTAACTCGATTAAAAGTTTTTGTTACACTTGGTTTTGATTTGCAACAGAAACAAAATGCGTCTATATAAAAGCATTTATAAGTGTAATAAAGTGTATCTACATCATTTGGTTAGTATATCGTGGCCGACCATTTCCGCTTTTCGCTGTCGACGTTAACTAATAATAATATATATGTTAGAGATAACGTATATTGTAATTTATACTCACATTGACTTAAAACTTTTTATTAAAAATTGTTTGGTAGAAAATAAGATCTTGTCTTATCATAAGTTCTTTAAATATCAATATAAAAGTATTACAACAAACTTAGATCATGTACAATGGATGGAGTCATAGCATATTACGCGTATAAAATGAGTTGAAGCCAACATAACTATAGGACCAGTGACATTTGCGCTTGCGCGACTGCTTATCATATATCAATCTGTTTTCCCACTTAAATTTCAATTTAGGTATTACTAATTCTGAAATTGTAAAACATTGTTATTACACTTAATATCTATGTATTACTTATTGTCCCATTCTATTATTCTATATATTACCTTTTTAGTTATACTAGTTTCTAGTACACTTATCATTATTATTTCATATTAATTATGACTATGCATAAGGACATAATGTTAGTTGTTAATAATTAATTTTAATACATTAAAGTATTACATTGTATATAATACATAATAGTAATTAGTATTATGTAGGTATTATAAGAAAAAAGAAATAAGAATTAAAGAAACTTAAGAAACAAAATTGAAAATATTTTATAGTTATTATTTTTTCTATGGTCTGCCCTCTGGGCCAAACATTAATGATAAGAGACCACGCGTATGCGCACATAATAGAGGTCCTACAGTTATGATGGCTTCACAAATTCTTCATATAACTCTATTCATTATATATGATCTAAGACAACAAATAAAACAATTTTGTCTAACCTGCAGGAAAAATAAATATTTTATAAATTCGACGAAAATAATTTCATGAAAGAAAAACGTTTATCTGTCATGCAAGGAGGTTATAATATGAATATATAATATATGTACCAAAATGGTATGTTTTGTTAAGGACCGTGGTATAGATTTCAGTGTCTGGTTGTGCTGGGGATGCCTACGCTTGATATGTGTGGGCCCCATTTTTAGGGATTTCCATTTTACCACCCGGCACTAAATAAAACCAAATCGTTTCTTTCATAAAATATTGTTTTTGTAGAATAATCTAGTTGATCTATTGATACTTGCATTACCTTAGCCGTGATCGCTGAATGCAGAGGCGTGACAAAAAATAGTATGTGTGGCTCGTGAGGGAAGGCAATTTCAGTCTTAGGCGAAATACGGCCCTCGCCTGAGGTTTGCGTCGCACATGTCGCCAGCGACTGAAATAGCTCACTTTCCGCCCTTGCCACACAATATACTATTATAATTATTATACGTTGTAAACACGTTTTAAAAATTGAGAACTACAAACGACTCTCTGTATAAATATGTATTTGTATATAGCACTTTCGGCATTTTAGGCTTGGAATTACGAAAAGAAATGTTGGCGATTCCGAGAGAACAATGAAGTATATTTTTGAGAAAGAGGGTTATTATTACCCCAAATCATGTCAAAATATCGATAATAAGACACGTAACATTTTTCTTCCAACCATAATATAATTGTGTACTTAATATGTTCAATGGTATTATTAAATTACGTTATTATATCCTGATATCATGTGAGTTATCATTGCATTTTTTTTATGTTATATTTCCCTTATTTTTGCAAAGATGACCCACAGGGATCCAATTTGTTTCATATTTTTAAGCGTATGGTTAGACATCTGGTTCTATTTTATACGACTTATTATAGTATTATTCTCTCCTACATGAGTAGACATATGTGGGTAGTGGCGTTGCTGTTCACTAGTAAGAATAGAGCAATATTGGCCAGAGATTCAACGTTAAGCTGTGGACGTGATTTGAACGGACGAACTGTCACTACTTTTGGGCACTATCTAAATACCGACAAACAAATACAATTTAAATAAAAACAAATTAGGAAAGCTCATTCGGTGAGCGTGCTAAAATCCCGGTTTCCAAACGTATTTTAAACTACAAACTATAAATACAGCAATTTTTTTTTTTTGGTGGTTCTCCGTCATTTCATATTTATGTATATCATATAAACAAAATATAATTATATTATGAATAATACCTATTTATCATCTTGTTAAACAAATCAACAAATGTTACTATTACACTATACCTAAATTTATCAGTTACTACGGAGTTCATCAATAAATTTGTATAGTACAACGGGGATATAACTATTTATTTTTTTAATAGATTGACTATTATGAATTGTGATATTATATTAATTCACATTATGGTAAATTCTACGAAACTGTAAAATAATAAAAATGTAGGTATTACGATATTCGTATATACGTGTTACCAAAAAATTTAGTAACTGTGTAACTTAAAAACTGTACAATGTATAATATTGTAATTTGAATACCATATTATATATTATATTGAATCAAGAATATGATATTGCCAATAGGCCTTTATGGGCGGACGGATAAGGTGTAAAAGGTATTCTTACTCAAAGTAAAGATATCCAATAATTTTATATTTTTTTTTGTGATGTCGAAATAATTATTTAAAGTTGATTAAAGCTCTTTAATAATGAACTTGATAGTAATAATATGAAGAAAAATAAGTATAAAGAGAATGAGAAGTATAATTCTTATCAATCTTCTTATTAATCTCATGCACAGTATTAATAAGTTAGAAAAATAAAAAGTGGATAAAACATTTCTTATTTCTATAACTTTTAACTTAACTAGTTACTTTTAAGATACCCTCAACAAATGTATTTTAATATGACAAAAATCTTAAAAATGTTATTTATGTGTATAGTTTCTGTAAGTTGTTCTATAATTTGATTACAATAAAAATATTTTCAATAATAATTATAATTATATATAATTATGCCGAGTATTTAAATTTTTTGGGTTGAATGTACCTAATGTAATTATTGTTATCGGGGAAAAACCCTTCTGCTGATATACTATTACCTATATTAATTAACAACTACTTTTTTAACTGCTTTCTCTATAAAATTAAATTTTTAATTGTAGTACCTATATAACTTTTTTTGTATCCATTTTAAGTTTAACTGATAAAAGTAAATTGAAATATTACAAAAAACCACTATCGTACGTAGTGAGAAAAAAATACGGTTTACACAAACACCAAAGTATGTAACATCAGCTATTTTTCCATACACTGTATAGTGCATAATGCATTTATTAATGCAGTACATAAATATATGAATAATATATGATATATATAGCTAGGTATACTATAAATAAATATTGAAACCGACAACGATCGTAAGTTTATTGTTGCTAATTCGTCAACACGACACTCGATGGTCATACTGGAATGACTTTTACTCAAATGTGTGTATGTAACAAAAATACTATTTGAGGCGCAATTAGATTACACGTGAATTGGTTTGTACCGTTGTGCACTGATTTAACCATAGACCTATAAACTAATGGACAGCGCATTCCACTCCGCCCTGCCACCAATGCACGGGAATCATATAAGAGAAAGAAAGAACAAAGAACAAAGAGATAAAGAACATCAAGTGGTTAATCATTGACGTATGCAACTAATACTATATTTCCCCCACGTTCTCTTTTCTCTTTTACTCTATATCGTACCCCTGACCTCTCTCTCTAAGCGCTGTCCATTATAGTTTATAGGTCTATGGATTTAACTGATTTAACTATCAACTATATATAATATCGCCGAACAATAAGGCGACGACATTTGATTCTTGAGAAACGTAAATGTCGAATGGTAAACTTGAAAGTAGTTTTTTTCTGGTACAATAAAATGTGAACATTTGAGTACCAAAATCTTAAATTACAATAAGTATACCTATTTGTATAATGCAATAGTGTCTGAAAGAATATATTTTAATATAAACGCGCAAATTTAATTTATCGGAATCGTTTTAAAACAGGTGTATTTTTAGTCACTACCTACTCGACAGTTGGTCAATTAATATAATATATTATAACATATTTAAATATTTTCACGTATATTTTATCAGTAGGTAGGTACAGTTGTTATAATACATACTATGTTTGCAGTCGCAAAAATGTTATTACTTATAAATTATAATGAAAAGGGATAAATATTTTAACGGTACAAACGTGAAGCAGATCTCTGAATAATTCTATAAAAGTGAAAATAAAATAATGATTATTATAAACACTCTGCAGCTGTTTGATTTTACTGGAACTAGAAAAATTGTAGTTAATATCGAGTCCATATTTACTGTATAATAACGAATTCATTATTATCTAAATAATGGCACTATGTACAAATTTATTCCACTAATAATCATCAGTCATCTGCACACCACACCCGGTGTCGTCGACATCGCCGGATTTAGACAATTTGTTTTTTGTTCTTGAGAGGATCGCATCTTTTTCAAAAAGATAAGCTTTGTTTTGAAAAATGGACTTTTTTCGTGGGTAGGTGGAAGTGTGCACCCACTGTGCAATAATTTGTCCTAGTCATGTCACTGTAGTAACCATGGTTAGTTTTGCCGAGTGTGGAGTAGATATTTTATATTTCTAGAAATACAAGTCTGTAAAGATAACATAAACAAAACATATTATGCCGATACCTACCTAGTCAACGGTGTGCGCACCATATTTATGATTTATATTCAGTATATTATATTATTATAATTAATATATAATCGAAAGTGTCCTGACTGACTGCAGATCAACGTAGAGCCTAAACTATGACAGCTATAATATACAGACTTGCAATTATCCAGGTACCTTCGTATCACCATGTAACTACTGTAATTATTTAAGGGTACACTAAGGTCTAAGAATGAGAATTTTCAAAAATTCACATTTCAGAGAGGGACTCACACGAAGATTTTGAGATTCTATATAGAAATCGTATAATTGTTTTTGTTTATAAATGGTTGCTATCGATTACTCGGATTGATGGGATAAAAACTTGCATAAAATCGACGTGTTTATGATGTTCATGAAGTTGCCCCCCCCCCACTTTGTTCGACTGATTTCAAAATACCACCAAATAATAATTGCAAATCGAGTTTCCTTAATTGAAAATCATTTTTTATATTTTTTTACAAATTTTTATAGTTTTAGCCAGCTCCCCCCCCCTTTGTTCGATTGTCTTAAAAATACCGGTTATTAATTGTAAATAATGTTTTATATTTTTTACGAATTTTTCAATTTTTTTTATTGAAATTTGATTTATAAAAATGTCTATATTTATTATAAAATATTGATAGAATAAAAAAAATGTTTATATTTTATTCATTGGCTATTTTTATAAATCAAATTTGAATAAAAAATCCAATTAGAATTAAAAGATTAAAGAAGTTTCATTATCTTAAAAGAAAATATGATAATTTATTTTATAAAATTATAATTTTAAATGATTGTTGTCTATACTCTATAGACTTAATAATATTACTCTAACGATTTTGGCGAAAATTTTCAGAAATTGTTCTTGGAGATTTTAAAATGGTTATATTGAATATATTATATAGGTACCAAGCGATAAAGTGAGGTACACTAAAACCCAAATACACCGATATAGCACCGTATTTTGTATTTGTTCATTTTTCCCGGTTAAGTCGGGTAATACAGTTATTATATTTTATATGTTCGAGTACAATGTATATGATGTATCTACACTTTGATATTATAAAGCTGAAGAGTTTGTATATTTGAAGTTTTGAACGCGATAATCTCAGAAACCACTGGAACCGATTTTAATAAAAATTTATTTCAATAGATTCATTGAGACTCTGAGGGTGCTATTCACTTATTTTTTAACCCCTATTTATTGGTAAAGGGTGGCTCACACAGTCACACATGAACTCCATTTTGGATCGCAAAATTAAATAATTTTTTTGTTTAATATAGGGTTGTTATTGGATACACAAATAAAATTAACAAAAAAAAACTGGTATGGACTAGCTGAACTGCCAGGTCGCTATGAGATTGTTATTAAATATGAGAAAATAATATATTTTAATTTATTGTTTGTTTTTCAAATGTTCAACAAAAGGCATTGTTCTAGTGTATATATAGCTTAAAGTCTCATAAAATGCTCAACCGATTTTAACGAATGTTTCCGATTTTATTTTTAGAGATATTATTAAAATTTAGAAAGTAATTTGAACAACGTTAGAAAATATCTGTGCTATTCAACTCACCCAGGAGAATTTCAGATCTCTGCCGTATTAGTTCACAAACCTTGATACGCTAATATAGCGCCATATTTTATGTTTCTTATTTTTTTCGGAGGTGAAGTCGGGTAATACAGCTAAAATGTATATTATATTAACTAATATACTAAGAAAATGAGCTTATCGAATAATGAAATTATTTTGGTTCAACTGGAACAATACTATGGTAGAGCATAAATAACGGTCGTATACATGGGTAACCATGTACATGCATTAAAAAAATTTAAAACTTTTCGTCGGTTTTGTCTACATCGCACTAGACATTAGATATAGAACCATATAGAGGACTCAATTTGCTCTAAATATCAATTATATAAGTTTGTCAGCCATCCGAAGGTGAATATTGTGTTGGTCACGGTCGTCATTGTCATCGTATATCTAAATGTACAAAATATATTATACCTACTTGTATTTCTCAATGCCCATGTGCAAGGCTAAACAAGTTAATGAATAATTTTAGCTTATAGTATAATATAAAGCTAACATAAATAAATTATAGGAACTAAACGTTAATAATTGATTACATTTCTTAAATGAATAAGATAATTTAAATTTTAATAATATTATAAAATAATCGTCTAAGTCGTTCTACTGTTTAGGTAATAGGTGTGTAATATACCTCGTCATTGAGTAGGTCGCTGTAATATATGTATTAAATTTGAATTCAATGTTAGTTAATTGTATCTATATGGTAAAAAACGATCATAAGCGGAGACAGTTGTATGTGTACCTAAATATCCTATAATATTATTAAGGACATTTTACTGTATATTTGTATTGCAATTGACATTAACGATTTATTTTTCTAATACATAGTAATAAACATAAACTATTAATAGGTTAGGTATTAAGTTGATAATTTTTCCAAAAACAAATTGAATATATTACTACAATATTATTAAAATAATACTAGTTTTTAAAACTATTATAAGTAATAGTAACGGCGTACCGTTGACAATTGTGAATGCGTTTGTTGTGCTTATAGAAAATAATAAGATTCGTGGTATATTAAAAGCTTCAAGTTACTTAGAAAAATAATTCGTGACTTGTAGATAACTTGTTAATAACTTGAAAGAACAACTTGTTTCAAATTTTTAAGTCTTAGCCGTCAAAATTGAAAATTTTATCAATTTCAACTAGGTACAAAATAATTTGCAAATGTTTATTATTTTGATGAATTTTGTAAAAATATAAACTTTAAACACTTGAAAATGTAATTGGGGTACAAACAACTTATGAAGACTTTTATGTAATCCTTAAGTTTTTTTACTCAATAATATTTTTATTATACGTTAATCAAAAAAAAGTCGATATTAATCGAAATCATAAATAGGTATCTAAAAAAAACAAATTTGATGTCGTAAAAACTGGTTTTGGGAGAAAATTTCCGTTATTTTCCTGTTGCTACTAGAAACTACTCTTAAAGTTGAAGATTAAAAACTGCTAAAAAATTTAAAGAAATTTAATAAAATAAAATTGACATCGTAGTAAAGCCAATATATTCATCGCTTCGTTCAGTATCTCAAAATTGATTTTGTTTCATAATGACCATTAGGTTATTAGAATAGTATGATTTCTTGGTGATACATTTTTCGAAGTGTGTCGACTTAAATAATGATGGAAAAATCAACAAAGTTATGTTAAATATAATTAACTTTCTTTGTTTTAAGAAATACAAAATACATTATCAAAATTGATGAAAAGTAATTACTTAAGTATTTATAACTAATTAAATCATTATATATTATATTATTATATTATATTATATATATTATTATACTATTGTATTATATTATATATATATTAACTATGGATCTTGTAAATATTTACAAGCTCTTGGCCGATTTTTCGTTTTCTCCCCTAAACAATAGTCGTTCAACATCGGCAAAGGCTGTGTATAAGCGTACTATATCCGATGACAACGATCGATCAACTCAGAATCTGTGTCACAGCTGAATATCCCCCTCCACTTCCGTCCGGATCCCACGATTTGTTTGTTTTTTCAATAATATTATGGTCCATAGATTTAGAATTATTTTTATGCGACAGCAACTACTACGCTTTTCGTCTGGTATTTTTTGTTGTCGTTGTGGAGACTCAACGCGATGAATTCCGAACAATAACAAAAGCTGCAAAACGAAATAAAAATTATGCTGCACACGATCAATCTGTCCATATTCATTAGCAGTGCCCCCCTATAGAAAATAATATCATTATTCTAAAATAGGACACACAAAATAAGATCCCCGTAGACATGATATCATTTTTAAAATCTTTTAAACATTTTAATAAGACTCATAATGGTCTGAGCAGTATTTTTGACTAGTGGATGTGCCCCCCTCCCTCCAATTGGTCTGTTTCTGTTAAATCTATAAAGCCTCTCAGAATAGAAAACTGAAATGGTGTCTATTTTCAATATTATAATATGTAAATGTATGTGGATTATGTTTCAGTGTGAAGACTGAAGGTTATATCATAGTATCGAAATTAGAGACATTCAATATCAGATTTTAATATTTTGAACCCTATGTCCCTATGTAACATTATGACAATATTTATGTTCATGTAAGTATACTTTTGTTCGTACAATCATCAATACAGTTTGTACGAATAAGTTTATGGACTTCAATCTATACATTTATATATATATGTGCTGGACCTCAGCCACGGTTATGTTCGGTATAATGATATATAATATATAAAGATTATTTAATTAAATCGGTAGTAAAGTGGTGCAATTGATAGATTATAGAGTTTGTGAATGATTTTGCTATCTCTGATATCCATACTGTGCCTTGTTTGAGGATATAGATACATAAACTTTCCAGTCATCGTGACGGACTCGTTTACATATATTATAATGGTCGTATTCAATGATTTTACCACTTGTGGTTGACCAATCGTGTGTAACAGCTGTTGGTGTATAGAACTGTATACCTATGCATATATTATATTATAATAATTAATAGTTAACACTAAACAGTGCCGGATTAAATATTTGTGGGTACCTAGGTAAGATTTCGGGCTCCCTAAAAATGTATTACCTTCATAGGTCCATGAATTTTAATTTTAATCAACCCATTTCATTTTAATGAATAAATAATAAATGTTCATATTATAATTATTTAAAACAAAACTTTTTCATTTCAAAACTAGTACAATATATTATTTTATAATCTATAAAATACGTATTAAATATAAATCTAAACTATAATCTATAACTGTAAAAAGAAAATTAACTTAGGGGACTTAGGAGGATATTCCTGAAATCAATATTTGGTTAAGAGGTCATACTCTGTGGGAGAAATCGTTATCTGTTGTCAGGGGCTAACAGTGCCTCTAAAACGAGTAGAGGCCTCTAGGAGAGAGCCTACCCCACCCAACACTCATCTTTGATAGTAAATTGGTATGACGTGTGTAAACATAGACTGGTGTGTATAATACATGACACGTGCAAAGTTTCAATTAAATAAAGATAAGAAAAGCGATGCGCGTTGATTACGTTCATTCATAGGCATTTATGTTTACTTACATTATCATAATGTATTATCAAGACTCAAGACGGATACCGACAATGCGAGTAGCGAGTTAAAAAACAATAGGGACTTATGTGATGTTTTTATACCGATTCACGGTCACACGTCGAACGATACAACCATAAGTGGGGCTTGATGAACTTATTTGGACCGGCTCAATCCCAGCTCTATTTTTTCAAATTTTAGATCTATAAAAATATAGGCATTAAAAAAAAAATTGAATTAAGGATATTATGTTTTTAAAAATGTGTTTTTTTTATTTTAAATCTATACAATTATAAATTATTTTTTTATTTTTGGTCAAAAGTTTTGATATTTTTTTTAAGAGAGAATTGTATTACTTTTGCAATATAATTTAATGTTCTTAAAATATGTCTTCAATCGAAATGTTTTGATTTTGACCATGGTAAATAATTATTGTTTTTATTATGTCGTCTAAGGTTGTGGGACTGTTACATTATTGGATGCATTCATATAAATAAATAAAAAAATAATTATTTTATTTTACCGAGTCTACTATTGTCATGTTGACGACCGATAGTGGTAGGAATAGTGATGGATATAGTATAGTATATAATAAGCATATACTAAGTACTTACTAGAGTACCATAATATTAGTGGAGAACTAAAAATGCATATTAGAAATAAAAATTTAATACATTGTCGAATGATAACGTGACGTGTAATATGAATTTAAAACCTAACAAAGAGCAAGCTATAGGTATCTGAAAGTCAACGAAACCAGAGTTTTTCCCTACCTTTAATTATTTATCATATAATAATATAATGTATTATATGACTATAAATTATAGAAGTAAAGTAGGTAGTCGATTTTATAACTGCAATATTGTTATATCAGTCTGTAAACCGTATAATATGTAACCATAGGTACACATAGCTGTACAGCAATATTATTGTTATAAGTGCAACTTATTTAGTATTACCGCGTTTTCTTTCAGCTCGGTCGAGTACATAAATACAATAATACAATATAATAATATAATATACGACCACAGTAGCACAATGCTATTAGTCGCGCGCGTGTGCACGATAGTATTATAATTATTATAATAGAGGTAGGTATATTTTTACGATGCCTACAATAACCTATACCCTAACCTGAAATGTCTGCACGCGTATAATATAATATTATTATGTTGTGTTGCGTAGGTATTATCTCGTCGACAATACATACATCCGTCTAGACTGCGAGTAGACCGTGGTATAGGAAAAAAAAAACCTGATGGATTGCTGTAGAGATTTTGCAACAATTTGTTATCACTTATCAATATTATGTTTATATGTGTGTGCACATACATATTATATATATATATAGAAATACCGATCTATCGTTAAAATATGTATATAACATAATATACCGGTTATAGATCGCGGCGTGTGTTTATCATTATTATTTTATCTTTTTGTTCCGTCAGCACTCGGCGTGACAAAGGTTATACATTTATGCCTAGCTTATAGGTACCTATCTATACTGCAGTTTTGAATAGTGTATTAATCGCATATTATGCATAAATTACAATGATATTAAAAACATAATATAAGTATCATGTATATAATATATATATTGTAAAATCCTTTGAAAATTGTATACACGAGCCCATAATCATATGATACGTCTGTAGGTATACACGTGTACGTTGGTTACATATACAATTTTCCGCGATAAATACCCGGTTACGACATATTATTATATTGTGCGAACAATCGATCAAACCTCGACGGCAGAGTCGATCCCACCATCGGTCGTCTATGGATGCAGCGAATAAAATTCGTTTCAATTGAACTCAATCAATCGTCGAAAACACTTTAAAGCATATTTTATCACTGAAGTATCGATGCGTGTTATTGTGTACAGAAATATTGTACATTATATTGAACGTGGTCGGCTATCGAAATCGATAATACAAATTACGATTTTCTTCCACTTCGAAGTGTTCGTTAGTAGCATCTACCACACACACTATTCATTTATAATTATTAAGGTTTTACGAATAAATTTGATTAGCTGCTATACTATATATTATTATATGGGTAACTTAACTAGACCTAACCTAATTATTATTGTACATGTTTGGTTCTGAACTCAATATGATTAGTTGATTTCATTCGATTTCCACGTCGAGTAAAATACTAAAATCTACGCATAATATTTTTATTTAATCATTGGTAGGTAAATACTGGGCACGACGAGTAATATCTCTGCATAAAAACACTCTACAAATTAAGGCTCTGTTTTAAAACCAAGAGAAGTTGATTTTTATTCTTTTGACTTTTTTTTTATCACGGGATATCTTTTTACGCACTAATAACTATCACTTTTTACCATATCATAACATAAACACTCACTCGGGTATAGTTTAAAAATTGGTCGACTCGCCGAGCCTTGGACAATGTAGTGTCTGCTCACTTGTTTTCATAATAATATGTGTACCTACGGTCGGCTATTGTACCGAAAAACAAAAACGACGGCGGACAAAGTGTACACGCACACACATTATACATATATTATAATAAAACGTATATATATAATACACATGTAAACCCGAGTCCATTGTAATCCGAATGGCGATGGAGGGTCGGGGGGGACGAGCTGAAAAAGTATACATGTATTATATTATTATTATATAGTGACACACGAATACACGATATTATTGTATAGAGTCACGGAGTAGGAAAGGGCGACGAAGACCGCAACGTGCCGAAATACGGTACCTATGGTCGTCGTCACGAGCCGACCTTGAACGTGTCCCACCGACACCTTAGCGAAAACATAATAAAATATTATAATTATTATAATATACTACACAACTACACAAAACTAGTGTAACGCAATCGTGTGCAGTTATTAATATTTATATAGTATATTTAGGTATCGCTATATATTATAATATTTTGCAGCACCTATGCGCAGTATGAAAAAAAACCCTATTCGCAGACCGGCAGCGACATTTCGACGAGGGCGTAGGTAATTATTAATTTATGAATCTCCGACGATTGCCAATTGCATATATATTATTTTGAACACACATTATTGCCAATCATTTACCCATAGAAAACTAAAATTTACCATAGCACAGAACAATAATATTACAGGCCACACAGCCATAGCTATGATATCTATTTTTTGATAGTATATAATTATTATTTTATAAAACGCACATTGGGAACACTACGTACATTGATTGAAAACAAATATTAAAAACTTAACCATATATTATTATTAGTTTGAAATTTTAAATGTTTGGATTTTTAAAGTAAAATCTTATCAGTTTATCAGGGACCCGGACCTGACTGAATGATCATTCATTATTGGGACCTAGGATGTAAGCATACTGATTGGTGTGTGCGCACGGCTAAAAACACTCAAATAATATTATTGTATACACGAACTCGTTGTAAGTTTTGGACACAGGTCAGTCGTTTCCGGTCTGAGAACTACAATTTTTTTTTGTTTTAATCTCCATCACATCCACCGGTAGACGGTAGTAATATAGAAATTGGAATCCTATAATGAAAAAAACTCGCATCTCGGGACTTGTCTAACCCCGTGCTATTTTGTTGGTTTTCTTTTTGGTAAAGTTAATGCTAATCGATATTTACAAGAAGTAACACAGTTTTGGTATATGGTTATGAAGAAAGTCTTATAGATTACATCTGCATGTATCTCTATAAATTATCTAATTACTTTGTTTATCAAATTAAATTAATTTGTGCTTATTGAATTATAAACACTTTTTGTTTCACCCGGTCTTAATATTTTGTTATTATTATCATGAATACTACAAACTTTTAAGCGATGGCTAAATTCAAATTGCTTTTTCTTCAAAATACGCTCAACCATGTTACATTTTAATCAATAGTAAACTAAGTTCAGTTTTTGCAATGAGCTAACCAAACTTATTACGACTCTTATGTAGAAGTTTCACTAAACTTTCAAACTTCCAGAACCTAATAAATAATTGCTTTCGAAATTTGTGAATGTCTGTTGGTTTTTGTTTATGATAATTATAATTATAGTCTAAGGTAGACATCATGGTTCAAAATTGTCAGGTATGTTACAAACTTACAACTTACGGAAAAGTTTTGCACGGGGCACATCTTATATTTTTTTTTTTTGCCAACATAATTTTAATCTTAAATCCGCCACTGCATAATATTACGATAGGTGCATCACAATAATATTGTACTTTATGTGATATGTTGTAATGTGAACGAAAAATGTAGATAAATATTATCCGGACGAAAATATATTATAATGCACGTTGTAATAATCGTTATTAAACGTTCAGCCGAATATTTGTACCCATACGTAAAAAGAACTAAAGTTATTTCTAATTTTTTTTTGCTCGGTACGCCTCTGCAAGTTGTACAATATTTGTTCGCAGTATTTGTCTAAATATAAAGTTCAAATTATAACTCATTTCACATTCGGATATTTTTTACGATAACGATAATAATATGTGCGATCAATAAGCAGAAACGAAATTAATTTTTTTTAAATGTTTACCTTTTACACAGAGGTATTTTAATAAATTTTTATTACACCGAAAAAACACACACACACACACACATTACATACTATCATATTATATTATATTGTATTAATACCTACCTATATTGTATTACACTTTTTCAGAGATCGCAAATGTGTATGATATAATCGTTCAAGTAGGCGTTATGATGTACCCATATTCAAATCGTTTTCGTATTCGACTACAGTCTATGTAATAAAATATAATCTATATAATAATTAATCAATGTAATAGGTACTACTGTAATGTACCTAATACTCGTATAGTCGTATAATAATCCCGGTATTTCCGCAGACACTTTGTAAAAATACTATTATCGGTTCCGTGAGTTTAAATGTTATTATATAAACTATTATAAAGTAAATATTTTCATTCGATACCATTCATGTATTTTTTTTATTGAATTCAATTATTTCGTGTTATGTCCCTTAGATAATATGCTTTAAATATAAAATAATTTTAGTTTAAACACAAATTATTTGTCATTACAAAATATGCTAGAGATTTATTGGTTAGTATTATCATGTTTTAGTTTATAAATTGTTATCGATTATTTTTTGCAATGTACAGAGTTATGTATTTTATCGTTATTATGCGTATAGTCAAAGTTTGTAATATTCCTGTGACAATGTGTACTGTCACAAATTGCAGCTGCCCGAGATTAATATCTCATTCATTGTTCAAGGCGTACATTTTTGGAGTATTTTGTTTTGAAACTTTACATAAGCAACATTGTTAGATATAAAGAAAAACGTCTGTTTCAAACGGACTTTAATTTTCTAGACAACTTTCTTTCCGTCACGATGATGATGATGATGATGATAACAATAATAATAATAAAATGCTTTATTTGTCCGCATTAGATATAATTTACATTGTATAGAATCATATTTTCACTGAAAGTTTTTAATGTTGTATTTCTGACAGTTCTGTAGATAGATATAGGTAATATTTTGCAGTAGTATCGCCAACACAACGAATTAGAAATTAAATTGCACGTGGATATATCATAATAAAATTTTCATTTTTCCATTTTGATTTTCAGAATGTATTTGTTTAGTGTATAAGAAACCGTGTAATACGCATACCGAAAATCCGGGAATAAT
The DNA here is from genome assembly GCA_008086715.1 of Sitobion miscanthi. Lineage (NCBI taxonomy): Eukaryota > Metazoa > Arthropoda > Insecta > Hemiptera > Aphididae > Sitobion > Sitobion miscanthi. The sequence goes on from CM017802.1 coordinate 35,612,934, forward strand.
GTGAAACAAAATAAAAATATATTAATTTTATAGTATTATCTTGAACTTTACGAATTCGATTATAAGTTTATTTAAATGAGCATTGTACACCATACAATATCATATTATATAATTTGTGATGTGAATAGATTGCCACCGGATTCGACTTCACATGCTTATTGCTTACGTACTGCACGTTGATTTCGATAAATCCATAAGTACCGCACTGTCAGTTGAATATACAATCGGAATTTCAGAATTTTAGCATTATTACGTTGAATAATAATAATATATACTATAGTAGTCTACCTAAACTATTACTATTTTAAGGAAAAGGCTACATAATTTCTAAAAAAATCATCGAATTCGCCGTGTCCAATTTATTACAGGGTATAGATCACCCGAATGATGAGTAAAAAACAAGCTTGGATCTTAGGTAGGTATATATCACAAATCGCAATATTTAAACCATCAAAAATATCGTCTCATTGGCACTATAAAATGTAGAAACATATTATAACTACATAGTATATACTATTTTGTATTAACTGAGACGTCTGCATTTTCTTATATTATTATACATATTATGTTACAGATTAGTGTAACATGGTAAAAGAAAAATATTAATTGATATTTACGTATATAGCGGTATAGGTACCAGAATTTGGTTTTTTTTTTTTTATTAGTCTACAGAGCTGTTAGACCGGATTAGAACTTTTGTGTTGCCGTAAGGTGCATAGGTACATTATTTGACCATATTATAATATGCCGAAAAGTTACTTTTAATTTAACATGAATTGTGATGATCTAACGGATGGTTTTATAAGCCAAGAGGCTTGTGGAAAAAGGTTTAATTTAAAATTGTATATACTTAATATTCCCCCTCCATTAAATTATATATACATGCGTAAATTAGTGTTCTAATTTTTATTTGTGTTGAACTATACCTATATAGTAAATTTAATATTTATCAGGCCAGTTAATTGTACCTACAGCCACAATTATTTCATTAAATTAAAATGATGGTTAATAATTTATAGCCAACGGTACCGGAAGGCAGGCATGAAATTTGAATTTAGATCGTATATATACGCAGCAGCTGCATCGCTATCATGGTGACGATGAATACCACAGCTACCTACCAGCCACACACATATTACGTTAAATGCGTTACGATATTAATATTATAATTATTGCATGTAATACACCTGAGCGACACTGCGGACTAACGTTTTTTTGGTGCAGATATAACTATATGAAAGGACATTATTTGGAAAAACGTTTTTAAAATTAAAAAACACCTCGCGTTCTGATTTGCGGACCGGGAGAGTGCGAAGACAAACCAATAAACAATAATATGGGTTTCATAAAAATATTATATTATATCGGTGGTAAAATCCTGGAGTGGGCTAAAATTGCTTATATATATATATATTATCCGTATACGATTACTTCACACCTCCATCGTTTTTTTTTTTTATAAACATTTTTTACCTATAATACGACTATGCGAGTATGCCGTGCCGCATATTATATAGGGACTGCAGTCGTTCGGAACGCGATAAAAAAACCGAACACGAAAAAGGACGTCGAGTTTTCATGAATAATGGTCACCTTGGTTCTTGGGGTGTGGTATGCGCGGTGGTGAGGTATATCGTGTATATATAGTGCACTACACCGGCACACCGGATACAGGGATTAACATTTATATTGAGTCGGGGGAATTCGGGCGGAATCAGCCAACAAGAAAAAAAAAATCATTACTTCGGTTGAACATTTCAAAAATAATTTTTCTACCAATCGAACGCAAGCGAGGAGAATCCGTTTATTCAATGTGCATATTATTATTGTTCGATAATAATAAACGCGGTTAACTATATATACGTGCAGGACGAAAAATGAAAATCCTGATGTATTATAGTCAGTACCACCGCGGTTATCTAATAGATATAACCGTGGTCAGTACTCGGTAGACAACTTGCACGCTATAGTAATAACTAATGAGTCATTAACTATAAATTTATAGTGACCTATTACTGATGAGTATTGACTATTAATAAAGTAAGTATTTGAGTTCGGATAAAAAAGTATGCAAATCACAATAACGTTGCCCGCAAGTAATTACGCCTGGGAAAATAAGTCAACGGTTTTATGTTTTGTTTACCGAACATCCCCAAAGTTTGACAAAGACAAAAATATATTTCTGCTCCACTCCGCTGTCAACAAAGTCTGATAAATTCAGAGTAAACAATCGGATGATTGTTTTGTACGACCGTTATCATTTCCAACTCGGACTTTTAGTTTGAAACACATTTTAATACATAATAATGCACGTCGGAATGCGGGAAACCCGTCGGTTATATTAAAAAGTACGAGATTATCAACTATTTTATATAAATTATTGTTTAAAATAAAAGTTTGTAATTCCAGTAAGGTTTGGTACTAACGGTTTTTGTATGTTTCGATAAAAACATAAATTTACTTTACATTATTTATTTATTCATATTTTTGTTTAACTATTCAACGTTGTAAAAAAGTTGTTAGTTTACAACGTAAAAACGGATAAAATATGTTTAATATTTACCGTAAAATAAATATCTTATTTGAAAACGAATATTATACTAGTCGGAGAACACCGTTTCAATTTATAAAATTTAGGTTTCGGATGACTCTCTGTCAATAAATTATAATATAGTGTCTAGAGGAATATTACTGATTTTATTATAGAATTGCTAATATTGTAGCTAGTCTATTATTTTATAATAGTAAATAATAATTGTCAAGTGTAAATAAATAATGCACTTTATTCAAATGTGAAATCGGCACCATAATATTATAAAAATGTCACAATAAAATGTGATTTGTCGTAGAGGATCGCGTGAATTCGTTCCATCTTTTTGTGGTTTTTTTGTCTATTCCATGAGAAATCCATTTCGTATTTTGTTAATGTGAGAAATATTTTTTCAGAAAAAATACACAACAGGTAGTATAGGAATCCTCCCACTCCTTCGTTAACTGTTTAATCATTATTTTCCGAGGAGTTTAAATTACAATAATATAATATATTATAGTATTGAACATTTCAATAGGTATATTATAATTTATCAAATATTATCGAGAACGATTATTGCTATGCACCGTACTTGTTAAGTGATATAGGTACATTGACAATGTGTGACATAGTCTTATAACTTATAAGCATGTTACAATATTAGGTTTATAACTATGTGAAAAATCCAGATTTTTCTGATAGTTTTTGTACCATTAATTAAATTGTCCACGTTGTGACTCAAAATTAAAAAGAATTTTATAATTATTTTAGATGTACGAAAACTAATATTGTATGCGTCTTCTTATTTTATTAAAAGTCATAATGTATACAGACCCCTCTAAGGCCTTCTACAGACCTGTAAGGCTATAAAATATATAAAAAGGTTGGTACGTATTTATAAGAAAATACAACCATTATTTCTTGTTTTTATCAGACCGAAGCTATATTATGACCTAAGTTATACTACCTGTATATAATATATATATACCAGATACATTGTACCTGCAGTAGACATGTAGGCTGTAGGTGGATAGTTTATTATTGTAATGTATAATATTTGGTATTCGTTTGATAAGCAGTAATAACTTTTCAGACATTTTTTCACCAATTGTCTTATACTTTATAACACAGACTGCGTCGCTGCGATCGGGTCCGTGAAAAGGTTTATATGTACGAATCTTTTGGTGCTAATAAAAGACGACGTATCCACAGCGTGCTATCTAAATATGTCTAATAATATATTAAATATTTTACGTGCGTGCTGCAGACAAAACTGGGTCGGAGGTAAGGAAATTTCAATAACCTTGTTATATATATATATTTTTTTTTATAATTCGTACGATTTAAAAAAAATGTATTCGTTTCGCTGCCAAGAATATTATAATATATAGGTGTAGTATATAGAATGGCAGCGGTGGCGTTAAAACACTTGAACACGACACACTCGATGAAAACACGACAACTATTACTGTTTTATATCTAAAATATTTCATGTCACTTCGGTACAAATGCTTGTTTTATCATAATATATAATAACATTATTTTAGTTTTATAATTTTACATTTTGATAATTTAAATCTGTAATTATAGCAATCGGGGAGAATTATGTGCGTACAAATAGAAAATCTCTCTCTGACCACAAGTGCGTAGCATACGAGTAAACGTAACAGAGTTTGTTAAATTATTTTGTATGATAATAAATAATATTTACATTCTATATTATATGTATACAAAATTATTATTTTTTATGTAAAAGATAGACGATACTTGAGTGCAGCTATGCAAGGTTAAATTCGGATTTATATCGTTTAAGTACAACAACTGTAATACATTTTAAATTTATGTACGCAGAGCTGATGTATGAAACTTTTTGAGGACTTTTCTACAGCTCTTTTATGGGGGATTGAGGGGGGGCACAAACTGTTGTAACGTTTGAAATCAAAAACTAACGCAGCAGCTGCAGCAGTCGCTATTTCAAGACCAAAAGTCAAATGTGTATGAAAAATAATCGGCAGATCGCAAGTACAGTATTTTGTCCGCATGAGTAGGTAGGTATATACACCGTTAATTTTTCTCGACACACAATAGTGCGTGGATCGTTTATTGTGTATAATACATAATATATGTATACCATACGTGACGTGACCACCGCTGCCATATAATAATGTGTACGCTGCTACCTCCCCGAGGACTCATAATAATAATAATACGACCAGTTTTTATAAAAAGGTATTCCATCTCCGTATAGAACGATGCAGCTACTGTGCATATACGCATATATATAATACCTATAAACCTCACACGACACACAACATATTATACGACGACGACGACGACGACAACAGCAATAATATTATTAATAATCATTCACTTGACGGGGGGTGATGTGGTTCACGGGAAGGGGGTTTCGCAGGGGACTCTGCAATAATAAAATATTTACAAAAAAAAAAAAACCCTTTTGTGAACACTGGCACCCTATAAGGCCTAACCATAATGGTTCGACACGTCAAACACTTCGATTAGCCGCTACGGGGTTCTCTTTCGCTGGTTTCTGTCGGTTTGGAAATATTGTAATATTGTGTACACACTCACACGCGCACACGCGCGTTTATACATTTACGTCGCAGCGGATACTTTTATATAGATGTACAATGTATATATGTATATTATTATTATTATTGCTGTGGGACTCGCAGTGGCGATAAAAACGTGTCGGTTACGCGCGGAGGAGGTGTATAGAATTGTATTTATTATATATATTTTTTTAACGACTCTTCTGCTCGTCAAATCCAGCTGTTGTGAAACGACCACGGGGGAGAGACAGACGAGCCGTCACACAGGCACACAAACCCACACTCACACCGAAACCATCAGCTGATGCATTTTTATGTTTTCGGTACAGCTGACTCGCCGTATGTGTACGCGTGTAATTTACGACGGTGAAAAAACAGCTGTTGTGTGAAAACAAAGAAACCCGGCCCGGAAATTAAGTATGGAATTCGCGCGAGTGCTGCAGCTGGTCGAGACGATTACGACGCCGACGTCGGTTTATTAACGCATTTCCGGAATCTTAACCTACATTATATTTATATGTACACACAAACATACTGCATAGGTATATAATAACACAATAACACTATATGTACGGCGGTGTGTTTTAGAGTGTTTGTCGTACCTTTTTTTTTATTTTTAGTTTTGTCACATGTACCTGCGGTGTTAGCGTGAGCGTCTATTACTTCGTGAATTGTACACTATATGATTGTACCATTTATTGTACACGATGTGCACTCCGATCGCGCGACCACCGTACCCTGGAATGAGTTGAGAAAGGCGCCCCGGAAGTGTGCGCCGTCACCGGAACAAAAACCTTAACACAAAAAAAATCCCTCGCAGGAAGCCGCCGGGTCGTGGGAAAATACATTACATTTATCAATTTATGAAGTTATATGAGTACTTAGTATACATATACTGCTATTGACGTCTAGTGGTAAATATTTGCACTTGGGGTTTCGTCGATACAATTAATATGATACATTGCGCGTATTCGACATACACCAACTACACGACGGGTGTTGTTGAGAACATCAGCTGCAGTGTTACGCTGTTACAATATATTACCTAAAGTACGTACACTTCAGAGCGGGAGCCGATTTTTGGAGTCCTCTGTCGAAAATGCAGTCTGATCAAAATCCACGAGCTTGTCGCCGAGGATGCGAAGTAGACACTCGACGATTATAAATCGTATACTTACCGTGTGTATGAGGAGTCTTAAATCCGCGGTCCACTATGTCACTTGAGGCTCGTTACCCGTGAAGGAGTGAACAGATTTAAAGCATATCATGTACGTTCATCAAATATTGTTATAGTGATATTATTGATAACCTTTTTTTGTTTATGCTCATTATTATAGAATGATTGTACTGTATAATTGCATAAGGCCCACGAAATTTAAAAAAATTATTGGTGGCTCGTTGCCCAAAAATGTTGAAGACCCCTGGACTCTGGTGTATATAGTCGTATAGATGATTATATTTCATCATTCACTTTATTAAATTGTATTCGAAACTAAGTTGTTCACTAGAAAAAACTATGTATTTCGTGTGAACAGTGAACAAGGTCATCAGGAAAAAAATAAATATTATGTGGTCCTAGGTTACTTAACTAGTATAGGTATGGTATATTGTATGTGATGATCACATCGTCGGCTAATATTTATTAATTTTTACTAGTGAATTACACTAAATAACAAAAATACTATCCTAAAATTTAGATTGATTATAATAATTGTTACCTATTACTCAGTATATCCTATTCAACAAGTACTAAAATATAAATGTCGAGGAGTGCACTTTACGGTGACGTGACTATACGTGATCAAACAATAAGCTATTCATGTGTATTGTATCTTTTAGATAATTATTCACAAGGGAATTCAAGTTCGTACACATAATCTAATTAGGTATATATAAAAATGTTTATTTTAAAACTCGGCTATCTATTCTCTTGACTTTATAAGTACCCATACGGCTAGTCAGAAATACATTTTAGTTATTTCGATTAATATATGTGTACGGCTATCGTCACACGCAGGAACTTAAGGTGACAAAAACGTTTTTTTTTTAGGTCAATCTTAATCTACGACTGTTTATGGTAAGTATAGGTATTTTATTTAATACGAAAAAATACGTCGAGAAATCGATCAAATAATAGTTGCGGAACTGAAAGATATACGTTAGTAAAGGAACAGTTGATGCGTCGTATGTATACGATTGTTGTTTATTTGATATGTAACTATAAACACAAGTATAAGGTCTCGTTTAACGCCGAGTTAAGTTCCCAGAAATCGCAAAGTTAAGTAGGACGCTTTTTGCACGCACTTAAATCCTGGCAATAAATAACACAGTAATATATTATAACACGTAATAATAATTAACAATATAATATATGATAATTATTACTGTACAGTGGACGGGAAAAGTGTTGTTATGAACAACTTATTATCGACCTAATGGGACATACAACTATGATACGAAATATTACGTACATGATATAATATTGTAATAATATTACATACCCCAGAAACACATGGCCTGTAAGGATGATGTGTCGGGTGACTGTGTGAGTGGTGACGGTCTTGACGAAACCACAACGGCACAAGCAGATTTTTTAAAGATAGGCACGCGTGTGCGACGACCGGAGGATACAGACCACCCCGGGATCCAGGTCTCACCTCGTACCGGAAGCGTACATCCGCCCTCGACATCGAGGAACACATCATTTCCCGCCCAGATGCCGACTTTCGTCCACCCGGTAAGCCGCGTACGTATGAAATATAGGCACGTCAATAAAGTCGATAACAGCACTATAGCGTTATCTGAAAAAAAAAAAACATTTGGATTCTATAATAAGTGATCTACACGCAAGGTCGACTAAAATTAAATTACGTACGGTCCGATACACCGACGTTGTACCAAAACTGTTGCATTGTTAAACGGAACACGAGTATTTAAAATTCTACGACGCAGTAACGAAACTACGTTAAACGAGGCAAAGTTATACGACAACTTATATATATATATAGGTTAAGAAAGCTCACTCTGCGGCCGTGCTTAATTCCCGGTTTCGTATTTTAACGCAATAAACATTATAGTTGCATAATATGAAATTTTAAAAGACTCTACAAGCGACCCCGCCACATAATATGTGTGCAAAATTCGGTGCTAATTGGTCAAAAACTGTGGATTTTCATATGCGTTATTTAGTCGCCTATAAGTATACAACTGGACTATTAATAACAAATAGACGTATTAGCCGACTATCTATTTATCGTTTCCATTATGTTTTACCGGAAGAAATACTTTTAATTGGTTTTTTGTCAACATCGGTCGAGGATTTTGCTTACTATGTAAACCTCAACCTCAACCTCTACAGTACGGGCCACGAAAACGTGCGAATGATTTTAATGTCCCAGTGGCGTTTTTTCGGTATCCCATTTATCTGAACTACTATATCCCTACCGAAAAAAAACGCCACTGGAGGGGCTAGAGTCGTCCGAACGTTTTCGTGGCCCGTACTATAACCTAATGTTATAATATCTATTACCTGTTATTTAAATTTATATTGAAATAATAACTTATAAACGCTTTCCGAGTGACCGAGTCTCAAAGAATTGATCAATATAATTTTTATTGAAAACGGTCCAGTAGATTTTGAGTCTATAGAGAACGTGGATAGAAAGATACATTAATTTCTATGTATATAGATAACCCAAAATAAAATAAACATAACTTAAAAGTCAGTACGAGCGTGTCAAAAAAAAAAAATCCATGAAAAGGTCATAAAACGAATTGACCTAAATCGCGTCGTTTGAAAAAGTATATACCCTGCTCGTCCGTCGTTGGCTTTATACATTTAGTGACAAGGGATATATATATTTTTTTATATCACCATTGTCCTTACACGGAGTCTTTTGAATATTGGCGTGCCACGTGCGGATGTGTGTCGCCGTCGCCGCCATCAAATTAGTCTCAGAGTTAAATCGTGTTATTGACCTGTCGCTGTAGAAATAAATAGCATTATTTGATTTAATAGTAGGATTTTGTTTTGGTGAATATTTACAAGTTTCAATGTCGTTCACTAATTCACTATAATTGTCAATAAACACTCCAAAAAGTCAATAACAATTTATTAGTATTTCGATAAACACAATTTATTATACAAGTACCTATTTCTGAAGCAAGTGGCATTTGATAATTAAAACTCTCAAAGAAAATGTATCAAATATACCTCCACATATTACAAAAACGATATTTTATTTAAAGAATAATTGTTAACACGAGCACTGATCTTCCGATTGTCTCAAAAGCATCGAATATCTTAATATTATGTGTATACAACTAACTGCATGACCTGGCGTTGCCCGGGGATAAATGAATCTGAGATCTATAGGTTATAACCTGCGGTGGATTGTAATAAGAAACTTTTTTTTCTTACCAATAGCAAGCAGAAATAAATAAATATGTTGTTGTAATAAAATGTATATTTATTTTTATTTTTGTTTTTCCAATTACATATTATAAGAAAAGTAAGGGGTATATTTTACTAGATTCACTTTTCTACCAGGAAAGATATTGAAATCCGGAACAGTGGCGTGAGTGTCACTCTACCATAATTTTCGCGTTCTGTACAATATGTATAGCGTACATGTGTCGCATGCGATATTCTATAACTTTTGCTGCAGATTTGTGATCTCCCTAACCTAATAACTACACTAAATTACGACAATCACGTGATTATAAGTCATTGAGTTGAATGTTGATAATAATTAACAATAAACAAAAACCCAGCTTGTCAATAAATATGATTGGGCATTAGATATTAAAAATGAAATACCATTTATCTGATTGATATCATCTTTTCGCTATGCTCGAAAAGAGTTTGTAAGAAGAATAGTGGTCAGTGGATATCTATACAATACATCAAAGGAATCAATGTTTGATGTTTTTTTAAATAATATGAATGCAATCATTCATATTGTGAGTAATTAATATACATAAAAAAAATAAATTATTTTTTACATCTTTCAGAAAAAGGTCATTGTGGGATCTTACATCAGGGTAAGTGTATACCCTTGTACATAATATGTTTTTATCTAATATTTAATATTTTCATATACAGTTAAACCTCTTTATAACGAACACCCTATAAGACGGAAATTTCCCCAGAATGAAAAATAACAACGTTCTCGAATAATCTATGTACCGTATATTTTGGTCTCCCTATAACGGAAAACTCTTTATAACGGAGACATTTGTTGGTCCCAAGCGATTCCGTTATAGAGAGGTTTTATTGTAATATATATATTATATGAGTTTTAAACTACGTAGGTACCTGTAGTCAAACGCAATACTAAATAGTAAATAAAAATAATACACAGAGGGATTAGGACGTTGACAATTGACTGAAAAATCATCAATGGCAACTTTGATCTTTCCTAGATTTTTTAAACTACACAACCTCATATTGTTATATCTTAGTATATACTTAAAATTTAATAAGTAAGAACTTATTTGTTTGAATTTTGGTTTAATTTTATATAAATTTCTTTAAAACAATTATCCACTTATTAATTTAAATTACAAAGGAATGAATGTGAAAAATAGAAGTTTATTTCGCCACACTCCTTAAATTGAATAATAAAATAATAAAGTCTTTTAAATATTTTAAAATTCAAAAAATCTAATTTATGACTGCGCTATTACTTATTAAAGATAAAAAGGATTGATCATGCTTAGTGAATAACCCGCCAGTACAGATATATTAGTGGTACATTCATATGAAACGTCCTGTCGATTTTTAATATTTTCCAATGAATCAAATTGGCTATAGAATATAGAATCAGCTAAGTTATTCGGTTATGTGATATTTCGATTAAAATTCAGGTTTATGCATTGCGGGTTCGTGATTAATTTGGTAAGGAAAAAGTTTTCCCACAAGCATTTCGATATAAAAATTTGATACGAAATTGTATTATTTCATCTTACGAACAAATAAGGTTTGAAACGTGATTATCAAAATGCATATTAAGTCTGTACCTACGTATTTAATACCATGTGAACACTGCGCGGGTTCTCAGTAATAGTAATAAAAAAAATTGTAGCAACAGGTTATATTATGTTTATAAATTATAACATGGCAGTGTTATGAATAATATACTCGTGAGATCTAAACGTGTAATTTATTCATAATTAAGAGAAATTTGGTGAGAACAAATAGTTTATTGAGAAACATAAAAAAAATACTCTAATAAATTTAGTCTGTTATTATTTACCACCATGATTAAATTTGCAAGGTGAAAACACGCGTCTAGGTACGTTTACGTTTTTAATGAACTTAATAATATGCGAATTACACCATCGGTCTCGTATGTTTTTTCGGCAAACGCGTCTCGTTCTATATATCAATACATCTATTATATTATTTAGTTTAAGTAAGTACCTACACAACAATATTATGTATGATAATTATTGTTCTATACCTACAATTTTTTAATTTGTTTCGTATAAATTATAGTCATAATATCTAAACAAATTATTATTCAATTTACAATTTTGTTTATTGAATTCGATACACTGTATCAATATTTTTTATTCTGAAAAGATATCAGTGCAGAATATTATAAACTATAATTATTAGTAAGTATAGACTGAATCAAAACGAACATGATCAGATACATGTCTCGCATCATATCGGAACCAGTTCAATTAGTGTCGTTGTAAGTTGAAACGTGCGTCTTGGAAAGAAACTACAGTAATAAAAACCTGACTAGTAACGCGGAATGGATATTTAAGCTACTTTCATTTTTAGCCTAAGGCCACATATTATAATCATATTATGAGTATTTTTATTTTTTATTTTTATTAATTTTTTTAAGTCACTAATACCGATTATTGGTTTATCGACGGTATTATCAGGGTCTCGTCCCAAAACTGCAAAGTTTCATATGGGTAGTCTGAGATTTCCAGTTTTAAATAATACGTCCATGACTTAGTTTTGACTTGTGACTCTGCATCTAAATTTTAAATTTGTTTGGTAGTATATAGTGATGACTTTCCTGAATGTCGGTTGTATTGTTTTAACGGACATATGTCCGCGGACGTCTGGTTCTGCTCTGCTTATTATAGGGGGTCTGTGTGTTATCCAAGGGTGGCTTTTTTTTTAAGTCTATTTAGTATTATTTTTTGTTGTCTCTGAACTATCACAGTTAGTCAAGAGAATATTAAAGCCAATTATATAACTATTATATAATACCCTACATATTATAATATAATATACATACCCATGTCGTGATACCAGTAATTTTTTGTAATTTTCGTTCTACCAACGGTGGTTCAACTTTTAATACGCGTTTCATCAAAACCGATTGCTGGAACGCATGCGGGCAAGAATGAAGATGATTGAAATTTTAATTTGAAAATTGTTTTTCATGAGGTCGTAGTTTGAGCATAAGCTAACGTTGTTTTTCGAATGCTGAGAGAGGTTTATGGATAATTTCTTGTGTGTGTGTTTTATTGGAAGTAGCGTTAAAAGTCAGTGTGAAGCAAATTATTATGGGTTCATACTGAATTAAGAACTAGCAATTATAGAATTTCAAATAATACGTACGTAGGTAACATCTCAGACAAATATTTATTATTATTTTTTTTTTTTATTTTCGTAATGGTAACGTAAACAATAAAAATATTAAATAATTGTACTTAACGGGTCTGCTACGCAGCAGTAATAAGTAATAATAAGGCAAATAAAATTACACTATATACCTGTAGTATACAATCTACAAAGATGCTATATGACGCGTACGATATACTTTTATTGTTACCTATTATACCATTGTCGTACACGGCACGACGTCGTGTCGCTGCGACCCGAAGAGGGAATAATATTATCGTTACAATTCATAACCCGCAGACGACTTTGGGCTACGCGAAACCGGTTACGGTCGATCGGTGAGCGTTGTGCGCGGTAGTCGAAGATTTAGAACCATGGTCCAAATGAATCGTCTAGCTGCCCCGGGAAAAGAATACAATATATCGTATACATTATCGGTCTCGTACGGACGCGATATCATAAAACGTATAAATTGTAAGGGTTTGCCTATAGCGTGCGTCGGCGGGGGCAAGCGGGTGGGATAATATGTAATATATTATGGCAGAGATGATCACAGGACCGTGGCGGAGAGAGAGAGAGAGAGAGTGTGCGAGTGAGTGAGAGGGGGACAGAAATAAAAGGTCCACGCCCGTTCTACGCGTAATGGAAAATAAGATTTATGCCGTCAGAGTCGTATATGCGAGCGGGCAGCTCATATCTGTCTTGTGTATGTGTGTGTTTAACGTGTGCCTATACAGTATATATGTATTATGTATATGTATACGTATATGGAGGAGACTATGTTAATAAATTAGGAACCGGCCGGTTCCTTTTTTTTTTTTTTCACGTGTTAAGGCGTACATTACAAATTACACGCTCGTCGAGAGTTCTCTTGCTGCGGCGGAGACGGCACTTCTACATCGGTGCTGCACGCGGCCGCGGTGAAGAGGAGGAGCAGTATAAGAGTAAAACGCACCAGACGACGGCGGTCGATCCTCCGTCGTGGCACGTAGCTGTCTATAATATTATTATATTATTATATACCTGCAGTGGCGGCGGTGGCGGGCGATGATTAAATAATGGACAACAAGTCATATTATTATAAATAAACCCTCTCACTATAACCCCGGTAACACGGTAGCGGTGGTCGATCATCGTATAGCGCACTTGTGATGTGCGTGTGTGTTTTCGTATCGTATGCTGCGTATATACATATATTATTTTTAATTTATTCCAGATCTCCGTCGTCCAAGAATGCATTACACTGTACGCTATTTGGCTCAACAAATGGAATTGATACCAATCCTATCGACGCATTATGTGTGATAGCGTTGCGCATTGTTATAGGTGTACGACTGTACACGAGCATGCAGGTAATATAATTTATAAATTATATAATACCATCGCACACACTATTAGGTATATGTGCATATAACATACACGTTATGACCGATGGTAATAAGCTCCTGCGCAGTGATCGAGGGTTTAAAAAGACCGTATCCAAATCGTCGTTTTCCATATTATTTCTGGTTTCGTCAACAGAGATTTTGTTTATATTTTTATTTCAACGAGTGGAATACTGTTCATTACTATATTTTATTTATAGGTATGGAATGCTTTCGAGTACATTTTGTCACGATTCCGATTTGAAATCAGTATTTTCATAAGCCGCATTGATACATTTTATTTCAGACTGTAAAATTCGAATGTTTTAAAGATTAAAAGACTGCGATTATAGACTCCGAGTTTCGACGGAGAATAAATATTGTTCTATTATTGCAAAGTGTGTTTTTTTTAGAAATGCTTTCTGGAACAGTAAAAAACTTTCAAAGTGCTGTGTTCTATATTTTAAATTGAACACAAATGGAATTTTCAAGTTTTAATATGTTTTCATACACTAATCTCAGCCATTTTTAGATAAATTGAGCTCCATTCTGAATCGTTTTCGATTAGAACGTTTTATTATTATTTTAAAACACGTCTGACCTAGTGGTCGAACTAATTCGAGTATCAGCACTTCTTTTGTTTTGGTATTGACTCAGTTATTAATTATTAAGAGGACGTCACACCCGCATATGTTGTATCTGTCTTATACACACGATATACACAAAACCCGTTTACGAAATCTGAGTATAAATCGCTCAATTTTGGTTCTAGAGTAAAAATACCTATTATAAAATTGAATAGTGACAATATTTCTGAGGGTAAGTCGTCATGTTCTTACATCATACCCAATACACCGTTCATTATATCGTTTATAAATAGCAAAAATGTCAACATTTTTAAAATACCCTTAACTTTTCAAAATTTAAATTTTTAAAAAAAACTCAACGTCTTGCCCTCCAAAATATTGGCATCTTTTAATTTTGTAATAGGTATTTTTATTCTAACACAAAAATCGAGAAAGTTCTATTCAGACTGCTTAAACGCGTTTTGTCTATGTCGTACGTGTGTAAGACGGAGACAACACATGCGGTCATGCGGGTATGATACTGTGATGTCCTCCTTAGTAATATTTAAAAACAGTAGGTATAAAGAAGTTCTTTAAAAAATACCATTGACATAATATTATTTGCTTTGTAAAAAAATGCATTTATATAACCTGGAAATCGCATTTCTACCCACCGCAATAGCTATAACAAAAACATTTTTCTCTAAACCCATCAACGATGAAACAAGCACTTGGAGAAGAGAACACCAAAAATATATACAATTTCTTCACAAACATAGGCTTAGCAAAATTAATGTAAAAAAAAAATATTGTACATAATTTATCTCCATTCCCCTTCTTATGTCCATCATAATGTCTCCCCATAACTTTAAGAATAATATTGTATAATTATCATAGGCTGATGACCTCAGATGTTGAAGCCTTTTAAATCTAATAAATAAAAAAAACATTTCTATAAGCCGTATCAGAGCCGAAGGTTCATTCTTTAATAATCATATATACTAACTAGGGTATAGATATAGTTAAAGGTACTCTGTTTGATGAATGTCATGAATGAAATAGATATATGAGAAAAGATTCAAGACGACATAATATAAGTCGTACCTAACGGAATATGAGCTGTGATTCGTCGAACTTGCACTCGACTTCATAACTGGCTTATTCCAAACAAATAAATCTCAAAAAACGTATTTTGTTTTAAGTTTGAACACTGATAATGTATTAAAATTTTCAAATTTGTACCACTCAACCAAGGAATGTATTATCACACAAACCAGAACCGGAAATTAATCCGACACGATTCTAATGGATGACTTTTCAGAAAAAAATTTACGTTTGTTTGGTACGCAAATATATAAATGAATGTATATTATTACACACATCACGTATATGCTATAAATACATCACGAACACTGCAACGGACAGATAGCTGGTTAAATTATTTTATTTTTTTTTTTACCTTCTACTACCGAATTTTAATTTATTTTTTTCCGAGCCACGGTGTGTCACGATCGTTTAACTGTCATAGGCGAGTAAAAATGCTCATATACACGCGCATTCCATTTCAGTTTGCCATTTAATGGTATTATTACATTTTTTATTCATGGTACAGTGGTACATACAACAAAATGACCTGGGATTTTCACTTAATTTTATACATTTTTTTAATATAATTAACAGTTTACTGGAATAAAAATTAAATACCTAAACTCAATCATAATGTTTGTAAAGTTTAATTATATTATATTAGAATCGCTGTGCGTACTGAATAATTTATACGATTTGCATGTAAAAATCTTTTTTTATGAATAATATTGTATTGATTAAAATGTTTTTGTTAAAATGAGACCCAAAATTTGATTATAATCATAACATTTATCATTGCGTAATATTCTATATACCTACCTATAGTTATTTCTTATGCAATTATAGGCTTTAGTATTGAATATTAATTACCTATATTCGACGCTTAAGCGGAATCAGTTATCGATAGTTTATGTCTGTCGCGGTTCAATAAGTTTGCATACGAGTGAAAAGTATAAAAGTAATATAAAGTATTATCATACATAGCAGTTTCATGGCGTTCGGTGTACCTACAAAGGTCATTCTAAATAGTACCTATATACTGTATATTTTACTTGTCATATTCATATCGAATCTGACCAAGATTTTGGTACGAGTACCTATATACTCGAGGTGGGTTCAATCCAAGGATTGTTAACACTCGTATGTAGATTGATTGAATAGTGTAACCGGAGATTTTTATTTACTGTTGTACGAGTTTTTATGTGATCGTGTATCGAACCATACTATCAACCAACTACCAAGCATTACCAAAAAAAACGGTGACAATGTAGAACGTTCCTTTGACTGGATAACCGGCCATTTGTATAATAAATAAACACATTTTCTACAGAAAATGTATTTTAATCGTATTAACAATGTAACTCATGTAAGTATGTAACAATGCGTAATTCCGAATTTGTGAAACGAATTAGACATTTATGGAAACACAAGAATATAATATATATTAATATTACGGGGGACGGAGTGGCCGAGCGGACTAAGGCATCAGTTGCGACGCGCACCTACGCCGGTTCAAAACCTCGGCCTCGGGTGGCATTTCCCCCACCCGGGCAGATACCTACGAGTGCCCACTAAAATATCTGCCAAACTGTGAAAAACGTGTTTAAACCTACAGTACCCTTCCACACAGTTAAAAACCATCCAATGGCCTAAGTTGCCGCAGGTTAATTAAAAAATAATATTACCTATGTATTTATGTTTCGTTTTAATAACTCGTGATTATTAAAAATCGACAAAATACTGCTATGTACCTATTTAATAATCAAGAAATTACAATTTCAAAAAAAATAAATGTTTTCATTCTGAGATTTTGGGAGGTACTTATTATAGAATCGTTTCTTATTATTATAGTATATGCGGATTTAAATTATCTAAAAAGTACGATGAATGCCTTAAAGTTTTTAAAAAATTAAAAAACCACGTTTATTCGATTAAAGCGTTTTGTTTGTTGAATAAAAAATTGTTAATCGCAAATTACTGTATAATTTGAAGTATTTTATACTTCAGTATACTTATGTAAACTTCTGTACATTAGGTAGGTAACTGTAATTATTAGATATTCCTTTGTATTTGTATATAGGCGTATCAGAGTGGAGACCGATTGTGCGAATATGTGTAAAACATTAATTTCTATGCAAAATATGAAAAATATATGTAAAATATCCATGTAATATGTTATTTGAAAAATTGCAAAATAAATCTTAGAAGCTTAAAATACTGAGTTTTCCTTTTTCATTTTGGATTCTTTGATGCATGAAATTAATTTTGTGTTGGGAAAGCAATGTTCACATCATCATTTAGAAAAATATTAATGTTACATTAAACCCGTGCCCTACTTATCTTAGCCATTGTGTGACGTAACTGGGTAAAAATATAAGATATTTTAATATATTATTATTATCATCATATCGAATTGCAATAAAACTTCAGTTTGTTAAATTTCGTAAATCATTGGTTTTTTATAACAACATTATGATGACGAGGACTTACTCAATATCATCTATAATAAGTATAATAACTAATAAGTAGCATCATTGATGATAAATACAAGTATTTATAATCAATGGTAGTATATATTACCGATATTGAGACGGTACCTAATATTATAAGAAAAAAAAAATTATCAATTTTGGCATGAAAATTCCTGATATCATAAAAAAAATATATTATAACTATAAACTCGCCCTCGTCATTTCAGCGGATTAATGCGCAAGTGCACGTCGTTCAACTGCAGCGGGTGTTCCTATGTCGTTTATTTATAGGGGTGACACCCGCTGCCGACAATTCGCGACGCGGTAGAATTACGATAAGACTTTATTATATATATATATTATATATCTATACAGTATATACATAATATTACATACTCGTATATTGTATGGAAAAGAAAAAACAGTTTTTTTTACATAGGAGACAAAAACGAAAGAATAATATAAAAAAAAAACACACACACAAACATTATTCCCGATGATTTATATACTAGGACGAGCATCTCGCTCGATATAGATACAATATAAGTGTGTTTGGATGGAAACATATAAGGCGAAAAGGGCCAGTAATAACTGCTCGACGGTCCATGGAGAAAACCACTCAATCCTGCTGCCATCGAGCTAGGTCGATTTTCCCGACTGTATATTAATAACAAAGATCGTTTGTTATGGGCAACGATGGACAACGATATACTTTTGTGTACCGATATTGTTGCCCATCACTAATATTTACACTATAAAGTATAAAGCACGCAATTCAATATTTTTCTTTTACGTGGAAAATCTAAGAACCATAAATATGTTTTTGTTAATAAGTAACAATATGACAACGATAACCTTACAAAAAGTTGGTCAGAAACAAAAAATCTTGTATCCAGCCCAAAAACATATTTACGTAAATAATAATATGAACATAATATATAGTATGTATAATTTTTTAGAAAATAATTTTAGAATTTAAACTGCTATTGAAATGATAGAAAATAAAATTGTATGTATTTGACAGTCAGTATAACATGACTCACGAGAGCACCTATTTCATTAATATCATACAATCCATTATAATTTATAAACAAACTTATTAAACATATTTAAAAATTGAAGATAGCATTGAAATTATGTTACATAAGTTTACAAAATGTATTCAAAATCGTTATTTTTATTTGGTATTATTTGTTTCAAGCCATACATAGTAGTACTATTTTCAAGTTGGTAATAAAAAACCCATGCAATGACATAGGCTATAGGTAAAGACAAAGACAAAGACAGTAGTAAATGAGACGTGGGTGACAGCACCTTTTTATTCTATAGTTTGATAACTAATATGGTTAGAAATGCAGTATGCGAAAGATATTGAAACATTTCAAACAAAAACGGCACAAGTAATAATATGAAACATTTAAGTTAATTATTTTTGGTCTGCTGATATGATTAATAATATATACTTATAAGAGCTTAGATAATTATTAATTATTGTGTACATTAATATAATTATTGTGTGCTATCTATATTCTAAATACCTAGTATTTAAAGATTTGGTAACTCTAAAAGTACTTTTATCAATGTTTATCAAATATTCTCTAATTTATTACCAACCGACTACCAACAAACTAATAAATTGTCACAATTAATGTAATTAGATGAGTACCTAATTAAAAATCCACACATGATTATGCCAAGTAGTGAGTGATATACGTGGAAATTGTTGTGGCATTTGTGTGTACTGTGTGCAAATGTGAAGTTTTGTGTGAGTTTTGATTTGGCAATTAAATATTATTCCTCGAATACTTCTAAAAAGGGTAAATTGTTATCTCATATGGACGGAAACACAACGCCAACGTTCATAAAATCGTTGTTAGTTAAATAATAAATTAGTTATTGCACCAAAAAAGTAAAACATTTAAACATAATATAATGTGTATTATGTAGATTTTGTTTTGGAAAAGTATGAAAAAAACATTGAATTTCCACTGTGCAATAATTTGTTTCTATTGTTAGAAACACAATATCTTGCCTTTTCGATGGAATATAGTGTGAATGATAAAATTAAGATCAAAGTCAACCAGTCTTCGGTTTCGGACAAAATATGTTTGACTAACAACTTTATCCGTACATATATTATAGTGTTGCTCTATTAGAAGAACTTTTTCCGGTTCTTAAGAAACTACGATACTAATTTTGAAATTGAGCTCTGTAGGATCGAACAAAACGTTAAAATAAAATAATCCGTCTACAGCAAAGTTCTATACGTAAATAAATATTAAATCAATTTTACCATTTTTTTCTATTTAAAATGTCAATTTCAATTTAATGTCAATGTCATTTCACCAACGAGTTTTCCGAAAAAAATAAAACACTTTTATTTTATGTTATCGAATGTTTCACTAAGTTACGTATAGGGGACTAATAAATATTATACTTTTTCGCTTTTATACGGTGTGTCACGAGATCGATATCGTTCGTAATATATATCTCTGAACTTCCAGCAAGACAACAAAACGCTCCAATTTTAAACCGAACTCTACAAACGGGATGGTATACATTATTAACAGTGTAATTATACTTATTCCTTTGATCATCTGCGTTTATTTACGAATATTTAAAAATTATTATTAAATAAGTTATTTGTTTTCATGGCTGCACGCTCTCATTATTATAATCTCATCGTCCCTGTGTGTATCTTTGTGTTCAAATATTTATTTTGAGTTTATTATCTTAGCTATTGTCCGTCTCTCTTTTACCCTACGCATTGCGTTAAAATTATCGTCCAAAAACTGTTTAGGTATTTATTTAGGTAGGAAGGTACATAATATATTATACTCCACTGCAGTACGCTACATTTTCCGAGGCGAATTTCTCCTAAGGACATACCGTTATATTATGCAAGCTATTTACCAACATATTATTATGTTTCGAGTTTTATCGTCCAAGTTCTATCGTGAGGTATATATGTTATACTGGTATATATTGGTTGAAGGGTTGAAGGGTGGGCATTATAACTGAATATCGAAATGTGACTCATTTTTCGATATTATGTTATTTGGTAGTGATAATTATGCGTAGAATAACTATTTACAAATACAATCTTCCCTTTCTCAGTTTCCTTTAACGGATTTAACCACCATCCTCGGAGGAGGGCAAATTACCATGCAATATTATCGTATAAATTATAAAAACTGGAATCTATGACCCACAAGATCCACAGACTTAGGTACACGAATAGGCAAAATAATAGTTAGGATCACGCGGTTATTAATTACAAAAAAGATGTTTTTCATACCGTTTTTCTTAGAGTTTTATTTAACTTACATACCTACCTAGTCATAAAATTGTCTTTGTGCGTCAACTTAATTTATCAAATTTAACAGTTATAATAATTAATGAACATTGTGTGGGCTATTCGTTTTAATTTAAATGTTGTATTATTTAACTATTCCTTAAATTATATGGATTCAGGCCCAAAATGTCAATTTATACTGTGAATTTTTATGGTTTTTAGAGCATAAAGTTTCTACCCTAGTCATGACCAATTAGACACTATTTATACTGATTTTCTAAGACCGTTTGATAAAATACCTATACCATAACCGGCTTCTAAATAAATTAACTTCATTTAGTATCCATAAATATTTCTTGAATTGGATAAAGTCCTGTTTAAGTTGTCTTACACAGACGTTGAAAGTGTTATATTAAGATTCAATTAGTTTTATAGTTAATTCAACTTAATTCTGATGCACAGTATACGGTTCTCATATTAGCCTCCTAATTTTATTTAATTATGGTCTATATTTTGTTTTAAATAGCTTGGTTGACATTCTTTTATTTGCAGACGATGCTAAAATATTTTCAATTATTAAATCTCCAAGTGACAATTTAAAATCATAATAAAGTTTGAATAAATGTATTGATGAAAACAGTTATTCATAAATGTAATATTAATATTATAAATTATAATATATTAAATTAAGTAACTAGCGTTTAAGTGAAACTTGTATTTATTCATAATTACTGTATTACCTACTTACTAAAGGGTTTTTACTTTCCACCGAATTTCCCAAATTGATAAATAAATAAATAAAATACAGCACAATTTCAAAGGATACACTTTTACACAGGTATAATCCGTCTATGTTTATCTCCAGCCCGGACTCCAGGGACCACGGTTTCCACATGGCTGGTTCAAATACCCACCCATTTTCATTTGGTATAAAACACGGATGGGGTCGTGTAATTAATTTCCCTGTTTACAGAGAACGTGCCGAAATCATCCCCAACCACTGAGCGATCAGGGTAACTTTTTCGGGAGGGACAAACTTATATACAGTGCAATTTATTGAGGGTGAAAACTCAAAATGTTTTCGTAATAACAATAAGAATACAATACGATAAAATCCCGAATTTTCAATCTTCGGCCCTCTCGCAAGTAAAATATTATTTTAGCAAACCATGCGTTAAGACACGCCCAACTCAAGTATTCCATTATTATAATTTATAACATATACTATTATATGATAAATTGACATGTACGTATAAATATATATACAAAATTGAATACTTAAAAATATAATATACGAGCGCAATCTCTCGCAGCCCTAAAATATTTTTATCCAATTTACTGTTATTGAGTTGTTTTTAATGCAGTTTCTATAAATGCACTGCAGTCAATTCTGCGAAATCTCGTCGGAGAGTTAAGTGAAAACGGAGTCTTCGATAATTTGAATTCATTAGTAAGTAAAATACATGTATTATAATTTTAACCAGGAAATAAACCATCTTTCGGGCTGCCTTGACTTCATCTCACCACTCTGTATAGCATACACTTGTGCGTATCTCTGTGGATATTTACTATTATTATTACTGCGGTCGGGGGTCAGATTGGTTTTTCTTCGATAACTAGAATAGTATATATTAGTGCGATGTACTATATTCAGAAGAGAGGCGTGCGGTCAAAATCAAAAGTTTTACGACAAGGGGAAAAAAGTTTCGCAAAGGCCGTACACGAGAATATATTATTATAATACTGTACATACTCGTGCACAGCGGTAGCCGACCACTGACGGCAAATGTGGAATGGTCGGCATATATTCTGTGCACTGTTTGCGTGCGATGAATTAATATTATTATATTTAGAGGGAATAAAACGAAGCTGTTTATTATTATAACATATATGTATTTACACGGAAGTGTGGTATACGCGGTCGGGTAGATTCAATAATAAATGCTTTTACTTTTATGATTTTTTTTTTTCTTTGCGACCGGGAAAAATAAAGCCGCGAGCGTCGGAAGATTCGCGGACGTGCGGGTCCCCATACGTGCAGTACTTACGCAACATTGTTGCTGCTGCTTCTGGTGCGTGCAGTTTATATATATATATATAATTGTATTGATCGATTTGTTTGTTTGCGCGTTGCTCGAAGAAAATCGACTGAAGGGGTCGGAGAGTGGTTAAATCGAAAGTGAGGAGGACGACGATCCCCTCGCGGTCGCTGGAAACGGTAGTCCACAGTCGTGTGCGAGACACGCGGTTGAGGTAGCAAAGTTTAGCGTCGATAAAATACCCTATGGTATCGTATTTTATAACAGCGACATCGTGGTCTTCGTTGCGCGTGCGCAGTGTAATTTATTATACTAAATCACGTTTCTGCCTATAGTCGTTATACTCGTTTCTCGTTATCGCAGACACTGTACGGTCACCTAACTTATAGCCCATGTGCAGTGTGCTAGCAGTATAACGAAACCGGCAGATCTGCAGGTCGAGGCGGAAATGTTATGTAGGTATATCGTGCACGTCATCGTCGCACCAGATCGGAGTCGACTCTAGTCGCGGCTTGTCGCTGAAATAGACGTATTTTTTGCCACGATTTTCAATATGGGTACATCGCAAGAATAATGGAAATTTCGCTCGCCTTCCCGGTCTGAACTGTACGAATAATCGCTATATCAGAAATCATCGAGACCGCGCGCACCATTAATAAAAACGCGGAGTTGTCGTCATCGACGGCAACACGACTTAATGGAAATGTAGACATTTTGTTTTCGTTATTCGGTCCGGGCAATTATATTCAGATGTGCCAGCGTGCCACTTCATCAAACGCCTCGAGTAGGCCGATAAAAAAAAAATGATATTATAATATTATATATTATACGCGTGATAATCCGACTACTGGACGTGTATACTAGAAAACAACATAATAGTATTATTATATAATATTATACATATAATCGTTCCGCGACTAGTATTAACTATTAATAAATAATATTATTGCACATTGAGATCCGAGTGCATTTTTTTCGCCGTCCGGGCGCAAAACCTTATTTGACATCTCTCTGCGCAAAGCTTTAATCAAATTCCTGCGAACTTGTCATGTAAGATAAATCCGGCAAAAACTGTTTACCTACATTATTATAGCGTCATATTTCATACATACATATGGGCACGTTGCGCGTATATAATATGTGTGTAATAAACAAAAAGTTTACTCGGATCAAGTTTAAAACGAGAATTATAACGCTATGTTATACAGGGTGATTCACCAAACATGCTAACCTCCTTTTTCTTCTCCAGTTATGCTGTTATTTAAAATCTGATTTTTAGACGTTTAAAATAAACTTATTAAGACCGTATTTTCAAATTCTCGAGATATTTTGTACTGTACATGAAGATACAAACATTTGTTTTTCAAACGACAAAGCCATTTCATACTGTAAACTATTTACTGGATAATTTTCCTGAAAATATAGACGTATAAAAATCAAAAATCGAAGTTTTTGAGTCATTCAACTTGGTGTACTAAGAATAATAGCGACAGGATAACGGGTTTACGATATAGGAGCTATGGCGATTTGAAAATTTTAATAACTAATAATTTATATAATTTGTAAAAATTGTCCAAACATAACAAAATATACTAGATCCAATATTACATCTATTTTATATTTTTGTAAAACCATTTTTAAGAACTATAATTTTATAGTTTAAACGTTTCAACAACTAATTAGAAACTACTAAAACGAATTTTGAACCAGACACATCAAAATGTATAAAAAATTTAACGCTAAAAAATTGTATAGCAAGAAATAGGAGTTTTTAATTGAAAAACAGAAGTTATGCAGACGCTGTGCGGTTTGACCGAAATCGGGCGATCCAGGGCTTTGGACAGCGTTGCAACAAAAAAAAAACGTTTTCAAAACTCGAGTAAACGAATACTAAATATGGTTTCGATATACCTATTCCGGTAGCCGAGTCGCTGTAGGGACCGTATAGGTCAGTGGTTCTTAACCTGTGGTCCGCGGCCCCCTGGGGGTCCGCGGCAGCCTTAACACACAACATACGTCAATAAGTGACATGAATGCATTATTACAATATCGTTGGATTATTATTATTATTTTTCATACATAATAATATGTAGATTCTACACCAAATAATTGTATTATTAATATTTATTAAGTATAATCAGTTTTTCTTGTTCATACGAAATTTACATGCGTACAGCACTGTAGTCTCGGCAGTCTTATATTTGCTGCCACTTAGTGCAGTTGATCGATCGTACTCAATTATGGTTTTATATTACATTTTTATAAAAAATGAATTGTAATAAAATAATTATAAATGTGCATGTTTTTTTATATCTACTTATGTAATTTGTTATATAAAATAAATTATTATAATTTTGGTTATGATAACATGAGATGTTTTGTAAAAAAAAAGGTATTTGAAAAAAAATTGGTAAGAGGGTCCGCGATTTCTAGAAATCTTTCATCAGGGGTCCGTGATCTACAAAAGGTTAAGAACCGCCGGTATAGGTATTATAGCGGGACTTAAGTTTTACTGTAATCACCGACCATATCATTGACAAAGATGATGATATTTTATCACCGGACAATATTTATACGCACTGATTTCAGATACTCAAAGGCCAACGCAATACACGAAATTAAATTTAGGTACTCGCTACCTATAAATGTTTTTATAATCATATTTGTCGATCGGTTGAACATATTATATAGGTGCATATACGCATATACAATGTATACATACAACTATACAATGTGCACATAACGAAAATATGAGTTATATGTCTAAGCATTTTGTTCATCTCATTACATACCTATTATATGCGTTGAACATTTTCCGTAAGGATTTCAAAATACATATTATTTTCCCCTTCAGACCGTTTTGTGTTATATTAATATAATATGTATTTCAGTTTTTAGTATAGTATATACGCGTGTTAAAAACACTCATTAAAATTAATTCCACTCTGGATGAAAAGCAGTGTGTTTTGTCGTATAATAGGTACATAATATAGTTTCTGCGTTCGCTGGTTGTTTAATTTTTTTTTAATTACATGTTTTACCGCGTGAAAAATTACAATGGTGAAGAAATGGAAACGAGTTTTCCTCGCCGTATCAAAGTATGCGGAAACTCATTGCAAAAGTAAAAAAAAAAAAATGAAAACAAAAGTCACGCAAACGGAGAAAAACACGTTAATTAATATAATAAATTCGTGTCTCTAATGTTTACCCTGAGGTACTGTAATTATTTAAAAACCAATAAATTACTGCCGTCGTATTTGATGATGAATAAATGCGTTTTTATGTATACGTACCTACCGTAGTTGACCTAAATTTGAGCTTAACCGATCGTTTACAAGCAGCTCTCGTGAACATTTGCGCTTAGTGTTAATATTCGTAAAATCCGAGGAGTCCTCAATAAAGGTTTTTTGTTTATATGAATATTTATAAAAAATGGCTATTTCAAAATCTTTAAAGTAAGCAATAAATTATTCGTTTAACTCCTAACACAATTTCCACACACGATGAATAAAGTTGTAGTTTATTCTGTCTGTCAACGCAGCGCTCAACTATAAATATCACATATTATATCCACTAGGCGAAAGCCGAAAAAAATTTCAGCCGCATATAATATTGTGTATATATAAATATTTTACCTACCCAATGCTCGCAATGCTCCAAAATTAAAACTTTATTTTTTCCATGTAATAGTCTTATATTATATATTATTATGGATATTGTATACCTACCTAATAATACTAAGTTAATAGGGGGTACATAAATTATTGAAATGTTTATAGACACGATTCTACATAAAAACATTGTATTTTTTTTTTTCAAAATACTGGGCTCCATTGAGAGAACTCGTATATTATGTGGCAGCCCAAGAGGTCTAAATTACATTACAAGTACATATATAGTCTCATTTACGCCCCTGACATATACGTATCTCTAAAAAATAAAATCGTTATTTTACAATTTTATCTCTTCATAATATAATATTTTAAAATATAAATTACGAAGGTACCTAATTATTAATTAAAAAAGAATATCGAATTATATGGGTAATTTTATTAAACAAGAAGATAAAATTAAATTACTTTTTAAATAAACTATAGCTTATACAAAACAATATTGAATATTGTGGCAATGTTTCATTTGGTAACAAAAAATCATAATATACATATTGGCTATGCTATTTATGGTTTATCTGTATTTTTTTTTAGTTGACCAACCATTTTTTTTTACAAATATAGGTTATCTTAATAAAACAACGCATACAACTCAATAAGTAATTATAATTCCAATCTATGGTGTCACACCTTATAAATCTAAAAATTGAATTAACTAAAAACGTAATTTAATCTAATCACATTATTTTTACATTATTATAATTATATTATGTACTCTCCGACGATTGTGAGGCTCGAAATTAAAGCAAATTATATTATATTGCCAGAGTTGAGTTAGTACCTATAACTAACACATTTTTATGAGCATCAGTAATCATTAATCAGCATAGTATATACATTATACATGTATGAGCATGTTAAAGATTCCCTAACGTTAACAGAATATTAAATATTATGTAAATTAGTTAATAGTTTTTAGAATTTAGTTAAATAAATATTATTTTTCATTGCAAAAAAATTACATAATCGATGTATGAAATATTTATGATATATGTAAATGATTATTAATGAGTTTAGAGTAGGTATATCAACGCGAACTTACCAATTGTTCGTATTTTTCTCGACAGTTTGAAAATGACATCGTCACTGATAAGATTTTTGTTTATTTACATAACCACGGGCATCTATATTCTACATCATGAAACTTTTAAACCATTCATTCTAATCGAAAACGCATTATCTTCATAGTTAGTAATTTAGTATAAATAAAATATAAGCCATTAAAAAAAACTCAAATCGCTGTAAAGCATAACCAATTTATTTTTCACTCCATTAAATCAAAGAAAGAAAAAATGACGGACACCTTGTAGCTTACTCTCGCCTCAGTGCTAGAGTGCGTCGCTAAGGTTAGGTTACAGCTGATTTTCCAAAATTAATAATGTGTTATACACTCATACTCAATATGCTTACAGTTCGATAGTAATAATATTAAGTGTCTTAAAAGTAATTATGGCGTGTTGTTTAAAATGACGTAAATAATACCTCGAAATATGTTCTAAGGTAAAATTATGTCTTGGACACGACCTCGAGAATGGTTCTTTTATATTACCTTAGTTGTACTGATGCAGTTCTGCACTTCTTAACAGTTATTACGATCGACGATCAATCTACGAAAATATTTTAACCGTAGTTATAATATATCCTGTGCTGTAAACTGTAGTGTAGATGTAGTGTGCAGCTGTGAGTCAAAGTTAACAAACCTTATATAAGTTATAATATTATATTATATGAACAATACATAGGTAGCGTCCACATAAAATATTGTCATCAGTGGTTTAGAAAAAAGTAGTAACTTAACTCGTTTTACATCTAGCCATCTATAGGTATAAAAGTATGCACGCGGACATCATATTAATACTTAGTTATATAATCCTTTTAGTTCCGAAACTGGAATTTTCGTCAAGAAAAATATTTACGAGAACTTTATAGTTACCTACGAATTTATTATAATTTTTCATTTTTTTTGTTATAAAAACTACGTTGTCGACCACGAGATTTTCCCACAGCGCATGCATGCATTATATGTATTATTTTAGGTACGACTAAGAAAAAACAACAGATACAGAGTTTTTAAATGTTATACCAATCTGCATAAAAATATTTGTTTAAACAATTTACAATATCTAGATGTAAGATCATCCTAAAAAGAAAACGCCAATGGTTCTATTCGTAAAATAAAATGAAACATTCATAAACTGTTTTGTACGCTTTACAACGGAGGTGTCATAAAAATAATATACAAGACAACTGTAGAGGTTATATTATTATGATTTAAATTTAACTATTGAGAAAAATTCTAATAATAGGCTGTTATATAGTAAAACAAAAAATATTAAAATGTCTGTGACAAGAAGCTCCATTATAATATAGCTAACAGTTCGTGTCATGGTACAATTATCGTTTTTTATACGGCGCTGCATGACAAATTTAACTTACTGATGTCCAATATAAACTTTATTACTTAGTCTACAAGCATACCTATGCTTATTAGATGAGCTTGCAAACCTGTTATCAATGTTCTTGTTTTTAACTTTTATTTTGTTTGTCTTGTTTGCTAATATATATATATATATTATATATATATTATATATATATTATTATTATTATTATTATATTATTATTATTATTATTATTATTATTATTACTTGTCTGTCTAGTTAATATATTTAAAACTAAGCTAAGTTATAAAGATACAAAATGAACTCATCAAGTTAAAAAGTGAAAATGGTCTATAAGGTCTATTGATTGCATCTTATTTAACTAGTTAATGGCTCAGACTCTCAAATCCTTCGGGAAACGAAACGTGCGTTTGTTTAAGTACGTCGATTTTAAACTGTTGTTCTTTACGTCACTTTAATCCACTGAGCCCACTCTCACTCGTAACATTTTTTTTTCGAGAAATAAATTTGAATTTGTATTTACTGAACCCTGCTCAGATTCAATCAATTTTTACCACAGGTTTGGTAGAAGTATTTTATTTTTTTATTTCTTTGAGACCACCGCGTTTTTTTTTTGCATTGCGTTAAATCGAAAACAACCGGAAAATACAAATCCGGCCGAAGCGGTTTTAGAATACCGCCGTGAGTATCGTATTAATCGAACTCAATAGCTTTGCACCTGCAGCGGTGTGCACGAGTACTCCATCTAACGCCCACGCAAAACCACGTCCGACCCGCAAACAATAATTTCCTCTGTCGGGTGCTTTGTGGGTTTCTTTTGTTAGGTCATATTATAGCAGTCTGTTATTGTTATGTCGTTGTTGTTGTCATTATTATCATGATAACCAACCCACGACGAGTCGACGTGTTAACACGCGTGATGCAACTCGAGATTCAAAGTGCACATGACGACTGGGCGTGAGGGCTGCAGCTGCTGCCGACGCCCTTAGACGATATGTTGACTTTTGCACAAAAGACGCGGATTCGGTTCACGAGTCTTTCTCGGATTAACATTTTTGAGCGAAGCGCGTGATTAATATTCAACCCGTCCGGAAAAGCACACTTTACGAACCAGCTAACGTCTCGGATTCCGCCGCACGTTTGCCGTATATAGGTGCAGAGGCACGGATACCGCGGTAATATTCGAGTCAAATCTGAAATAACCGTACAATTGATGATAAAATATCTGTCGCGCTTTACCAAACTCGACGATGTGTTCAAAATTATTCACGTCGTTGGAATGACAAGTATCCCCCTGGATCCGCCACGGCCGATTCAACCAAACGGACGTGCAGCAGTGCGCTATAATAATATTCAAGTTATTATTATATTTTGAATGCATATATTGTGCGTAAATGCATAATAATATTAAGTACACGTGTACAATATACGACATAAACGCGAACGAAAAAGAAACAGCACAATATCGATCGCGCAGGCGGTTTAACGTCAACGAAACGATGTATATTATGCGTTTAGGTATATTATTAAAACAATATGCCACTATAATATTCAGATCTTGCCCAGCTTTGCGAATCCAAAATTGTTCCCTGTAACATTTTTTTGTTACATGTATTGCACTCAATAGTAGGCAATCAGTTGTCACACCAAAGTCGAATTTCTTAAACTCAACGTCTTCAGTTATGTCCCCAAAATTAATGTTTTTAATTGATATACCTGTGGGGTGCAGCCGTGGTTTGTCTCGCGTTATCTATACGATGTACAATATATTCGACGACTATAATACGTATATACTGCGTAGTACAAGACGCGGACCTAAGTCTACATAACAATTTGACCGTCGTCTACGCGTTTCGGGATGTGTCAAGTTGATAAATTCATGCCATAGCTGTGCGACACTGTGTAACCGAATAAGTTGACTATAAAATTAAAATCCAAACAATGGGTTTTCGTTGAAAAAGCACCGACTTCGACTGATGCTATTATAGACCGTAAGCGGAGAAATTTATATTCGACGGCGGCCCCGATCTTATAAATAAAACGGTCGTCTCGGGTGTCGATTTATCTCGGGAAACGACGGGGTATGTTATGTTCAATACAGCCACTTTACGTATATTGAATAGGTACGTCGGACTGTCGGAGGTAGGTAAACTATTTATACGCGCTGAGGACAGAAATCGAAGTGTTTCGTACTTTTGTGGCTTTTTCTCGAAGGTCTACCGTGCGCTTATACGATCTACTGCTTACCACGGTCGTAAGAAAACACAAAAGGAGATGCATTTTTTTATCCTGATTAACCCATTTTTTCAGTCGGCTTTTGAATGAATTCCGCGGATTTGGATGATAAACCGCGGTTTTTTTTTTAAATTATTTATTATTATAAAGATATTTTAGGTTTTTAAAAAAAAAAAATGTAAATGTAATTTAAATTGTAATCGAAAAATTTCATTTCAGAAATCGTGGACGAGCTTAGATATTAAAATAGTGTAGTGAAGTGGAAGATGGTGATGCGTAAAAATAAACAGAAAATTAGTTGATTTTGTTAAAATAAATCACCGCTGTTCACAGAATGATCGAAAAAAGCTGTCTGGACGATTCTGAAATCAAATGTTGCGCGTTAAAGCATTTAAAAACAAAATAATTTATGATCTTTTGTCACGGAGAAGATGGATTTATGTGTTACCGTATATTTACGTAAGCCTCGTCAATGTTCACTATATATTATATTAATATTACTAACTTTGCTCGCCAACCCCTATACATTTTGACACAGAAATAGTATAGTCATACAAATAATTGTCACTTTTTTTTGGTTTAGTTGCCATAGAAATTATAATTCACATCAATACTTTTTATATAATTGAGTGATAAATTAGGTACCTACTTCGTTTATATAGTATAGTCATCACTATTAAAATTGTTTTATATACATATATATATATATTTAATGGTACTATATTATGTATTTATTTAAAATTAATTACACCAGTGAGATATAAAGGATTTGCATTTTCTAAGAATTATATTATCAATTGAATGCCGAGTTGTCACTTGTTTAGTTTTTTGAGTGTATGCTATTGTTATGTATGTATTTCACACATACATTTTTTTTCAAATCACGATAAAAGAATATTTTTTTTGTTCTTTTAAATGGTTGTCATTGGTTACATATTATAATTAGTAGAAATATGACAGGTAATATTTTTTTTACAAATATTAGTTATAAAAAAACAAATTTTTGCGCCGGAAGTTACTATATTAAGATATAAAATAG
Source organism: Sitobion miscanthi (assembly GCA_008086715.1). NCBI lineage: Eukaryota > Metazoa > Arthropoda > Insecta > Hemiptera > Aphididae > Sitobion > Sitobion miscanthi. The sequence continues at coordinate 35,645,796 of CM017802.1, forward strand.
TACAAAAATGAACATTTAATAATAATAATACAACAGAAATATATTTTTGAGTTAATTACCAATATCTTATATCATTATTTTATTTATTTAGGTATATTAAAATAATTTTGTTTTAGATGCTTGGCGAACTACGAAAATAGTATAACAAACCTATAGCCTGATGAATTGGATTTCATTGTAATGGAGTAGGATCTACTTATACTACTTAACTACCTAAGTCTAAATGGCTTGGTATTCGACAAATTTCACCTATAAATAATGTTTTTTATTTAAAAAATAAATAAAAGAACAATTTCTCAATATTATACTTTTTTTAAACCAGTTATGCATTTCGTCAAGGTACGTGATGTTAGCGGAAAAATTCGAACACTAATTTTCGCTATAACACTACATATTATTTAATGCTAAATAAGTGTTATTCAACAGTACCATTTTCAAAACTAATGCTGAATTTCCCTACGAGACATTTAATTTTTCGTATTTGATTTCAATAACTGCTATCACCAAAACCCACTATAGGCTATGTTGTGTTGTGTAGCAACGAAACGCAAATTACAAATTACTGTAACGAAATTACTTTTTAAAAGTAATTTCTATGAAGTACCTAAAGCGTTATTTTCCACGTTATTAAAATAATAGTAGTTTTGAATGTATTACAAAAACAAGCCAATAGGATATTCCAGAAAAATTAAAAATCAATTATATTTACATTCCAGGAATAAATATTATCACTTTATTAGACGCAAGAAAAGAGTTCAGTTTAAAAATAAAATGTAATTAAAATTAATTATGATTTATGATTATGACTTATGAGTTATGACCATATAGCCATATAGGTGAAGTAAATGTACATTTGTACATAATATGTCTACTACCACTAGGTCTATGATCGTAAAATATAACATAATAATTATTAAACCATCTGCATTGAATATAGTTTAAAAAAATGAAACTGTTATCCATGACAAAAAAAAAAAGTAACGTTATTTGTAACGCACTACTTTGTTAATGAAAAAGTAATGTAACGTGATAAAAAAAAAATGTAAGTAACGCAAATAAGTAACTAAGTAACGAGTACCGTAATTTCATTACCAAAATTAAGTGTTTATACTTTATATCCATGAAATTCATTCAAATTTTAACGATACAAGGTTTAACTCTGAAGTCGTTGATTATCTATTCGCTATATTACGATACATCCATTTACCAATAAAATATATCGCCTATTAAAAATTACGATTTATAACGATAATGTTACCGGAAATATAGTTTTATTTATTTTTTTTATGTGGGGGAGGGGGATAAATAATCCTGAAAACTACGTCAAAAGTTTTAAGATTATAAATTTACTTCTAATGGTAAATTCCGTCTATAGCATAATATTATCATATCTATAATGACTTGTATTATGACGTACGGTTTTCAATGTTCAGATACATAATAATGTAATTATTACAGTTTTCCGAAACAATGTCGTATAAACAAATGTTTGCAATCCATCTGCTCTTTGCACATGGGTACAGCTGTACTATCAGAATAGGCATATTGTATTATTATGTGCGATGATAGGGTTTGCAACACAGAGTTCACGTGCAGACTTAAATGTACATAATTGATGATTTGAGTACTATATCGAGTACCTGCAATGTATGCGTGATAAATAATATCGGTCGGCCGGGGTCATGTCATCAGCTGACCCGCCGGCGCGACTGGCACAACGGCGTAAAATAACAAACAGCTGATTTAGAGAAAAACATAATTATTACGATAATACTTACACGCTATTATGCATATGTATAAGAAAAGAAAAAATAATGGACCGACGTGCAGCTTGTGACGTGTCGGACGGACGAATGATGAATGTCTCCGACGACCTTATAACGACCGCGTATTGTGTCCGCTAGTAATATATTATTGTTGTACGCCAAGGTGTCAGTTGTGGTGGCAGAATCGGTTAGGCGTGGGTGAAGGGTGGGGGTGGGGGGGTGGAGGTAAAACGTACGGACAACTGGACGCGCGTGAGAAACCTTTTTCCACGCACTTGAATCACGCTTGGCCGATATACCCGCCGCCGCCGCCGCTGTTACATCTGACACGCATACTCGTATAATGACATTATGCGATTCGTGTTGACCGACGTATCGCTTCTATTAACTTATATATAAAATATATAATTGGTAAGCATCTACATTTTATGCACCGTAAGAGTGTACCAGTGGCGACCAGTGACACAACCGTACATACCCGGTTACCGTTCGGACCGCTTCGACCGCCCCGTCAAATCGTGTCGTGTCCGGTAGACGCGTGTTCTACACTTCTACACAAGCATACGACACCGTAATGTGGGTCACGGGGTACCCGCGCAGAGGTAAATCGTTAATTGGCGGCCGAACTGTCCTCGTGGATCTCCTGCAGACGACCAAATGGCTAACAGCCATAAATCATAATCAACAAATGCGACTGTGCAGTCATACTCTGTAAAACGTTAGATATGGAATCGGGAGTGGGCAAAGTGTGCGTCGGACGCGTCCCTCGATATGTGAATATTAGCCGCACGACTAGCTTTCGGTCAAACAAACATTTTCAGTTGACCGTCAGTAACCTGCTCGTCCCCTAAGTTTAACATCGTCCGTAAATCTGTCTTCCCGAAGTGAATTTTAAATTTAAATATTACGGGGGGGGGAAGGGTTATATTGATGTTTAAATATTCTGTGCGACTAGAAGTCTCTTCATAATGATATTCACATACCGTGTCCCGAGGACGAGACTACACGTTCCGACCTGTCGCACAAAAATGCAATGGTACGATAAAACATAATATGCCTAACGATTGCATATTCTTGTAAACACGGTTTAACGTTTACAGCAAACGAACATATTTAATCGAATAATAGGTAATTGTTGCCGTGCATTAAATGTACATTTTGAAATATAATACAGGTACCTACACTAAACTTTTGTCGTTTATCCGGTCCGAAGTGACGGAAATTGGCGACCACAATGGTCTTGTAATACTATTGTAACGTCGTATGCGGATCTCGTATGTTTCCATTGTGTTGGACCTATCTAGGTATATAATAATAATAATAATAATATATACAGGCGTGTAGACCATAATCTTCCTCGTCTACAGTTTGTACAGGGTCAATTTTCGTATCGCCTCGAACCGAGAAATAACTAACCTCATAATAACTGGATTCGTATACAATGTCTGGTAATATAGAAATTCACCCCGTATATATTAAATATATACCATAGAGCATGTAATATGCACGTGTCGCGTACACTCTTCAATGTCGACGTTAATTAATTCGCCCTGCAGTCGCCGTGGTGGTTGTCGTCAGGATGCGTATCTCCTGTAAAATCGAGACAGGACGAAACAATGGGGTCCGTATTGTAGTCAGACTTACATGTTCGCTTTCCGGATTACAAACGAGTGCTGTTTCAATTCTCATTTTTTGGCATCGTGCGACGATTCCCTACTATACGTTTTAATTATTTCTAGTTTGCCGTACGTTCACTAAACTCGAGTCACTCGAAATTTAGTTAAATTCATTTCAAATATTACACCGTTGTATAGATCATATTTTATACTTAAGACACGGACCGAGACTTTTTTAGTAATTAATAGGTACTGTTATTATGCCAATGAGCTTAATATTTCTAATTTGTATATACCTATTAATATGTATAACGGAACGTATTATTTATATTATATTATAGTGTATATAGGTAGTATTTCTATTGAAATATAATATAATATACATACTATCAGATATGTCATATTATAATATAATGTATTTTTAATATTTCGTCTATTACAGAGTACGCGATCAATAATCAAGAGTTTATTTTTAACGTACAAAAAACATACGAATAATATCAATTTCATAACATGTTATTGAATAATATTATAAAGTATTAAAACAATACATCATAAGTAACGTTAGGTACTGTAATATACATATAATACATAATATGTGTTGAAAATATTATAATATATCATACATTTAAAAACTCATAGGTTTATGTACGAAATACGAACGTGAAGTCGATCTTTCACCTTTAGCTTCAGTGAAGTCGACGGATATGCGAATATAATATTATACCCATGAATCATGAGGAAGTGTACTTACACCGATCACCTTCCACACAAGCCTTATAAGTTATAATCGTGGTCCCTAGAAAATCGACTCGTACTTCTAATATTTTATAGATAATATAAAAGTATAGGCGTTAATATTACGGTCATTGTTGTCACAACACATTCATGGTGAACTCATCGGCTCGTATAACTCATAATACAGCAGATACTATTCAATGACGTACATCAGTGTAAGGGGAGAGGAGTATTTAGACTTGTTGGGTACACAATCGGCGGTTCGTATTTCCGCGCGGTTGTATGCGATACGACTAGGTCGCAATGTTGTCACCCTGCCGCCCAGCCGCCGAAAAGTGTGCGAGCGAACTTTGTACCTCCAGAGTGGGGACGGTCTCGACACAGTCGTGCCTCCAGCTATCCGCACCCGCCGCTATGAAACGTCGTCGTTTTTGAGCCGTCTAGGCAACAAGTTGTGTTTCCGCCGTCTTGGCAATTTTGTTTGTAAACCACATGTTTACCTAACGCGACCCGGTGCGCCGTCACCGTCTTTGTGTCATATTTTGTTCCGTGCACCCGAGCCTCGCTGCTCACTAACTCGTCGTGTATAACCGTTTACGCGTTTCGAGTTCCGGCCGTCTGTGTCGACACCACGGCTTAATTTTTTGTGTCCGTCGCCCGTCCGATCATCGCAGTGCGACCCCGAGCCGTGGCCACCCGCGTACATTACGTACGATATTGCCGTGCGCTTTACACGCGTCCACGTGCTTTCGCCCGTCCATTCGACGTCGCGCGAATCCGCCGACCTAGGCACCGCTATTTTGTCGTCGTACGTTCGATTTTGCCGTGCGCTTTACTCGCGTCCACGTGCTTTCCGGCCGTCGATCGCCGGCCGTTCACACGCAGTGTTGTCGACCCATTCGTCATAGTCGACGGGAGTGCTAAGTGATGTCAGCCCCGATTGCCGTCCGCCGCTGTTACAACGTCGTTTTGGATCAACGGCAGCGTCACCGTCACGATATCAGTCCGCGCTCGTATCAGGTCGTACACACGATTATTTGTTTATGTTTATGTATTTTTTGTCATCGAACTATTCCGTTGAATTATATTGTCTCGCCGATCGTATTGTGATCGCGCGCATTTATTATTACTTCGAATTTACTAACCTTAGAGCGTAAGATATTTTGAGCTGCAGAGTATTGCAATAAACCATTTTATACATTTTATACCGCAAACGATTGTTTTAGATTGTATTAGGGTATCTCGCACCATCACCATAGTATTTAAGTTTTCTTATTTCAATCAGCTCTTATCCAACTCCATTTAAGTTACAGTCCACTATCCCTCCTTACAGGGTTATCGACGGGTACGACATAAGTAACTACACGCCCGACGCGTAACGTGTTAGCCGCCGTCCGTGTGCGCACGTATCCGTCACCGGCTTTACAGGTGCAGCCGTCAACCGCACATTGTTTGGTCCTTCGGGCCGGATTTATTTTCGTGTAATTATTTCGTCACAATCGTACCTCATCACATACTAATTTTAATTTCGTATCCGTATCGTCATGGCACCACCAAAGAAAGAAGAGGAGCCGGTAAAGGTTCTACTGCGAGGTCGCGTCAAGCGCGATAACATATTAAATTCGGTTAAAAATATTCACGCCACAGCATTAGAGGCACGCGCTGATATTGGGAAAATACCGTCGTTAATAATTCACGCTGAAGGACTAGATAAGTTCGTCGAACAATTTCAACATCAACAAGATATCATTATTAACGCATTAATCGACGCTGACCGTATTGCTGAGTTTGAACAGGTCGATCGTCCGTTGATTACTTCCATGGAATCCATGCGCCTCGAAATAAAAACAATTGTCGCGAGTGCCGTTCCCGTTACTATTTCCGAAAGTAAATCGTCGTCTTCGTCGTTCACCAATTCCGTGCCACAACAACAATTCGTCGCGTTACCTAAAATTAAATTACCTATGTTCGACGGCAACTTACTATCGTGGCGATCGTTTCGCGATATATATATATCACTCGTACATGATAACCAACACATAGATGACGCACAGCGTTTTCATCATCTACTGTCGTGTTTATCTGGTTCAGCGTTGGCTATTATTAAATCTATACCGTTGTCCGCGGCTAACTACCCGATCGCGTGGGACGCGTTGTCCGAGCGTTACAACAATAAACGTTTGTTAGCTTCCGCTCACATGGACAAATTATTCGCCTTTAAACCAATCGCTCATGAATCACTACCAGCTTTAGTTGAGTTCGTTAATACATTTAGGAAAATGTATCAATAATTAAATCGCTGGGGGTCGATGACCTTTCGAGTTTTTTGCTTTTCCATATGTGCTCTCGCGTTCTCGACCCGACCACTTTACAACTGTTCGAATCTAGTACGTCACAGTCAACTATTCCGACTTTTGACGAATTAGTAAATTTTGTGCAACATCGATGTAAGATTTTGGAAAATCTTACAAAATCTAATAAAGTCGGTCGCAACGAAAAACCGTTCGAAAAACCGGATGTTCGCGGTAAACATACCAAATCGACTAAATCAGTGTTCGCTGCTACTACGTCCGCTTCGACTAAATATAAGACTAGGAATTGTTTATATTGTGATAAGCCCGATCATAGAATATATCAATGTCCGAAACTCACCGGAATGACTGTTGATAAACGACGAGATGCTGTATTAGCTCGTAAATTGTGTTTCGCGTGTTTGAGTTCGAGTCATATGGTCAATACGTGTCCGTCAACCAAGGGTTGTTTTTCGTGCAACAGTAAGCGTCATCACACCCTACTACATCGTGAACAAAATCGAACGTCAACTGTAGATAATACGACTTCGAATAGTAACCCGGTACCCCAACCCACCACGTCGAGTGGTGATTCTAGCTCGTTTGTCGGTGCCGCCTGCGCAAATTCTACCGTCGTACTAGGCACAGCGATTGTTCACATTAAAGATGCGTGGGAACAAGTACACTGCGTACGCGTACTGCTCGATAGTGGCTCGCAGATTTCCGCCATGACTAGTGATTGTGCAGCGCGGCTTGGACTTTCGAAACGTCGTTACAAGTCTGACATCGTAGGTTTCGCACAAAGTCCTGTGTCCCACGTTCAAGGTATAACCAGCTGTCAGTTTTCCTCACACGTTAAACCAGATTATTTATTCCCGTCTGTTGACTTAATTGTTCTAAAACAAATTACCACTGCCATGCCAGCTACTCGGTTACCAGCGACCGTGCGTCAACAATATCAACACCTTCGATTCGCCGATGACAAATTCGACATTCCGTCTCGCATCGACGTTCTATTCGGTGCGGATATCCTACCAAGTCTGATCCGCCCACACGCGGGTGTGGAACATCATTCAGGTTTACCATCGGCCCTTGACACTCAGCTGGGCTGGATAATTTTCGGCTCATTTTCTACTCCGAACAAGTCACCTCCAGTCACGCTGACCACCGCAATCGCTCCGCCCTCAATCGAAGATTTAATTAAAAAATTCTGGTTGATCGAAGAACCCGCCGCCCCGTCGTCGCCCACCACGGAAAACCAGTGGTGCGAAGAATATTTTATAAAGTCTACCTCGCGTGATACGACAGGTCGATTTTGTGTCGCCCTACCGTTTCGCCATCTGTTCACCGGTCCAACTCAACAGCAAGGTACATCGCGTCACGGTCTAGGTGATTCGCGTTCCATAGCAATGAAAAGATTCTATAATCTAGAAAATCGATTGGCCAAGGATCCCGCGCTGTATGCGGCGTATCGCCAGTTCATGTCCACCTATCGTTCGCTGGGACACATGGTGCCAGCCCCGTCACCGGGCATCTATTTCATTCCACATCACGCCGTATTCAAGACCGACGGTGATATGTCAAAAATACGAGTCGTCTTCGACGCTTCCTCAGTCTCTTCGTCTGGTCGTTCTTTGAATGATGTTTTGTGCACCGGACCTAAACTGCAAGTGGATTTGCGTGACATTCTACTGCGTTGCCGATTACACAAATACATTCTGACCGCCGATATTGTCAAGATGTACCGACAAATCCTTATTCGTTCGGAAGATCGCGTTTTCCAACACATATTCTGGCGTGATTCCCCCACCGACGACCTGCAGGAATTTCAACTATGTACCATCACTTATGGCCTTAACTGTGCACCCTACCTTGCAATCCGGTGCTTACATGAACTTGATGCCCAAGATGGTCACCGATTCCCGTTGGCGAAGGGTGTTCTCACTCAGTCAGCTTATGTGGACGACATTGTTATAGGTTCAGACACCGAAGAACAATTATTACGCCGAAAGAACGATATTGTCAACCTACTTCGTGGTGGAGCTTGTGAGTTGAGCAAGTGGACGAGCAATAGTGCCCTCATTCTCGAGTCTCTCCGTCCTGAAGATCGAATAGATTCCGTATCCTTTGATCCACGAGATGAGCAGTCGGTCAAAGTCCTCGGTCTTCATTGGAACACGAATAATGACAACTTCGCCTACCATACCAGTATTCAACAAACTTCCTCAACCAAACGCCAAGTCCTTTCAGTCATAGCACGTTTGTTTGATCCTATAGGCGCGCTGGGTCCGTTGTTACTTTGGGCAAAGTGCTTTATGCAATCGCTGTGGTGCAGCAAGCTTGGGTGGGATGATCTCATTACCGACGAGTTATTATCGACATGGCGTCAATTTTGTTTAGAGCTAAATGATGTGTTTGGCCTATCAATCCCTCGTTACATTCCGGTTGCACATCAGCAAGATATTCAATTGATGGGCTTCGCGGATGCATCGACCAAAGGATACGCGGCCACCATATACATGCGCAGTGTTGACGCCGCGGGAGACATATTAGTCAAATTTATTACATGTAAAACGAAGGTCGCCCCTATCAAAACTGCCGTCGCCAACGATTCTCCGTCTATACCACGTTTGGAACTATGCGGGGCGATTGCTGGCTCAAACACTCCACCATGTCCATCAGGTTCTGTCGTCCGAGATCTCCATAACTTGTCTTCGTGCCTGGACCGATTCATCCATCGTTTTGTCATGGTTGACATCGGATCAAAAATATTTTAAGATTTTTATCACTAATCGAATCGCCAAAATCCACCAGCTTGTCCCTGCCTGCAAGTGGAGTCACGTGTCGACCGCCGAGAATCCCGCGGACCCTGCTTCCCGCGGGCTTCTACCCAGGGCTGCGATGTCATCGGATATCTATTGGAATGGCCCAGAGTTTTTGGGACGGCCGGAAGAGCAATGGCCCAAGTCCAAATTCACGCCATTGAGTCCTGACCAATTGCCCGAGACCAGGTCTAACGTCACTTCGACTCTTGTCGCCAATGTATCGTCATCTCCACTTGAGTTGTTCACTCGGTTTTCATCGCTTGCCAGAATGCAACGTGTCCTTTCGTTCGTTTTCCGTTTTGTACGTCGCTCACGCCGACAGCCCGTTTGTTCGGGGCCACCAATGTTTTTAGAATACGAAACTGCACTATCCGTTGTCGTACGCCAGACACAAAAATATTACTTTTCCGAACTTATTAACATGTTGAAGAAACAGTCTACGATATCACCTCCGTCGTTAGCTCAATTAGCGCCCTACGTCGATGAGACAGGAGTTTTGAGAGTCGGAGGCCGCCTACGTTTTTCCTTTATACACCCTGACTCGAAGCACCCGATTCTGCTGCCACGAGATTCACATCTTACGACATTGTTAATTCGTCATTATCATTTGTCGTTCCTCCATGGCGGACCGAAGTTGATATTGTCAATGTTGAACAGGAGGTTTTGGATCATGTCTGGCCGCGCCGCAGTGCGTCGTGAAATTTTTGCTTGTGTTCCGTGCACACGTCACAAGGCCATCCGTCCTCAGCCAATCATGGCCGATTTGCCGCCCTACCGAGTTCGACCTCATCGACCATTTTCCCATGTTGGTATGGACTATGGAGGTCCTTTTCTTGTGAAAGAGCATAAACGTCGCAGCGCCCAATCAGTGAAAGTATATCTGGCATTATTTGTATGTATGGCTGTGAAGGCAGTTCATCTCGAAATCGTCACAGAGTTAACCACTGATGCGTTTCTCGCGGCCTTGGATCGCTTTGTCGCTAGACGTGGGATTCCTACCGATGTTTATTCTGACTGCGGCACGAATTACGTGGGTGCTGCGCGTCAACTCAAACTGCTATTTCGCAACGCCAAAGAGCAGGATCGAATCTCTTCACATCTGGCGTGCACGTGGCATTTTAATCCGCCTGCCACACCGCACTTCGGCGGCATTTGGGAAGCTGGAATTAAGAGTGCCAAGATCCATCTCAAGCATGTTATTGGTCAGCAGATATTAACTCATGAAGAATTTGTTACTTTGACTACCCGCGTCGAGGGTATCCTCAATTCTCGACCAATCACGCCGGCGTCATCTGACCCGCACGATTTAAGCGCCTTGACTCCGGGGCATTTCTTGATCGGAGAACCTATTCACGCCCTACCAGAACGTGACATCACTGACATAAAGATTAATAGGTTGAACCGATGGCAACTCATACGCCAATGCCACCAGTCTTACTGGAAGAGGTGGTCCCGTGAGTACTTGTCGTCGTTGCAAGGTCGTTCAAAATGGTACAAGTCATCTCCAAATTTGAAGGTCAACGATATGGTCATTGTCGAGGCCCCATCTCGACCACCTACCGAATGGCGGCTCGGCCGTGTCACCGAGGTCCACCCAGGTGCCGATGATGTTGTCCGTGTCGTGTCCGTGCGCACTCGGGACGGTATCTACAAGCGCCCGGTCGTGAAACTTGTGCGTTTACCAGTCGAGCCCTAAACTTGTCCTCATCTCCCAAGGTCCTCATTATGTAAATTTTTGTAATGGTTTTTTTTTTGTATGCAACAGTCACAGTCTGGTTCACGTTATTTATGTATTTGTCTAGTGATGAGTGTCAGGTACTATGTAGATATTTTAATTATTATTTATTTCTATGTTATCATGCATTTTTTGCACCGTATTCTTTGTAATGTGTACGATCTGAACTTCAACGTCCATCTTCATGTTTGATGATCTCTTGAAAGACGCCCTGGTCTTTCAACGCGGGGAGGAAATGTTGGGTACACAATCGGCGGTTCGTATTTCCGCGCGGTTGTATGCGATACGACTAGGTCGCAATGTTGTCACCCTGCCGCCCAGCCGCCGAAAAGTGTGCGAGCGAACTTTGTACCTCCAGAGTGGGGACGGTCTCGACACAGTCGTGCCTCCAGCTATCCGCACCCGCCGCTATGAAACGTCGTCGTTTTTGAGCCGTCTAGGCAACAAGTTGTGTTTCCGCCGTCTTGGCAATTTTGTTTGTAAACCACATGTTTACCTAACGCGACCCGGTGCGCCGTCACCGTCTTTGTGTCATATTTTGTTCCGTGCACCCGAGCCTCGCTGCTCACTAACTCGTCGTGTATAACCGTTTACGCGTTTCGAGTTCCGGCCGTCTGTGTCGACACCACGGCTTAATTTTTTGTGTCCGTCGCCCGTCCGATCATCGCAGTGCGACCCCGAGCCGTGGCCACCCGCGTACATTACGTACGATATTGCCGTGCGCTTTACACGCGTCCACGTGCTTTCGCCCGTCCATTCGACGTCGCGCGAATCCGCCGACCTAGGCACCGCTATTTTGTCGTCGTACGTTCGATTTTGCCGTGCGCTTTACTCGCGTCCACGTGCTTTCCGGCCGTCGATCGCCGGCCGTTCACACGCAGTGTTGTCGACCCATTCGTCATAGTCGACGGGAGTGCTAAGTGATGTCAGCCCCGATTGCCGTCCGCCGCTGTTACAACGTCGTTTTGGATCAACGGCAGCGTCACCGTCACGATATCAGTCCGCGCTCGTATCAGGTCGTACACACGATTATTTGTTTATGTTTATGTATTTTTTGTCATCGAACTATTCCGTTGAATTATATTGTCTCGCCGATCGTATTGTGATCGCGCGCATTTATTATTACTTCGAATTTACTAACCTTAGAGCGTAAGATATTTTGAGCTGCAGAGTATTGCAATAAACCATTTTATACATTTTATACCGCAAACGATTGTTTTAGATTGTATTAGGGTATCTCGCACCATCACCATAGTATTTATGTTTTCTTATTTCAATCAGCTCTTATCCAACTCCATTTAAGTTACAGTCCACTATCCCTCCTTACAGGGTTATCGACGGGTACGACATAAGTAACTACACGCCCGACGCGTAACGTGTTAGCCGCCGTCCGTGTGCGCACGTATCCGTCACCGGCTTTACAGGTGCAGCCGTCAACCGCACAAGACTATTTATATGAGCGGTAAGGAAATATATAAATGTAATATTATTAAACGTGTTAGTTAAAAAAATTAAGAATAAAAACCATATAATATCATATATGTTTTAAATTCTAAAGTGAGGGAGGTGTGGTAAGCGTAGGTCTACCCTATTAGGCTTAAATGTTTTTTTTACCAATTTTGTAATGGAGAGCTCATTTAATTTTATTTCAGTGGAAGTTTTTGTAGCGTTTAATTATTCACATTGATAAGAATGAAAACTCCGTGTCATTATGCAGTTGTATATTTCGGATCATGAATCAAGGCAATTTGGTTGGGAGAATTCGATATTTTTTATTTTATTTTAAGAAGTGGCAGCTAATATTGGTCATGTACCATGGTTTATAATTTAAAACATATTAATGTCACTATTAATTACAGATATAATGATTTGATTTTTTTTTTTTACTATGTTTATTAATTATTAATAAGTATAGGCGGATACATTTAGTACACATATAGACATATCGAATCACACACTATCATTTTCATTTTCAGTATTCAGTATTTTCATTTTAATACTACTTTTTAGGTTAATTAAGTTTATGATTACATTTATCATGAATTAATCATCTAAAAGCACCATTACTTTTATTACGGTGAGACTTAAGTCCAAACGTCCAATGAAAAAAACACATTTACTTGCTAAACTAAAAAGTTTATATTTATTATTAAAATTAACTTAAACAAACCATTTTGAAACTGTATCTTTAACTATTAAATCGTTTTTTTTCTTTACTATCCAACTTAACCTATTCGAGAGTTAATTATATCCCTAAACTCACCCTGCAGCCTCGGTCGTTTTGAGCTAAATCATAATAGATACGAATATACGATGCAACGCCATGTCGTAGAATCGTGACCATAGCCGCGACTCGCGGTATCGCGGGCGTTTGATTTACAGTTCACCCTTTTTCTGTCCACCGACCGAAGCTTACATTATGTAATAATATAATATACTTGCTGCGGAGAAGACAACTTTCGCGGGTCGGCTATGCACAAAAGGATTTCGGCTTTTTAGGGGGGGGGGGGAGGGGGCGGAAACAGCGTAAATTATGTCGCTGAACACCGCCGAGGGGTGTCGGACGTTTTTCGTATATATTAAGATGCGTCGGCACGTACCTATATAAATTATTATTGCTATATATATATAATGTATACTAAGTACTAACCATTGCCGCCGTTTCTGTATACCCCAATCCGCCCTCAAGTCATGCCTTTTCAAAAGGACTGTAAAATTTGTCCGATCCATGGAATTGGGTTCGTTATTTATTATCCTGTCCCGTGCACACACCACACACGCATATACATATTATATTATACCTACTCAGGTTTCCTTTTTAATTTAACGCGCTTTCATTGGTCCTCTGGCCAGGTGTAAACGTAATATAGAATATATGTGCATATACTATGTATAATATAAAATATAAATACATATATTATATATATATACATATCTACATATATCGCAATGACATAATAAGTGTATAGAGTATTATAATATTAAATCGTCGATCACAATACAGCTGTTGTCGATGTATAATATTATAAATATTATATATTTCATATTATTCTACATTGTGCGCAGAATGGTGACACGCATGAACGCAGCGACGTGTGTTTAAATATTTTTTCACCAGCGGCGTAGCCCTTGTGGGACCGGGGCCCATGACTCCCCCCCCCCCATTTGTTGTATTTTAACATTGAAACAACGTAAAAATAAATTATTATTATAAGGTATTTTTTTTAGGTGTTAAGTATTTAAAAAAATATTTTGGCTTTGCCTCCCCCTCCCCCCTCCGAATTTAAAATCCTGTCTACTTCACTGTTTTATGCACTCAAACACGAAACAACTATTATAATAATTATACAAGACGAGAGTCATTATCGATGATTCGTGGTGTAGTCTAATCGATGAAATCCAATTTTTGAGGTGCGTATAATATATAGTTTAATAATATAATGATCGATTACATCACATGTTAAGGGGAAATAATAAGATTTAAAATAAATCACTTTTTACCTCTAATAAGGAATTAAGGAGATTTGTTACCGCGATTTTCTGTTTTTGTCTAACACACGCGTGATATAGTATTTTAGACGTGTTTTTTGCCAAACATTCCAATTGATCTATTGAATTGATAAGAATTCTGAAAACAGATTTGAAATCGTCTTTCCCACATTTTTGATATTATCCCCTAAATTCCAGAAAACGTCATATTAAAAATAAGTATTTAAACATTTTTGTATTTAAATTTTTGGAGAAGCTAAAATCAAAAAATCAAAATTGTGGGAAAATAGATTTCAAGTAGTCTTGAAATTACGTTCAACTCAGAACGTTGTCTCTGTTCAAGGAAATACTGTTACCTAAACGACTATATACCTACACTTTTGTCCAAGTATAATGAACATATTTGTAATTTTGATTTAAATCGGTATCTACATAATTTATGGCATAATAATATAATATTATGTATATTGATTTGTAGCCATTTAGATAGCAGTGTACCCATTTACACCTATATAATAATACTATAGGTAGGGGCCTACATAATATGGTCGTATAATGTTTAACATAATTTATAAGTCCAAGAAAAAAACCATCAGTATTTTTAGTCATCGAAATAGATTGGGTTATGCTTTTATTTAGCTATGGTCATAAAGTTATTTTTACTGTTTTTATCATAGTAAGTTTTTTTTTTTTTAAAGGTTGTACGAACATTAAAACGTATTTTAAATGCAAATTAATGTTTTAACATCTTATACATTTTGAAACATAATGATTCCAATACTGGTGAAACAATATAAACTTTTCATATATCAAAATCTTCATGAATAATATACTACTTCAATATTTTATATGTGTATTTTCTATTTTACTCATTATAATCACTGGCTATTTAAATCAAGTAAGAATCTATAAAATTGTGATTTTAGTAAATAGTAAAAATGCCGTAAAAAATTATCTACAAAAATATTAAATATTTGTTTCCTCAGAAGTCAGAAACGCAAAATTCGATACAGCAAATTACATGGGTATAAATAAAAATACAAATTTAAATTTTAGTATTGTATACGCACTGTTGATAGGTATATCTGTCATTATTTAGGATGGAATGAGATACATTCATCGTCTGGATGACAGCCGATTATATATTTATTATTTATATAGTTACTGATTATTCAAATTGTTACTATATAAAGTATATATTATGTATAATATAATAATGCGATATTGAAGTCAACGACATTTTAATTGTATTATTACCTTGGCGCTGTAGGTGTAGTCCGATTGGTCGGACGCAACGGAATCGTTTCAATTAAAAGCAATTATTTGCATTTTTCTCGAAACTCCACTCCCCCCCCCCCCCCACACAGTGTATATCTAAGCAAGGGCAAGTTTAAATCCAAACAAACGCCTTATCTGACAGAATTTCATTCGTATAATATGAGTTATTTCAAGACGGGAGCAACGAAAAAAATACTCTATGGAAGGGGAATCAAACAAAAAACCATGATTTTATATTGTATATCCAAGTAATTAAGGATGTTTTTTTTTAAACCGTTGGTAAGGTGAACCTTATTTTTGGCTTTGAGATATATGAGTGCGTATTTAGTATAAACTATTATTATACCAAATGCATTCGATATATTGGTATAAGTTAATCCATAACGTATATATGCGATCACAAACGATCTATTATATAAAATATAATAATACATTTATTTACTCATAATATTATGGTAAAGATATTCATATGCATTATATTTTGCAGTTTTTAAATTGGTGGAAAGACGGTCTAGATAAAATCTAGATGATATAATATTATAATCACAAAGAAAGCGTTCTTGGGGGGAGTAGAGCGTTTCTCTCCCATTTAAAATTTGTTTTCATTAAATTTCAACGAAATTTCTAAAAATACATAAAATTATAAAAATATATTTGTTTTATTATGGGTACACTAAAATAACGCATTAACCCACACAAAAAAATATTGAACTTTTATTGTTTATGTCTTTTAAAATTATACAGGCACATGTATCATGTATACAATATGTATGTGCATTTTGATATATTATCATTCTTCAATAGCTTAATAATAATAATAATAAAAAAAAAATGTATATTTATAAAGAATTGTAATTAATCATATAAGTAATTTATATACACAAAAAACAAAGCCAGTAAGACTACAGCACCAATTGATGATCTCTTTTTAATTTTTTTGGTTATTTTTCATATTATATAATACCTATAAAAATTTGCTTATTTATTGTGCATGTTTTGTATAATATAGATTGTATTCTATAACATAAAAATAATGATACTCATATGTAATGCAATATGTGTATGTATAGGATAATATTGAAATTGTACCCTTATCCCCTCGAGTCCGTTCCCTTGGAAAATGGTTTAGACGGGCCACTGAGACATGTCCGAAGTATTGATATATATATTGTGTTGACTATATATTATATTCATTGAAGTCATAAAACGAATCTTGTAAATTCACTCAGTTACACCAAACATTGTATTGACTTTCAATTCCCTTAGATTTTATAATTTTTTTTTTTTAAATTAGCGTTATTTACAGCTAAGACTTTCATAACCTACCTACAATTTGAATTTTATGTTGAAATATCAACCGTCAAAGATAGAGTAGACAGTGTAGTAGACTACATGATAATAATAATTATAATTTTAATAATACGATGTAAACGTTTTTGTGTATTAGCTACACTGTGTGTGTGTGTGTGTGTAGGTGTGACGTATGTATTTAGTCCAACTTACATAATAGACATATTTTGTTTTCAGTTACTCAGAGACCATTGTAAGTTTTTATTTATGTAGTGCCCGTGCTTACTGCTTATACGTGAAACCAAAAAACTATAATATAGTACCTATATACCATATTATATATTCTATGTCTATAGCAAAAAACACTTGCCGTCTGATAACAAGACCGAACAAACATCGTCACACAACCGTCGCCCTCAACCGCACAATAATATTATTCTATACCCGGCGTGTGAGCTATTAAGCTTTACAGATCTTGGTGCGATTATCGTGTTTTTTCTAAAAACTTTTTTTTTTAAGGTTAAGTCTTACGAGAAAATAATTGTGCTCTGACCAATACGCGTACACTCGATCAATCAATGTCGTCTGCTTGCCATGGGTGTGACGATGGTCCCGCTGCACCCTTCTCCCCGTGTACGGCTTAATATTATTTCGGTTTTTTTTTTTTATACATTTTCCGTCTCACTCTCAATATCTATACTCGTCTTTGTCTACATCTCTTTCACCACAATAACAACGGATTCATAATACGCGCTTATAGACTCCCCGAGACCGTGTGTAATATAACAACAACAACAACAATAATAATAATAATAATAATAAAAAAAATAATAATAATACACGTGTTGATCACGTCTCGGGTCAACCTGCAGCGAGTATCCTGCGCTCCAACCCATATTTTCTATACACGATATTTAAAAACTGGTTTCTTTAAAAAAAAAACTCATCTCCCCAGTCGTCGTTTTTGATGCTCGA
Organism: Sitobion miscanthi; assembly: GCA_008086715.1. NCBI lineage: Eukaryota > Metazoa > Arthropoda > Insecta > Hemiptera > Aphididae > Sitobion > Sitobion miscanthi. Next base: position 35,663,799 of record CM017802.1, read on the forward strand.
CGTAGTACGTGCTATATATGAAATCATGTAAGTGCACGTGCAGGCTCCCGACCGACCGTCCGGTTATATTCATACGTACCTAGTATAGGTATACGGTATACGTCCTGTTTTAGAAGTATTTATAATACCTACATTGGTGCGACGTTATCTTTGCAGACCATCGACAATCTATACCACACCTTATCTTATGTTATACAGGTACTATAATTACATTACGGTAATATTATTTAGTATAATGATAGGTATAATATTATTATCCACCGGATGCGCGGTCCTACACGGGATGCACCAAATTTTTCGTACCGCTGCCACGATAACGCGGTACCCAGATTAGTGGTAGCGGTAGTAAAATCTCCGAGGAAAAAAACCGCAACACTTAATGCCCCACTATAATGTATAATAGGTACTATATCACGGCCTCGAAACCGATAGCCCCTTATTTATGACGCGAGTTACTGTCTACTGGTCCCGTGGCTTTTATACATTTCACACAAGATCGTAAACGTCACTGTCGAATATTATATTTTGTTATTAGTATACCTGCCCGTCTATATCACTTACACACGACCGCTAGCCACACACTTGCATAATATATATACATTATTATATGTATATGCTTACCTAAACACACGCCCTGCACAGAAGTCCGCTCATCAAATGTTTATTGCCCGGCCGTGACGGAACGTTCCTTGCGGGGTGTAACGTGCGTAGAACCACTGAAATCCAATTTCCTGCAGAACTTCTCGGGACCAGTGGTTCACACAATATATGAAGGGGAATATAATATATATGTATTATACATAGGTATTATATATATTTATAATTTTCTTTTGCTGCGCGTATGAAACGCTCTCGTTTGGAACGCTGCGTAGTGTGTTTCGGAAACGAACAACTAAACTATTCACTTGTAAGTGGAAAAGAGGACAAAAGAGACTTCCGCAGACGAGAGGAAACGGCAGCAATGCTCAAAGAAAATGTCTGCTGTAGGGCTTCCGGCGATGGCGTTCATGGTATTGTCCAAATGTTTGGGACATATATAATTGTGAGATTATAGAATTGTTATAATTTTTTTCTTCAGATAAACGTATGGGGCACAAATAACGTATAGATACAGAGTTGTTGTTATTTGATCGCAGCCGCGGGTACCTGTTCGAATGTCAGTACTCAGTTAGGTTAGGTACCACACAGCATTGTTAACCATTGGTTCTGCCTTTGATATGAATGTAACTATATAATGATATAATTTAATATTTCTATAACTTTCTGAATATAATCAACACGCAAAAAAAAAACAATAACAATATTAGCCATTTAATTCAGTTTTGTGCATTCTGTATTGTTCAAATCATACGCACTCAATTGGAATCCAGTGGCGGTAATCAGTATTACGAAGTACAGAAAAAAAAACACTCACTTTAAAAATATATATTTATTAGTCATTACTTATTGGGCAATTTTGGTTAGCAACAGTGTTTTCGGTAAAGTGTGAGTTGTATAGTAAATTACAGTCTCCCCATTGGTGGAGCCTTTTTTCATCGCGTGCACGAAAGAAACACAAATCAGTGGTGGATAACAACGGAACGGTGTTAAGGTAATTGCTCCCCGCATAGGCCGTGTGATTGTACTCAATTCTAATATTCTATGATTGTTCATAATAATATGGTCGCAATATAATATTTTTGCAAGACATGTTTACTGGAGAGAGAATATAGCACAACACAAATTCCTCATAAAAAAATTCTGTTACTTCTAAGTTATAACATAGTGATAATATATCATAGAAATATTATTTTTGCAAACCATCTTTACCTTATCTACTAATGAGCCTAATAGGTCCAGGTCCCATGATGATAATAACTAATAAGGTTGAACAATTTGAGGTCTCTATGATGATTTGTAATTTATATTAATCTATATAAACATTTTATGATTTCGATGAACTGCCCGAGTATAATTATTTACTACCTACGCTAAGTGTTAAATATATTTTATTTAAAACATTTCTCCATTAAAGACTTTTATCCTTCGTACATTTTAATAACTCAGAAACTACTTATTTAGATTTCGACGACTGAGAAACTTTGTAAGCTTAACGGCATGAATAAATTTAATTTTAAAATCTAGATCCCCTTATGAGTTTTTCGCCTGAGCGATCGACCACAATTCCATAGTTTTCACCGGCTTCAATTAACACAACATAGATGATAGATGGTCTCCGAACGATCTCGAGTGGAGTTCAGCAGCGATCGTCGTAAAATAAAAATACCAATAAGCCCTTGACAAATCGTCACTTAAATAATAAATATATAAGCGAATATTGGTTTAACACCACCGCGACAACGGATTCGAGTGATAAGGCCATTAGATACGGTCGCGGTATTTTATGGCTATTATAGTATAATATACTGTGGGTAACGGTAAACCATTTGAGCCGACGGCCGTGATGAATCGTAAACGATAAGCCGCACACCTACGACCTACGCATAAAATAATTATTAGTCACCCCGGATTCTGAATGGAAAACGAATAAATTGCGGAGGAGGAAACCGAAAAATCCGATGACAATGGTGAAAAATGTAAATTGGTTATAAATAAACATTTTCGCGAGTTGATGAAATTTTACACGAAACTCGACCTTAACGTTCGGTATTGCAGGGTATTGGCTTAATTAAAGTCCAACTGCTATTAGAAATTCGACATGTTCAAGGAATATCCAGGAAGAAAGTAATATTTATAACTTATAAGGAAAAATAAATATCATACGCAAACTTAAATTTTAGAGTGTAGTGTATAAAATATCTATAGTGGTAAGTTTTGGAAGTTGTAAGAGTTGCATATTATTCTATAATATACTCTCGTTTTATAGCAGACTAAGCTGAATAGTTGAGCAATGGTGAGTTAAAAAATCTAATATTTAATGGATATTTTGCATATTTCGTCAATTTTAAGGAAAAAGTTATATATTTATTTTAAAAGAAAATTGACCTTTTTTTTCATAAGATGAATACTTTGATAATAATTTAATATAAAACTCAATATTATTTTTTTTTTCAATTCAATGTAAGTATTTATTTCTATAGTCACAGTCTCACAAATATTCGAATGTACCTATACTATCTACTATCTATGTACCTACTATCTTTAACTATTTTTTAGAAATATTTTCAACATTTTTCTTCCATAAAATGGTTTTTTTGGAATTTTGAATAACATTGAATTTTTATGAATATGTTTTATTAAATTCTTTTTGCATAATGGAAACTTTTTTCCCGCATATCTTACACTTTTTTACAAAACTATGGAAACTTTTTACTCATATGGTAAGTATTATAGGTATTGTCTGTATTATAATAAGATGTAAACATTATTTAATAGTTTGAATTGAATTTTACAAGTACTTAAAATCAGTGGTTCAATAATTTATAAATTCAAAAGTTGTCCTTCACGCAGAGGTTTGAGTGTTTGGCCTAAAAGACTTTCACCGTTATCTGTAGCGACCCGACCGCGGCGATTGAAGGATTTCGCTAGATTTCGAGTGTCGTGGTGTATAGGTGTAAAACGTGCGTTATCTATTTATACTTATACAACATACAATATCTCAGAATAGATTAAAATATAATGTATACATAAATATAGGAAATTATAAAGTCTACAGAGTGGCAAAACACGTGTTGTTACCGCGTTAGCCTCTCGTGTGAACGTGGTCCACACCTATGTGGTCACGATGTGTCGGTGTACGTGTACCTACCTGTATACAATTTTATATAATATATATTATTCAATGTAATGAACTCGTGAATATAACATATTGCACAGTAATGGCTCGAAATATATCGAACACGCTTTTCCGACACGTGAATTGAAACAGAAATACACACGTACGTCGTACGATATAATATATAATAATAATAATGTCGTTATAGTAAAATAAGCATTTTCGGCTGCAGATGGAGCGATATAATCATGTACGGGACGCTGAGGTGGGCATATAATATTACCCATATTATAATATATTATATGGTGTATCGCGTGTTTTGTTATTAATATATTCGGTCACGAAAAAAATCACGGTCTCCTTCGATACCTTACTTTGAACCTATACCATTGTAATATTTTACGGGAATTATTATTGTGAGTACCTACCTAGGTACAACGCACACGCGTGCGACTTTTTCGACCCCTTTTTTCGAAAGTGGCGTTCCGAGTGAGTGGTGATTTGTGGTGTGTGCACCAGTGCTCAGTGGGGTAATAATACATTTTATTAATAGTCGTATGATATATTGGTATAGAAACGAAACGACTTTAGAAACAGTTACGGAGGTGCAGAGGCCGTGATACATCGGTACAGCTAGTGTATACGCTAAACCTCATTGGTATCGATCATTGAATTCAGGAGACCCACTATAATTATAACATAATATATAATATGTATAATATAATATGATATCTACATATATACAGAAGTATAACGTTGAGTATGTATAAAGTTTATTCGATATAGATGGTATTAATGCACAACTTGTACCAATGCCGGTTAATCGACTAAGTTCATTCGATATTATAATATTGTGCCGTTTCATGCGTGTCCTTGCCGCTGGCCGCATCTGTTGCCACGTACCCTCGTCTTTCGATATCAAAGTTTTCAAAGTACATAATAATTTAAATTATATAAGTTCATCCAGCTGAAAACAAATCGATTTATCGTTATGAATATTTCAAATCGTTCTGTACCGGAAAACCATCCTCGCCAACAGAAACTAGTCTGTACATATTATAGAATCGCTAATATCCACGTAATAATTTATTATTTTAATGCTCCGCGACCGACAGATTATTGTATGTACCTTTAACCATACGTCCATATCACGTCTCGACGTTATTGGCGTAACAATGCCTAAATTCGATCCGTCCGTGCATCATCTTGACAGTATTGTCCAAAATTATTACAAACTAGTCAATATACTGATTACTAATTATTAAATTAGTAGGTAGGTACCAAAATTATTTATGGTTTGAAAATGTTATCCAACCTACTGGAAGAAATACCTGTCGTTTACAATTTGGAGGGGGGATACATCATTACATTATTTGTACATTATTGTTAATAAACTCGCACAATAATCAATAATATTCATTATTTATACGGCTTTGTCAGAAATTGGCTTTTGTTTCCTCATTGGAAACTGGAAAATGATTTTAAATGCACCACCGCGACAACTATAGAGCGCCGACGAACAGGACACCGCCACAATAGGATGTTCCATATATTTTTGTCTTTGTTCCTCGCGGTACGATGCGAACACGATGATTATACGATAACGGATACGTATTTTTTATATAATAGGCAGCAAATAACCAGTTGACGTAGCAGACCCGCTTAGTTGACGCAAACTATATCGGCTTAATAGGTACGTGGTAAAAAAAAAAAAAAAACAATAATATAGGTACTACAGTAAGGTATTGACTATTAATTGTATTATGTGTTTGAGCCGTTTCGCATCTTGTTTATTACACGAATAGTTATAATACATTTCGAAATAGAGAAATACATTTAAGTAATATATTATAGTCATAAGTCTCAAAGCCCCTCCCGCCCTATTATTGTTACCCAAAAACATATTTTATGTATTAATGTAACAATGTATAAAGCTAATTGCCCATGTCGCCGAAGCTACAAAACAATAAAAAATAAATAAAAAATAAAATAATATATTGGGTATGCTTTTAATTTTTTCAGAAGCCTAAATAACAAAACCTGCGGTTCACTCAATTTTTATTAGGTGATAAAACATAATATTATTATTATTATTATGTAGAACGATCACTACAAGATGCCCCCGAAAAAAACCGCACCGTGTCCTTTTATTTTAGTGGCATTATGTAAGTGCGCGTGTCTAGGCTCTAAAATCACTTCACCGATAATTTATGTCTGATCTGCGTGAACTTGTTTTTGCTACCAGGCACGCGCATCCCGGTCAGAGGTGACGGACCTTGATAAGTGCCGGACCACTCAAGAGGTCTGTTTAAAAAAAACTAAAGACGATAAATTGTTAACGGCCGAAATATTATAAATTATGATAGGTAGTTTGAAAAACCGCAGACAATAGTATAAGTACTTACAACGGCTATTTCGGAGAAGATTACATTTATTTTTATTGAGATTTTAACTGTACAAGTTATCTTGACAATATTACATGACATATTGTTATAGAACTTTGACAATTTCCAGATGAAAAATACGCACAGCGATAATTGCATAAAACAGAAACATGCATATAAATAAATATATACCTACATATTATTCACGTTCTAGTGTTGTACTTATAAACAGCCATAATATAGGACAATGTTCGTATAGTACCTATATCAAATTACAAAACCGATATTTGTAAAACAATTCATTATAATCATTTGGTGATAATTTATTCAATTTTTGATAGTATTGTTTGCGTTCGTTAGGGCTAGGGGCTAGCACGGTCATGTGAAACGAATTGGGAAAGTAAATGATTCTGTGAAGTTTAATAGAAGTCTATAAACATTACAAAAATCTCGAACGGAAATTTAAACCGAAAGGAAATGTGAAAAAAAATATAATAAATAGATTTTATTCGCTGGTGCGCTTATGACGAGTTGTTCGAGAAATTTACCTAAAAAAAATGTACGCTCACTGTGTAAGCTCATCTTCCGGCGCCGTTCGGTGTTCGACAATCAGAATATATAATAATATATATAGTATAGACGCCTATAGTAACGGCTGACAGATTTCGGAAAGGCATACATTTGGAGGGTTGATTTTTTGTTGAGCATTTCGAAATCACCGAAACGAAAGATGTTTACACATCGTTCTTGTGCTGTCGGATTATTGTCAAAATATTATAGCAGTCATTTCGTTCAAATCGTTTTATCCGAAATGATTTTACTTTTAGTTTTTCTTATTATTTTTTTGTTCAACATTTCATTTCATTGTATTAACCCTACTTATCTCGTTATTGATATTCGATAATAATATTATTTCTACTGTTTAATGTCGAAATGATAAAAAAAAAGTAGTCAAATACCGTTGTAAAATGGAAAACTAATTGTCAGCCAGTCGTATGGAGTCTGAATATCGATAAAGTTATACTAATTTACAATAATATATTAACAGTCGATCTTAATGAACAACAGCTGAAATGGATTGGACTGCTACTACATCTAATACATAAAAGAATGCTTCAACAATGGTAAATTAATTTCAATAGGACTCTTTTATAAGTATGTGACGACGGACGAAGGCTTAAAAGGATGTCAGCGAAACATCTGTTATCTCTGTCCAAGTAAGGGCGTATTTGTGGCAGGCGTGGGGGGAGGATATTCGCCTACCATTACACATTTACACGTATTTTTTTATTTTTTAGACGACACATTAATTTACTAATACATTGTATTGCAATTAATAATTAAAGTGAACTTAATTATTACTAAAACCTTAGTTTCAATATAATATCTTATTACTAGTCTGTAATCACTTACTGATATGATAAAAGTTTCAATTTCTCATTAATATTATTTGTATTCAATAGGTACATATTATAAAAATTAGTCCCTCTCCCATCCACTCGTGAACACAGGTCAAAGACGTCTTGTGTTAAGTACTTTGTATGAATACCATACTTTTGATTTTCGCTGTTTGCATTTCTCATTTAATATCCAAAGTGTTCAAATTAGATATCTATAATATAATATGTGTTATGCAGATACACATTGTGTATCTTATATGAAAAAAACGAGGCAATAAAATTATAATCTAAAAGTCCATCGAGCTTTCTTTAATTACCTAATTTATATTTCGTTTAGCAACTATATAACCGATTGAAGTTAACAATATTTGTATAAATATTAAATTTCAATGTAATTATTTTAATATGAATTTTATAAAAACCTTATAAAAATTATATAATAGCAAAAAGGTTACGGTTATGTTGATGATAAATGTTAAAGGTTATAAAAAAAAAATATTTCTTACTTAATTTTTATCTTTAAATTCTAATATGCAATATGTCAATATAATATAATATATTATAAACAAATTGTTTTCTGAGTGCCCGAGAAGCTTGTAAATTTAACTACTTAACTACCTATTTGATAACTTGATAACTCATTGTGTAATTATAATATGTTATTACTTATAAGTTATAAGTAAATAAGATATAATATATAGGCACTATTTAAGTTATATATATTCGTATAATATCGTTACAATGAAATTATACTATAGTCATATTCGACTATTCGTGGGTTTATTATTTGCATAAAACCATTGAGTATACATAGGTACCATAAGTATTTAACATTCATTTAGTGAAATACATCAGCGTTTAATATGCAACAATTAAAAACTAATTTACTAAATAAATTTGTATTGACTCTTATTCATGATTTTATTAATAAATACGCAATGTTCATTTTAATATTCGTACTAGTCTAAATAATTTTACGTTTTTGTGTGATTTAAATTTAAAAATGTTTACTCTTCTTGAGCGTAATACATTTTTTATTCAATATTTATGACAATTGACTGAAATCGTCTTCAAGATTTTTGAAAACTAGTTTCATTGGTCGAAACTATTTAGTTTGTTTTTTCACCAAATGACACACCAATGATTTCAATTTTCAATTAATCTTAGAGTAAAATAATAATAATTATATAATATTATACACATCTTTGTAAATCGTTATAAAATATAAAAATTACAAGATATTTTTGATTGCACGTATCGTAATGAAGCTATTTTATTTAATGCTGTAGCTCACATATTCGAAATCGAACACAAATTACAATCATATATTATAATATGAATACTCACATACTCTAAATTTCACTGTTTTATAATTGTCGAGAATGATCGAAAAAAATGTCTAAAGAAATGTTAGCATATTCATATTTTACTCGAGACCGTATTTCAAATACGATAATAATTTACACGTTATTATAGATATAGAAATATACTATAGAGAACTGACTCGCATATTCATGTTATATTTCTACAATATACAAATACGTAATGTGATAAAATCACACCAATACATGATATAATTGGTAAATTTTTACAATAAGACGATTAAATAAACTGAAAAATGTACTTCCCTTTCTTTAATATAATATAATTTATATAAACAATATTAATACTTATAGGTAGCTATTATAATTTATTGTCTATACTCTGTAATTATATATTATACACGCTTAATTTATATTGTATAAGTATTATACCAGATAGGTACCTACTTATATTTTAACAGTGGTTGTTTTTTAATGATTTAAGATAATGCACATGTACATGTTTCAAAATTGTAATCACGGTTATAATTGTAATTTTTGTGCTTTTAATCATAAAAACATAAAAACAGTTACAAATATTGGTATTCATTTTTTTCCATTGTTTTATTTTTTTTTTTTGTATTTGTTATATATACTTTTTTAACAGTCTTCATTATACTGTGACAATGAACATATTGTAAGCACTCACTTTTTATAGATGAGAAAAGATAGCAGTCCGTTTACCGGCATGAGTAACATCTCCTCCAAGTCAGCCATCCATCGTATTGTTATACTATTATATATAATATACATTCGCATTTTTTAATTAAAAACAATAATACACCGTAATCTATTGCGTTGACATCAGCGTAGCTGGACGAATGATCGTTATAGGAATCGCTGAACTGACAACTTTTTTTTTTCTTTTTTTTTTTTAACATATTTGATATTTCGAAATACCGCGTAGGCAGTTAGAAAATACTAAACAGAATATTCTCTATACCGGTTTAACTATGCTATTATAAACTGACGTTTAGAAAATAAAAGAAGAAACAAGAATACGGATTATTATAGTATTCAATATTATAAATACGCTTGAAGTAATCTTATATTACAATAAAAAAATCCAATCAATTTATGTGCATTAATTATCGTATAATATTATGCGAGAGTGTAAAATAGAATATAGATAGTAGGTATAAATTATTATCACAAGCGACGGACGACAAGAATGACCATATGTAGCTGTGTATCTGTGTTTTTTTTATCATCATGTAAAAATATACATGTAGGAATACGTTTTTAACAGGTGACATTGTGACAATGTCGAGTTTACATACAGTAATATTGTTTAGCTTTTTTTTTTGTTGAAATTTATTTACAAGCTATTTTTACTATGAAAATCTGTAATCACTTATATTGCACATGAATACAATATAATATTATTATATTGTACCATTGTAGTATTGTATTTTAAGTCTTAACATTTATCATTACGCATTTACGCCATTACTGTATAATAAAATCAGTAATTATTACACACACCAACCATAGTGATATTATAAATATAGGTATTCTAAACAGAATTAGTGAAGTATTCGGTACCTACTAAAATATTCATAAATATTATAAATCAAATGAATTAGAGTAGGTAATGCGTTAGTTTCAAATTTTGAAATTAACTGCAAATGGCTGAAAACTGCAAATGTGGGTAATTTCCGGGAACACTTCGTATATTCAAAAGTCCACAGGTTAACGTGGAAACCGATAAAGCTTTTGTAGTCTCCTTTATTTAGGAGGAAAGCTATGCGTAATTTTTGGGAGGCCATTGCCACTCCACTACTCAGCCTCCTTAATTGAGCTTATGTCCATAACATATATTATCCATTGTTCATTATTGTATTAAATACCTGCATATTTTAGTTATAACACATAAGGTAGATATAACATTAATATGGTATAAATACACAGATAATATAATATTATGCATCTGGCTATAATTGAATTAATAGCTTTTCTGTTTTAAATATTATGCTAAGAACGAAATAATAATATGTTGAATAATGTCATAGTATTATAAATAATATTATCTCGACCGTATTAACCAGTTTTATTTATTTAAACTTAAGTTTTTAAAATCAATTATTTACACTGACTAGACGTACGATCAAAGAAAGACCAGACAAACTTAAGGAGAATCGCTGGTTATAGGGAATGTCCATTCTGCGGAACTGGAGGGGCACCTATAACTAGAGTGGCGCCTATAAAGAGACATACTGCAGCACCGAGAACGACGAGAGGACTATCGGCGGGCTGTCGGACCGGGATGTCGGGAGACGTGGCCGGCCTTTGCGGTGATCCGGCCACGTTCTCGTTGGGCCGCGACGGTGGCTTGGGGCGGCACTTGCAGCAGCCGCAAACGCGGAAAAAGGATCAGCATGACGAGTTTGGAGATCAGCCGCCGCCGAAGGACCACCGAAAATTAATATATGTAATGGAAATTCTGCTCGCGTCCGGGAAACCCGGCGACGGGGTTCGTTCTGCAGTGGCGTTATGGGAAAGTGGCCGGGTGAACCGGACGAGAAGGCTAGGCTGTAGAGATCGAGGTGAATATATGCTCGAGTTGTTGTCGGAACTGAAGATGGTCGTAGAGGAACTGACGGGAAGTGACGGTGAAACTGAGGGGGGTTAGGAGCCCGTCACCTCGAGATGTGCTCTTGTCGTCTTTGGTGTGCAGTGTGTCTGTAAAAGCCGGCAATGGACATTTCACACCAGCGTTTCTACTCGATGGTTTGTTCGAATCGTGCGGGCGCTGTGGTGGTATTGATATGGATTATATTTTTTATTTTTGTTCATAACTCATAATAATAATATCATATATAACTAAAATAACTAATATGGATATACACCGACACACCGTTAATATAATATTATAATTTGTACAAAATACAAACCCAACAAATGTGAAGCGAGCATTGTGAAATTGTTTTCAAGAAATATCGAAATCAATAGTTATTAGGTGTAGCGCATGCGTCGAAGCCGAAACCATTTTACGAAGATTTTCGACGGTAGTGTACCTATTATTTGGAGAAAAATACAAAAATGTAATGTCAGCGGCAATGACAAACTAAAATAATCAAAAGTTAGACAAAAACAAAGGTTGAATGTAGTTGGGTCTAGACAGAAAACATAATTTTCTTTCGTTCACCTTGGACACAGGATATAGGTATGTTTAAATATTAAATTAGAAGACAAATTTAGCAAGATTTACATTGCACTCGAAAACCAAATGGCCTTTGGTAAAGCTTTTTGATTTATTCAAAAGAATTCAACAATTGACGTTATTTTTTCATCATGCTAAATTAGTATTGGGAAAATCGATTTCTTCAAAGTACCTACCCACTGATATCTGCATTTTTACTTTATGAAAATCTTTAAAAAAAAATTTAACCTGAACAAAAATCAAAATATCACCATATTATAATATATACAAACCAATAAAGGATTTACGCTCAGAACAAAAAAAAAATAGTATATATCTTTATTTATTTTCATATCATATTATAAAAACAACTAAAACTTAATATTTTCACTATATTATAACTTTTATGTCTTAATAGCATTAAATCCATTAATTTTGCTAATAATCCATGGTTTATATAAATTGTTGTTTGCATTTAATTTATTGTTTAGTCGTTTCCAGTCATTTGAACGATTTCTTTGAATTTTCACACACACAATAAGATAGGTGATTAAAAAAAACTTCGTTCCATCGTACAAAAACGTTGGACAGCAGCTGACGGTCAACGACATACAGACACACACACACACACACAAACACAGTATAGCTGATATACAAAAACGTTTACATCGTATTATTAAAATTATGATTATTAGTATCATGTAGTCTGCTACACTGTCTACACCGTGCATACTGTATAATATTATGAACCACTACCCAGGGATCATTATGTCGTAGGAGCCGAGTGGTGTATAATGGTACCTATATAATATATGATAATGAAACGCTCGATAGCATTAAAATATTAAACCGGTATTTCGTATTTTCTTCGTTTCATTTCATCAACGTTGACGACGACGGTGTACAATAATATTGTAATAATAATATTATGAACTAGACAATTTATATAGGTGTCTCCTTTTAGGCATACAGCGTTTATCATTATTATTATTATAATAATATACGGGCCGTCTGATGACATTATAACGCTCTCGATCTATTGTCCGTGCAGGAGGGTGTTACCGTAAATTATTACCTTGCCCCTACACGATGTTATTTAAATTATCCACCATTCCCCCTCACCGCCCTTGTTGTGCGTTTATTTCAAACACGCAGCACACACGATAACAATATCTGTATATACGTGCATAATGTAGAGGGTGTCCCATACTCACATTTCGTGTTTGTCCACACAAATAGCTTTCATTCTATTTAATTTTAATTTTTTAACCTGATATTAGAGAATTACAATAATAATATTTTTAATTTATCAATTTCTTAGAACTTCTTTTATAAGTATGTAGAGAAAGTGGTCGAAAAGTTTCGTAAAGCACCTATTAAATATTAAACTCTGGCCTTATTAGACATATCGAGTGCATTGAAATAGATTATTTTTGGTTTTTATCACTAATTTCATTAAAACCAAACAAAGACTAGCATAATTTCGACAGCATGTACATTTTCAATTTTTCCAATTTTGATATAACGTTATTTTGCGTCATTTTGCGGACAAATAGTTTTTTAGCAAATCTAAAAAAACTATTGACATGCTGGTGAAATGGTTCAAATAAAATATTAACTTTCTCTACTTTTTATTATACCATAATTTTGCGGACTAATTTTCAATTTTTGCAAACAAATACTTTGTTAGCAAACTAAAAAAAACTTTTGCAAAAAATTAAAAAAACTCTTACTTTACTTTTTAGTATACAATCATTTTGCGAAGAAGTTGCGCGATTTTCAGACTAATTTTCATTCAATAAATATTTCAATTTATCATATTAAACCAACATTTTTAAAGACCGATAAGGTAATTCGTTTTAAATTTTTTTTCCGTGTTATATTATTAAATATTATTATGACTATCAAAACCTACATAATAGTTTTTTCAGTTTGTTTCAATATTTATCTGTATTTTCGTTGTACGTATAAATTGTAAAATAATAAAATTGCTGTTTTTAAACTATATGTAATATACTGGATTTCAGTTTCTACATAGTAATACCGGTATTAAGAAATTTCGGTTTCGGTTTCGGTTTTGTATGCCGGTTCCAATACCGGTATCCATTTTTTTTTTTGTTTCATTTTTGATTACGGTTTCGGTTTTGGTTTTAAAACGGATCCAAAATTGAAAATAAGTCCGCAAAATTACGTAAATTATCCGCAAAAAGATGGTATACTAAAAAAAGTAATAGATGATAAATTTAATTTTTTGAACCATTTCACCAGCATTTCAACTGTTTTTTATGATTTGCTAAAAAACAATTTGTCCGCAAAAATGTAAAGCAGTCCAGAAAATTTCGCGAATTATCCGCGAACCGGAGGTATACTAAAAAGTGACCAAAGAATTTTTAAAAAGTTTATTTTAAGTTTTTTTTAATTTGCCAAAAAAACTTTTTAACAGCAAAAAATGAAAATTAGTCCGAAAAATTGTGTGATTTATCTGCAAAATGGTGGTATACCAAAAAGTGAAGTAAGTGGTTTTTAATTTTTTGCAAAGTTTTTTTTAGTTTGTTGAAAAAGTATTTGCCCGCAAAAATTGAAAATTAGTCTGCAAAATTGCGCGAATTTTCCGCAAAATGATGGTATAATAAAAAGTAGAGAGAGTTAATTTTTTAATTTTTTGAACCATTTCACCAGCATGTCAACAGTTTTTTTTAATTTGTTAAAAAACTATTTGTCCGTAAAAATTGAAAATTAGTCCGCAAAATTACGCAAATTATCCGCAAAATAACGTATATATCAAAATTGGAAAAATCGAAAATGTACATGCTGTCGAAATGAAGCTACCACTGACAATTGTTGAAAATTTTTGAAAGAATCCTTGCAGACGTGAATTTAACCGACCGGGGCAATAATATTATGTAGGTATTGGTACAACAAATGTATACATTATTATAGTGTACGCATTCATTTCGGTTAACAATGACGTAGGTATAATTATTACGATATACAGGTGGAGTTTATAGACACGTTTGACGGCATAATCGAATGTTTCTATAAAGATTTAAATAATAATGAGATTATAGAGCCACATTAAGCCGTATAATAGTACAAAACTATGACGTACCTATAGGAGTACAGGCGTGTTATGACATACGAGTATGATGTACGAATGAATCTTTTGGCACGTAGTTTATTTTCTACCAATTTAAGCTACTTGATATTGTCGATGAGATTTTGGTGCCCACAGATCACTAAAATAATATTTTTAGCTAATGTGAGCATATCGAAATATTTCAGTATATCAATTAATAATATTACTGTTTCTAGCAGTCTTGTTAAGAAAACTTTTCAAATGTATTCAGAATACCTTCTTTTAAAAGTATTCAAAATACTTACAAAAATACTTTATTTTAAAATCAATAAATGAATAATTAATAATAAAAAATTCAATCAGTTCAATGGCTAGTCGACTAAAACCATTACAATAGTATACCCACGCCATGAAGTACTATTATAGAATAGTTTATTTAATCAACCAAACCAAGCCCTCTCATGTATACCTTCATATATTGTGCTTATTGTAAAAAAATTTAATACAGATTGTAAAAATTAAAATAAATATGAAAAAAAAAGTTCAATAACATTAATACCAATACCTTATATACAAATTATAAGCTACTACCCCAGTACCACCCATTAAATAATAAGACTATTTAAAGATTCAAGATAAATGCCCATTCAACCAGTGGTGGTCAGTGTCTCGCGTGCCATGGTATAATATGGGAGTGAGTAGCCAACAGGGGTTTCAGTGGTCAGTCATTCTGTTATCTGCTTGTATTTTGGCGAAACCTTATTTATAGATGATCAAAGGTTGGAACCATTTTAAAATAATATTTTAGAATCAACATTTAAAATAGTACATTCCGAATTATTAGTAATTGGAATTTGGAGAAGACAACGAGAATGAAAAAAAGTATTTAGTATTCTAGAACAAAAATACAAATAAAAAGTATTTGAAAAGTATTTGAAATACAAAAAAAGTATTCGAATACTTAACAAGACTATTTCTAAGACATGATGTATTAATAGAACCTGATTTTCTAAAAGTTGACTTGTTACCGTTGGTTTACCGCACTAGAGTATTAAACATGTACGTTATAATTCATAGTTATGCTTAAGTTCCAAGCGTCAAAGCGTTTAAATCAGGTATTTGCATCCAAATTAATCAGAACCCGTAACACCTTTAAAAAACCTTAAAAATCAAACATCTGAAACCCATATAACCCAAAAATTTTTTTATTTTACAATATTTATGAGGTTTATAATTTTCATGTATTTTTATGTGGTTACTGGTTAGTTCGATTTTGTAGTTGATTATTTGTTTAATATTATCAGGACATTTTACAATAAATTAAAGGTAAACACTATAAATATTTTTTTTAAATAATTATAAAATAAAATCCGATTATGATTAAACCAAATTGCCATTTATTGAATTGTTTAAATTATAGTTATTACTTAATTGCTATAAAACAAATCCGAATACCAAATATATACACATTAGCAATATAAAATATTGACTTGTTGATGTATATCCTATGTTTGGGTCGATCGAGTGTCAACTATGTATTGTCAGCGACCAAACATTATTTTATTTTTTGGGCGAAAGCTAAACAATTAAAATTAAAAACAATATATCTAATAAAAATAATTGACCAATAACGTAACCCGAATAATAATTATTATTAACACCCAAACGTGTGTTTAAAATAATTGTTATCCTGGTGTTTGAACATCCGAATATATGCAACACCCAAAATCCGAAACCCAAATAAATGATTTAGGTACAAAGTCCTGGTTTGAACTTATGATTCCCGTTATAGCGTTACATTAAAGTGTATACTATTTTTATATAATACTATTATATCGAGCTTCAGCTGATAACATTATAAAAATATTATTTACACTAGGACGGTTCACAGAATAATTTTCGTTATTTTGCAATCAAACCGTAAGACAAAAGAATATTTATCCGTATAAGTATCGTATACCAGTTTATTGTAGACTGGCCGACGCAGCTGATAAAATAGAGTATTACGGTTTCGAGTTACGTTGCACTGTAGAGTGCAGATCATAAAACTATATTATTATAGTCGTGAGTAGGGCTTAATAGTTTCCAGGCTACGGAAAATCGACACCAATGGGTAACATTATTCCTTAAACACATTATATTACATTATATAGTATTGAACTCAGAAGTCAGGATTTGATGCACTAAAATCCGCCAATTATGGAACGCAATATGGTTTGAATTTGTAAGGTATATATTCGGGAATTGCATTAAAAGTTCAAATATAGTATGCATTAAAAATGAAATTATTTATTTATACATTAACCAAAATGACAACAATAAAAATATATGCAAATACCTATATTGAGTAGGTATATATTATAAATCCAGTCTGTAGTTCTAAAATTTATAATTAATATTTAATAATATACCTACTCGCTAATTATTATATTATAATATCGTATCGTAAAAGTTCAAAACATGCAAAAACATTCACGACTCGTGGGGTCATATTTTATACTTAATCCAGGTGCAGGTATACCTGATACATTGTTATTTACTTATTAATATTATTATTAAATAATAATATACGCAAACTAGCGACGATCGTTTAAATAAATCGAAACGGAAAAGGATTTTGACAGGTACTTAACCTTTTTTTTTTTCAGTTTGGAATTGTGGCTAGGAAGGGAAAAATGGGTTCTCATTGCTGCCTCCCTAGTCACATCGTTTATTAACGCTAAGAAAATATATAAATTAACATTTAGGTGAATATATTAACAAACAAAATTATGGGGGCCTCTAACCACCCTGATGGTTGGCCTTCGGCCTACATTCTTTAAGCTTAACTATGGAAAATTAATCTTGATGTTGTCTCTGCCTGTCCCTCTCCAAGGATTTTTTCATGCCCATGATCACCTCGACCATCGCCCAGAACTCCATCTTCAGCCTTGACGCCCTTGATAGTAATCTGCTGCGCACAGCATGGTTGTTTGGAAGCTCTTTCAGTGTTGAATCACAGAGGAGATCTTGTACATCTGCTGCGCGGGGGGGGGGGTCTGCCGAGGGACCTGGTCAGCTCTGCTCTGGTGTCTGCCCAGTAGGGGCAGTCAAAGATTGTGTGCTCTGCGGTGTCCATTGGTGATAGACAATGGGGGCAGTCAGGGGAAAGCATCCTGGTCTTACCCCACAGATACTCCTGAAAGCAACCGTGTCCAGTTAAGGGTTAGGCCATATTGAAAGAGACTGATCTCAGCTCCTGGTGCCACCATTTCACTAGGTCAGGTATTAGTAGCTTTGTCCATGACACCTTCTTGGTTTCGTCTCGTGCCGCCTGCCAGAGCTGGATCGTCTCTCTACGCAGCTCGGCATTAGAGAACATTGCACCCGACCTCTTCAGTAATGCAGACTACTTACGCTCGAGCGCCAGCAACGGAGCTGGGAGGAATCTGGCCAACACCAATGACGCCGTGTCCGAGACGGTTCGGTAACATCTGGCGGCTCTCAAAGCGGCACGCCTCTGCGCTTGCTGGAGCAGCTCTTTTGGTTTCATCACGCCTGCAACGCTGTCCACCCAGACCTGGGCCCCGTAAAGTAGCCGGCTGCTATCAGCATCTGACATTTGTACTGGGGTGGGCCGCCGACGTTAGGCATCAACCTCCCCAGGGTGACTGCTGTCCTTTTTGCCCCAGCTGCAACCGTGCTGGTGTGTACGGCGAAGGACAGTCGAGTGTCCAGCTGTACCCCGAGGTATCTAATATCTTTCTTCACAAGGACTTGGAAGCCTTGTAAGTATATTTGAGGTGAGCGATAAGCATATTTGCTGGTGAGGACTACGCATTCCGACATCTCCGGAGCTAAAGCCAGACCGTTAGCCGACATCCATTCCCCAATGTTGATGAGAATAGGATTCACCAGCTGTTCCATCAGCTCTGCATTGTGTGCCACTGCTACTAGTGCCACGTCGTCCGCAAATCCTATGAGCTTAGCATCTTTGTGGACCGGTAGGCGCAGAATGCCATCATAGAATAGGTTCCACAAGGTGGGTCCCAGGACTGACCCCTGCGGGACGCCACTAGTCACTGGGAGTTATGCCCCATCCGGGGTACAGTCATTGCCTGTCAGCAGCTTGCGATCAGACATGTAGGACCGTATGATCCGTATTAAGTATGCTGGGACAGCAGACCTCTGCAATGCTGCGTCTATTAACTTCCACGGGGCCGTGTTAAATGCATTCTTGACGTCAAGTGTTACAACTCCACAGAGATGCCTGTTCTGCACCGGCCCGCTCCCTGCAGCGCGGACGACCTTCAGGACTTCTTCCATGGCGTCG
This sequence comes from Sitobion miscanthi, assembly GCA_008086715.1. Lineage (NCBI taxonomy): Eukaryota > Metazoa > Arthropoda > Insecta > Hemiptera > Aphididae > Sitobion > Sitobion miscanthi. The sequence goes on from CM017802.1 coordinate 35,683,189, forward strand.
ACGGTGGATCTGGAGCGCCTGAACCCGAACCGGAGGTCGCTAAGGGCTTCGGTGGCCATGATGTGCTTATCCAGGCGGTTAAGGAATAGTTTCTCCAAGACTTTACCGGCACCGTCCAAAAGGTTGATGGGCCAGTAACTGGAGGGTAAGTCAAGTGGTTTTCCTTGACCTTTGATGGGCAGCAGGACCAGCTTGGCGCGCTTTTATCAAGACAGGAACTCGCTGTTGACGAGGCAGGCATTGAAGGTGTCCAGGAAAATATCCGGATTGCGTTTAGTTGTAAGCTGGAGCACTTCATTTGGTATGTAGTCCGGTCCAGAAGCCTTGCCTCACGGGAGCTTATTAGCTGCGTTTGTCAGTTCCTCCCTGGTGAATAGCGGCACCACGATCTCAGGTAACTCACACAGTATTGTGAAAGCGATCATTCCTAGAGCGACCGGGTCCCATTCAACAGGTGGTAGAGCTGGGAACAGATAGCGAGCATTCTTGGTTGTTTCATGCTCATCCATGGCTGGTGTGTGGCGTCCTAGCCTCTTCGTAACCATCTTGTAGGGAACTCCCAAAGGATCGTCATCCACGGACTTGCACAGCTCCCGCAAGCTGTTCTCCGGTCTGCCCTCTGTGGCCACTCTGCGGCCTGCGCGCTGGTAGCGCCTGCGAGCAGCTATGGCGTTCCTTCGTAGGTCAACGATTTCATAGCTCCACCAGTGTACTGACTTTTTTCCCTTGAGTTTTGTTCTGCAGGGCATGACTGCGTCGCAGGCCGATGCCAGGTAGTCAATTAATCTCTCTGCATGTTCGTCTGCCGTTGTGTTCCCCGGGTATGCGTGGAAGGCTGACTAGATCCCAATGTTTATGAATCATCGCAGTTGAAAGTTTTTTAACTGACCAACCCTGACTCTTCACTGCATGTGTTAGAGTGTAGGTTCGTTGTGGGCATGGTGGCGATGCTGAGAATTCGATGTATTCATGATGGCTTGCGAGGGACGAGCAAACGTCACATCTATTACGGTGGTTTTTGATCAAGTCACTGTAGTCTGTATAATGGATCATGGGTACGTGTTAAATTTTAGTTCCATTATTCCGTACAAAAATACAATACAGAGCTGAGGCAGACCACTCTATATTAATGATTAGGTATATATATTTATATATATTCATATATTAAAGGAAACAACGTCTATATATACCAGCTTTACAAAAGAGAATATGTTGTATTATTCAACTTGTATAATGCATAAGAAAGACAAGGAAAAATGGGCAGGCCATGTACTCGTATTACAGACCGATTGAAGTATGTTCAAAGATCAATGACATAAATGGTGAGGGGAAAAAGACTGCCGAAAAGATGGATAGACAGTGTCGAGGAATTATTACAATAAATTGGAGTAGACTGAAAGGAGGCATATTATAAACTGTTAAACATCATTGGGAGGAAGTTGTTTTGGCAGCAAAGAAACTAAACAGCTCGTAAAGCAAACAAAATAATATATTAATTATATAATATTACTAATTAGTAATTTATAATAGGTAGATATCTACTGTTAGTAATATACAATACAATATTATGTTAAATTAAATTGTGCCGAAAACAACGTATATTATTATTTATATAATATGAATTACTATAGTAGTATAGATTTATATTTAAAATAGTATTAATAAAATATCATGTGCTGTAATATTATACTATACAGTTTCATTAAATATTGTTATTAAAATTTTAACATAATCATCCTCAGAAACATCCTTCTTTACACTAAAGATTGTGGTAAGAGAAGTTATGTAATTATATGTTGTAATAGAAGCTTTACAATATTTTTCAACTGCTTGATCTTTAGTAGTATCTGAAACATAAATTAGTTTAATATACATAGTCGTATCTGAAAAATAAATTAGAATTACATATTATATTGAGTGTGTGCATAAGAATGCCCTTCTACAGACGCGTACAGAACTCGATTTTTTTACGTTTATTAAGAACAATTTTTAGGCCACAAACCAGGATAATGTTTAAAAGAAAATAAAAAATATGAAATTCCCATAACATTCATAAATAGTATTTATACATACGTACCGCCTATCATATATATTTTCAAATCCGAGAGAACATCTGTAAAAATAAAATGTTAAATATTCAATAAATGAAATAAATTGTTAATCAGATAAAAACAATTGATTGACTATCAACTTTCATCCGAACGACATAAAGCACTTTTAATCTTATTATGTTGCTATTGAGTGTTGACGTACCTCAAAAAATATAAATATGTGCTACTGATAACACGATTTTTCGACGTCGTGAAGTTTATTAGTTTCATGCAATTGTCAATAGATGTGATGTGTAAGCTTTTATATCCAATTGTTGGTCAAAAAATTTCTTATTTACCTACTTATTATAATACTTTACTCACTTATAATTCGAAATCATAGAATATAAGCATTGTTGATTGTATGTTGTATTTTTTATATGAATCAAAATATTAAGTAAGTACTTAGATTAATTTTTAGTTTTATTTTCTTTTTAAAGTGTAAATTAAATTAAATATATACATACTAGCCGCAACAACAACTAATAAATAATAATAATAATAATAATAATAATTATTTCAAATTAATGTGATATTGTGGAGCTATCGTTTTTGTATAACACACTTTAAAATGAAAGTTGATTGATTTTTAAAGTTTAAGATCCCTATAAGGTAACAGAGTCCACCTTTTATAAAAGATGTATAAAGGTTTATACATAAAGTCCCGACAAATGATAGTAATTACTATTAATAGTTATACTCAATCATGGGTGAAGTATTGTCAAATAAACGCATCCACAGCTAAAATAGTACTCATTGCGTAAGTAGAAATTTTATGAACTTCATCATTACATGTTTTAAGAGACAAAAATCACAAATTGAATTACAAAAATTAAAAATTAAAAAAATTCATAAATACAATATGCACGTACCTATCCTCTCTAAAAAAATAAACAACATAATACTTAATAAATAAGCTTTTAAATGATTTTTTATGTACTTTTTAAATTTAATATAAGGTTATTCATATGCTTCTTCATTAATTTAAATAAAATATACATATATAGGCAGTTATTAGGTAAAAATTGGTATTATATTTCGGTGTACCAAAATTTAAATATTATACAATTGTATGATGAGTGCAATAAATTGGAAAGTTATTTTTTAATTTACAGGTAATAAATAGAAAAAATATTGATAGGAAATCCGTACATTCTTTAGGTACTTGAAAACTTTTAGGAAGAAACACTATATGAAAATTATACTTTACAATGTTAAAGTAAATACCTACTTCTTGTGCCTGGAATAGAAAAAAAACTATAGTTATTAATATTATAAAACATTCGTAATACTTGTTTACCATAAGATTATGAATTCATGAATAATATATACGTTAAATATGTAAAATTCATCTAATATAGGTATTTAGGTATTATAGTATAAAATAAAATTATTATTAAACATAAATAATGACTTGCCTGATGTAATATGAGCTAGAAATAAAATAACCATTATTAATTTATAAGTATAGCTAGAAAACATTTGTAATATATTGTTATGAATAAAGAGGCAAATAAAGTGGTTTCATGGAGAAGTTTACAATAAATGTACAGAATGTCAATCAAAAACACAATCAAAATGTTATCATCATATGCATAGTAGTTATATGAACGGTGTTATATTCTGTACTAGTTTGTAATATAGGTACAACAGAAAGAATAATTTCACAACTTACAAAATAAAATTATTTTATTTTGTCACATCCAAAATGCTCAAAGGCATATTTCAGAAACACCGTGTTAAAAAAAATACTTTAAATAGGTAATATTAGATTCCATTAGTAATATTTTTGCACTTATTAAACCACACTAAGATAGTTATCGGAATCGCAAAGAAAAGCCAATACAGGCTAAAAATATAGCTAGATTCATAATGTGTGGCTGACCAAATTACTTTATACATTCGGGAAAAGTCACACTCGGCCTTAATATATAAATAACGTATAACGTCTAAACTCTAAAAAATGTACCAGATGTAAAATTGTAGTTTCTATGATTTCCAATTGATGAAAAAACAATTTTTAGAGAAAAAAAATATCGCTTTTATAAATGCACTAAGAATTTTACATACACAAATAATTTTAAAATATAAATGAAATAAAAAACTCAATAAATGTTTCTTACCAGCAGAGTCATCTGAAAAATAATTATATATAAAAAAAAGTTCTAATTATTCACCATATTATTTGTCAATAAATATTAAATATTGAAGGTCCAGAAATAGAATAGGATACAGGGTATGTTTCAACAACGTTTATTCCAGTTATCTATCTGTGTTTTGTACCAATACTTTTACTTGATAATTTACTAATAATTCAATCTAATAATCACGGTTAATTTTAACCTCTAGATGCTGACGTGTCAGATGAACTGCTGAAAGGTTTGGGGCTACCGGTTATGGTATTATTATTATCCTCCAATGACTTTGGTGTACCTATGCTTTGCTAGGACCTACCCGCTTCTTGAAGACGTCTTAAATCCAGTGATCGAGCCCATAAACTCATGGATGGCAAACAGAGGGCTGAAGCTCGCACATCAGAAGAGTGAAGCGGTGAGCTCTCCTGGAGGTGGCTATACACACCTCCTCAACTGATAATCGGAGCCACAAAATTGTGCCGGGAAGAGCCTGAGATACATCGGGGTCATCCTTGACAAGACGCTCACCTTCACCGCATTTCATACAGTCACCAGAAAAGCTTCTCGTTTGGCTGCAGTCTTGGCGAGGCTGACGACGAACGTTAATGGACCACGCCAATGAAAGAGAAGGCTGCGGTCGTTGAAAGCGAGCTGCTATATGCAGCCCTGGTCTGGATCAATCAGTTCATGGATAGAGCTGGAATAGGTAAATCTGATATGCTCGCAGAGGACAGCCGTCTTAAGGGTGATCCAGGCATACAGAACAGTATCAACCAAAGCAGCTCTGCTGTTGACCTGCATGCACCCGGCTGACCTTTTCAGTCTTGAGCGATGCAGAATAAGCTGAGCACGATGCCCGGACCTGGAGAACTCCGTCCCACCTAAACGGCCATTAAAAGGGATGATAGAAGAGCCACAACCCATCTCTAGCTGGAGAGATGATCGGCGACCAAAAAAAGAGGAAACTGTTTGGCAGGCAGCCGAGGGAACCCTTAACACACTACCGTAATTTAAATGTTGAGTAATCAGCTTAGTTTGACTTCTAAGTATTTCTCGCGGTACACAAGATCTCGCCCTGATTTTACACACTATTGGTTTTTCAAATTCACGCTGAGGCAATTGTAAACAGCATCTTTGATACGTGATTAATCTTTGCTTTTATGTCACACTCGTTTGTCTCTAGTATTTATGTTATTAAACGGTTTTACGGGGACTTAGTTCGTATTTTTGTTTCTTAGTAGTCTTTAAAAAGACTATTGAAGTGTATGTATGTTCCGTTACAAATAACAAATAAAGAGTGGATTAAAAAAATTTTTCATTTACACTTGCACATACACATGCATTTTTTGGTACAAATTTAAAATTTCATAGAAATACAATTATAAAAGTTCAAAATATTTACATACCCATCCATTCTAGAAAAAAATATTATAACTATTATATTGTATTTTATAAAAAATGATAACACAAGTTCAATTATAAATTATCGCGAATTAACAAAAAAAATAAGATACTCATTTTTATAATGTTAAAATTTATGGTTTTTCATTGAACTAGGTATAATACAGACTATAACGGAATATCACCTTCCTGCATAGTAGGTACACTTCACACTTCGCATGTGTATTGCGCACAAAAGTCAATATGTGATTCAAGTGTAAAATTTGAATTCAGTATAAAGCAAAATGTATTTAGGACTGAGTCTTTATGTAGGCCTGTATTATAAAATATGTTTCAGGGACAGTGTTCTTTTTGCGATATGTATGTAAGTTTTTTTCACGTATATAATGTATTTGTTTTACAACAGAAACAAAAATGGTTAAATCTTAAACTTTAAGGGTGGTCTCTACTAGAAAATTTTATCTAGTTGGTACTTTTGGGAGGAATATAGTATAATTGTAATTTATAAGTACTTTTCAAAATATTAAGAATAAACAAAACAATATAGAAACACTCGTAATTTGTATGCAACATTCATTAAATGATTTCTTGTAATTAAAGAGAAATGTCTGTTGAGTCTTGAGATTTTCACCAAATAGTTATTTTAAATATTGTTAATAATTACTTTATATGAGTATATAACAAAATTTATATTATTCTCATAGCATCATGCCAAAATATTTTAAAATTTTTTGTGTTTTCTAATTTTTATAGACAAATGTTAAAAATGATTCATCAAAAGCTACTGCTTTGAGAAATATTGAAAATAAATAGTCATCATCTTTTTATAACTCTTTAAAGTTAAAATTTGTTTGAACTTCATCAAAATCACAAATGTTTTTATATCATAGGTATTATATATCTGGTCATAAGATTTAAATGGAAAATAATATAAAAAATAAATAAATAATACGTACTTTCTTTTACTGTAATTAATAAAGTTTAATTATTGATTAACTATGTACATAACATTTTCCACAATTATAGATTTTCAGAAATATAATTTTTTTTAGACTCGTATGAAATGCTTTTCTATGCTTTAATAATTAATTATCATATGAAACATTGTACAGAAAATCAAACAAATAAATTGAAAAACTACGCTCCTCCAAAAATGTCAAAACGATATTATATGGACACGTTCAACTACAAAAGGTATTTGATGACAAGATTGTATAGTAGGTAGGCATTCTTACTAAAACAAATTAGAAAGATAGTATTGTACTGTTATTTATGTCATATATTTAAATAATGGAAATCTATTTGCTTCCACATTTATTTTTATACATTTAGAATTATTACAAAGATAATATATATTGTAAAACAATATGCAAATATTTGAAAAATATATAATCATAGTTTATTTTATAATCGTTTAAACTTTAAAGCTAAAATTTATATAAACTTCTTTAAAACCATTTGGTCATAATCTAAACATATATAAAATAACACGTACCTTCATCAGCTGTAAATAATATTATTTAATATTATAACTGATTTTAATAGACTAAAAGTCTTTTAGTTGGTTATTTCTGATTTGTCATCTGATCATTCCAGGCAAAGGTTATGTAAAAATATGGTAATAAACATAAACTTGACTTACCAATCTCCTCTGCAAAAAAAATTATTATAACTATGTTATTAATAATGCAATATTAGATACAATTAATACATGAACTTTATAGGTGTAATCAATGTGATTAACATCTTTGATTGTTCTCTACTGCTAATGAACATGTATGAATTCCTATTGGACATATTAAATATGTCGACTACCTATGTTGCTGTGAATACTTAAAATATCCTTATAATTTTGTGTGATGCACATTTGAAGATTATTTAATTTTTGGCTTTATTTTCTATCTTTTATGTCAATTTTTATCTGCAGATGGATATTGAAGCTATAATTGACAGAATAGTTAATATTATAGTAATATAATAAATTTAAATAAAAAATTTTAATTTATATACTTACTAATTTGAGCTTCAAAAAATTATAATAATAATTAATAGGTTATTAACTATATTTATCTAAAAGTTAAATCAACATTTTCAATAGAGGGACTTTTAATTTCAATTACAATAATTAATACCTTTTGTCAAATATGATTGTGAAAAGAAATTGCTGACCAATAACATAAGTTATACGTAAAATCTGCATTGTCAATCTGTATAGGTTATAATATAACCTATACAGATTAACAATGCAGATATATTATATCTTATGTGGCTTGCAAAAAAGTATATTTGAAATAAAATCAAAATTAGGGGCACGATTTTAACGTCACAGTTGGAAATTTAATAGAAAAAATAATGACAAAAATACAACAGGTATGAAAGTTTTGATTTAAAAAGTATCCTATTTTGTATAATTTGTTAGACAATTTATTATTGTGAAAATAAAAATAAATTGATAAAATATATTATGAATAGTACGTATTATTTAAAGTCGGGTATAACATATTGTTTAACACGCTAACTTAGAATATAGTAAATAACACAAATATGACTTACTTGTTAATGATTCTGAATACAAAATATAAATAGGTTTAAACGTGGTTAATTTTTATAATATTTTGCTTAAAATTGATTAAATATATTAAAAAAAAAATATACATTTAAGTTACTATAATTATCATCAATAATACGTTAGAAAAAGGTAATATTTATTCGTCAATGTAATAACTATATATAATATACCACTACAAATATATATATATGATTATAATTTTTTTGGAATGAATAAACTATCACAATATGATCAATTTACATGATAGCATAATAAATATAAAATAATCACTTCTCCTTAACGTGATCGTTATTTTCATGTATCTAATAACTCAATATATAGAACATTCTAGTAGTTATTGTAGTTTGTGAACGTAAACATCATTTATTTTTATACAATATTTCGATTTGAAACAGAATACTTAACTTTATCTTAGCAATGTTAATCCAAAATATTAATTTTTACGAAACTTTCTCAAGATTTTGGTACAATTTGTAATATAATGAACCGTCGATAACATTGTTTATAGCGAATAACTTATTATACGGAGACTTGGGTAAAATACTTTTTAAAAGTATTTCAAATACACGTTCCGCATACTTAAAAAAAGTATTCAGAATATGTATTCGAATACTTTATGATAGTAATATTATTTTAATTCTGTGTTTATAAATGAACATTATTATAATCTCGATAATACCTATCTGGCTATCTATAAGTTATTAATTATATTAAATTTAATACAGTTAATAAGTAATAATTAGTAATATATAAGAGTAAACCTAAATAAGTAAAAAAGTATTCCGAATACTGTACTTAGAATACTTGTAAAAAGTATTCAAAATACCGTATTGAATACCTTCAAAAAAAAGTATTTGAAAATTATTTAAAATACTACCCAAATCTGATTATAAGTATATTTCTTAATTTAAATTTTTGGTACCATTCTATACGCTTTTTTACTTTTTTACACCAATAAGACAAATTATAAAACTTATAAATACTTACTGTCAAATTCGTCTATAAAAACAAATAATATTATCTTAGACAATCAATTAGTTCGTTTCTAGTAGACCTATCATTGGTTATGAGCTATTTTTTTTTGTACATATCAATATATCATTATGTTTTATTTTTTTGCTTTGAAAATTTAGCTGGTGTTCCAATATATTATTTTTCGATCGTGCTTAGTTTTTAATTTTTATGATAGTAGTCGGTTGTTCAATCATCTGTATTTTCTGCATTTTTAAAATTTTGTGTTCTTTAATGGTTATTTTATTTTAGGTTTATGGAATTTACCTTAATTTTATTTTAATATACACATAAAACGTTTAAATAACACCAATTAACATTTTGAAAGTGAAATTTTTATAAGAAAACCTTATATACTTATATTAAAACTACGAACAAAATGTAAAGTTATGTTTCTGATCTTCAATATCAATTTTTATCTACAAATGGACATTGAGGCTATAATGAATGAAATAATTTATATAATTATAATATAATTTTAAAATTTCACACAGAATAAAATAATACTTTCTTATAAAAAAATATTATTAAAAATATTTATACTTACTAATTGCACCTAGAAAAAATTATAATAATTATCAATGAGTTATTTATTATAACTATGTAAAAGTTAAGTTTCAATAGAGGAACTTTAAATTTTAATTTCAATAATTATATTTCTTTTAACCAAAAATGTTTGTAAAAAAAATTGCAAATCATTAACGTAAGTTAGACGTATAATCTCCATTGTTATTTTGTATAGGTTATATTTTATCTTATGTAGCTTGAAAAAGCATACTTGATATAAATACGAAATAAGGTGCTACAATTTTATTCTTACAATAGGAAATAAAATAGTAAAATTAATTAAAAAAATACAATGGGTATGAATGTTTTGATTTAAAAAGTATCCTGTTTTTTTATAATGTAGATGACAATTATTATTGTGAAAATAACAGTGAATAATGCGTATCACAATAATCTATAAATTATTACACAAATTCATAATAAATTAAAAAAACATAAATATTACTTACTTTTTACTTGTTCTGAAGAGAAAATACAAAAAACAAGTTATAACAAGTAATTTTTATCATCAATAAAACGTTAGAAATAGGTATTATTTAGTTGTCAACATATTACTATCATTTAAAATATACAACAACAATATATTTAATTTTTATATTTTTATCGGGATTGAGATCAATCTATTACATGATCAATTTAAATACTAACATAACAAATTTAAAAAAAAATTTTACTTATTAACAGAATGGTTGTTTTCATCTACCTAATCACTCAAAATAAAAGTTTCTAGTATTGTAGTTTGTGAACGTAACTTAATTTATTTTAAGAAAATATTCAGATTTGAAAAAGAAACTCAAGAACACTTGTACCTACCGATTTTTCGTACGACACTTACTCGAGACTTTGGAAGAGTTTTGTAATAGAATGAACCGACAATAACTGTGTTTATAACCAAGAACTCGTTATATGGAAGTTCAGAGTTTTAATTTTTGGTACCATTCATATCCATTTTTTTTTACTATTTCCTTCAAAAATACAAATTATAAACGTATTAATACTTACCGTTAGTTATGCCTGGAAAAACAAATAATACATATTTGACAAAAATTTAGTTCATTTCTAGTAGACTTATCATTGTTTATGAGCTTATTTTTTTTACATATAATTATGTTTTATTTTTTTGCTTTGAAAATTTAGCTGTGTTCATGTATATAATTTTGTGATCGTACTTAGTTTTTAATTTTTATGATAGTTTAAAATTAATACCATTATCATTTTGCGTGCCTTACATTTTAAGGTTTTTTTTTTTTGGTATATGGAATTCATCTTACTTTTTATTATAATATAGAAACATTTTAAATAATAGCAATTGAATGTTTTGAAAGTGACATTTTTGTAAAACAACGAAATAAATAATATTATTATAATACAATACTGACATTTAACACAGAATAAAACAATTAATTTTAATAAAACAACATATATTTATATGTACCAACTACAAAACATTTTAATAATAATTAAGAAGTTAATAATTATAATTTATAACTATATAAAACTTAATTGATTATATTCAATAGACGGACTTTTAAAAAAAAATTGAATAATTAACTGCTTTTTTGGTGAGTAGTTGTTTGAAAAAATCTATTACCATGAACCTTTTAACCTTAGTAGTATTCCTCATGATGTTATCATAAGTTTCTATAGTTATTTAATAATATATATGTGTATTAGGGCAGACTTGCGTGGTTTAGGTTCTCTCCCAAAACAACTATTCCGTAGCAAACCCCACCCAGCCAGATTTGCGGGATATAGATCTTTCCTTAAGCCAACTACTCCGTAACAAGACCCACACGGATATGGAACAGAAACTCTCATACAGTCCACTCAACAATAAATTTCTTCGCTGGAACAAGATAGTATCATATTAAATTTTAAAAAATTAAACAATTTGAGATACATGAATTAATGTATTTTGTTATAAATTTGAAACTCTCCACAGGATAAAAACAAAAATCAAAATACTGATTAAATAATAAACACGATTTATGGTTAATTTATGAGTTATGACAGTTGAATGGACAAGATGCATCTTGGATAAGCAATACGGCTTACATTTTACTAAGCATGCAATGTCTTGAAGTTAGAATGTTACTTATAAATTAATTATTAAATATTTTTTTTTGTGTTATCCTCAAATGTCCAAATACCTATGTGTTATTAAAATATGTAAAATTAAAAAAGCTTTAATTTACCTTTATGATTATAAAAGCCAATTCTAATAAATTACATTTATTTCCAATATACTTCAAAAGAAGGAAGTAATAAAATTAAGTATTTTTTAATTACAATATCCTTACCATCAGTTTTGAAAAAATTTTCGTAAAAACCTATATAATTTTAAAATTATTAAAGTAAAATTAAATAAAACAATGCTTGAATAGGTACCATTAATTAATTAATTGGATGGTTCTTTAATCACTTATGATCCAATCATGACCATTTTAATCTCACTAAACATTATACATTCGGTATTTTTAAGATACCTTATTAATAGCTATATAATAGCTTAAGAATATGACAAGTCGATTTTTAAACGGAAATCAACGTCGATTAAATATTGATTCAGGACTTTTTGTATTACTTAAAGAGTGTTCAAACTTCTGTTTTTCAGAACTTAATTAATCACCCATTCCCACTTTTTTATTGTAAATTAATAAGATAATTTTTTTTTTGACCTTATTCAAAATTAGAACGTTCCTTCGTTATTAAATTAATTGTACTAAGGGTAATAGCCCAAAAAAATGGCCGTGTAAAAATATAAAATAGACGTAATATTGGAACAAGTAATTATTAAATTTGGGACATTTTTACAATTTATTTTTGTTGATAGATTAATATTCATGAGTCATGACTAAATTTTCAATTCACATAAACGATAAACCCTCGTACTAATTAATACTAACTAATACTTATTTATTTTAATTCAGAATAATTATCCACTGAATAACTTACAGTAGAAAAAGAGAGGGGGGCGTAGGTTATTTGAAAAAAAGAGATGTTTGTATCTCCACAGAACACTACTTGAGTAATACAAACTATCTCAAGAATATGAAAATATGGTCTTTAACCGTACCTATTATTGAAGAAAAAAAGGGGTTAGCATGATTGGTGAATTATACTATATATGTAGTACTTATAACTAATAACTAGGGAACGGATTTAAATGCTCTAAAAAACAAGAAAAATGATTTAAAAAAATGCTTTGACATCAAAAAATGCACTAAAAAAATGCCCTAAAAACTTTAAAAATGGATTTATATTCAATAAAAACAAAATTTTGAATTTAAAACTTATAAAAAACACATTATTATGAAAAATCTAATAAAAAATATTTAAATACAATACAAACTTAATAATTAACTTTCAATTATCTTCTATCCATCTTCTTTTTACCTAAAAAATTTAAAATTTATAGGTATACCATTTAGATAGGTATATTCGTTATACTTTTACCTTTTACCATTTAGGTATTTTATTTTTTTTTAGAATGAATGTGGAAAAAATGTTGAAAAAATTACTTAAAAACCACAAAATGCACTTAAAATTTCAAAAAATGCTCTAAAAATGCATTTAAGTCTTAAAAATGTAAAAAATGCAAAAAAATGCAAAATAAAAGTTACATTTTTTAATTCTTTGATGTATGAAATGAACTTTTTGCTTGGAAACCAATATTTTCGGACATTCAGAAAAAAATGGAATTTGCATTCAAATCCGTTCCCTACTAATAACATATAATATAATAGAAGTACTATCTACTTTGTGCTATATTATTATATAGAAATATATTTTATGAACTATAGTCTATAAGTAATTAATATGGGTCAGACCATATAATTATACATAAAAACATAACCATATATAATACAAATATACTCAAGGTTTTAAAATAATAATAACATGAGTTTATTAGTAAATTTGTAGGCTGGTAGACATTATACCGTGTTGTAACTTGTAAAAAAACTCAAAAAAATATTCCAAAGAAATTAAAAAATTAAGAATTATACAAAATACAGTTATCCATTAAAAGCGAGGTTAATGAAATGGAATAGCCCCCTAAAGTATAATATTAAAAAAAAAAATAATAAAATATATTATTGAAATACATGAATTAGTTGATTTGTGTGAGCACACTGAAAAGCTTCAAGAGGACGCTACCCATACATTTGTTGTCTCTATCTTACACACACACGACATAGCAAATTGTCGTTCACTAGTTTCAATAGTTTGCTGTTAGTTTTGATACTAGAGTGAATTGACCTATAATAAAACTTTTAGATACGAACATTATCTGTGCTTAAGCGTTGCCGATTTTTCGAAATTTTCATTTTCAAGCAAAATTTGGGTAAGCGAAATATCGAAAATAAAAATGCTCATATCTTGCTTGAAAATTAAAATATCGAATAAAAGCTAATCAAGTAATAAGCATAATGTTATTTTCTAAAAAATCGATATTAGGTTAAATCACTCTAATATCAAAACTAACGACACACTATTGAAACTGGTGAACGTCGTACGCGTGTACGACAGAGAAAAGAAATGTACGTGTAGCATCCTCTTAAGGTAGGAACAATACATCTAAATACTGATTAAATAATAATCACGATTTACGAATAAATTATGACGATTAAATGGACCAGAGTCATCTTGGAACCGCAATACGGCTTACATTTTACTAACTACACAATGTTTTGGAGTTAGATTGTAACTCATAAAAAAAATACTAAAAAAATAGGTTAATTTACCTGTAGATCATACAAGTCATTGCTCATAAATGAAACTTACAGGTATCCAAAATACTTCAAAATAAGCATGTAATAAAATTAAGTATTTGATGATTATAACATCCTTACCATTATATGCAATAGATGTATTTGCAAGTT